>CM047811.1:73348546-73966046 GCA_026214975.1 Gentiana macrophylla | reverse complement strand
ACGCAACAGGACGTCGAAACAGTTTATCGCATGGCTCGGTTTATACAATTTATGGTTTACTAATGGCATACGACCCCGAACTATAATTCCGGCGATTTTTATATCGTCGAAGACTTGAACGCGTCCGCATTTATCCATGGGGATGATATGTTTAATAACTTCATGTGGAATCATGTAGACAAGTTGAATACCTACGTACATATGTTCCGAGCGACGATGCGAAGGCTCTTCACCAACCGTGTCCGGTGTCTCAGATGCTTTACACGCCTGGGCTTTTCACGCCATACCGGTCATCCATAGAAATGGGAAGTACGCAATTTTGAGGGAGGGACATGAGAACGATCGTCCTACCTATTTGAGGTGGTGGTTACCACCATGGGGGTGTATAGCAATGAGACTCGGCGCCATCAAGGTTTGATGTATCGGTAAGTATCGTCACCAAATTTTTTTTTAGTCCACATTTTAATTATATTGTATCTAAAATCGTGTTTTTTCATTTATTCAGAGCGGAATGCCCGATGATGTTCGAGCACCCCGGAGATAGGGAGTATGTGATTTCAATAGGGTTGCCGGGCGGAGTACGCACGGCCGTACCTCGCCAACTACCGGTCCCTCCTCCCGTTACAAATACACCCACCGGTCCTCCTCTCGAAACACACGACCGGTCTCTCCCGACGTAAGCACGACTCGCCCCTCCGGCCATACCTTACAACGTGAGCGCCCACCGCTTGATGAAGAGGACGCTCAACGTACGCAGTCGAGGCGGACAGAGCATGCGACTACCTCTGCCAACCTGGAAGGCGATCGGACGATATCGGTAAACACGCTGGTTGAGCCACTGAGGCCGCCTTTATTCGAACTCATCCAACAAGAGTTGGATAGAAGTAACTCGAGTTGAGAGCTCAAGAGTGCATTTGAAAAACCGACTCGGAGTTCGAGCTTCTAAGATTGCGTGGGCAAATACCGAGTCGGGGTTGAGAGCTTCGTTGGCAAAACCGACTCTCACGAGTTAAGGGACACTAGGGTCGAAAGTTAAGCTGAACTCAAGAGTCAGTTTAGATTGTTCATGGAACAGCAGTTAGCCAGGCAGGTATGAATTATCTTGCACATAATAATTTGACACCCGTATTTCTATTGTTTACACACGAATCTAATTTATTAATATGCTTGTAACCAGTGGATCCGGTGCTCAGCTCGACTCCCGAGGGAGGTTTAGTGACCCCACAAGGTAGCCAGGGATCCGGTGCCGAGGCTCGACTCGCAGAGGGTGGTTTAGTGACCCCACAAGGTAGCCGGAAGACCGATACACCTACAGCCGTGATTCTCGGGATCCCAGTCCATACTCGAGAGGCTTGGGGAACGACACCCGAGGAGGGCTTCGACACGGACCATATGATAGGTATTTCGTGACATCAACATACGCATTTATTGTTTCTTATTTTCTAATTGACGATATCGATTATAATTTGCATAGTACTCCCGAGGCCATGTCACTACCAAGGATTTGTTATAGAGCCCGAGATGAATTATGGTAAGTTGTTTGATTTCCTTATTTAATCGTGAAAGTAGGTTATATTATTACTCTCGTTAATTCATTATCTCTTTAATACATGGTACGAAACTCCCGACAATACGTTAAGAGCCTCTACGACGTAAGAAACTCCAAAGCAGCAGAGTGGGATTCAAAGATGCTAGTAAGTGTGTGCATTTTTTATTTGGTAACTAGAAATTAGTTTGTCAATAAGCATGTAGTATAACTCGTCCTTCAGATAGCGGGTGGTCCAAGTGAATCGGCAGCTGGGGAAAGGAAAGGCGACGGTGAACCGACGATGAAGATTGACGACCCGTCGACTATTAACCCACCAAAACATCTAATCAAGGGTCGTTCGTAGTCAATCTTCCAGCGGTATCGATGGACGCCATTGAAAAATTCCTAAACCTTTGGAAAAGCGTTTCAACGATCGGGTACGAACAAGAGACGCCACCCGCTATATATATTCCTACAGTCGGGTACGCTGGAGGATCGAGTGTAGATGAAAAGGCGGACAAAGCGTATTTCGCCGCTTCCACGAAAAATGAAAGAGCTAGATGGAGCGGTATGTATATTGTGAAATCATATTCATATTTATGAAATGTTCATATGTTTGATTTGCATCATCTGCACCTTATTTTTTGAATGCGGACAAAGATGTGGATGGGTACCTGACCTAATACGCCGCCAACGGAAGCATATCCGGATGCCTTTCATCCCAATTCGACCGTCATCTCCTCCGGCTCGCCGCTTTTGCGCACTTGAGGAAGGACCAAGGAAGGACGCCGAGACGGTAGAGGTTTCAGATGATATGAGGAGATCACGCCAAAATGGGATGTAAACTCGGTGGTGTATATGCCCTGGGCCATATATCACGGACACTGGGCCGCTATTCAATTTTCTATTCCAAAATGGCAGGCCTTAGTGTTCGATTGTCTCAGCGTGGACAAAGTACGAATCGCACCCGTAAATCCATGAAACTTTGAAACACTTTGGTGTGGTGTTGAGGAGAGTGCTTGAGACGAATGATCGACTACGTAACCACCCAAAAATGCTTGATCCGCAAATGACCTCCTCGCTCTCGCCGAATAGTTAAGGCCGAGAACGTACCACAAATGAAAATCCCGTAAGTGTTATTAACGCCAATGTATTTATAATACTATATAGTGTACATTATCTTATTATCAACCGATTAATCGAAATTTACAACTGCGGGGGGTGACTCGTGGGGTGTATACGGTCAAGTTCATCGAGCATATGATGCACTCCACTACGCTTGAACCGATCGACACTGAAAACATGATGTTATTTAGACATAAAATGTCCGTGCGGATATGTTTAATCGATTGCATAGATCTTTAGATATGTAGTTATTTTTTGTGAATTTGATGTATATGGCATGACATTTTGTTTGTTTTATACCAAGTTATGTCGTTGTAATATTTATATTAACTTATGTTTATATCGGCTCGCTTTTTATGTTAGTTTCTTATTCATTGATTTATTTTTGTGGGATAGACTAGTGTAATGGGACACTAGTCTTGATATTATATTACGGACGGACTAGGCTTCACATACTTACACCTCTTGATATTATCACTCAACGCCTTGATATTCACTTTCATTCCAAGTAGTACGGTTTACTCAAAAGTTTATCTATTACATGAGGCAAATGCACTTCCTCGCTTATCTATTACATTCATCATCGACTGTAAGTTTCGATGAAGACATGTAGATTACGAAAATCAAGAATTTACTTTAGAAACAAAGAGATAAATATATATAAATACAAAGACATTAAACTTTAGAAACAAAGACATAGAAGAGCCAAAGCCTAGACAAACCAAGGAAAGTCACAAAAGGTAAACCATGCGCCCGCTTCCTAAACAAACCACGGAAAGTCACAAAAGGTGATTGGGATACTTTCCTCACCAATGTCATCATTGTCATACTCTGGTACGTGAAATTCTCTTGCGAGAGCGGTGATAAGAAATGGATAATACAGATAACCATCACCAAGCATGTTAAGCGATATTTCACCAATCCTACGAATGATATCACTTCCAAAATCAACTTCACGCGTTAAAAAGGCAAACGAAAAAGCTTTTAAGGCATTGCTCGGATTAAAAGTGTGTACGGTACCATACACGCTACTACCAATCCATTCGAAGTAAACACGCAGCCATTCTTCGTGATAGTCGTGATACTCAAGGCGATTCGAATTCGTAAATCGGGTGTCCGAGATTTCGTTTTTTGAGTTCGGTATACGATAGTAGCGATTGATCCAATCCGATGAAAAGAAGACATTTACTCCACGCAGCGTGTACACCCTGGTTGGTATGGCCGCATCAATTTTAGACCTCACCAAAGTGTAGAATTCACGAAACGATTGATCGATTCATAGTGGAGGTAGGTGGGGACTCTTAGCGAGGCGCCCAATGATCTTCTTCGTATGAATCTCTCAGATCCTGGTAGGTAGGGTATCCCATTCCATCCTCCTCTCTCGCAACAATAGCAATATCATGAAAATATGTAGACCAATTGACACGCTGTGTGTTGTGTTGTGAACCGATATAGCAAATGTATCCTCGCATACACATAAGGTATACTAGGTCGACTCACCCGCCGGTGAGGATGCCAAGCCGGGAGAATTAGATTATCGGGATTGTATATCCGAATGTACGAAGGAGGAATCGAGTCGACATTTTCACCGGAGTTTTTTAAAATGTGACCGAGAGGGTACAAGGTGGGAAGTTACTGAGGCAAAGGAACTTGAAGAACGTGAGGACTAATGAGAGAGGGAGAAGGTATAGAGGGGTTATATTGGCGTAAATATTGGGAATTTTAATCCAAATTGAATCAATTACGAGGTCATGGTATTGTCTTGTCAAGCAATCAATGTTTCCATTTAACTTGGACGGGCTACTTGGACAGCTTGGACGATTACTTGCCCCACATGAGTTAAGATCCGTCCGAATTGACCGTCCAAATTAGAAGATTCGGTATAGTGCAATAATAGACAGGGCCCCACACGTTAGATATCTTGTTCATATATGACCGTCCAAATTGGACGACGCTGTCAAATATTGGACGGTTCCGTCCAAGTTAGTGTGTGGATATATACGTCCATATGCATTTGGACGTGTCCCATCGAATCGACAAATGTGGTCACTATCGGCGGGTCCCACCTTTTCAATGGTTATGACTTATGCATTTATGTCGTGGCCGTCTGATATAGGTATAGTGCAATAATAGATGCAGGCCCCACACGTTAGATATCTTGTTCATATATGACCGTCCAAATTGGACGACGCCGTCAAATATTGGACGGTTCCGTCCAAGTTAGTGTGTGGATATATACGTCCATATGGTGACTGTGGGGTATACACTGTCAAGTTCATCGAGCATTTGCTGCACAAAAAAAACCTTCCGAATTCAGACGGAATCCAATTAATGTCAAAACATAACTAGCCATGTTCTCCAAATCAAGACAAGACTTGACATCGTACTATGTGTCCTACCTATATGTCATGTGTGGTCACTATCGGCGGGTCCCACGGCTTCAAGTGGTTGTGAGGTATAAATTTAAGCAGGCCATATAGGTACAGTACAGTGTTACTATAGACATGACACTGTACAGTGTAGTCAATGTCAGGTTATAACCATGTTGTCCAAAGATGAAGACAAGACATGACACTGCATATATGTGTCCTACATATATAACATGCGTGGTCACTATCGGGCGGTCCCACACTTCAAGTGGTTGTGATTATTGCATTTAGGCAGGACACATATGCGATAAAGGTCACTATAGACGGGGACCCACACGCCAAATGGTGGTGAGTTATGACCGTCCAAAATTTGGACGGAATTCGCCCAACTTTAGACGGATTCCGTCCAAAATATTGGTTAGTG
The DNA here is from genome assembly GCA_026214975.1 of Gentiana macrophylla. Classification (NCBI taxonomy): domain Eukaryota; kingdom Viridiplantae; phylum Streptophyta; class Magnoliopsida; order Gentianales; family Gentianaceae; genus Gentiana; species Gentiana macrophylla. Next base: position 73,960,600 of record CM047811.1, on the reverse strand, counting down.
AGTGAATTCGACGGTTTCAATACTTTCAATCAATCAATGTTACATACATAAAAGAAAGAGTAATGATACATTGGCTTTCATACAAGGCTTACAAACTTAAAAAGAAAGTGAGTAATGATACATTGGCTTAAATAGGATAGGACGATGTCTTAATAAATGCTCTTCAATGTCTACTAATCACCACATTAAACACGACATGATTTTCTATAGGTTCATCAACGACTTCAAAGGTGCATTCATCTCCAACATTTAGGTCATTGTCGGTAATGAAATCATTCAACCCGCTTAAACGAACTTGTTGATAGTTTGAAATAGAAGCTACAATTCTAGCACGCCATGATCCCCCTGTGGCAATTCGTAGTTCAAATTGCCTTGTTTCGCAACATGTCGCTTTGTTCTAGCAAATGGCATTGAATATTCTACAAATCACAAACAATTTTAAATCTCATTAAAAATTGCAATGAGGAAGAAAGATACACAAGAAAACAACTAAACGACATCAAATCCATCTCTCACCACATAACCACGTGAAATTGCCCGGTTGCAAGCATCATCCTAAAATGGGGATTTTGGTGACTTGCACTGCATCATCTTCTTCACCATCGGAAATGAAAAAGTCTTCTCACAAGAAGTGTGATCCAAAGATAATAATGTCGAAAATGAAATTCCCTATGTGTTCAAACACTATAAACTCCCCTCATTCAAGTCATGAGCGCCACATACTCCTCCCAACCTTCCCAAAGAAACAAAGAGTTCCATTGTCTCATGGCTCCAATCCTCACTTCCCATGTCCCTAATCGGCTTCGAGAACGGTCATATCTATGTTCCCCATCGTGTCATTCCACCTATTATACCATGCCTGAGGTAGCGTCTATGAAAAAAAGAAACATATCATGTTGGTTCAATCATAATATAAGTTATATAAATGTAAGTTAATTAATAATGACATACCAAACTTGTAGCGAAACCGCCATCAAGAACTTTAAAGAAACTTGGAAAATCCATTTGCTTCAAGTGTATAGTAAAAATAACCAAGTTCTTTTAATTGTTCGTTCTTGTATGATTATTTGGGATGTCTCATAGTATATATAGGAGAATGGGGCGGGATCGAATATGATGTCACCAATCGTGTCATGTGTGTCGCCGTCCAAATATTGGTAAGTGAGTGGATTCGGACGGTTTCTATACTTTCAATCAATCAATGTTACTGTTGAATCCGTCAAATGGTGGTGAGTTATGACCGTCCAAGTTTCCGTCCTAATTTAGACGGATTTCGGCCAAAAATTCGACGGAATCCGTCCAAAATATTGGTAAGTGACTGGATTCGGACGGTTTCTATACTTTCAATCAATCAATCAATGTCAGAGGTTAAATGAGCCTGATTTTCCAATTTCACAGGGCAGTACACATAGGTATAGTGCAATAATAGACAGGGCCCCACACGTTAGATATCTTGTTCATATATGAACGTCCAAATCGGACGGCGCCGTCCAAATATTGGACGATTCCGTCGAAGATAGTGTGTGAATATATACGTCCAAATATTGGACGTGTCCCATCGAACTGACAAATGTGGTCATTATCGGCGGATCCCACCTTTTAAAGTTGTTGTGACGTATGCTTTTATGGCAGGGCAGTACACGTACGTATAGTGCAAAAATAGACAGGGCCCCACACGTTAGATATCTTGTTCATATATGACCGTCAAATCGGACGACACCGTCCCAAATATTGGACGATTCCGTCGAAGATAGTGTGTGAATATATACGTCCAAATATTGGACGTGTCCCATCGAACTATCGGCGGGTCCCACCTTTTTGGAAAAAAATCTATATATTCACAAATCCTCTAACAACCATTCATCTCTCTCATTTCTCATTTATTTTACTCTCTCATTATCTCATCTAGTGTTCCCTTCAATGGCTAACCCACATGCTCCCGTGTTCATTTCAACGAGGAAATTGATTTGTCGTTGGATGAGCAGTCTCTCATAAGCCGTTTTAGAACATAAGAGGAGAGGCGTGAGTACGTGACTAACTGGATGGCAAGAGCTGTAGTTCCGGAGAGGTGATTGAACATAGATAGTCTTCCTACTTTGATTGCAAACTTGTTTCGAGATAACGGTTGGCATGGTGTCCCCCAGATGCCAATAAGCTTTCAACACGTGAATCGGTCTATTGTGCGTGAATTCTATGCTTGTCTATCTACCACACGGATCAATGAAAGGTGCGCCATTGTTCGAGGCGCTCCCGCTGCTTTTAAATAATGCATGGATCAACAACGAGTATGACATTCTAGAATATCCTCGTGGTTTGGATTTCTTTCTATTTCTCGATGTTCCGTAATTACTAGAGCGTGACATGGCCGCTTTGTCCTGGGAGACTCATCCGTGGGAACGCGAGAGGCGTGCTCCGCCTTCACCCCCTGGTCATGGCGCGCGTCAATTTCTTCCTTTCTTCATTATGTTCTTGGCCACCAATATGTATGGCACGGTGAACTACACCCTACCTTCTTTTGATTTGTATGCACTTGCGCACGCATCCATTACATCATACTTTGACGCCGGAGAGTATATTCTCTCCGTGATTCGACAGATAGCAAATGACAACGCAGCGATGGATATATATTTTTTCCTATCTCATCACAAATATATGTATTAGGTCCCGCTGGGTGCCGGAATATGCTTGATTTATGATGTTTCATACGGTCATGATGACGACTATATATTTGTTGTATAATATTTCGTGTTGAGTAATCTTTTTCTCGCAATTGTAATGCATAATATTTGAGTGCTAGTGCTAATCTTTTTCAATGGAGTTTGATAATCTTAATATTGATAATCTTAATAAATTTATTATTTTCAATTTGCAGCTTTTTTAGTGATAAATAATGATAGATACAAAGGATAAAATAACCATTCATTACACGCTAGAGGCAAAATACTATGAGAAGCACAATGTGATATAAAATTACATAGTTAATCTCGCAGCTTTTGTACCATCACTTTTTTCACATTCGCTTAATCGCTCCATGATATAACAATGTGATATAAAAATTACAATAGCTTATGTAAGGTAACAATTACAACTCACCCTCTAATTGATATAACAATGTCAAAATCAATGTGATAAAACAATTGCAAGCAAACAGAATAAAAAATTATATGTTACAATCATAATGTCTTATAAAATTAAATAAAGGTTTATTCAATTGGGAACAATCGCACGAAAGGGACATCTATTCCTTCTATGTCCAGGGTTACCGCACTGAGCAATTCCTACCGGAACCTGGAGTTGTACTCTCTGTTGGCATTCTGCTCGTCCTAGCACCTGTAGGCTCACCTTGAGAAGGAATCCTCAAGGTCCTAGGTCGGCCCCGCCTAGCTCCCATCCTGATTGTTTCTCCTCCTTCCTCACTCTGTGCTCAAAGTCAGGCGGAGTGAGGAAGGTTTATTTTTTATCCAATCAGGAAGAATCCAATCATCCTCCACAGGAACTGGGAAAACACGTCCTTCATATGTACGTTGTAAACAGGCAGCTCTGTAGTAATGGGAACAATAATCATAGGGACTCTCACAACGGTGACTTATAGCAAGACAAGCATGCACGCAAGGTAATCAGAGTCCCCGAAATCGCCCGCAAATAACATTCTCTCTTACGCATATTCACTTTCTCACTAGAATCGATGTCTCCAACTTGATACCGGTCTCGGTCGATACTATATGCAAGGTGAAATTCTTTCGCACGAGCAACATCTTTCAAGAACTTTTCAGTTCGGGGGCTAAGACGGTGCGGCAAGATTCCGCGCTTTCTCTCCTCTCGCAATGCCACCGCTGACACAATGCCCGGATGTAATCAAAGAGATTCACGATACTCATCTTACGTGCATCCCTGATCACATTGTTGAAGCTTTCAACATAGTTGCTTGTCATGATTGAGTAACGTGTACTTGGAATTGTGATCTGCCCATTTATCGACTCCAATCTCCTCGTAGTAACGCGATACAGTTTGGTTGGGTCGATATCCATGTCTATTATCTTCTGGAATAATATTTGGAAGCGCGTTTCTGAATACGTATAAGCTGCTTCCCAGAAGGTGAATGGACAATATCCCGTGCTACCAAATTTTTTATTCAGGTTCATGACAATGTGGTGGTAGCAGTAGCTATGGTAAGCGCTTGGAAATATTCGTGTATAATGTACCCAATTATACCTCGACCTCTCGTCTCAAATGAAAACCAAGTCGATCGCTCCCCAATTATTGACTTCAATTTAACCATGAAATAGGTCCAAGCATGAAGGCTCTCTCCGTCGGTCACAAAGATAAGCTAACGGAAAGATATGGTCGCCTCGCCTACACCCACCGCTACTAACAATGTCCTTCGCACTTTGTTTTAAGATGTGTACCGTCCACAACTAATATTGGCCGACGATGCTTAAACCCCTCAATACTTGATCCTAATGCCATGAAACAATACTTGAACTCGCTAAGCGCATCAGAACAACAATGTCTCAGAATGGTTCCTTCATTCTCTACCTCCAACATGTAAAAGTAGGCGATAATTTACAATACGACATTTCAACGCTTCCGCCGATCGGTTCCAATGCTTTCGCCTACATTGATACGCCTTTTGATAATTCAGGTCTATGTTGAACGTTTTTTTCACCTCGGCTTGTAAAACTTTTGTCGTGAATCCATTTGCCGAGTTTTATGAGGCTATTCTCATTTAAACGACCTATAGGTCCGGGCTTGGCCTGTCTGTGATTGTCGGTTAGTTGCTCTAGTCCACAAGTGTGGGTTTCGGTGTCTGCGTTATCTCAAAATTCATGCAACGTTGTCCGCCCTTGCGCCCACATTCAAATCAACAACCTCTTACCGACAACCTTCCATTCGCATCGGTCGGAAGTATAACATCGTAGTTTTAACGCTTCCTGTCCGACCGACGAGTTTCCACATATAGTCATGCCTCGGTCGTGGTAACTCATTTTATCCTTCATATCCTCCTTGTCTCTATACCTTTACCGATGAACAATACATCCGGATTATCGGTCCAAACGCCTCAAAGACGTGGACATGGAGGAATTTGGGAAAGGTCCATTCCGCACCGAAATGAGCACTTCTATCGCGATTGACACTTGCCATACCAAATGTGTGACCACGGTCGGTGTTCTGCTTGCAAAGGTGCGATCGATAACTCGTGAAAGATCCGCCGATAGTAGGGCCCGGTTGCATCGGTGCTTGCATCCTAGTTCGCATAAACTGCCCATACCTGGTTGTGTGGGTCGTCTGATCTACATTCCGCCTAGACGTTCCAGCTTCATTCATAGATGCACACATCCGACCCATACGTTGTTCATTGTACGGTAAGTCCAATGGTCGACTAATGATATTTGCAATAAATCCCCAATCATAGCCACGCTCACTCGACACATCAATTACTTGATCACCAAACATGTATTCGTTTGGATGACATTTTCATGAGGGGCTGAGACTGGTGGAGTTTGTACAACATCATCACGGGGATTGCGAATATTATAAAGTTCAGGTGTAAAATCTTCAATCCCTCTATCAACTATCGGTTCTTCATTTAAGTTAAATGTGTTTTCCAACTTTGTCTTCCGGCTCATCATCATCAATAACCAGCCAAATTAACACGCTTTACAGTGTTCTTGTCTACGCACATCACGGGCGGTATGCTATCCATGTCTCGTCATCCAAACATCAATCGGTCCTCGCAGCTTTGGATACAAAAGTTTCATTACCAATCTATTTTTGGATACATCAATTCCTACTTTCGAACACACTTTCTCGCTTGACGTCATCCAATGTCGTATCGTTACTTATAAGAATCATATAAAATGTTCCTTTTCTATAAGACCATCTCAGTCGCTTCTTTCATCATATTTCCACTCTCCGCCAAATGCAAACCTAATAGACAAAATGTTGTCATCTCAGAAAGAATTAAAATTTTGCATTAGTTTTCTGTGAAGAAATGAATATGAAATAATAATATTTATACATTAGGGGGGTGTGTGTGTGTGTGTGTGTACATATATATATATATATATATATATATATATATATATATATATATATATATATATATACACGTATATAGACACATATGTATTCATACATATATCCACATACATTTACATTTACACACATATATACACACACACCACACACACACACACACACACACACACACACACACACACATATATATATATATATATATATATATATATATATATATATATATATAGACACATATGTATTCATACATATATACACATATACACACACATATTTATGTACATATATATATAGGTACATAAATACACACTTATATAGACACATATGTATTCATACATATATACACATACATTTACATATATATATATGTACATATATGTATGTACATAAATATACACGTATATAGACACATATGTATACACTTAAACACACATGCATATACATATATATACCCATATATACAAGTACATACACATATATAGACACATATATACATACATATGTATATACATATGCAAATATATACATATATGTACACATATACTATTCATCTGTTTATTGTTTTTGGTATATAATCGTTGTGTTCTGTTGTGTTGTAACGTCAGGGGGGTAAGAAAGCATAAATTATGGTTTTTACCACGTCATAGAATACTTGATGATGACGAGGGAGAACAGAGGCCGTACGGAGCCGGCGGAACAGACCTTATATTTTCGATCTAAAGGGTGCCTCACTTCCGGCTGAGGATTACCAGTCACGAGGACAGAAAAGATGCTCTATTGAGCAGACCTAATGAAATTTTCTACGAGCTACCTACCAGGAGCCCCAATACAAAGCCTAGAGATTAGGCATGACACAGCGGATCAGAAGGAATCGAAAACACCCTAGGAAAGCATGCAATTCTAAGAACCTCGTCGGCCGAGGCGTACTATAGAATTCAAAGTCATGAGATATTGATTTTTGGTTTTTCAAACAACAAGAGTGTGTCGTTTGGTTCAATTTTTAATTAACATAATCATACGCTAATTTAAAAAAATGTTCTCATACTATTACAAAATTCGTAAAACAGATACCATATATTTTCAAGGCGGATTTGGCATCTTTCTCTACAACAACAACATAATCAACTAATAACCAAACCAATAAAACACGCTTGCTTCAACAACAGTGAAAATGTATATAATCAAAATATCAATTCCATTATCAAAAAATAACATCAAAATTAATCATTTCTCTACCCTAAATACCGCACATACTACACAACGCTAATTGAACAAAATTTAAACAAACACGATAAATAAATTTTTTCATTAAAAACAAGTAACAATAAAAACAAACACGCTAATTAAACGCGCTTTTAACATAATACATTCATGTGAACAATTAACAATAAAAACAAACACGATATATAAATTTTTTCAATAGTAAATAATTGCTAGGTGAATGAATGCTTACCCATTTCTTTGCAAAAACAACCCCCGGTATTGATTGTTTTATTGTTTATTTCGTTTGAAGGACCACAAACTCAACAATGTTGATTTTTGGGTCTGTTAAACGGTGAAGACAGAGGCTGGTGAAAGAGTAGGTGAAAAAAGTAAATAAAACTTGATAAGGTTCTTTGAAAGTGGACGAAACCGTCCAAATTGATTCAACACGTCCAAATTTGGACGGTGCGTTTCACTTACATCGTCCAAATTTGGACGATTTGATGAAGGTTTGAAAAGTGTACGGTTTTCGTCCGAATTTGGACGGTTCCGTCCACATTTGGACGGTTTTTGTGTATTTTAGAAGGTTAAATGCATGTCAATGGAATTGGACGATATGCGTACAAATTTGGACGTTTTTGACCCAATATGGACGACTTCTTCCAAATTTGGACGTTTTACTCGAAAAAAAAATTAGAGGGTCTGACACACCTAAAAAAAAAAATTTGTTGCTACAGTTGCCTGAAATGCCAATTTCACTTCTAGTATTTCCTTCGCAAACATTTCATGAGGAATTTGTCGAATTTGAATCCATATTAGAGTGGATGTAATTTTCTCGTTGGAGGGGATGAAAAACGGCCGCCATTTCGACACTGCTAAATAGTGACCTTGAATCACCCTGGGGCCATTCATTAATGCCCACTGATAGTCCTCTTTACTAGTAAATCTCACAACAAAGTAGCATAGGACCAAATCTATGACCTGAATCGAACCATTCTTCCACCACATAGTAGTTAGCCGTTGATATAAGACTTAGTAAAAGACGTGACTAACTAGCAACTTGACAATTAGGGCCTCTCCATAACTCAGCACATCGTTCCAAAGGAATTTTGATACCTTTGGGAACTTTTTCCGGGCCTCTCCATCTGTCCGGTGTTGATAAGAAATCAGCTATTTCCGATTCATCTCCATCCTCTCTTGTATAATAGATCGTATCACCTTTTTGCTGCTGAACTACATCGACTCCGCTGGGTTTCCCCCCAAACTGTTTCGACATTGAGTTTGGTATCCTCCAATCGCGCTGCGGGCCTGGATCATGACCAAATTGTATCGTAACATCCTCATGTTCCTTCCGCCTCCATGGAAGCAATGTTGGAAAAAATTAGTACTTATGATATTGATTGATTATGAATAACTCCAAGGCACGTAAGAACGTCGTCTTTTAAGAAATGTTCCGTCCCATACAATTGTCATTTAGGGATTAAACAAAATCTTTCTCAGGATACAATGGAGGTGTTTGATTCAAACAGTCGAAGACACTTTCTTGTACTTAGAATAAATTCGTTTGCATATCTGTGCCTTTTATAGGCTGAAAGTACCCCCACAAACGAAGTGAGGTACTCCTACACGAATGGGAAGGATCATATCAGTTCGTCGAAACATTGCACCTTTGTACAGGTGCATCACTTCGGAAAAAAGATGAGTCTGTTCAAATGAATGCATGCATCAGTTCGAATGGATGCATGAATCTTGTTCATGAACTGATGCTTGTATCCGTTTAGGTTTCGGGGACGTTGCCCCCGAACCCCCACGAGTTGGCGCTGCCCCCTCGACCCCGTTTCGTTGCGATAACATTAAATCATACGGTAACTAGTATGCAAACGATTATAAAATATTTATTTTATGAAAAAATATACAGAGACTACTTCTGCGAATTTGGATCTACGCGAGTTCGAAGAAGGTGGGTGAGGGACAACGCCAATCCCCAGAGCAAATTAGGGTTAGAATTATGGTTGTATTCACCTTATACAAATTATGCCCTTTATACAGATTTTCCCTTTAATTAATAATGGGCCAAAGACCCAAAAGTACACAAAACGGACTTATTGGACTTATAAGGACAAAAAGGAATCTGTTGGACTTATAAGGACAAAAATTAGATAGATAGACTCAAATACCCTTAATGAAAGAAAAAAATAAAAAAAAAATAAAAAAGGGGAAAAGAGGCGCTATTTGGGTTTCTTTTTTTTTTTTTTTTTTTTTTTTGTTGTGTTGTTGTTTCAGGCGTGTGTTTTTTTTGTTGTTGTTGTTTTTTTTTTTTTTTTTTTTAAGGCGTTCAGTTTTTATTTTTTTTATTTTTTTTAAATGACTACCCCCGATACATTGACCACCGCGACGTATTGACCACCCCGATGCATTAACCACCTCGATGCAATGACCATCCTGATGCATTGACCACCACGACGCCCGATGCGATGACCATTGCGATGCAGAGACACCGCGATGAAGTGACACCGCGATGTAGAGACACGGCGATGACACCTCGATGAAGTGATACAGCGACGCAGTGACCACCCGTGATGCGTAGACGCCCCCAACGGTGTGACACCACAATGCATTGACCACGCCAGATCCATTGATCACCTCGATCTGATGACCATCTCCGATGCAGACACCACGATGCGCGACCCAACCCAGATCAGAGACACCACGATCAGGTGACCACCCCGATCACGAGAGACATCACGATGTTATAACATTTGACGATGCAGAGACATCGCGAATAAGAGACACCGCGATGAAGTGACACCGCATTGCAGAGACACCACGATGAAGTGACATCGCGATGTTATAACATTTGACGATGCAGAGACACCGCAATACAGAGAAAACGCATTGCAGAGACACCACGATGAAATGACACCGCAATGCAGAGACACCGCGATGAAGTGACACCGCATTGCAGAGACACCACGATGAAGTGACACCGCAATGCAGAGACGCCGCATTGCAGATACATCGCGATGTTATAATATTTGACAATGCAAAGACAACGCAGAGACACCACATTGCAAAGACACCATGATGAAATGACACCGCATTGCAGAGACACCATGATGAAGTGACACCGCAATGCAGAGACGCCGCATTGCAGAGACATCACGATGTTATAACATTTGACGATGGAGAGACAACGCAATGCAGAGACACCACGATGAAATGGCACCACAATGCAGAGACACTACGATGCAGAGACACTGCGATGCAGAGACACCGCGATGAAGTGACAACGCGATGCAAAGACACCGCGATGAAGTGATACCACATTGCAGAGACACCGCGATGAAGTGACACCGCATTTATGCAGTGACATCAACAATTTATGCAGTGACATCTGCAGTGACATCAATGTCACTTCATTAGTTGTCTAATGTATGCAGTGACATCTGCAGTGACATCAATGTCACTTCATAGTTGTCTAATGTCCTGTGGATGTTTCATGATCTATTGCTTTGTCTGATTGTTATTCCAAATGAAGTGCGTAATAATTTCATGATCAACAAGATGGAGAGGCTTACGCATACTTGCTTAATGTACTTGCACCGATTGTTATTACTCTGATTGATAAACAAACGTTTCCTCCTTCCACATGGCCCCAGATTGATAAACAAACTGCTCTTTTGGTTATGTTTTGTAATTTAACAGTGGAACATATATACATATGACTTGCTTTGGATGTGTGCTGTTTGTTTACTTTTGGGGTGAAAAAGTCCTCTTTTAACGCCTAAATTCAAAGGAAGTTGATATTGTCTCAACATTGCATCAACATAAACTTTTTTTTTTTTTTTACAGACATCAACGGATACTACTTAAAGACCATTAAATTAATTAGAGAAAAATTCATATCAATGTGTTTAGTTTGATTTCAATCTGCCCTTCAGAGTTCAGAATGCGATTTGAGTTTTTTTCCACATTCTCTAAGGCACTAATTGGCAGTTTGACAAGTGAAACTCATCGATGTACAACGTAAAACCTCGTATTATCAGCAATTTTTATGACGCGTATTTGCGTAGATATTAACTACTTTGACATGTGTCATACAACCATTAAAGAAATGTTGTAATTGTAAACATCAAATTGTTAAAGGATATGGTATAGGAAGCAGCAACCTTGAAGCAAATGCAAATTATATTCTTCATAAATTCAACAAAAATTAAACAGAGGGGTTTTTGTCGCGTTACTAATAATAGCTGTAACAAGTCTGCTTTAAAAAAGAAAGAGGCCTAAGCAGTAATTTTCTTCTATGAAAGAAGTCAGAAAAATCTGTTCATTAACAATTGGTGGACTCAAAAACAAGACAATAAACACATCTTCTTTAGCAGAGTAATCATATCCAGTAAATATCCTTCCTTCCTTGATCAATAATAATTTCATAGAGCATATGTTCCAAAGCAAGTCATATGTATATATGTTCCATTGTTAAATTAAAAAACAAACCTCCTTCACAAACGTAGAGGTGATCGAACCAGAAAATCAGCCATGAACAAGACCAAAACTTGCTCTGAAACCACCTGGATTCCACCTACGATTGCCTCCTCTTCTTTTTGTTCCTCTCCTTTCGTCAAACCACACTCTTCTTCCTCAAATCCCTCCGCTGATCCATGCTGGGACGCCATCCGCCGTGCCTGCTCCTCCTTTACATCCGGTTCTCTCTCTTTAACTGATCTTCGATTCCTTCACCGGCTTGGAGCAGGTGATATCGGTTCTGTTTATCTCGTTGAGATCAAATCGCCGGAGTCAACGGCCGGCTCGAATTCGGCGTTATTCGCGGTGAAGGTAATGGATAAGAAGGAAATCGCCGGGAGAAATAAGGAAGGGAGAGCTGGAACGGAGAAGGAGATACTCGAAATGCTGGATCATCCTTTTCTGCCGACGCTTTATGCTGCTATTGATTCACCGAAATGGTCATGTCTAGTCACTGAGTTCTGTCCCAGCGGCGACCTTCACGTGGACGCTTGCGAGAGAAATTATCGTGCCTAGGGGGTAATATAGGAAAATTAAATAGGATGTGTCCTTATAAGTCCAACAGATTCTTTTGTGTCCTTATCGACCATTAAGTCTAAAAAAATGTACTTTTAAGTAATAAACCCATTAATTTATCACATCCCCTTCTCTCAAATGTTTTTTTTTATCACATCCCTTGAATGATTAGCCTGCAAATACTTATTAGATTCACAAATATGATTACTCCAAAGTGTAACAGTGCTGGTTCCTCCTAAAATAATAACGACATCGACAAGAAAAAACTACAAAAACAATAATATCAATAACAATAATAAAATAATAATAATAATAATAATAATAATCAATATTATTATAATCGTTATAATAATGTGACAGTGCTGATATTAAGTCTTGATGATTATATAAAAATAAATTCAGAATCAAAATATATGTGTTGTTCAAATTACACATCTAACGGTAGGAAAGAAATCAGCTCAGTAATGGTGACTAATGTCCTCACAGAATGCATCCACATCTTTGGTAGAGGATCCACCATTTTCGACAGCTTTTACACAAACATCTTGCCATTGTTTAGCTCTTCTCCTTAGTTCTTTTCCTTCATCACTTTCCAAATCCATAAATCTCTTTAAGAGTATTGCAATTTCTTCTCTAGTTATCAAATAGCCATCATCCCTTTTCACTCTCCAACCAGTTTTCCAGTCTTCAACAATATTTTTCGTATTCGTGACTTGATCGAAAGATATGGGGAAACAGAGCATAGGAAGGCCAGCAAACAAACCTTCTTTCGTAGAATTCCACCCACAGTGGGACCAAAATCCACCTACAGATGAATGAGACAACACTCTCAACTGGTTACACCATGGCACAACAATGCCATTAGCATCACCTTCTTTCATGGATTGGATCGCTTCATCGCGTGCTATCCAAAAGAATCGAACACCACTATTGTACACCCCAGCAACAATTTCATCCAATTGGGTACTAGAGACTGATAGGAAGCTACCTTGTGATATGTATAGCACAGAACTTGCTGGCTGAGCATCTAACCATTTCATGTACTCTGGTTCCGGTTCCTTACGGTTACAAGGTGAGATGTCCCGGTAAGGAATTGCAGGACCAATTGAATAAACTGGAATGGAATATATCTTTCGCAGGTGGTCGATTACTTGGCCTTCAAGTTCATAAGTAGAAGCGAACAAAAGAAACTGCCATTTCGAAACCAGAGAAATGCTCTCCAAGCGTGTGGACAACATTTCTTTACCTTTTCCATTTATTGCAGTTGGAAGATCGGCTACACGCATTGGAGCTACACCAGGAATGTAATCTACCTGTTCTTCTCCTTTTTCTGTAAACAAGATAATCAAAAAGACGTACAATACTGTATCTGCAATTTTATGTTAAGAAAATTGTTCAATCAAGCCTATCTATGAATAATAAGAAAATTGTTCAATCAAAGCCTATCTATGAATAATAACTCAATCTTATTCTTTCAAGTCAACTTTTCATTAATTAAAATGACTACTGGGCTATGCACGTCTGTTGTGAATTAGTAGACTTGTGAGTCCTCCCTACACAAAAATGCGTTGTCGCTTCAGACCTATGTAGATGTAGCACAAACACGGATACAGACACGTCGCACCACACGAAACGAACACGGTGACACGGCTTATTCCAAAATTTAAAGACACAACACGCCGCCGGCACGTTACACACACATATGTATATATATATATATATATATATATATATATATATATACAATATACAATGTGAATTAGATCTATTAAAAGGAAATATTTGTAAAAATCTGAAAAATCAGAAAAAATAAGATATGTAATACGTAAATTCAATCAATATCTAAAATAGATATTCGCCTTTTATACGGTGTCAAAATTAAAAACAAAATTGCGATTGATCTTCAAAATATTACTAAGTGTAAAAATGATTGTTTATCGCCGATTCAATGTAGTACAAAACAAGATCTAAGGATGTAAGGCTTGATGTTATACTGGTGGTTATATTGATATAACAAATGTAAGGCTGATTCAATGTAGTACAAAACAAGATCTAAGGATAGATTTGTGGTAAAATATCTTGCGTGATATATACACCTTTGTACACTTGAGGATAATTAATTCAGTCAAGAATATTTTACCATTATTGTTTTCTAAGTTGGTATCAGATCCACCATGGCTCGGGCCACCGGTGCTAAGCATTCTGGAACGTGACCGTGTCGATGACAACATTAGAGCCTATAACAACTGCCTCTAAACAATCCATCACTTCCGCCATCTTTACCACCACTGGTATACCTCAAACCTTTGGCCGACCAGCCTTTTTCAACACTCCAGTCGTCGGCCGGTTTGATACTCTTCCGTAGCCACGCATGACATTGCTGCCACCACCGTCATTTCTTTCGTCTCCTCTTCTTCCAACAGTTCAATCGCCGATTCGAACCTCTTTAGCTCCGTTTGGCGGTCATCTATGTCAGATCCAAACTGGTATGCTGATAGCAGAGCCACGAGTCATGTCACCACTGATCTCAATAACTTGCATATGAGTTCTGGTTTTGAAGGCAGTGATAATCTAAAAGTAGGTAATGAAGCTTCCCTTCCTGTAAATCACATTGGTAAAACTTCTTTCAATTCCACCTTACTTTTAAATGATGTGTTACATGTCCCTCAAATGACAAAACATCTTGTTAGTGTGTCCAGACTGGCCTTAGATAAACTTGTATACATGGAATTTTACTTTTCATGTTGTTTTGTAAAGGATATTACTATAGGGAAGGTCCTTCTAGAAGGAACCCTTAAATATGGTTTGTACCAGTTACATCCACGTCAAAGTCAGAGCTCTCTTCTCTCCAAAGTCCAGCCTCAAGCCTCCTTCTCTCCGTAATTTCAAGATCAGTCCAGCCCATGTCATAATAACGTGTCCTCGTTAAGTAGAGTGTCAGCCAAGTGTAGTCTAGATACTTGGCACAGAAGGCTTGGCCATCCTTCTGATAGAGTCATAAGTCAAGTTCTCAATTCTTTTAATGTTTCTATTCCAATTAATGAAAATCTTTTGTTTTATGAAGCATGTGAGTATGGCAAGCAACATACAAGTCCTTATTCTATTCTTACTAAAACTACCGAAGTTCTTGCACTTGTTCACTCTGACCTATGAGGACCTGCACCAATTCAATCCACCACTGGTTTTCAATATTATATACACTTTGTAGATGATTTTACACATTACACTTGGGTTTTTCCCCATAAACACAAGTCAGATGCCTTATCTTCTTTCTTTCAGTTCAAGAAACTAGTTGAAATTCAGTTCCAAACAACCCTTAAATGTCTACAGACTGGGTGGTGATGAATATCGCATCTTTGAGTCACATTTAAAGGATGCTGGCATTTTTTTCACCACTCATGTCCCCATGCACATGGCCAAAATGGCAGATCTGAACGTAAACATGAGCATATAGTTGAACTGGCCTCACACTTATTTCACAAACCTCAATGCCTCTAAAGTTTTTGTGGGAAAATTTTCAGTTTGTTCTTTATCTCATTAAGGGGCTTCCCACACCAGTTCTTGGCCACACATCCCTTTTGGAGCAGCTGTTTCATAACCCCCCTGAGTACTTCTTGATCAGGGTTTTTGTTTGTGCCTGCTATCCAAGTCTTAGACCATATCAACAACACAAATTACAGTTTCCTTCCCAACGTTGTAGTTATCTTGGTGAAGGTCCCAATCATAACGGTCATATTTGTCTTGGCCTCAGTGGTAGAGTTTACATATATAGGGATTTTAAGTTTGATGAAACCACATTCCCTTATAGAAGTCCCCACTCTATCCTCTAAGGCACCAATCCTGTCATTTTCCCTCCTCATGCACCAATCCTGTCGTTGCTCCCTCCACCACTTCTCCAAGTTCTTCTGACTCAAACTCTCCTCCACCATCTCTTCATTCCCCTACCCATGACTCTGGTCTCAGCCTTCGTCATCCTCCTCCTCATCTGAGGCTCCCATAAATCAATATCCCATACAAAGCAAGTCTAAATCTAGTATCATTAAACCAAAACATTTCTCTTACTTTTTCCCCAACTCATGCTATGTATCCTTCAGAACCTACCTCAGTATTAGAGGCACTTCATATCCTATGATGGAAGAATGCAATCTTGCTGAGTATAATGCTCTTCTTACAAATAAGTCATTGGAACTCGTCCCTTCACATGCTCATCATCATCTTGTAGACAACAAGTAAGCCTTTAAAATCAAACTAAACGCCCAGTATTGATTACTCTAAAACCTTTAGCCTAGTGGCTACATCTATCACCATCGGAGTCATTTTAGCTATAGTTGTTTCTCTTAGTTGTTCTGTCAGGAAAATAGATGCTAATAATGCATTTCTAAATGGGACTCTTTATGAATCTGTGTATATGACTCAACCTGAAGGGTTTGTTGATCCTATTAATCCTAACCATGTTTGTCTCTTGAAAAAAGGTCTTTTTAGGTTAGTACAGACCCGTAGGGCTTGGTTTGCTGCATTAAAAACTCGGTTGCTAACTTGGGGTTTTGTTCAGTCTAGAGTTGATGTGTCTCTTTTCATATATAACCAAGGGGGCATCATTATGTATGTTCTTATTTATGAAGACAATATCCTTCTTACTGGAAACACCCCTGCTTTTATACAACAATTTATCGTGAGACTAAACATCAGGTTCTCTTTTAAAGATCTGGGTGAAGTTAGTCACTTTCTACGAATTCAGGTTTTCAGAGATGCACATGGTCTCCTTCTCAGTAGCACATGTATGTAAACCAGCTCTTGGAAAGACTTAAGCTTCAACACATGAAACCTTGTACAATCCACATGACTGCCAGTGCCCTACATGCGTCCACAGCTCATCTCATGGTCATTCCTACTCTCTAAAGGAAGATTATAGGAGCCTTATAATACTTGACATTTACAAGGCCAGATATAGCCTTTGTGGCTAACACTCTAAGCCAATATACGCACTGCCCTAATGAAGACCACTGGAAAGCTTTAAAGCAGTTTCCCAGATACATTAAGGGCGCTAAACATTTGGGCATGCACTTTAAACCTGATTAACCCTTGATTTTACATGGTTTTAGTGATGCAGTTTGTGGGGTGACACACTTGACCGGAAATCCATAGCTATATATTTCATTTTATTGGTTGGTTCCCCATGTTTCTTTGTCTTCAAAAATACAATCTGTTGTCTCACGCTCCGGCACGGAATCCGAGTATCGAGCACTGACCAATGTTGCTGCAGAAGTAAAGTGGATTCAAAGCCTGTTCCATGAGACACATTTCAAAGTTTCAGGTACTCCAGTCATTTGGTGTGACAGCATTAGTGCCAATACTCTTGCTCATAACCCAGTTTCACACAATAGCACTAAACATATAGAGTTGGAAATTCATTTTGTTAGAGATTTGGTCATTCAGAGAAAGCTCAATGTGCTGCATGTGTCTTTTTGTGATCAGCATGATGATGGGCTGATAAATCCTTTGTCTACCGCCCAATTTCAAGCAATACCAGGCAAACACAATATATGTTGTAGTTGTGCCAATTCGTTTGAGGGGGATGTTAAGTAGGTGATTATATTGATATAACAAATGTATGGTTGTGATTGAATTTAGTACAAAACAAGATTCAAGGATAGATTTGTTGGTACAATATCTAGCATGATAGATACACCTTTGTACACTTGAGGATAAATAATCCAGTCAATAATATTTTACCATTATTGTTTTCTAAGTCAATACAACATTTATTATTTTTATCTCTATTTTACGCATAATTTATCATCAATTCAACTATTGTTAGGTCTCTTGGCAAGGCTTGACACAAGTTTAGAGGGAGGTGAATAAACTTGTCATTTAAAACTTTTTCTATTAAAACGAAATAGAACTAGAGATTGATAACTCAGCTTTGTTATTTAGTCACTAATTAAGTCTCCTGGGTTAAATGCGGCGGAATATTTTAAGCCTTTATAAAATTTTAATCTCTTTGAAATATGCTTGGTGTGGATTACTGAGCAACAGTTGTGTTGTTAGCTAAGTAAAGTGATTATACGAATGTGCAGTTTGGTAAGTAATCAGAGCAACAAATAAAGTAAAGTACTAAATGTAAATTACATTAAAGTACATAACACAAGAAATTTGTTTATAGAAGTTCGAGGTGGTGTAATCCTCTACGTCTCCCCTTCCCCTGTGATGTAGGAGGTAAGTCACTATGATCTTGAGTTACAGTTACAAGATACAAAGTAAAGATGATTGTCCTTAACTAATTCCTAGCTTCACAATCTGAGCCCTTAGTCCTCGATAGGTAGGATTGATGCTTCACTAAGCTTGCTCCATTGGTCCTTGAAGGGTATGATTACCAGTTCACCAGATCCACCACAAACACATCCTTATCACAAATATTTCTGCACTGACTGCACTCAACTGTCCTTCACTCATTTCCAGATGCTTCATAGTCCAAAACCATTGTTTGAACAAAGAATGGCTTGAATCAAGAAAGTTATTCAACTTGAATGAGCTTGATCTTGATATATTTATTATGCTCAGTTGCTCAATTTCTCCAAGGATTTTAAGGCTTGATTGAGACTTGGAATGTTTCTCACACTTGAAGATTTCTTGACCTTTTAGTTAAATTCTTAGCAAATTATACAGCAGTGGATATTTTTCTTAATTACTCCCTTATTGAATAATACTTGAATTTCTTTCACAACTTGTTATCCACTCTATTCACCCTTTCCCCTTTCATTCTTGGATGTTAAGTCCTCATTTTACAGGTGGAAATCCAACGTTCAAATTCAAAAACTTGTAGCCATTGTTGGATTTTCCTTGAGACAAACAGACATTCAATGTGGTCCTGCTCTATCATATGTCAGTTTTTAGAGTCCTTCTGACAATGACAATCTGTTAACCAATGGAAACCTTACACTTTTAGTTCCTGTAGAATGTTACCATTAAGAATAATTTGTCCATTAATCTCAGCATGATTTTATGATCCTTTGAGTGTTCTTTAAGATTAGATCATAAAACTGTCTCAGCATACTTGCTTCTCAACATTTTAGTTGACTTGCTTTGCTGAGTTGCTTAAACCTCAGCTGACTGTCTCCATTCATCATTCAGTTGACTTAGTCTTTCTGGTCAGTTTCGATTTGTTTGATCAGTAGACTATCTTCTTCATCTGATCACAATTGACTAGATCAGTACACCATTTCGAAACATAACTAAGATTCATCTTCACATGTCCTTTTGAATCTTAGACCTTTAAATACAAGATCTGCATAGCCAGTCCAGACCATCACAGACTTACCTAAGGTCTAACTGTAAATTCTTGATGTAATCTTTATAACTGAGTTTGTCCCCTCAGCCTTCTGGTCTTCAGTCTTCAGTCTTCACACACTGAGTTTGAATCCCTTAGTTCTTCAATCTTCAGCACTTCATAGATCAGTTGATTTTGATCCCTCGGTTGTCTATCTTGATGGTTTCTTAGAAACTGTCCTAAACTCCACTAAACATGTATGATTTCTATTACAGTGTTTGTCTGATTTAACCTATACAATAACCAGACTCTAGTAAAGACATATACGTTTAATTCTAGGCATTTTTTGCTTTGCAACTATAACAACTAGTTATGACACTTCGTCAATAGGGTTAAGACAAAAACATCATCATCAAAACTAAAACAATTTTATTTCTAACAACTATTTTTTATTACTTAAAAACTATTGCATTAATTATAGTCAATGAGTATTTTAAACATTATACTTAAAATTTATGATATTGAATAACTTTCTTAATCAATGTAAAAATGTCTAAAATGATTTATATTTTGAAACGCTTGGAGTAAACCAGGACATGATAAAATGTACCTTGTTTATGAAGACAAAAACAATAAAAATGTACCAACTTGCCACCAAATTACTGGCCGGAAAAAAACAACATTCGGGCATGTTTTTCAAAAAGAAAAAAAATCAGTGTTATATTCTCCCTCATATTTAATTTTTCAAATATCCGTATATTTTAATCTACACTTATAATCATTGTAATTTTGTCACCATAGTTCATAATTTTTTCGTGTTCTTCATTTTGATATTTTTTTCGATGTAATTTCGAAAATTCAATTTTTTTTTCAATGGCTCACAACGGATGCAGTGACATTGAAACTACTAAAAAATGAACATGCACTGATGGGAATAGTTGAAGATGCAATGACATTTGAAGATTCAGTGACACTATATGACGAAGCTGGATTTTGTCATGTATAATTTGAGGCCAATTTAATCTAGGGATGATAGAATCAAGGATGGTTTTGGGGGTGATTTTAGGGTTTTATGGCTGAGTCCAAGAATGTATCTTGGATTGCCTACGTATCCTGTGTATTGTTCAGGAATCAAGCCTTACGTAGTTCCTGGAGTAGTGTATTTATAGGCACATGCCCTTCTTCTGCCCTAAACTTAAGACGGTTTGGTCTATTGACATAAATACCCTTTAATGGGCCTTGCCCTTGCCCAAGTAACCTCTACCGGAAAATTGGGCTTAGAACCTGGATTGGAGCTCGATATCGACTTGTATGACACCGACATGGGTGCTCGAGTTGACACACTTGCAAGATCTGATGGTCGGCGTGGTGATCACTGATTCGTCTCGTATTCGACCCGATATGGATAATATACTTGGACTTTTCCACATGCCAGCTGGACCAATTAGATAATTCCACGTGGAGGGGTGAAATCCCGTATCGTCATAAGCCCCCCAGATTTGTCTGAGCTCTTGAGGTCAGGTCTGATCTGTCAAAGGTGTATCTCGGCCACTGTTATCCAATGCTCTGAATTTAAATCTGCCATGCAGACTTACTTCCTGTGGAGTCCGACATACGGCCTTTCCATGTCTGCTTTGCAAACTTTTTTATCTTAGCATTATCTTGTTGGATCGATACGGGCGCAAACACACTCTAGAGGGGGGGGTGAATAGAGTGTTTGTGATTTATGAACTCTTTTCCGATAAATAAACACAAGTACTAAGCAACTAAGGCGGAAGCTATCTTAGTCGATTATTCGCTTGTGTTATTAAACCTTAGTGATCAAATGTGATTAATTTATTGTGATTAGAACAATTATATCACAAAAACAAGTTGGTTCAAATATCAAGTAAGATACTAATATAAATGAGATCAACCCAAGTGTACAGGTTTGCAAAAAGGTGTCAAGTTGATCAAAACACAAACAGCACTATAGCATGGTATAGTAAATTGATCAACTTAGTTAATACGGATGCAGGTTCACTTGAAGGAGGGGCTGATAGAAAAACTTATTGACTTAAAATGATAAAGGGAGCTTCTTAATTAAGTGCACAAAGGTGCAGACCAAACAAGGTGCAGAAGAGATTAATCTACAAATAGAGCAACTTAGTTAATATTTAGCAGCAGATTATGCAAGATAAAACCTCAGCAGATGATGACGATGAACATGATCAACAAGATCAGATTAAGCACTTATGAAATCAGTCAAGGATTCAGCAAGCATATATTCAGCACTTAGAGATATGGTATTCAAGCACAAATCACACAGTCAGAGTCACTGAATAAATTCAATGATTCCAACGAAGTGCAGTCAAGATTCTTGACCACACGATGATACTTAGCCACAGATACAAGTCAAGACTAAGTATCTAGGGGTGTAAAAAGACAGTAAGCGGGATCAACACTGAAGCAATTCTGGACTTATACTGATGGCTAGATTCACACAAGATTAATTATCACCAAATCCGCTTGAACAAAAACCTTTTGTCCTCACTAGGATGACTTGTTCAACAGAGTCAGTTGATCAATTAATCTTATCACTATCACAGTAGTACAATCACAGAATTCTTCCGGTAACAAAAACACACAGAATTCACAAGTACCTCTACTTAGAAAATGCAGTAAACAGGCAATACACTTACTGATCAATTTGGAGAGTCTACACAGAACTTATGCACTTCTGTATGCCACAGAATGTCAAAATGGTATCACCTCCAGTTCTTGATCGAGTAATGGACTGCCACAGATTCAAAGCCAAGCTTATAGTTCTAGTATTCTACTGACTGTAAACTTGCTCTTGAATCACTCAGGGACGACCCACAACTTTCACAACACGAAGAAGAGAAAACTTTTGTTTGAAAATGTAGGACTGCACGTGTGTTTTTCTTAATTTGCAAGTCCGAATATACTAGGTATATATAGCAATTGAAGGGTGAAAAACCCTCGGTGTAAATGTGAACACAGTTAATGCAGAATCAAAAACTTTCCAAAGACCGATTTTGACGTGTGACACAATCAGCAAGTATATCACAATATTAACACGGAAAAAGAATAAACGTTACTTCCTGAAAATCAGGCTGAGAATCAGAACATTCAAAGTTCGAGACAACGGCAAATCAAGGGAAAGATAACATCTTTTCATAGCCAAACCTTCAAGATATACAAGACACAAAATCAGGGCATTTAATCTGCTCAAAACAGAAAATATCAAACGGCTATAAACATCAAATAATAGGCAAAACGAAACTTCCCTGAATTAGGTAGAAATTCAAGCATTAAAGCTTCGATTTCGCGCACATGCTGAAGATAGCCATCCAGAAGTTCTAACGGTTGCGTATCTCCATCATAAAAACTTCAAACTTGCCTTCCGGAATCAAATGATTAGGTTTCAAAAGATTTCGAATCAAAATCGTATCGAGCAATTGAAGAGCAAATCAAAGCCGATTCAGAAATCTTCACAGTTTTAATGGAGATCGTGTTGCTATGATTCAAAACGAACACTTTCCATTTAGGGCTATTTCGAAGAATCAATTCACGAAATTGATTTAGAAGACAATAAGGCATAAACTGAGCTTCAAAGAATCAAGGAGTAAAGAGGAGATTTAATGATGTAGAAGAAAAGGGAAACGGCAGGAAGATGTTCAGAATAATGGGAAGAGGTTATAATATTTTATGAAATTAAGTTTAGATAAAATATAAGAGATTGGGTTTGCTGGGTAACAATTTGGGGTTGGAATAAAAAGGACGGGTAGATAGATTGAGTAGGTTAGATTAAATAAGATAAAATTAAGGTAGTAACATAAACTAAATTGTTTAATAAACAATTTATATTAAATTCCCAAACTTAATTTATTTTACTTAATCAAAAACAATACATTTGCCATAAAATGTAAGTGTATGTCTAAATGACTATTAGTAACATAAATAATGTTATAATCAAATAATTATAAAGCTCACAAAATTAATCATGTAAAAAGTGCATTTCGAAACAATATTACTTATAAAAGTTTTAACGAGGGAAAGTTACTTTTGAAAATTAATCAACACAAATAACGAACCACAAAATACTTAACATATCTGTCCCTAGGACTTATAACGTGTGGCTAAGTTGACATCGACTTCGATGCCGTAGCTGTCGAAGGAATGATGAGATGTCCAACTTGGGACTGTCTCGGTCGAGGTCGACTTCTCTGAAGAATCTGATTTGCCTGGATTTTGGAGTACGGCATGCGGATCTCGAATGTTAGTCTAACAGTCTTGAGACTTTGCCTTAACGCCAAAAAAGATGCTTCTTCTTAGTCTTTGCCCTTTTTAACCATCGTTGTCGTTGGCTTCCATCTGTAAAAACAATTAGCCGGTCATTTGGACTTGGCTTATTCTTTCCTTGAAAAATTGTTACATTTTTCCTTCTTTTCTTTGGTCTTTGAAGTAGACCATCTTGCTTTATTGCGGCCTTTGGCCTTATTTGCACATCGGCCTCTCTCATGTCGATGCATATATGTCGATATCTGCCCTCCAAGTATCATGAGAACCTTAGGTTTGGATCATATTTGGCCAGTCTTTGTGACTAGGCTTTTTGTTATAAATGCTTGAAATTTTTACAAGTATTTGGTGTCAAACACTTTTGTTGCATGTCGATTCCCATTCCTTTGCTCGCTTTTTCTCGAGTATTCAATGTCGACTCGTTGTTGCCTCCAAAGTATAATGCAGATTCATCATCTTCGTTATACTTTCAGTAGTTCCATTTGTCGACCATATGTAACTTGTCTTCCATGCTTTAGCATTTTTGGACTTTTCTTTGTTGTTGCGTGGTAGAAGAGATGCCCTGGTTGTCTCATTTCGTTTGTCGGAATCGATGCTCTTTCGGTTTGTCGCTAGATATTTCCGCCACGATGTCCTAGTACTTACTATCTAATAAGACCGTAATACGTAAATGTCGCTCTGGATCTCGGTGTCGTGGTGTTTCTTTGTCGCTCATGACTCATGACACATGATCGCCGAGAGTTTTGGACTTGGTCCAACTCGATGCCTTAGCCTTTTGGTTCCATGGAACTTTTAGCTTCACCGGTGTCGATCGAAATGATCATGTTGCCCGGCCTCGATGCCCAAGTAAATTCTCTCTCTTGGGAGTTAGATTACGCGGCTGCCGACTCGGACTTCGATGCCATTGCGTTTTGTCCTATTAGGACTTGTAAACGCTGGATCGCCGACATCGAAGGCATCCGACTTGCGGATCCTCGTGAGACGTTGAGTAGATCCTTTGCGGAGTGGATCCTCGAGATACGCCAGGCACTAGTCAAAAAGTCGCAATAACCATAGGGATAGTTCCCGAAATAAGAAGGCTCGTCCCCGCCATGCTCGGCCAGAGAGTTCCAAAAAAAATAGCTCGACCCGCCAGTTCGGTAGGGTGAGTTCCAAAATAAGATAGCTCGACCCGCCAGTTCGGTAGGGTGAGTTCCAAAATAATATAGCTCCGAGGTAAGATGCCGAGTCGAACTCGGACTTATTACAGATTCACTCATCGGTGAGCTCCAAATATGACGCCTAGTTTTATTTTGCTTCAATTTTTGCAGTATGTTGCTTGTCGCTTTTTGTTGTCTGCCTTCACGATTCGATCCACGGACTTTTGAATTTTGAATTTTGAATTCGACATTTCCTTTGAATGTTGTTTGTGTTGTTGAATATTTGCCTAGGGTGTAGTCCTTTGGACTTAATTCCTTGCAAAAGCTGCCTTGTGGGTGTAGTCCTTTGGACTTAATTCCCCAGGCCCCTCAAAGTGTAGTATGAGTACATGACTCATGGTACACTTGGATATGAGTCGACCTAGCACAGCTTCGCCTTATCGGCTTGACTTGGCTATCTGGTCGGAGCTCGAATCGACTGTCTTGCCTCGTCGGGCTTCTGACATGGTCGAATTGAAAAATCCCTACTCGACTGTCGCACTTCGTGGTGCTTTTGAACTGGTCGAACAGGGTATCCATCGTGGGATCTTCCAACTGCTTAGCATCGTGGCTTACTGGCAGGTCGGGAGTGATATAAGCTCTGTCAGTGACTTGGCTTTTTCAATGCTTTATTTTCTACCGCATCGTGTCAAGGTGATATAAGCCTTTATCGCCGACTTGGCTTTATTCATCATATTATTCCGACTTCGTCGTGTCGAGGATTTGTAGTTGTGGTTGACTTTTGCCTCTTTTATCTTTTAATCACATGGACTTCTTTTGCTTTAAGGCTGGTCGAATTTTTTGCCTTTGCCATTTTGTATCGTGGTAGATTTGCAATGTGAAGGCTGTAAATCATAACAAACACAAAAGCGTCTCGAGGAAAGACATGCTTATTAGAATATTTATGAAATTGTCACATGGACTTATTACAAGACATAAAAATGTAAAAGCAGTTAATTGAGATAAGGCTTAGCTTATTTGGTGTAGTCTGTTGGTATCATGCTTAGATGGCAGGTGGACTTACGTAAGGTCGCCTTCGAGCTCCGAATATTATGCCGAGGCGAGCTTGGTCTTATTAAAGATGCGCTCAAGTTAAGCTTCAAATATGGGGCCGAGCCGACCTGCGGTTTAATAAAGATTCGCTCAAGTTGAGCTCTAAATATGATGCCGAGGCCAAGCTCGGTCTTATAA
The DNA here is from genome assembly GCA_026214975.1 of Gentiana macrophylla. NCBI lineage: Eukaryota > Viridiplantae > Streptophyta > Magnoliopsida > Gentianales > Gentianaceae > Gentiana > Gentiana macrophylla. The sequence goes on along the minus strand of CM047811.1, from coordinate 73,934,380 downwards.
AAGATACGCTCGAGAGAGCTCCAAATATGATGCCGAGCCGAGCTCGGTCTTATAAAAGATACGCTCGAGAGAGCTTCAAATATGATGCCGAGCCGAGCTAGGTCTTATAAAAGATACGCTCGAGAGAGCTCCAAATATGATGCCGAGCCGAGCTCGGTATTATAAAAGATACGCTCGAGACGAGCTCCGAATATTATGCCGAGGCGAGCTCGGTCTTATAAAAGATACGCTCCAGAGAGCTCCAAATATAATGCCGAGGCGAGCTCGGTCTTATAAAAGATACGCTCGAGACGAGCTCCGAATATTATGCCGAGGCAAGCTCGGTCTTATAAAAGATGCGCTCAAGTTGAGCTTCAAATATGGGGCCGAGCCGACCTGCGGTTTTATAAAGATTCGCTCAAGTTGAGCTCTAAATATGATGCCGAGGCCAAGCTCGGTCTTATAAAAGATACACTCGAGAGAGCTCCAAATATGATGCCGAGCCGAGCTTGGTCTTATAAAAGATACGCTCGAGAGAGCTCCAAATATGATGCCGAGCCGAGCTCAGTCTTATAAAAGATACGCTCGAGAGAGCTCCAAATATTATGCCGAGGCGAGCTCGGTCTTATAAAAGATACGCTCCAGAGAGCTCCGAATATGATGCCGAGACGAGCTCGGTCTTATAAAAGATACGCTCGAGATGAGCTCCGAATATGATGCCGAGACGAGCTCGGTCTTATAAAAGATACGCTCCAGAGAGCTCCAAAATGATGCCGAGACGAGCTCGGTCTTATAAAAGATACGCTCGAGACGATCTCCAAAATGATGCCGAGACGAGCTCGGTCTTATAAAAGATACGCTCCAGAGAGCTCCAAAATGATGCCGAGACGAGCTCGGTCTACCAAGTTTTTGGCGCCGTTGCCGGGGAACCGGACGGTTTGCCTAGTTTTTGTTTTTGTTTGTTTTCGTTTTTCTGTGTTAGTTCAGTTTTTTTTTCTTTTCTTTCTGTTTTCTGCGTTTTAATCCCTGTTTTTAGGTCAATTTCTAGGAAGATTAACCTTTAAGTAGTTAGGATATTAGTGTTTTAGATTAGGGTTAAAGTCTCTGTTTAGTGATTAGTTTTTTTTATTTATTTTATTTCTCCCTGTTTTTCCTGCTCTGTTTTCTCTACTTTTCTCTCTGTTCTGAAATCGTTTCTGTTCTTTTTCTGGAAAATTTTGCATATGAACGAGCGTCCATACTATGAGCGCCGCCCGCCCACCGTAAAAATTTCAATCTCAGATCAATTTCGACTGCATGAGCGGCGTTCATACATCTGGACGCCCGTCCAAAGGAATTCTGAAAAATCGGACGAGCGTTCATATTTTGAACGCCCGTCCATCTTGAAAACCAGGCAGACGCTCGTTCATATTTTTGGACGCCCGTCCGTCTGCCTCTCTCTGTCTCTTCTCTTTCTTTTTCCTAGGTCTTGATAATAGTTCTAGGTTTTTAATCTTTTAGATAGATTCTTAGGTTTCCTTTTCGTAGTTTAGGTTTTTAATTTCGTAGTTTATAGGTTTTTGTTCAATTGAGTTGGGTTTGGTTTATGCAAACTCAAGTCGTCGAAAGGGCCATTACTCTTTTCACGACCTCGAGCGGACCATAGTCCGACCCATAATAGGCGGAAACTTTTTTTACCGATCCTTCGGACGAAGGAAGTTCACCGACCAAGAAATTGAACGAAAGTTGATAAAAGAGATCGAAGAAATAGTAATAATGGCGGCGGAGAGGATCGGCGTCGTTGGCGAACTTCACGCCATGCCTGGTGCGATCATTGTCAACCCGGCTATAGTCTTGCCCGCCATTCTTGCTCAAACTTTCGAGCTCAAGCCGGGCTTATCCGGATGATGCGGCATGCATCAATTTTTATGGCTACTAATCGAGAATCCGCATACCCACTTACACACGTTCTTAGAGATATGCGGTACTACCCGCATCCAAGGTGTAAGTGAGGATGCTATCAAGCTCAAACTTTTCCTTTTTCCTTAAGAGGGGCGAAGGAATGGTATCACTCTCTTCCTCCCGAATCCATCACTACATGGGCCGGACTCGAGAGGAGTTCTTGAGTCAATATTTTCCACCCTCTAAGACGGCCCAATTGCTTAAATGAAATTTTCACATTCTCTCGGAAGGAAAATGAATCATTTTTCGAGGCCTGGAAAGGTTTAAATCTCTTCTTTGAAGGTGTCCCCATCATGGCTTGCCTTTGGAGAGGCTAGTCATTACTTTCTTTAGCGGATTGACCGAGCTCACCAAGGGCATGGTCAATAGTTCATCTGGTGGGGCGTTTTTGAAGAAAACGCCTGACGAGGGGTGGGCATTGTTCGAGGACATTGCCAAGTACAATCGCCCCATCCTATCGTGCAATTCAAGCTCCTCCTCCTCCTGGGGTGGAGGAAGTAAATGTTCAAAGTCCGATTGCCATGCTTGCAGAGGCAGATGGCCAATCCTCAAACTCCGAATCCTATGAATCAGACTCCTTCGTTTCCGCAGAACCCTCAGGTTCTGTATTGCGAATCTTGCTGTCAGACTGGTCATGTAAATGGCCAATGTCAATTAAACCCCAATTCTTCATACCAAGTCAATCATCGCCCATGATGATGGGCGGTACACTCAGTCCAATGCCAAAACTGCGATAATATGGGGCATACTTCCGGTACGTCTATGAATGGGCGAAATCTTTGAAGTAAATGTGTTCTATGGCGAGAACACCCAAAGATTTAATCAACCATCGGCGAGAATCAATTCCGAAACCAAGGGTTCAATCAAGATTCCATTTTCAATCCGAATTGAGTTTTAATTGAATTCAAATTTCAATAGAACCCTGGTTCTCGCTTTCAAAACCAAAACTCTAATTTTTCCAATCAAACACAAAGGTTCAATCGAATTGGCCCTCTAATTCAAATTCTAATTTTCAAAATCGGCCCACCCGACCATACTCTTCAAACTTCCAAAGACTCTCAAGGTCCTCGAATTCGAATGATCTTAAGGTGAATGGAACTCATTCAAAGAAGAGCAAAACAAGAATATTCAACTCTAATGAGTACGAATAAGAATCTTGAGAGACAGATAGGCAAATTGGTCGAGCAATTAGCATCAAGACCCCTGGGCATCCGCGCGACTTACTGAAAAAAATCTGGGCGGTCATGTTGCTCAGGCCGATTTAAGCGACAACCAATGTCTCGACCTCGTGCCGACAATGCATTATGGACAAGAGGAGGCGATCGATGAGTTTACAAAGTGGCACTCAATCGAGTGGTCCCCGGCTTCCAGGAAACCACTAGCCCCTCCCCGCCATTGATAAGGCGGGAGGGAAGTTGAGCACCCATCATCCCCTTGGTCGCAAGCAAGTACTCAGTGGTGATCCCCGAGAGGTGTAGAAGTTGAAAATCAGGTGGCTGATCCCCTGATAGGTGGAAAGATTGGAAGCCCTCAGGTGGCTGATCCCCTGAGGAATGAGGATTCAAGTGAAAGTCGGGTGGCTGATCCCCTGACTAATCAAAAGAATGAGAAGACGGTTCGGTGGAAAGATTTGGAAGACAAAGCTATCAGCGCATCCTCAAAGAAAGTATTTTCTGAGAGTGATCTAAAGAAGCTTCCGTTTCCACCAAGGAAGAGCAACATTCCATTGGTTGAAGACAAAAAGTACGAGAAGGTGCTAAACCTTCTGAAAACTACTCAGGTAAATCTGCCGTTATCCGAGGTCTTGGTAGAGATGCCTAAGTATACAAAGTTCATCAAGGATGTTGTATCTTCCAAGAAGAAGTTAGCAGAAATGGATCAAGCAGTTGGTAAGGAGTGTTCTATGGTCAATTATCAAGACTTACCAATCAAGAGGAGTGACCAGGCAAATTTGTGCTCACATTGCATGGGAGGCCTAGTCTTCCCAAATTCCTTATGTGACCTGGGTGCATCTATCGACTTGATGCCATTGTCTCGTAATGCCAAAGAATTGGGTTTACAAAGTCTTCTAGAACCCACGACCATGAATTTGCGATTCATTGATAGATCTTCTAAGAAAGCTTCAGGGGTCTTAAAGGACGTATTAGTTCAAATAGATAGGTTTACCTTTCCAGTTGACTGGTACGTCTTAGATATTGAGAAAAGTGAAAATGTCCCTTTGATTCTTGGAAGACCTTTTCTATCTACAGCTAGAGCCCTCATCGATTGTGATGGTGGGCATGTGACCATTCGAGTTGGTGACCAGGAGGTGAGCTATAGTGTTTCTAAATCTATTCAAGTACCCTCCGGTTCTCCAACCGGCTGTTCCATTGAGAAGACGTCTGATGACTTCAATGACTTCATGGATACGCAAGTTTTGGCTGTAGAAGCAGAGTATGAGCGACTGATTGATAATCTGAATAATCATGGTGTGGTCAATCTAGATCAATTAGCAGCTGATTTTGAGGATGGGCTAAGAGAAGAAGCTTTGGCAGTAGGGCCACTAAGTAAACTCAACGATGTTGAGTTGAAGAGTGGAGATCTTAAATCAAGTCTAAAGGAACCCCCTGTAGACTTGATTCTGAAGCCTTTGCCTAAACATCTTAAGTATGTATTTCTGAGAGAAGGTGACAAGCTTCCTTTGATCATCTCTGCCAAGCTATCTCGAATAGAAGAGCTTAAATGCATTAAACGTCTTGCATAAAAAAAGAAAAGCCTTTGGGAGATATCATTCTCCCGACATCATCTGCACAAGATCAAGGCGAGGAGGGTGCAAAGCGAGTTAGAGAGGTAGTCAAGAAGGCTCAAACCTCACATGCAGAGGTAGTCAAGAAGGAAATTATAAAGCTTCTAGATATGGGTATCATTTACGCCATTGCTGACAGTGAATGGGTTTCCCGACTCAAGTAGTTCCCAAGAAAGGTGGAATTACGATTGAGAAAAATGAGAAGGGAGAAGAGATAGCATTGAGGCTCGTTTATTGGATACAGAGTATGTATCGATTATCGAAAGCTCAATGAGGTCACACTGAAAGATCATTTCCCTTCCATTCATTGACCGAGATGCTTGAGCGTCTGGCGGGCACGATTTCTCTTGTTTTCTGGATGGTTATTCGTGATATTTTCGAGATACCCATCGATCCTGTTGACCAAGAGAAGACCACTTTCACTTGCCCTTATGGGACATTCGCTTCACAAAGCGGATGCCATTTGGTCTCTCAGAATGCCCCAACCACCTTTCAAAGGTGTATGATGGCAATCTTTGACGGGCTAGTTGAAAAGTGCATGGAGATTTTTATGGATGATTTCTCGGTCTTTGGTCAATCCTTCGATGATTGCCTCGATAATCTTGATCAGGTGTTGTCTAGATGTGTGGAAAAGGACTTAGTGCTTAATTGGGAAAATGCCATTTCATGGTAGATGAAGGCATAGTCCTTGGCCACAAAGTGTCCGCCAACGGTATAAGTAAGAGATAGGGCCAAGGTAGAAGCCATTGAGAAGATGAGTTATCCTAAGAATGTACGCGAAGTCAGAGGTTTCCTCGGACATGTCGGTTTCTATAGGAGATTCATCCAAGATTTTTCCAAAGTAGCCAAGCCCCTATCTACTCTGCTCAAGGAAGACGTTGAGTTCAATTTCGATGAAAACTGCAAGCAAGCGTTTGAGGAGCTCAAGAATCGGTTAATATCCGCCCCATTCTTATATCGCCAGATCGAACTTGCCTTTTGAGCTTATGTGCAATGCATCCAACTATCTTTGTTGGTGCGATCTTAGAACAATAATCGAAGGAAAGTTCCAGCCTATCTATTACGCCAGCCACACGTTGAATCCTTCGCAAGTTAACTATACTACGACCGAAAAGGAATTATTGGCCATAGTGTTTTCTATGGACAAGTTCCGTAGTTACTTGCTAGGTGCTCATGTGATCGGGTGGACTGATCACGCTGCTTTGCGGTATCTGATGACTAAAAAGGATGCTAAACCGCGCTTACTGCGTTGGATACTGACCCTCCAAGAGTTTGACGTTCAAATTAAAGATAAAAGAGCAAAGGAAAGCGTAGTGGCGGATCATGTTTCTAGGGTGTTAAGTGAGGAAAAGGGTGATCCTGATGACATAGATCTTTACTTTCCTCTAGAAAACATCATGTTGATAGACGGTTGTCCTCCTGATGTTCTATGGTATTCTTCCATAGTGAATTACCTTCATGCCCGTTATCTCGATCCTGAAATGTCTTATCAAGAGAAGAAGAAGTTCTTCTCTGATATGAAATATTTCGTTTGGGATGAACCTTATCTGTTTAAGATCTGCAAAGATGGTTTGCTTAGGAGATGCGTTCCTGAATCCGAGCAACGTGAGATTATCGAGCAATGCCATAGTGGACCCACAGGTGGTCACTTTGGTCCCTGGAAAACCGTTGCTAAAATCTTCCAGTCCGGGTTCTATTGGCCTACGATCTTTAAGGATACAGAAGCCTTCTGTAAAGCTTGCGATAGATGTCAAAGAACCGGTACTCTAACAAGGCGGTTTGACATGCCATTGAAACCCGTCCTAGAATGCGAAGTCTTTGATGTATGGGGCATTGACTTTATGGGTCCATTCCCATCATCCTGTGGAAATAAATACATCTTAGTCTGCGTAGACTATGTATCGAAATGGGTGGAGGCAATAGCCACTCCTCGCAATGATCATAAAACGGTCATGAATTTTCTAAAGAAGAATATCTTTGTGAGGTTTGGATGTCCACGTGCCTTGATCAGTGATGAAGGGACACACTTTTGCAACCGACCTTTGGAAAAAGTCCTCGAGAAGTATGGTGTTCGTCACAAAACTGGTACACCATATCATCCGATGACTAGTGGTCAGGTTGAGCGTAGCAACCAGAGCTTGAAGAAGATCCTGGAAAAAACAGTGAACAGTCATAGAAAAGACTGGAGTCTTAAGTTGGATGATGTGCTATGGGCATATAGGACTGCCTACAAGACCCCCATGGGTACATCACCCTACCAAATGGTTTATGGTAAATCGTGCCACTTGCCGCCGAGTTAGAGCACCACAGGCGTATTGGGCTACCAAGTTTTGAACTTCGACTCCCGATCCTGTGGCAAACACCGGCTGCAGCAGTTGCATGAGCTTGATGAATTTAGACTCCAGGCTTATGAAAGCGCCAGGATTAGTAAAGAGAAGATGAAACTACTCCATGACGCCAAGATAAAGAAGAGACAATTCAAGGTCGGCGAGCAAGTTCTCTTATACAATTCTAGGTTACATTTGTTTCCTGGGAAGTTGAGAACACGTTGGTCCGGTCCTTTTGAGATTCTCCAAATCATTCCCGGAGGTGTTCTAGAACTATGCGTTATCCGGACCAACCGTTTGAGTTAATGGTCAAAGGTGCAAGCACTACATTGGTGAACCTAAAGAAAACCTTTGATTGTTAAATTTCTCGATATTCTCGGATGTGGTGTTATAGAGGTCAATGAATTTGACGAGTTTTCATCCGATTTATTCTCTGAGAATGACGGTATTGGTTCATCAGCAGAAGTTCTAGCGGTGTAGTTGAGATATGGAGGAGTATGAAAGAGAGCAAAAGCTTAAACGTCATCGAGGAATCGAGAGAAGAAAGAAATCAGCCATGGGGAAGATTAAACGAGTTTGGAAGGCTATAAAAGATTTTACCCCATGTGTTAGATGCTGTTTCTGCAGCCACACTACGGACCGGAGCTTAAACGAGGTAGTGGCTGGCAGAAAGGTTAAATGGCCTGATCCAGGCTGAGCTTCAAATGTGTCGGGCTAACGACAATAACCATTAGCGCTACTAGGAGGCATCCTAGATATCCCTTATTATATTAGTTTCTTTCTTTAGTTATTTTTCCTTGTTTTAGTTATTTTACTCTTATTAGGATTGTGTTGTTTTTGTCAGTCAGCTAACCTAATCTTATACAGGGTCGAAGTGTTGTTTTGCTTACGATTTCCTCTTATCTTTATCTCTATCACTTTTGCGCGATATGGTTTAATCCCTTGTATCCCCCGAGGTATTTCTTTGTTTTTCAAGTGTGCAGGATATTTTCGATAGCGATTGTGAGCTTTAGACGATTTCGAGTTTTCCGTGGATGGTCCACGATCATCGGATTCGTTGAGCATTTCAAGTGAGGTCGACCCACTTCCGAATAGCTCCTTCGAACAACGAATCACCTAAGTTTTCTGCTTTTTTTATTTTTGCACACCATGAGGACATCTTTGTAATTTAAGTGTGGGGAGGATAAGTCGATATGTATCTATACATTTGCTTACATGATTTTATTTTTATGCAAAAATGAGCTAAATTTTAAAAAAATTTGTTTTGTCTCGAGTGAGCAATGCATGTTTTTGTTCGGTTTGTTATATTCATTGATGCTGTATGCCGTATGTTCCATAAGTTAGATGTTTCACCAAGATTTATTTTTCACAAGCCATAGTAAATGATGATCTATTTATAAAGTTATACCCCTTTTGGACGAGTGATTTTTGATTTCCTTATAAGTCATGTGCTTAGTGCTAATGTTCATATCTTGAGACTTATGATAGTTTGTATTTAGTTCCAAGTACGATGTACTGTGAATATCTAGAAGTTTGAATGTGATAAGTAACACGTAACTAATGTCAAATGAGAAGTTGAATAATTAAATGAATCTATCGTGTGTGTCGGAAGCTAGTCGATGATTTGGGTGAGGTAGGGTGTACCACGTATGTCCTATACCACCATGATGACTAAGAGCTCACGACAGTTAGGAAAAGCTGCCTTATGATTTGAGTAAGGTAGGGTGTTATCTCGAAATGTCCTATTCTGCTATGAGGGCAAAAGCTTATCCTAATGTGTGTTTAAAGTGAAAGAGTTAAATCAACTAATGAAGTGTTATGAAATGTATATAAGACTAAGTTATCGTCTATCTTATCCCCAGAGAAAACCGATGAGATATGTCAGTAGGATTATCCTCTGAGTATTTCGAAAAGGCCCTAGATTCATTCGATCATTCTTCTCGGGATATGTCACGTTTGTAGGGTACACCTTATGAGTGTCATTTATTACTATTCTACGAGGGGGTATTAACTAGTTTTACTTTGAGTTCCTCAAGTTTGGATTTAGTGGAAGTTTTCTATGGCTATGCACACACACAATGGTGAACTTCTAAGTTATTGAATATACGTTATATTTGTTGAGATGTCTATACTATCTCGAGCCTAATTATGTTTTGTCTTGCTCGGGACGAGCAAGGTTTAAGTGTGGGGGAGTTGTTAAGGGTGATTTTGTACGTTTTATAAGGATATATTTTATATCAATTCTCTCCATATTCGTATGTTTCTCATAGAAATCGAGCTTTATATTGAAATATCGAGCGAATGGTGTTTTTAATAGTTGAATTGCGAAACGTAGCGATTTATGTGCTTAAATTGTGATTTTATGTTATTTTGGGATTGTGTTACGTTTTGGTATATTTTCCTATGTTATAGATACATATTTTGGCATGCAAGAGGATTAAATGATGAGGTTTTGCATTGAAGATAAGTGAAATGGAAGGAAGATGGAGATAAAGCTTGGAATGAAGCTTTCAAGCAGCCGAACTTCCGATGCAGTTCTTGATATGATATACACTGATTTGACTCTCGACCTCAAGAGAAGATTTGTAGGTCTTGAAGAGAGGATTTTATAGGATTTTGAATCACTTCATTCCGACTTATGAGGCCCGAGATATGAGCGTTACAAGTTTGGATGTTGTTGCTGAAACTAGTGGAAAATCCCGAAATATACTCGGGATACGACGGGCTAGTCAAAAAGGCGTTTTCTGAAGAAGAATCCTTAATGAAAGTTGTAGAGTTTTCCGAGAGCTTAATTATGACATTCGGATCATAATTTTTGGAGGTCTACAACTCAAGATATGAATTTTAGAAGTTGCAGAGCAGAAATTCAAAGAAATTAAGCTGCAGCAACATCTTCAAACGGGCGTCCATCACCGCCATACTCCCAGCCGCCTTATTTCTCTATATAAAGCAGCGGATTCTCATCTCATATACACAATTCGAACCCTAAATTTTCTAGGGGCAGCTTGGCTGCGTTTCTACATAGTTTTCTTCCAGTTTTATACACTTTAATTCTTAGATTAATTAGATAGTTTTTATGCTTTTTATTCATCAATTCAAGTTGCATAGAGGATGATAAGAGGCTAAAACCTCTTGGAACAAGCATCGTGAAGCCTTCCTTCAACAATTCAGTTTTGATTCGTGATTAATCTGTGAGTTTCTATCTCAAAGTTGTTTCTTTTATCATTATTTATTATTGTGTAATGCAATTATATCGAAAGATCGTTGCTTTGTGATTGTTTTATTGGTGAAAATCATATAAACCTTAGATCACCGTGATAAAAGAATAGATCTTCGATCTAACTAAAACGAGAGTTGTTAGATTGATTTTCTAGATCAGAAATTGAAAGATTTCACGCCTAGGTTAGAAAGACTTAATCTTTAATTGAAAGATCGAAGATTAGAAAACGAACTCGTCTACGAGAATAGGAGTTTATGCCTTCGATTAGGTGAATCACAACTTGAGTAGGGATCACGAATTAATCCGAATTAGAATTGAATGTTGATAGGATAGATGGATCGATTGCTTGTTCGTTCGTTATAATTTGATTTTAATCCTTTAAACTAGAATTGCTAGATTAGTTTACTTTTAATTGCACTCTAGTTTTTATCGCTTTCAATCTTGCCTAGCATTGGATTAATCTCCTCTGTCTAGTTACTTTTATGCATATTTGTTTAGGTTAGTTCTTTGTTTAGGTTAGTTTCGTGACAATAGTTTAGTTCAAAACAAAAGCTAGGATTCACATTCGTCTAGTTCCCCGTAAGATCGACCCGGCATAGCCTCTATACTATGATCCTTATACTTGAGGTTAACCGGTTTATAAATATTTATTACTTGTTTATTCGCATTAGATAAATCCGAGACAACGCTCCAAAATAAGATAGGTTATTTAAGTTGTAAAAACGTAAATAAATTTCCATGACGGCTCGTACCTGGATAGCTTGTAATGAGAGAGCTCATATCGGGAGATTAACAAACTCATTTCGGGTTTTGGAGCTCGAGCTCATCCATGAGCCTGACCTGCCGAGCTCATGTTGAACTGTCTAATCTTTGCATCTTTCGGGGAACGATCGGGCATCTAAACTGACCCCGATCGGTACGAAATTTTGAGGCTTTGTTCGTCCCCCTTTATTCTTTGATTTGACCGGTGGAGATCGTCTTTCAACTGCTCAATCTCTGTCACGAAGCCATAGATCTAACTCATGTGTCCACTGCGTTTATGGCGGTGCGCGAAAGAAGATCTTTCCGGCGGCTTTGTGCCTCCAAAACGACTCCGATCGTCATGAAATTTTGAGATTTTGTTCGTCCCTCTTTATTCTTTGATGTGACTGGTGGAGATGGTCTTTCAACGGTTCAATCTCTCGCCACGGCCGTAGATCTAATCTGCTGTGTCCATCTGCGTTTAATGGCGGCGCAGAAAGATCTTTCCGGCGGCTTTGTGCCTCCAAAACGACTCCGATCGTCATGAAATTTTGAGGGCTTGTTCGTCCCTCCTTATCCTTGAATCTGAACGGTGGGAATCTTGTTTCAACGGTTGAAACTCCAGCAATAATCCGTCGATCCGATCGCGTTTTTGGTGGTCGCTGCGTTTTGGTGATACAGCAGATACTTTCTGGCTTCGATCGGGCATCTAAACGGACTCCGATCGTCACGAAATTTGGAAGGCTTGTTCGTCCCTCCTTATCCTTGAATCTGAACGGTGGGAATCTTGTTTCAACGGTTCAATGTTCGGTAATCAACCACCGATCAGACTGCGTTTTTGCTGTTAAATTGATCACGAACCACCTCCTTGATCCATCACCGATAAAAGGCCCTCCTTCTAGCGCCAATGACGAAGCTGGATTTTGTCATGTATAATTTGAGGCCAATTTAATCTAGGGATGATAGAATCAAGGATGGTTTTGGGGGTGATTTTAGGGTTTTATGGCTGAGTCCAAGAATGTATCTTGGATTGCCTACGTATCATGTGTATTGTTCCGGAATCAAGCCTTACGTAGTTCCTGGAGTAGTGTATTTATAGGCACATGCCCTTCTTCTGCCCTAAACTTAAGACGGTTTGGTCTATTGACATAAATACCCTTTAATGGGCCTTGCCCCTTGCCCAAGTAACCTACTGGAAAATTGGGCTTAGGAACCTGGATTGGAGCTCTGATATCGACTTGTATGACACCGACATGGGTGCTCGAGTTGACACACTTGCAAGATCTGATGGCTGCGGTGGTGATCACTGATTCGTCTCGTATTCGACCCGATGTGGATAATATACTTGGACTTTTCCACATGCCAGCTGGACCAATTAGATAATTCCACGTGGAGGGGTGAAATCCCGTATTGTCACTATACGAAGACCAAATTATATATGTCATTACATTTTTAGGCATAGTTTATAAGGACCAAAACATACGTCATTGCTTCTTCAGTGACAATCGGAAAATTCAGTTACAAGTCAAGATGCCATGACAGTTGAACATGCAGTGGACATATGAAAATGTATTGGCAATTGAAAGTACACTAACAATGGTAGATGTTGTAACAAATGCTAATGAAGTAGCAATTGTATATGCCGTGAAATCAATATTAACAAATGTCAATGAAGTAACTATTGTGTGACATCAATATTAACATATGTAGAATTTAAACGTCATTGCATTTGATGTGTAATGATTCAAAAAAAAGGGAGGGGAGAGGGGGCGTAAACATGTTTCGTAATTTGATGAAAAAAACTGGGAGATGGACGATTGCACAATAAATAAATTTATCTCAAAATTGCACAATAAGTGAGAGCATCCACAATGGGCACTCAACAAAGCCTCTAAAATGAATTTTGAGGGCCCTTTACTCCACAATGGTAGCTAGACTGCCTAGACACAACCCAATCCTGAAAATTTGCTAATCTCACCTCGAAATATCAAGGAGTAGTTCGGGTCGGGGTTGAAGGCCCTATGGGTGAGGGATATCGCCTTTTGCACTAAAAAGTAGCCAGGGGCTTTTTTTAGTGATGATACATCAACTCAACTTTTATCCACAATATCTTTCGTAACACTATCAACATCATTGATTATGTTGGAGGTTATAACAATAAATGCAGGTTTATCAATTTCATGTAATGGAAGTGACACTACACATATGTGTATTGCACATAGCATTTCCCTTTTTTTTTCTCATCCAAAAAACTTTTCTCTCTCCAACTTTACGGCAGCTCAAAAGCTTCTTTCCCGTCCAAAAAAAAAAACTTCTTCCTTTATTCTAATAATAATAATAATAGTAATAGGTGGGTTCTAAAGGCACCCCCGTTTTTACTTCCGACACCTATTTTTTGATTATTTTTTCGGATGAAAAAAACGTCAGTCACATTAGTGTTCCTTGTTGAACACCAACGTCAGTGACACTTACGTTGGTATGGCACAAGGAACACCAGTGGAAAGTCGTGGACTGACATTTCTAAGTTTTAACACTTTTTATATAGGGAACGTCAGTCACACTGGTGTTCCTTGTTGAGCAACGTCAGTGACATTGGTGTTGGTGTTCAACAAGAAACATCAGTGTGACTGACGTTCCCTTTATAAAAATCACAGAAGTCTTAGATGTAATTTTTTTTTGCCACGAGTAATAAAGTGACATAGAAATTGAAAGTGCTTAATAGACCCTTAATAATAATAATAATAATAATAATAATAATGAAAACAATCTAAAAATATTTCTTTAATGAAACATGAAAGAAAAAATACTACTTCGCTAAAACATACGACATTTTAATTACGGGGAAATATGATTGTTTTTTTAGACGTACCACATTGTATTTCTTTTTTTAGAAACACACAAAGTAGCATAGTGCACTTACAGAGGATGAGATTCTTCGTGCATTTAAGCAGCTCCCTGGTAGGAAGGCTCCAGGCCCAGACGATATGCATGTGATTTTTCTTCAAAAATATTGTCATGCGATTGGTTCTGAGATTTTGCAGGTGATTTTGGTTATCCTAAATGAGGGCATGGATCCGGGCTCATTGTGTGAGACTTACATTTCCTTAGTGCTTAAGGTGGCATCCCCCACCCGGGTAGCGGAGTTACGCCCTATAGCACTTTGCAACTCGACGTACAAACTGCTCTCCCGCGTTATAGTAAACAGGCTCAAGCTGGCGATCAATGATGTTATTTCCGGAAATCAGAGTGATTTCGTGTCCGGTAGATTGATAACAGACAATGCCATAGTTGCTTTTGAGGCATTTCACGCTATGAAGGTAGAAGTGTATGGATGCCATAATCACGCGGCTATCAAGCTTGATATGGCCAAGGCCTTTGATCGGGTGGAATGGAGTTATCTCTGGGGTGTTATGCATCAAATGCGCTTTCCTGGAGCTTTTGTTGACTTATTGCGCCATTGTGTCTCGTATGTCACTTACCGCGCTCTTGTTAATAGCAGGCCTGGACCCCGGATTGTGCCAACTCGAGGAATCAGACAGGGAGATCCTCTCTCCTGCCCTTTTTATTATATGTGCAGAGGGACTGACGGCCCTACTGGATCGGGCTACGCGTGGAAGATCGCTTCGAGATTTTTCCTTTGGCAGACAGGCGCAGGTTCATGTTTCACACTTGCTGTTTGCTTATGATAGCATGTTATTTTTTGAGTATATGGATGGGGCGCTGGAGACACTGATGGATATTTTTAATCACTACGGGATGCTTTCTGGCCAAGCTATTAATTTTCACAAGTCCAGTTTGTACTTTAGCAGGGCTATCCGGCAGGAAGACAGGGAGTACATATCTGATTTTCTTCAGATCCCTATTGGGAATGGTACGGGTAAGTACCTTGGCATGCCTTTTGTTACAGGGCGGAATAAGCGGCAGTTCTTCGATTTTCTCCGTGAGAAGGTGTGGAAAAAGTTGTCAGGATGGAAGGATAAGCTCCTCTCCCTGGCCGGTAAAGAGGTCATGATCAAATCAAGTTTGCAAGCTATTCCCACATTCATCATGCAGTGCTTCAAAGTGCCTGTCACGCTAGTTCGAGAGATTGAGCGTTATATTCGCGGCTTCTACTGGGGGGACACTGATTCTAAACGGAAGGTGCATTGGCAGAATTTGGATACTTGTTGTTTGCCTAAGAATCTTGGCGGATTGGGATTTCACAATTTAGAGTGTTTCAATTTAGCTTTGCTGGCTAAGCAGTCGTGCCGATTCCTCACTTGTCCAACAGCTCTTGCGAGCCGTGTTCTTAATGCAAAGTACCACCCGGGTATGACTATTATGGAAGCAAGGTTGGGAAGCAGGCCATCTTTTTTGTGGAGGAGTTTACTGGAGGGCAGAGATATGTTAATGCAGGGGCTACGCTGGCAGATAGGAGATGGGAGTTCAGTTTACGTCATTTTGTATATGCCATTCATCCCATTCCTTGCCTACGGATAGTAAGGTGCAAGACTTGATTTTTCCAAGTACCAGACAATGGAATCTGCCACTCATCATGCAGGAATTCCAGGCCTGGGAGGTGGATGTGATTCTCCAGACTTTAATAGCAGGCAGTTCACAGCCTGATAAACTGATATGGCATTATGACCGCAGAAGTAGGTACACAGTAAAGTCAGGTTATTTCCTAGCATTGAGTTTGTACGGTGGATTGCCTGATTCTGCGCATGCGACCTCGTTTATGGGGCCTGATAGGGTGTGGAGGGATGTTTGAAAAGTTAGGGTGCCCCTGCGAGATCATCATTTTTTATGGCGGTGCCTGTAGGATTGTTTACCGATTGGGGAGCATCTTGCTAAACGTAACTTGGGTTCGGGTCAGTGCTTGTCGTGCGGCAGGGAGATGGAGTCTTTACGGCATGTACTTTTTGATTGCGACTATGCTAGAGAGATCTGGGCAGCCTCACCGTTTGGTAGCCAGCGGTTGCAACATGGGTCGAACTTCAAGGAGTTTTTTTGGAGCAGTGATAGCACGTTACACTTCGGATGAGCTTTCTACCTTTTGCCTGCTACTCTGGAACCTCTGGAAGGCCCGATGTAGTGCAGTTTTTTATGAGGCACCTATATATGTGTCACGCGTGGTTACTGCCTCCTTAATTGGGGCAGAGGAGTTTCGGCAGGCCATGGGATCTTCTCACACCGGGTCCGAAGGGCTCGCTCACCTAGTCTTATGGAGTGCACCTCTCGCAGGTAGTTGGAAATGTAACTCTGATGCCTCTGTCACAGACTCGGGTTCTGGAGTTGGTCTGATCTTCAGGGATGCGCTTGGCTCGATTATAGCCACCTTTTCATTTCACTTTGACCCTGGCATAAGTCCTGAGATTCTAGAGATGCAGGCGATACTGCTGGCGATGGAAGAGGCTATTCGTTTGGGTCTTTCTGCGGTCACCTTTGAGACTGATTGTTTGCCATGTGTTCAAGCACTCTTTCGGCCGTCGGATGACTTGTCTGCCTTCAGCTGCTTAGCGCGTGACTGTCTTGCGCTTCTACCATCTTTTGTTTCTTCATCTTTCTCATTTGTCAAGCGGACTGGTAATTTCCCGTCACACCTACTGGCTAGGCATGGACTAGGTCATATTAGTCGTGTTGTTTGGGGGGTAACCCCTCCGAATGATGTAATTTATGCCGCTATTACGAATTTGACTTAATAAAATTTTTCTTCTTCAAAAAAAAAAAAAAAACACACAAAGTATATTAAATTAGAGAATTTCTTAAAATAAGCATTTTGTTCCAATTGTGTTTGGAAAATATAAAGAAAAGGAAAATATATTGATTGTTAGGTTTGTTAGTTGAGATAAAATAGAAAAGTTTTTTTTAGAAGACTGTATAAAGGTTGCTTATTGGAGAGAGAAAAATTAGATATTAAAAAGGTGTAACTGAAATGAAAATTAATGTGTTTAGAGAGTGTAATTGGGAGAGCTTATTGGAGTTGCTGTGATGGGGAGTTGTACCTGTCGTTCAACGAATAAAATTAAATACTATTCCCTCCGTTTTTTTAACTATCATTTTTCATAATTTGTTTTTTTATTTATCTATCATTTTACAATACCGGTGCAGTATTTATTTATTTTTTCCACATTTACCCCTCAATTTATTATATCATATAAGCAAAGTATTTACATCTCCAATAAAAAATGACATTTTTCAATGCTAAATGACGATGATGGATACCGTCAATGTGTTACTCCGGCCTAATTTTATCTAGAGACAATGATCAAGATCCAAAAGCTTGTAGAAAATATGAACGGGTGGTGTTGATTGGTGATTTAGACTGAGCCTGCGAATTCTTGTTCTCAACTTGCATACGTATCCTGGAGTATTCAGGAATCAAGTCTCTTCGTAGTTCATGGGATTGTTTATACAAAGGGGTTTGTGCCCTAGGTATGCATGTGCCGTGTTTATGTTGGACTTTAGTTTCGTATCCTCCAAGAATTAAATTTAAATGTGTCAATCCCTTAATTTTAGGAGATAATCACGGTGGTTACTAAGATAGGATCAAAGCCTTTATGGCTAAGGATTCTTTCCATAATTATCTAGTATATTATATACATGGGCTATTTCACCTAAAGGATACTCTGGCCGACCTGCGTCGAGTCTCTTAGGCTGTTGTGGCCTGAACAGCGCTAGCTAAGCTCCGTTGCACCCTGACCGACCTGTGGTGGAGTGGGAAGCTAGCCAGACCGACATCCAACATGAGGTTTAGGTATACCCTTATGCTTAGGTGGGGCTCTTGGCCCGTAACGTTTGTATTTTCTCTATCTATATTTATTACTTGGTCGATGTAGGGGTGACACATGGCGAGGTGCTAGTCCGACCTCCGTCAGAAGCCCTCAAGATCTAGCTGATCTATTGAGGTCAGTTCAGATCAGTCAATGACATATCTCAACTCGTTGTTTAGACTTGTTGATTTCTTATCCTGCCTGCTGGCAGAATTCCGTCATGACACTGTCATAACTGACCTGTAATTCGAGGCGTTTACACTCACTCGTTTGAAGTGGGATGGTTTGTTTGCTTGCAGTGACAGATTTTGTTGCACTACTAGCCGGTGCCAGAGCTGAAGAGGCTAAGGAAAGTCGGCCTGAACGAAGTCAAGATGTTGAGAGGAATGCACATGTTGATTCTCCTATGGCCTGATCTGCAGGCACCACTCCAACAACAGCTGGAGCTCAGCCATCGGCTAAGAACTTTGATGATGCAACAACTCTATCCGTCTCATACTCTATTTCGAGGAGGATGCCGACTTTGTTACTCTGGAGGGCTCTGATCCAAAGGAAGAAGGTGTCCAACTCCAAGGGTAAGGCCGATCTGGGGTTGCAGTAAATCTCCATAGGGGTAGGCCTAGGGAGAGAGTCAGACCTGAAGCACATTCTAATAAGGCCCAAGACCAATCCAGTCAGAAGGAAGATGCCGCTTCCGAACAGGAGCAGATCTCTGAGATGACCGATGAGCAGCTGGCTGGAGCTGTCTTCAAGGACATAGAATACGTGAGTTTTAACTTTCTCTATTGGTACTTTACATTATACTTTGATAGCGTTTCTTATTTTTGCTATTTTGTCATTCAGGGAACCTGGGTTGGCCAGGAAGTTTTCTGGAGGCTGGGCAAGTCTTTAGTCGCTATTGACGGCCTGAAGAAGAAGGGCGCCGACCTGCAGCTACCTAGGAGAAGCTTAAGGCTTCTGTTGAGTCTAAGGACAAGGAGATCAAGGCTCTCCAGAAGCAACTCCAGGCTAAGGAGGCTGAGCTTAAGTCCACTGAGGACAAGTGTGCCGAGGGGAGGAATGAGATGGAACAGGCCATGGCCATGTTCCAGCTGAAAAGTCTGAGCTGGAAGCTGTTGTTCAAGTTCAGATTGTTGAGGCCATTCAAATGTACAAGGCTTTGGATGAGTTCTCACAGGCTTTGAAGCTGCTACTCACCCCGATCCTGAACTACGCCTATACTTTTGGCATGGATGAGACAAATGGTCAGATTGCAGACTTTGCCATGGATGGTCTGGCCAGCAAAGCATTCTATAAGCTTGGCATGGGTGCTATCTATGAAAGACTTCAAGGATGGAGTGGACATTATGGCTTCATATTCTCGCCATGTTGCTAGTCCTTCCTCCATGGTTGATGGGCCAGGGCCTTCTACTTCAGCTGCCCCTACTTCCGCTCCTGCTTCTTCAGAGCCACAACAGAGTCCAACCCCAAATGCTTAGATCCGTAGGCTTGTGGACTTGTATTTTTATTTTTTTAAATTACCCAAAACATGTGACCCGCACAATTCTATAATATAAGCAGTATTTTACTGTTAAGTTTCCTTAAATTTTACTTTGAGCACTTTCTTTAAGTACTTCTTTGATCCGTAGTGGGGTATCCTGCCCCCCAGTATGCCATGCAATAACTTATAGTTTTTTTGGATGGCATACTTAGTTGTGCAGGTTTTGGTTTTGAGTCCGTCCTGCAGAGCTCTGACATCCGTAAAAGTTGAGTCTGATCCGCGGACTTTAAGTTCTGTCATTTGAAAATTTACCGAGCCTGATCTGGGGTGCTCAGTTCGGTGTCTGTCCTACAGACTGAATGAGTTTGTTTTACAAACTAGTTAGTTTGACCTGCATAGCTCAAGCTGCAGTGTTTATCCTACCTACTTTAGTTGAGGCTTAATAAGTTTGGCTATTGCAAATTTGCAGAGTTTGACTTGTAGAGTTTAGTTTAATGTCTGTCTGGCAGACTAAATTACTTGAGTCTGTCATAGCAGACTTTGTCGAGTTTGACCTCCAAACTTTGTTGAGTCCGGCCTGTGGAACACAGGCTTTGGAGTCCGACCTACGGACTTAATTTTTTGAGTCTGATTTGCAGACTTAATTTTTTGGGTCCGACCTGCAGACTTAATTTTATTGAGTTTGACCTGTAGATTTAATTAATTGAGTCTTACCTGCAGAATTATGAAATTGACTGAGTCCGACCTACGGAGCTCAGTTTGTCAGTCCTGCTGACTTAATAAATTTTTGTTGTGTCTGACCTACGGAGCTCAGTTGTCTGTCCTGTAGACTTATGGAATTGACTGAGTCGGATCTATGGAGCTCAGTTTGTCAGTCCTGCTGACTTAATAAATTTTTGTTCTGTCCGATCTGCGGAGCTCAATTGTCTGTCCTGCTGATTTATGAAATTGACTGAGTCCGACATGTGACGCTCAGTTTGTCAATCTTGCTGACTTAATGAATTTTTGTTGAGTCCGACCTGCGGAGCTCAGTTGTCAGACTTATGAAATTGACTGAGTCTGACCTGTGGAGCTCAGTTTGTCAGTCCTACTGACTTAATGAATTTTTGCTGAGTCCGACCTGCAGAGCTCAGTTGTCTGTCATGTAGACTTATGAAATTGACTGAGTCTGACCTGCGGAGCTCAGTTTGTCAGTCCTGCTGACTTAATGAAATTTTGCTGAGTCCGACTTGCGGAGCTCAGTTGTCTGTCCTACAGACTTATAAAATTTATTGAGTGCGACCTATGTAGCTTAGATTGTCAGTCCCATTGACTTAATGAATTTTTGTTGAGTCCGTCCTGCGGAGCTTAGTTGTCTATCCTGCAGACTTATGAAATTGACTAAGTCAGACCTGCGGAGCTCAGTTTGTTAGTCATGCTGACTTAATGAGTTTGTCTTTTGCAAATATTATAACAGGATAAGGAATACAGTTGCAAGATAGATAATTTAACAGAAGCAATCTAACAGTAATAATCAATAGAAATAGCAGACACAAGAAGAACACAAGATTTAACGTGGTTTCCGACGTTGTGCTGACTACTCCACAGACAAAAAAGAGATATTTTATCATGCACTGAATTTTAGACGGATTACACACACACTTTACAATGATCAATACCGTTGGTAATTATAGGCACAAATCCCTAAACCCTAACCGCCATAGGATTTTTGTCGGATTGCCATAAATGCCCCAGATGTTGAGTCCCTCTACTGACCTCACTCAGCTGACCATTTCCCAGATGTAGAACTCAGCTGCATCCAAAACCTCAGTAGACCCTCAGCAGACTGCTGACACCAGAAGAACTCAAAAAACTTTCCAGCTGACTTTCACAGACTTGGATACACTTCTCAGTTGACCATCACACAGCTGAATATCAGATTAATATTACCAGATGTAGAGTTTAAGCGACTTTACTGACAAATATCCACTTTGAATTGAACACTCATTCACAGTCAACCAGATTGTATAAACAAATGTACTTGTACCAGATGCATTCGTCATTGCCAGATGTACTGTACCAGATTATTTTTACAGAATCCACTCAACAGACCTGCCCTCAGCTGAGTTTCCAGATTTCCAGATTATAAGCTTTGAATATTCAGCAAGTCCAGACACAACTGAAACTTGCTCTGCGAACTGGTTTAGTGAACATATCAGCAGGGTTATCCTTGGTGCAGATCTTCTTCACTACAACCCTCTTCTTATTTCTTAGAAAATGATATCTCACATCAATATGCTTGGTTCTCTCATGATGAACCTGATCCCAAGCTAGACAAATTGCACTCAAACTGTCACAATAAATCTCTACTTGATCCTGATGTAGCCTCAAATCACTGACTAGTCCCTTCAACCAGATACCTCATTGGCTGCTTCAGTAAGAGCAATATATTCTGCCTTAGTAGTTGATAAAGCCACCGTTGCCTGAAGAGTTTCTTTCCAGCTGACAACTGAATTCCTTAATGTGAAAACATAACCAGTCATTGATTTCCTATTGTCCACATCACCAGCATAATCAGAATCACAGTACCCTGTGATCAAACCTTGAGTATCACCTTCATAAAAGAGACCAACATCAGTTGTACCCCTAAGGTACCTGAACATTCTTTTCACAGCTTTCTAGTGTTCTTTTCCAGGTTGAGCCATGAACCTGCTGACAACACTGACTGCCTGAGCCAAATCAAGCCTAGTACACACCATGGCATACATCAGACTACCAACTGCACTAGCATAGGGAACTTTTGACATATACCCCTTCTCATTTGTTGATTGTGAAGTATAAACAGACAAATGATCATTAGATGCCATAGGATTATCTATTGGCTTTGTAGCAGACATGCCAAATCTGGCCAATATCTTCTGTATGTAGCCTTGTTGAGACAAGAATAGCTTCTTCTGACTCTTATCTCTCCAGATCTCCATCCCTAAAATATTCTTCGCAGCACCCACATCTTTCATTTCAAACTCAGTACTGAAAAGGTTCTTCAGATTTTGAACATCAGACTTCTTTTCAGCAGCTATCAACATATCATCCACATACATAACAAGATAGATATGCTATCCATCCTTCAGTTGACTGTGATTCACACAACAATCATATGGACATATGTTATAACCCAGCTGGATCATGTAACTGTCTAACCTTTTATACCACTGCCTAAGAGCATGTTTCAGTCCATACAAGGACCTCTTCAACTAGCACACAAAACCTTCATTGCCAGGGTTCTTGAAATCCCTCTGGCTGAGTCATGTATATCTCTTTATTTACCTCACCATGTAGAAAAGCTCAAGTTCAAGATCCTGTTGTGCCACCATTGCTGGTAACACTCTGATCGAAGTATGTCTGACCACTGGTGAGAATATCTCATCAAAGTCTACAACTTCTTTCTGACTTAACCCTCTTGCAACCAAACGTGCCTTATGCTTGACCCATTGTGCTCAGTCATTCCTTCCTTCTTTTTGAAGATCCACTTGAAAGTAACAACTCTCCTATTAGCTGGATGTTTAACTAGATCCCAAGTCCGATTCTTCAATAATGACTCCATTTCATCTCCCATGGCATCAAGCCATTGAGATGCTTCAGAACATGTCATTGCTTCCCTATAATTAGAAGATTCAAAACCATCCACTTCTTCTGCAACTTGAAGTTCATATCCAACCATATCATCAAAACCATAACTCTTGGGAGGTACCCCAACATTTTATCTTCTAGCCCTGCAGACAGCTATACTCTGCCGACCAATGTTCCTTGTTTGATGCTCAGCTGACCTTTGTTCAGCTGACTGGCTTGGATCAGACTCAGGTTCAGCAACAAGATCAGATGAGTGCTGGCTTGGATCAGCTGATTGTTGCACCTCAACTGACTCCACTTGAAGCTCCACCTGTTTCTCGGCCCTCTCAGATTCAGACTGGTTTCAGATTCAGCAGACCTCTCCACTGATGAGTTAATCATAGAATTTTCATCAAAGACCACATCTCTATTGAGTATGACTATGTTCTCTGCTGATGACCAAATTCTATAACCTTTCACCCCATCGCTATTCCTTAGATACACTCCCTTCTTAGCCCTTGGTTCCAGTTTCCCTTCACTTACATGATAGTAAATTTTGATTACAAAAGCCCTTAGAACTATGTAGTCAGCAGGCTTGCCCGACCATATCTCAAATGGTGTCAGATTGATCCCTGTGTGAGGACTCTTGTTGATTAAGTCGCATGATGTGGTTACAGCCTCTGCCCAAAATCTCCTTGATAAACCAGTATTAGAGTGCCTACATCTTGTCCTCTCCAGAAGAGTTTGATTCATCCTCTCAGATACACCATTCTGCTGAGGTGTATTCCTACTGTATTATGTCTGGCAATACACCCATCCTTACAGAATGCATCAAACTATGACCAGCAGAATTCCAGACCATTATCTGTTTTAAGCCTTTTGATTTTCTTGCTTGTCTGATTTTCCTCTAGAGCCTTCCACTGCTTGAAACTGTTGAATGCCTCACTTTTGTGTTTCATCATCACCACCCAAGTCATTCTTGAATAGTCATCTATGAATGACACAAAATATCTATGACCACCCAATGATTCCACCTTTGCTGGACCCCAGCAATCAGAATAGATATAATCAAGTGATGCCTTTATACTGTGTTTGCTTGCTGAGAACATGCTTCTATGTAGCTTCCCAAACACACAGTGCTCACAAAAGTCCAAAGTCTTGACCTTATATTCCCCAAAAAAACCTGCAGAAGAAAGGACTTGCATTCCTCTTTCACCTATGTGACCAAGTCTCGCATGTGCCACAACTGAGTCTGTTGTGACTGATGAACTGCTGAGGATGCCACAGAAGCAGAGCCAAATATAGTAAAGCCTTGTAATATATACAAGGTTCCCTTCTTGTTACCTTTGAGGACCACAACTGAATCTTTGTAGACATTCAGCTCTCCACCTTCTCCTTTGAAATTGAACCCCTTGCTGTCCAGCAGACTAAGAGATACCGAATTCTTGGTCATCTATGAAACATGTCTTACATCTTTCAGTGTGCAGAATCTACCATCCTTTGTCCTCAACTGAACTGAGCCAATTCCCACTATCTTGCAGAACTTGTTGTTTGCCATAGAAATGTGACCACCATATATCTACTCATAAGTAGAAAACCACTCCCTATGGGGACAAATACGATAGGATGCTCCAGAATCTAAGATCCAAACATCAGCATGATGTGTTGAATCCCTAGCTACTAGAACCAGATCCTCATCCGAATGCTCAGCGGCCACAACTGTTGTGCCAGAATTGATCTTATGCTGCCTTTTCTTCTTTGGACAATTGGACTTTCTAATGTCCCTGATCTGTACAGTAATTACAGACATCTGTGGACTAGGACCTTTGGAACTACCATTCTTGGATTTATTTTTTGTGGAAATATTATGGTTAATATTACATAATATTTCATTGAACACGTTACATTGTAACATGTTACTTATGTATCAAAGAGACATATTAATTGTATTAAATAAACAATTAATATGTCCTAAAAGTCATAAAGTAACTATCTTTTGTCCTATTATGTAATAGCTTATACATAGCCGACTCTAGCATTTATTCTAGCCGGCTCTAGTTACTTTTACTTTACTAGCTAGGATCCTCTCTTGTATCTATTTATACTCATTCTTTCAACATGAATAAACAAGTTGAAGTTTACTCAAGTATAATTTACTTTCTCAAACTCTCTTCATGGTATCAGAGACTTAAACTCCTGAATCCGCTGCAAATTCTCGGTACCCTACTGAATCAAGAATGTCTTCATTATATGAAGCTTCATCACCTCAGCTTGAGTCCCACCGCCTCAGTGAGACCAAGTCACTGAAAACCACTCTTTTACAAATCACAGACTTGATGGCAACAACTACTTGCTGTGGTCAAGATCTATGAAAATGTATATCTCAGGCCAGAGCAAGATGGGATATTTGTCTGGTTCCAAACCTGCCCCTGCTGAAACTGACCCCAAGTTTAAAGCATGGGATACAGAAAATAACCAAGTCATGACCATCCTCACGAGGTAAATGACAAAAGAGATCAGTGAGAACTTCATGATGTATGATACTGCAAAGGAAATCTGGGACAATGCCAGATACCTTTACTCAAAAAAGGACAATACATCTGAGGTCTATGATCTTGAAGCTCAAATCCAAAATTGCAGGCAAGGAGATATGTCTGTAACTCAATACTTCAACCAACTATCTAGGGCATGGCAACACCTAGATATGTTGGAAACTCACCCCTGGAATGATGTTCAGGATGCTGCCCTTTATAAGGACATTATTGAGAAAAAGAGAGTATTCAAATTTCTTACTGGACTGAATCCTACTATTGATGATGTTAGAGGAAGAATCCTTGCCACAAAACCTCTCCCCAATCTCAAATCCATGTTTGCTGAGGTCAAACATGAGGAAAGTAGGAGGAAAGTGATGCTGACAACCCTGCTGAAAGTGCTACCCTGCTGACAACCCTGCTGAAAGTGCTACCTGGCCGATCCGTCGTGAAGCTCGCTTGAGATACTCTTGACATCCAGAAGCCTCTTGATAGAACTGGAAAGTTGTTCTGTGAGCACTGCAAACGCACAAATCACACCAAGGACACTTGCTGGAAGCTACATGGCAAGCCTAACTCCTCCAGGCCTACCAGGGATAGTCAGGGCAGGCATGTCAATGAAGAGGAGAATGATAACAAGTTGAATGCTCAGTTTGCTGCATTCAAAGCTTTCCTCACCAAACAAAAAGAAGGTAGTCCCTCTACTGACATAGCTACTCAGGCTAGTGTAGGTAAATTCTACTCTTTTATTAGTAATGAAACATGGATTGTTGATTCTGGGGCCTCCTCCCATATGACTGGCAATAAAAACCTCATAACTCAACTTATGCCATGTCATCAAATTCACAAAGTTAAGATCAGCGATGGATCTATCTCGTGTGCAAAAGTTTTGGAATCATTAAACTCACTAATAAGATATGCCTAAAGGATGTCCTATTTGTTCCAAACTTAGACTGCAATCTCATATCTCACAAGAGACTAGCAAAAGATTTGAATTGGACTGTTGTTTTTAATAAGAATCAGTGCACTTTCCAGACCCTTCTTCACGAGGAGTGTGATTGAGAGGCTAAACCCACTTCGAGGATTGTATGTGGTCAACCTCACAAGACAAGATCAAGACTAAATCGCCTCAAAGACTGCACTTCAACCTTAGACAATATCATGTTATGGCATTATAGACTAGGACATCCAAGTTTTGGTTATTTGAAGTCCAGAATCCCTGAATTATTTAAAGGATGTAATGTCAATGATCTTCAATGTGATATTTGCCAATTTACCAAACTTACCAAATCAGATATACCAAATCGCCTTATGTGCCATCCACACCTTTCACTTTAATTCATAGTGATGTATGGGGACCTTCAAGAGTAAAAAGTATAACAGGAAAAAGGTGGTTTGTCACTTTCATTGATGATAATACTAGGAACACATGGTTGTTTTTAATGAAGGATAAATCTGATGTTGGAACAATTTTTCAGGAATTTTACAACATGATCTCTACTCAATTTGACACTAAGATCAAGATCTTAAAGACTGATAATGCACTTGAGTACTATGAGTATAACCTCAGTAATTTCTTGATGAATAAGAGGATTGTCCATATCAGTAGTTGTGTGGAAACACCTCAACAAAATGGGGTTCTTGAGAGAAAGAACAGCACTCTTTGGAGATGGCTAGATCAATCATGTTCACCACACATGTTCCAAAGTATATGTGGGGTGAAGCTACATTAACTGCCACTTACTTAATCAACAGACTTCCCAGCAGAGTGTTAGGCTTCAAAACTCCTATCCAAACCCTCCTGACCACACACTCCTGCCCTCATCTTATTTCCCAATTACCTCCAAAAATCTTTGGTTGCACTGTATTTGTTTATATCCATGCCCAACACAGAAGCAAACTTGATCCCAAAGCTCACAAGTGCATTTTCCTAGGATATGCAAAGGACAGGAAAGGTTACAAGTGTTATTCTCCTTCTGAAAAGAGATTCTACAATTATATGGATGTAAAATTCTTTGAAAGAACTCCCTACTACAAAGAAGTCCACTGAGGCGATCATAACGATGGAAACTGATTGAAATTGACCTAAATCCGCTCCTCAAAGAAACTCTTAACCCTCAAAGAACTCATCGATTCTCAAAGAGATCGAACCTCAAAGACTTATCGACTCTCAAGAGACCCTACGATCCTCAAAGAACTCATCGAACTAGAGCCTATTGACCCAGAGCCTCACGATGCTCAAAGAACCCATCGACTCTCAAAGACTCTGCGACATTGATGATAGACCTATTGCTATTAGGAAGGAAAGAGATCTTGCACTCACCGATCATTCTATACATAATTATTTATCTTATGATCGCTTATCACCGCTTTTGCCATGTTTACACAGACTTGGATACTCACTCTATTCCTAAGAATATACAGGAAGCTCTCCAACATGATAAGTGGAAGGCAGCAGTCAAAACTGAAATGACTGCTCTCCTTGACAACCATACCTGGGACCTCACCACTCTCCCACATGGAAAGAAGACAATCGACTATAAGTGGTCATTCACTATATAAAGTACAATGCTTGATGGTACTATTGACAAATACAAAGCTAGGCCCAGTTGCAAGGGGATTCACTCAAATATATGGACTTGACTACAAAGAGACCTTTGCACTGTGGCAAAGTTAAACACCTGTCGAGTCTCGATCTCACTTGATGTCCAACTTGACTGGCCTCTCCACCAATTGGATATCAAGAATGCTTTCCTAAATGGTGACCTTACTGAGGAAGTCTATATGAATGTACCTCCTGGTTTTACCAATACTCACACTCAAGGAAAGGTTTGTAAATTGAGGAAATCTCTATATGGCCTAAAGCAATCCCCAAGAGCCTGGTTTGGGAAACTCACTACTGTGGTTAAAGCTGCTGGATATCATCAATGCAACTCAGATCACACCATGTTTATCAAGACCACTAGCCATAAAAGATCTATTCTTATTGTATATGTGGATGATATCATCCTCACTGGTGATGACTCTACTGAGATCCAGAATTTGAAGACTCTACTGGCAAAGGTTTTTCAAGTCAAAGATTTGGGCTATCTTAAATACTTCCTTGGTATGGAAATTGCAAGAAACAACCAAGGTATCTCTATCTCTCAAAGGAAATATGTGGCTGGACTCTTTGAAGGAAATCGGTATCTTTGGGATGCAAACCTGCTGTATCCCCAGTAGACCCCAGTAATACCCTGCTGCATGGTGACATTGCTGTCAGAAAGGATCAATATCAAAGACTTGTAGGGAAACTCATTTATCTGTCCCACACAAGACCTGATATTGCATATGGAGTCAGTCTGGTTAGCCAGTTCATGCATTTCCCTACTGAGCAACATTGGGATGCTGTGAACAGGATACTGAGGTACCTCCTTTATGCATCCTCAGACTAAACAACCTCTGCTTCAGCAGCAACTTGTTGGTTAATGACTTAGCCATATCAAGCTTTTCCCACAACTTGGCAGCTGTTTCTTCCTCAGCAACTTCAGTGATAACATCATCATATAAGCACAACATGATGGTTGAATGTGCTTTATCTTCCAGACTGACATAATCTGCTGAACTGGCATCTCCTTTACCAGATAAAGGAATCCATAATCCTTGTTGTTTTAACAAGGCCCGCATCTTTATTTGCCACAGACTAAAATTGTTTCTTCCTGTAAATTTATCAATTTTTTCCTTAACTGCAGACATATTTCTTGCCAAAGAACAGAACTTTTGTCACAGAAGCCTAGCACCGGTGATGGTCTTGGTGAAGAAAAAATTTGTTCATACAGATGATTCCCAGAAACCTACGCTCTGATACTAGTTTGTTATAACAGGATAGGGAATCTAGATGCAAGATATATAATTTAACAGAAGCAATCTAACAGTAATAATCAACAGAAATAACAGAAACAAGAAGAACATGAGATTTAACATGGTTTTCGGCGTTGTGCCGACTACTCCACGGACAAAAAAATAGATATTTTACTATGCACTGAATTTCAAACAGATTACATACACACTTTACATTGATCAATAAAGTTGGTATTTATAGGGATAGATCCCTAAACCCTAACCGCTGATGACGGTTAAAATAGTCTATCCTACGGCATCAATATTCTATCCATTATGAGCGAAAAATAGTTGTTTCGACTTATAAATATGAACCATTTGAGATAAATATCATATGTCGGGTTCGTGAGCCGAGAAATCTACACTTAGCGTTTATTTTCCCTGTTTCGATATTATTTCGTGCCTTATTTGATGATTTTCAGGATACGAAATATTGGGCTGAGCATCATGGACGAATCTGGAGTGGACCGAACGAAAGGAATGGGCCTAGGGTATTCTAGAAGCATCCAAGTTTAGTCGGCTGAAGAAAAAGGACAAAAATACCCTCGGTAACCCGAGAGGCAGTGCTGACTTACTGAGGCTCGAGATCCTTCCGAAACGCTTTTTCTTGGACGAGGGGTAGGACTAGGTGTTTCTAAGTCGGTTTAGATAGCTATAAATAAGAGGCTTCGCCTCAGAACACAAGTGTACAATTTTCAAGACAAATATTATGCAATAAAAGTTCTCTATTCTTTATTTTATGAGTTCTGGTCGGAGAGACGACGGAGTCGCCGTCTAGGGAGAGATCTGAGGGAGATCTATGCTCGTCTTTGAGGGTATGATTTTCTGTCTTTTCCGAGATGTAGATCTATCATTGTACTATTCGACTAGTATGGTTTAATTGCTTATTTGGTTTAATTATGTAGTAGTTAGTTTATTTTACCCCATGTGTTATAGATCTGATTCGTTGGTGAAGAAATCATGAAAAAGTGATTGCGTTCTTCAGATCTGCGATGGTCTATATCGTTAGATCTGAATACCTAGTAAATTAATAATTCATGATAATCGGCGCCAGCTACGTTGATCGATAGATTTAATTTACATGTTTTTAGCCTGATCAACTATTTGCATGTCATCGTAAACTAGCATGAAATACGAATAGTGAAGTGCTATTTTTGGACATTATCTAGAATGGACCCTAGGAACGTGATGATCAATGTCGACTACTGTCTAGGCGGGTTTGCGGTATGAGTTAGCGCTCAATATCGACAGCTCTAGTTCTTTATGCGTATGGACTATTACGGACCAATTAAGGAGGGTAGCTTGCGTATAGATTGTCTAGTACCATTGTCGGTGTAGATAGGGTTAGGAGTTGTACCCGTAGCTGAACAATGAATTAAATTCACCGATGGGGAGGACTGTTGCATGTGTGGGGGGAATAACTAATTACTCATAATTGAACTAATACATTAGAAACTCTAGTTTTCCTTGTTGAACTTGCATAAGTTTGCTAGTTTATTTTTACCAAATTCAATACTGTCTATATCATAGTTGGTCGTAGACCATTATCTTGACAAGCTCAATCTTGATAATTAGACGTTCTTACGAGTCTCTGTGGGATCGACCGTGATTTGCCAGTACTCTACTACGATAGACCTAGTCCTATTGCAAGTAAGTGCCTTGCACACGATCAACCGCCAAAGGAACTTTGTCGGATTGCCACAAATACCCCAGATGTTAAGTCCCTCTGCTAACCCACTCAGCTGACCATTGCCAGGATGTAGAAATCAGTTGCATCCAAAACCTCAGCAGACCCTCAACAGGCTGCTGATACCAGAAGAACTCAGCAGACTTCCCAGATGACTTTCACAGACTTGGATACACTTCTCAGCTGACTATCACTCAGATGACTATCAGATTAGTTTTACCAGATGTAGAGTCTAAGTCACTTTACTGACAGCAAACTTGTCGAATCCGACCTGTGGAGCTCAAATTGATGTCTGTCCTGCGGACTTAATGAGTTTTTTCTTTGCAAACTTGTTGAATCTGACATGCAGAGCTCAGATTGATGTCCGTCATGCGGACTTAATGAGTTTGTCCTTTGAAAACTTGTTGAGTGTGTGTTTTTCCTACAAACTTAATCAGAGCCATCATACGTGTAAAAGTGGGAAATCAACGTATGATTGAAATTATAATAAAAAGCATACATTGAGTGAAACTTGATTGTAGCACGATTGAATAAAAACTGTATTAAATTTGCATAAGTAAAGATTGAAAACGAGTAATAAGAGTCTGGAACCTGTCCTCATCACGGGTCCCACTAGAGATGATGTTGATCGTACCAATAGAACGATGGCGTTTAGAGTTGTTGCATCCATGACAGCCAACTGCTCTGTTACTGCTTGTTGAGCAGGATATAACACAACTTCGTGCCCTTGTGGATTCTGGTTGGTGGCAGGATCTATTGATGTCCCATCTCCACCGTTTTTTTACTACATCCTAGATGGTTTCTTCCTTGACCTTTCTTTTCAGTCTGCTTTTGTGGCATGGTTACGATGGATCTTGAACAAATTGTCAGTAGAAGACCCTCAATCTAGCGCCAATTTGACAATGCTAGATACCGTCAATGTGTTAATTCGGGCTAATATTATCTAGAGACAATGATCAAGATTGAAAAGCTTGTAGAAAATATGAAACGGGGGAGAGGGGTGTTGATTGGTGATTTAGACTGAGACTGAGAATTCTTGTTCTTAAGTTGCCTACGTATCCTGGAATATTCAGGAATCAAGTCTCTTCATAGTTCCCGGGATTGGTTATATAGAGGGGCTTGTGCCCTATGCATGCTTGTGCCGTGTTTATGTTGGACTCTAGTTTCGTATCCTCGAAGTATTATATTTAACCGTGTCAATCCCTTGATTTTAGGAGATAATCACGGTGGTTTAAATGATAGGACCAGAGCCTTTATGGCTAATGATTCTTCCCATAATTATCTAGTATATTATGTACGTGGGCTATTACACCTAAGGGATACTTTGGCCGACCTGCGTCGAGTCCCTTAGGCTGTTGTGGCCCAAATAGCGCTAGCTAAGCCTCGTTGCGTCCTGACCGACTTGTGGTGGAGTGAGAAGCTAGCCAGGTCAACCTCTCACCTGGGCTTAGGTATGCCCTTAGGCTAAGGTGGGGCTCTTGGCCCGTAACGTTTGTATTTTCTATATATGTATTTATTACTTGGTCGATGTGGGGGTGATACGTGGCGAGATGCTAGTCCGACCTCATTCACTAAAAATTACAAAAGTCAATTTGCAGCACTATTATTCATTCATATACACATTTTCGATGTACTCCAATTTTCTAAAAAAAATATAGTACTCCAATTAACAAAAAAATAATCAACATTTATTGAGTGTGCATATATTCATAAAATCAAATGACAACTTTGTCATTTTATACTGCATTTTAGACATATTAATTAAATTTTTTTCTGAGAAAATTAATTTCTTAATATTTTTCTATTCGAAAGTTAAAAAAAAAAAGGAGGATGTACTATAATTTATTTATTTTTAAAATTTTCTTTTTTCCTTTAAACCCATAATTGAGTAAACAAATTATTTTTATCCTTATACCTCATGATTATTATAACTATATACACCCTAAATATGTAGTACAACTGTCATTTTCAACAATAACTCATTTCCCTATTAAAAAAAAACACAAAAACAATAATTCATAAAAAAATTTTAAATCATAATAAAAATAGAAAAGATAATTCGGTAAACCTTTAACAAAAACTGAGATATAGAATCCTGGACCAAATAATTGGAATATCATGTCATCAATTTGGAAAAATATGATTGGGTGTTGATTTTTAAACATTGAGAACCACCACAAAACATTAAAATTCTATTGGTTTGGCACACCAAGTAGGATTTGGTCCAGGACCATTGTAAAATTTGTGTTTAGTTAATAGTAGGAGTTTTTTTCACCCTAAGAAAAAATACAGTTGGTTCTTTTTTTTTTTTTTTTTTGGTTGAGAGGATATAAGTAATATTTATTATTTTTTTCTTTATCTTACTCCTAATTTATTATCAATTCTACAACTTTTTATTATTTAATAATTATTACATAATGATATTAATAATTATTACATAATGATACTCAAAAGCCATTTTAGACATTAATCATCAAATTTATGATATTCAATCATTTCTTAATCTGTGTGAAAACACGACTTATTTTTTTACTACCAATATAAGTCCATTTAGTTTTTTAATATTTTGTATGATAATTTAAGTCCATTTAAATAACCAAAAAGCATTTATTACATTTTTCTTCTTTTACTTCTCATTTATTATCTATCAACCATTTTTTCACTATTTTACATTCATGGACGTAGTCAGATTTTTAAATTGGGTAGGTTAATAGACTATATCGAGTTCGTCGGGTGGGCTGAATTAAGAATATTTTATGGATCCGACTAGAATACACATATTTTTTTAGTGTAATATTTTTTTTGTCCGGGTGGACTTAGCCTCCTAAATTTATACACACCTCCGTCCTTGTCTGCATTAATAACATTCAAATGACATTTTAGACTTTTAATTCAAAATTAATGACACATAATCAATTTAACCAAATTTTTAAATCTGTGTGAAACTTATATTTTGAGACGGATGTGATAGAAAGGGATTGTGATCCTTTGTTGTGGGCTTCCCTGCTGTGTGTTGCTGTGAAGCCTAAAACGGCATCGTTTCAGGCCAAAGAGACGCCGTGTTGATTGTGTTTTTTTTTTTTTTTTTTTTTTAAAGTCGGAACTGAACGACGTCGTTTCTTACCGAAACGACACCGTTTTGCTTCACAATACATCACAGCCACAGCCCTTCACAACAGAACACCTCTACCCGGTAGAAAGATGTGGTAGAACGGAGTAAAAGGAAGAAAAGACGTACGAGAAACGTCGACATTGAATTGGTGATTTTGAGCGAGAAGATCAATGTGATAGAAAATCGAGAAAACGGACGCCGGCTGAGTCCAATACGATGCCACCGGTATATTCCTCCGGCTACCCACCTCCACCACCCACTTCAAATACGTATCAAATATTATAACACAAGGCTTCGGCAGCTTATGATCAAGGCGATCCAACAGCTGTTCCACTGGTTCTTCCATCTTTGTCAGAGTAGCTCGAACAAACCCAGGCCAATCTTTCCCCCGTCCTATTTCCGACGGTATGACTTGTGGAATCGCAGTTAGACAGAGGTTTGAGGGCAGTACTATGTCGTCGGAGCTTAGGAAGCCGTGCCATTCTTCAGTCACGATGAAGGTGATGATGATGTTGTTCGGCTGGTGGTGGGTGGCTATGAGTTTGCAGAAATTCAGCAGGGGGTTTATGTGACCCCTACCGGGAAATGGCATCGCCACGACGTGGCTTATGGTCGCCGGATCTGAGACTGAGCCTGCCGATGAAACCATTATTGATATTATTAATTGTGTTTTGAAAAAGGGATATATATGGGAAAATCTTTTCTGGGTGAAGTTCAGGATCTCATGGAAGTGATGCGCGAGATGATTTCGCCGTCTACAACTAGAAGTCCCCCACCTTCCATAGTAGGAAACTTAAAAAATATATTTCAAAAGTTTATAATTATAATTTCCTTTCCAAAAAGTAAAATTATAATTTGCTGTTAAAAAAAAGAGTTTATAATTTATATAGTCTGTTTCAAAATTATAAGATTTAGAAAATACATTAGAAAAGCATTTCATTACCCATTTTGTTATGGAATCGATAGGAAATATTTGTCAAATATATTTTTCAAATGTAATTTTTTAAGACATATCATACAAATAAATACTCCATTCATTCGAAAATAACTGAGGCAGTTCCGAAAAGTTTTTTTTTTTTAAATTAAATGAGATAGAATATTTTCCAATACAAAATTTAACGCAATTTTCTCCTTTTACCCATTCTTTACGCACACCGTCTTAAATACACCAGCATTATCTACTCCATTTTTTATAAGAGTATTTTATTCTTTATCTAATCAAAGTCAAAACAATACGTGTTTTTGATTCTGTCTCAGTTATTGTGAAACGAATGAATTATCTATTAAGACATGAGGTTTCAAGTTTCCCTCCATAATAATATGAGGCTTCTATTGGCACCATTGTTTTTCTTCCGGCACCTCAATCACTTTCGGCACCCTTTAAATTACTCCCGACACCACAATAATATTTTTATTAATTTTTTTTACTTTCAATACCACATTAATAATAACAAAAATACTTACTATACCACAATTTTCTTAAACCTATTAAGTCCATAAATTTACAAACATATCAAAATAAATCCTATATTTTATTCATTTCTCCATTACACCCATCTTTATCATCTCCACCGTCTTCACCCACCTCCCACCACCCAAGAGCCACCATTAACACCTATCTTCATCATCTCCACCATCTTCATCCACTTCCCACCACCCAAACACCATTTAACACCAGCCACCATCAACCACCCTTCATTCTTCCTCAACAACCAAATTAGCCACAACCACCCTTCCTTCTTCCTCAACCACCAAATCAGCCATCAACAACCACCAACAACCATTAACACCGGCCACCCACTACCCACAACCAAAACATCAATGTTCGCCATTTTTCATATCTAAACATGAAATTTCGCCATTTTTTCTCCATTAAATTGATGGGAGTCATGAAATTTCGCCAATTTTCAGATCTGGAGAGGGAAGTCACCATTTTTTTCACGATTTAAAAAAAGATCTATAGCGGGGAAGGGGGATCCGCAATTGCAGCGGGAAATGGAGGTCGTGCTGTGATTTGCAGCGGGGAAGGAGAGGTGGGGCGATTTGCGGCGGGGATGGGGTGGAGCTGCAAGGAAAGGGTGGAGCTGCGGGGAAGGGTTTGATTTGGAGTGGTTGAGGGATGAGGAAAGGAGTGGTTGAGGGAGGTGGAAGGGTGGCAGATTTCTTGGCCGGAAAGGGGCGGCCGGAAAGTGGGGGAGGAGGGTGATGATGAATTAGAGTTGGGGCTTAGAGAAGAGAATGAAAATTTGTTTTTGTATTAACTGTGGACTTCTGTCAAAAAAAATTGATGGACTAAAATGTAATTTTTTGATTGTTATAATATTTATGTGTTGTGTCAAGTAATTTGGTAATGTGTAAAAGTAAATGAAAAATAATATGGAAAAGAATGCCGAAAGAAAAAAGGTGGTGCCGATAATAATAATGCAGCAGGATATGTGGTAGTAAAACGTATCGGCTAGCTGGGACTATGATTGTTGGTGACCCAAGTGTGGGAGAAAACAGGAGAATGTGTATTTTTATTTTTTTATTTTTTGAAACCCGGATCTTTATTATTAAACAAAAAAACGATATGTACATCAGTGTTTACACCAAAAAGAGACTACGCGACGACAAGAACGTCATTTTGCAAAATTATCATCTACAAAAATAACGTCTAGCTATCGCTGCAACGATCCTCCGAGATTCAACCATTTGTCGTTCCGATTTGTAAGAAAAAGGAAATAACACCTAACTATCCCAAGCAATATTCAACTCCCTTGCTTTTCTAACCGCGCGTTTAATAAAATCCGCCTTCGGGGGACAGTGAACTCCCACTTGATGAACTACATGATTACGCCAATACAAGATTCCCGAAACGATCTCCCGATAAAGGAATCTCCACATCAGTCGTCTTCCCCTGAAAGATCCTCTGTTAAGCAATCATCCACACATTCACTTGCTTGCACACTACCAAAGAATTTCTGTTGGTGCCTGGGCCGGACCACACTCTCCCAAATGGCACGACTCCAAGCGTAATCTCGAAAGACGTGCAGTAGTGTCTCCTTGTGGATTTGGCAAACCATGCACATGTCATCGTCTAAAACATGCCGATAAGTAAGCAAGGCTGCCGTCAGTAAGGCTTCCCGGTGAATCAACCAAAGCAGCATATTTCCCTGTTGCGGTCCTTTGATGGTCTGTATAGTCAGCCACTTTTTTTCTCCTCTTTCGGGCAAGTATTGTTAAGTTGGGTGTAGTACGTACTTGCCATATCAAATTTACGTGATGGTGTAGCTAACCACTCCATTCTTCCCTCCACATTGGATCCCGCAGACAGTCTGTTGCCATGCAAATACTCTGCCACATGAAAGAGCACGTCGGTTTTGGTATGGAAAGGGGGCTCCCGTATTTGGCCTTTAACACTTTCACCCAGAGACTTCTTTATCCACTAGAAGTTGCCACGCCGGTAATCTAAAAGGGCTATATTCATATTGCGCAACCGTCAAACTCCCAGAGCCCCGCATGACTTCGGTTTACAAATGTCCCGCCAGGTCACAAGATGCATACTACGTCTTTCTTCTGTCTAGAAGAAATGCGGGGCTATTTTCTCTACTTCATCAAGAATGGCACAAGGTATTCGGGTCGTCTGCATAAAGTAATAAGTGATGGAGGTAAGGGCTGGCTGGATAAGGATGTTGCGTCCCGCTCTGGAGAGAATCTTGAGCGCACTTTGTCTAATATGTAGCCATAATTCACACTTGAAACTTGTCTAATCACACTTGTCTAATCTGGAGAGGATGTTGCGTCCCGCTTTCCACACTTGAAACTTGAGCGCACTTTGTCTAATATGAAGCCATAATTCATTTTTCTAGTTTTAGCATAGAGTGGGACTCCCAAATACTTCCCCAAGTCATAAGTACGTGCCATGCCCATTGTACCTTCAATATCAGAGGCCACTACGTTGCTCACATTCGGGGAAACATAGATTATGACTTTCATATGCTCACTTTTTGTCCTGAAACATCACAAAACATAGACAACACGTGTTCCATTACCTTTGCTTGCTTCACCGACGCCTCAGTGAAAAGCAACAAGTCACCCGCAAAAAAAAGTGGGATATATTCGGCCCCCTCTGAAATACGTACAGGTTTCCACTTCCTATCTCGAACCGCCTCGTCAATAAATTTGTTAAGGCTTTGCATTACTAACACAAAGAGATAGGGGCTAGTGGGTCCCCTTTTCTAAGACCCCGCTTTGGCTGAAAGTCATCGAGTGGCATGCCATTCCACAGTATATAGAGCGACACAGATGAGAGGCAATGCATGATTAACTCCATAAAATTTTCCAAGAACCCCGTGGCCCACATAACGTGACGCAGAAAGTCCCAATTAAATCTATCATACGTTTTTTCCAGGTCCACCTTAACAATCATGCAGCCTTTTCTTCATTTCTTTTTATGCATCGTATGAATGGCCTCCTGAACCACAATCACATTATCCGCCGTTTGCCTTCCAGAAATAAAAGCACTTTGACTAGTGTGTATTATGTTACTAATAAAAAATTTCAAGCGATCTGCAATGACTTTCGCTATCTCCTTTATTAGAACATTTGCAAGAGCAATTGGTCTTAGTTGATTGATCAATTCAGGCAGGGTAGTTTTTGGAATCAAGGCCACAAGAATCCGGTTTAAGCAGGGCAGGAAGCACTTGTTGTGGAAAGCATGTGAGACAAAATTGACAACCGACTCACCAACAACATCCCAGTTCCATTGAAAGAAGAGGGGGCAAACCGTCGAGGCAAGGGGATTTCTATGAACCCATTTCAAACATAGCCGATCTAATATCAGTTTAAAAAATTGGATGATTTATAACCCTGCGGTCCGAGTGAGAGAAACTCGGTAAGTGAGTCGGCAGAGGGAGCACCGGCTCCTCTTTGTAGAGGTCAATGTAGAAGTTTCGAACCATTCTTTTGAGCTCGTCTTGGTCCACTATCCAGTTTCCATTTCCATCTTTAATGTAGTTAATCCTACTCCTCCCTCGTCGTCTAACCACGGTCATATGTAAAAAATGTGTATTGCATTAACCATTCTCTATCCACTTCAGCTTAGAGTTTTGATGCCAAAAAATCTCTTCTTGCTTGAGAATGTCGTTGTACTCTGCAACCAAATCCGTTACCAGGCGAGTTAAAAAAGATGAAGGTGCGTAGGCCAAGGATCTTTGGTTACCCGCAAGTGTAGCCTTACATTTCTTCTTTCTATGGAAAATATTGCCAAAAAATTGTCGGTTCCACCGTGCCATTTTTAGCGTAAATTGTTGGATCGTATAAGCCATGTCCTTACCTGATAAATCCCAGTTTTTTGGGCGGATGAAATCTTCAAATTCCACATGTTCCATCCAACAAGCTTAAAAACAAAACAGACTTACTTTAGTTTCTGGCCGAGTGTTGTGCTCAGTCACTAACATAATCAGGTGATGATCAGAATGTACTCATGGAAGGTGTAAAATGAGGGAGTTGGGGTAGCAAGTGTGCCAGTCGGCATTGCAAAAAGCTTGGTCGAATCTTTATTCAATAGCATATGCATTATGAATCGAGCTTGACCACGTGAACTGGGGGCCCTGAAACGGAATCTCAGATAAATAGCAGTAATCGATGCAGTCTCTCATTTTTTCAACGGCACTTCCCCACGCTACATTACCTCATCTTTTTTCCTCGGCATGCATTACTTGGTTAAAATCGCCAATCAGGCACCACGGAACCGCAATGAACCCACTAGCATTTTTCAAACAATCCCAAAGTTCTTCACGCAAAGACGGTGTTGGTGGCGCATACATAAGGGTCAAGAGCCAATGTACCTGTTTATTATCAATAGCCGCCATCGTCAAACATTGCTTGGTAGCTGTAACGCCCCGCTCCCGGATACCGAGCCCTTATCCGGAAGAGAAACGTTCGGCGTGTATAGCATTAAATAAATATAATATTATATGCCAGCCTCTACGTCGTCGTATCAAAATAAAGTAAATGGAAGCTAAAAAGACTCGGGTAAAAACAAAAATGCTACTATGAATAGAAATTAACCATACTAAAGATGGATAGTTGAATTACAACGACGAAAAACCCAAAGACTTATACAATACGAGGTCTTAAAAGTACCAACCAAACTTGTAAAGATTTCAGAAGTAAAAGTACAACAAGTCTAAGAAAAGAATACAACTAGTCTAGTACAACCTTTACAAAGAAATAAACTAAAAGCTTCGTCAAGGCATCAACGTCCTCAAAAGTCGTCATCTACGCTTGGTCAACTTGTTCATCTTCTCACCCCACAATGCATACAAAAGAAAATGCAAAGGAGGAAAGTACAAAGTACTTAGTAAAAGTGAGAAGCTAATGAATAACTAAGTTCTACAACAAAAGGTTCATTATTATTTTCAGGTTGTCTTTATGAGGCCGACTCAATTTAGGGTTCATTTCATGTCCATCAACATGTCGTGGATATCCGTTTCTAACTAAGCTTATCTTGGTTACGTCAACATTCAAGGACACTACGCATGGCGTTCATCAGTCTGAAGATATACTTTCTAACTAACGGTGATTAGCACCAGATCTCTGGGGTCTCCTACGTATGCGTATACGTTCGATAAATTTCCTCCACTACCATTCAGCCTTTTGAGCCAGTAGCGTTGTTCACCTTTTATGAACGTATCACATTGCCGATATGAAATAGTGCCTAACCGAGAATAGGTGACGTTTTATCTTTTACTACCACGTATGCAACTTTATTGTGTATTAACTAGCCACCTAAGTGTTTTCAAGTAAGCTCCCTCACATACACTACTCTCTTTCCTAGACCACTAGACACGGACAAGGCCTAACAATTACACAGACATTGATGAACTCTAGTTCATCAAAGCATAAGCTCTTTCATGCTCTTTCGATGGATCCGAACTTCAACTCCCTTTAAGAGTACATTCGGTGCCGAAACTAAACGAATCGGAAGCTCAATCGAAGCTTGTTAAGGTTTAATTAATGTTACAAGACCAAAGGATAACAATTAGAACTTATTACAAAACCCTAAAACACGATTTTCTACACTTAATCGATTCCTAACCCAAACCAAACACGTTTATCAACAAATTACTCAAAAAAAAGCAATAACTCAACTCAAATATACCAAAAATTTCACACCTCATTAATTACAACTTAGCATGAATTCTATTACCAAACAACACCAAAACTCACCGGAACTCAACCTATCATTATAAAACTATAATTACTCATTAGGAAGAGCATCTTACCTTAATTGCCAGCAAAACCGATCCAAATCCTTCAAGAAAAAGTTGAACTTCTAAGGGTTCAACTTGTAACCTAATTAATTAAACACCAAGTAAACCTAAAAGTCCCATCTTTCTTGAAAATCCCGAATTGAAAAGGTGTGTAAAACTGATTATTACCTGAATTAAATGCTGCAAAACTATTTTTAGAATGATCTACGATGCAAGACGATCGTTTTGACTACTCATGACTGAAAAACAGAGCTACGGATTAAAACATACGAATTTTTGAAGAATCGAACCCGACGGAAACAAATAAACTAGGGCTAAACTGAAAAC
Organism: Gentiana macrophylla; assembly: GCA_026214975.1. NCBI lineage: Eukaryota > Viridiplantae > Streptophyta > Magnoliopsida > Gentianales > Gentianaceae > Gentiana > Gentiana macrophylla. The sequence continues at coordinate 73,892,775 of CM047811.1, read as the reverse complement.
TTACGAAATAGGGAGATGTTGTTTTCCAAAGTTGCGTCTCGTCGTGGTGATCACTTTTCTCTACTGCGGCATCTTGAAACGATGAACGGATTGACCCTGCGATTGGAGTTTACATTCTCCCTTTTCAAAACCTCTCTGCGTCGTCGTCTATCGGTGTCGTTGCTCCTCTTTTTTTTTCTCACAATATGCGTCCCAAAATTATGAGGGAATTTTGGGGATTATTTACCTTAAATAGATATCAATTAATCCCATTAATTAAATAACTAAATCATTTATAATTAAATGAAAATAGTCTAAATAATAATTAGGTCATAGTAAAAATACTCAATTACTATTTTACCATTTTCTAGAAATTCGGGATGTTACAGTAGCACAAAGAATTCATAATTTGATAATCATGTTATTCCAAAAACACCACAAACCTCCACTGAACCCACCGCCTCCACAGCTACTAGGTTCGTGAAGTGAATGCGACGTAAAATGCGGTCAACTTTCCCACTAGGGACTCTAGTTTCCAATAAGAATAGGATATTATTCATTTACCATGTCTTTCAAATGTCCAAAAAATTTTGAAGATCCCGCTCCTCTACAATTCCATGATATAATCCTCATCTCAACAGAATTTTTAAGTCATTATTAGTCTGCCCAGAGGCAGAGAGTTCCATGGTATAATATCCATTTCATTATTATGCATTTCAAAATCACATGTTTGCCTCATATCAGGGGGTTTTTCTTAGTGGTAGGTCCCGTCTGGGTATCATGCTGTGGATTAAAAGGGGCCTGATGATTAACTACAAATTCCTTTGGGTTTAATATGTTGTGATCCGGCACCCTTCCACTTGTAGTAGCAACTTGACCGGACATTGTATTCAACCCAATGGAAGTCGTAGGGGCCACCGGCGATTTTGTCTGCTCCCTTTTCATAATTTGAACCTGCCCTTCCTCTGCTCGTGCAACAGAAGGTTAAACACTAACCCGACTTTGGCCAACCGAGATGCACCCTCTTCCTCTTCCCCTTGAATTACCCGAAAGCCCCACTCGTGTTGCTTGGCGTAGAACTGGATTTTGCGATCTAGTAGGAAAATTTTGAAACTGCTGTTGTAAAGTCTCCACGGGATTCCCCCTTCTCCTTTGACGAGGACGGATTTAACCAGGCCACGTGTCACGCGCCAATACCCATATAGTAATAAGAATAAACTTGATACCCTAACTCTAAAAGGTCATGAGCCCCGGTATAAGCCTAAAGGCCGATCTCCACCCTCAAGAGGGAAGCTGGTCAGAATACCCATCGATCCACCACAGGTCGGTTAGGACGAGGTAGACCCGGAATGGATTCTAGGGGAAGGGCATAGCCTCACCTTGCAGTAGGAAGGTGTTCGTTGTTGGGACGGATTAAAACTGAGAGGAAGAGGAAATAAAGACTCCGATCTTCCGGGGAGATCGGTCACACGGACCTCGATTGCTCGCCGTGGGTCGGCTAAAGCGTATGATGATAGCTATGATGGATATTCAGAAACCCGAAACCGGATCCGATCCATAATTGGATCGTCAGATCTGATTCACAGCATTGATCGAGACGCTCGATCATGCACAGCGAAAGCAACGAATTAAATTCGTTTTTCGATTTTACCACGATATGATTCGCATAATAAATTAATCTACAAGAAGGTTAGTAGATTTACCCCAACCGAAGAGGAATATGCAATCAACCAAAGGGAGAAGCCATGATCTTCCGGATTGTATCTCAAAGCGACGACTGGTGGACGTCGATCATCGCCGTAGAACCTCCTCGAATATGCACAAGAAAAACCCTAGGTTTTTCTTCTCTTAATGACTAGAACAAGAAACTAATTTTTCTAAAGTGTGGCACCAATATATGTCTGTCTTGTGTTAGGAGAAACTCTCCTTTTATAGGAAAATAATTAGTCAAGAGAGAGTTATCATTTCCACACTACAATTACCAATTCTCACAAGGAAAATATATTTGCCCAAAAAAGAAGAAGATAATTTCCAAAAAATCAATCTCTTGATTTATCCATTAATTATTTAACAAATAAATAATTAATTACACATGCGACTTATCACATTTGGGGCGCCACTTTTGTCAATAAATTAATAAAATATGTCTTTTCTATTTTACATATTATTTACCAAATAAATAATATTGCATATTCATTAAATAGACCAACTATTTAATTTATTCTTGAGGTTCCATAAAACAAGAAAACACTCGCGTGTTAGGAGCCAACCCTGAGATCATGGACCTATAACCAGTAGCTACAATAAATTGAATAAAAAATTCATTGAACAGAATATTTCTACTCAACTTATTAATTCCGGAATTACGCCACCATAAATCCGAAACTGAACTCTATCGATTATAGATATTCTCAAAACATCGAGTCGATAAGTGTCCATTGATATAATCAGTACATACAAACTAACCCTCCATAGACTATCCATAACGAACCGGGATTATTTCCTTAAACCTTCTTCATTACATCTTATCCTTATTTACCATTAACCCACTAGTGATCAATTAGTTCATAACCAATACAAACTCCATGGATCGATCAGTTTCTAGGATCAACGAATAAGGGGATCGTCTTTCTACTTCCCGTAGGAAGGAATGGATTCCCTATCTGTGAGACACACACTTCTCACTCATTCCAGAATAGTGCCAACATGAAAGTGATTCGGACCGCGCCTCTTAGAGATCCTTAACGAACACATCAAACCCTATCCTCGAAACAAGCGAGTCTCAGAATCACTTCAGATTAAGGTTAATCCATAAATGATCATCTTGTGATTTAATAAGATTTCTCAATCACGGAATTATATGAGAAACTCTGATTAAATCAGTCCAGTCCTATATGACTACATCATATATAAATGCCACACATAGACAACCAATGTCGACGGTCCGGATAAGACGGTCACACCATAAAGTATTCTGGGCACATTAATGGTGGTTTAATCAATAGACCCCATACTTTTATTAAGTTCACAACAGACTAATAGTTCAAGTGTATCACCATAAACTTAATCCTCATGTGTGACACACACTAAGTTATATGGCTACATATGATACGACTTGGGGTTTTCAGTAGTGTATTTCTAATAAGCACAAAGCAAATAATAAGATGAGAATAAATCTGTCATTTATTAATTATAAAAACAATTACATAAATTATCTTTCGGGCGCTACCCCCAACAAGCTACACGTTTATAAGGATAATTATGGAAAGAATCCTTAGCCATTAAGGCCTTGATCTTTATCATTTAAATCTAATATTTGAACACCGAGATTATATCCTAAAATCAAGGGATAAATATGGTTTAATATGTTAGGAAATCTACGTGGGCACGCAGCGGAATTTAAAATTTATTTCCTATCGACCCAAGATCGACTTCGTTTAAGCAATAAACAAATAAGCTAAAGACGGTGGTTACCTTGCTTGATCTAAAAGATCGACGCTTTGACCATCTAAGGGGAGTAGCGATGCACGGAGCCACCCAACCGTTCGGCTTCTACCGCTAGTCCACATGAACAACCCGCCGGAATCCACCATTGGATTGCTACTAGAAAAATCCGGTTGCTAGACCGGCCTTTTCACTCTCTCAAAACTCTCTCTAAGAGGTACTCTATTTTTCACAAGAACTATTATCTCTTGGAGTTATGATGTAGAAAAGAGCTTGACACCACTTCCTTTTATAATGAATGTGGCGCCCCAATGTAGAGTAGAGAGGAAGAAAACTTTTTACTAGTAAAACAAGGAAAATATATTTGATTGATTTATCTTATTAATATTCAATATCTTATATTAAATATTCTTTCAAGATATATATTGACAATATCTTATATTGAATATATCTTTATCTTATTACCATAATCTATTTTTCCAAAATCAATTAATATCTAATATTAATATTATGGTAATCTTATTAATTAAATTGCACAATCCAAGTGTATCTTAATACACTATTATATGCGCCCCATATGTATCAAAATACATATATTTAATTAATCAACATAATTAATATCTTGTATTATATTTATTCATAATAAATAAATACCACCATATTAATTTACCACTATAACCTTTATAGTACGAGATAAATTATTTCCTTATTTGGTCATCAAATATAACCACATTTTAACCCGGCTAGATGTTCATATGTGTGTGACCCGATAGGCTTTCGAATATGTTGGTTGTAGGCACAAAGTGCAAATTACGAAAATGCCCTTCATACCTAACGATCACGGGATAGCGTCTAGCAACACACCGTGACCCCCGATCATCAGAAGAGTCAAATGTAATGACTACTACCTTTCATGTGAAACAGTTACCATGTAACTTACAATCCTATCGCTATAATAATATCCATACGGTCGTTAATCGAGTGTTAAAACATCAACGACCGTATCTTTGAATCTGGATATCATGCTCTCTCGAAATAACTAATTTACTCCCACTTTGCAAAGATTCACGAGAGTCAGATATTCCTTTTAAGAAGGCCCTTTCGGATATTCACCATTACTGATTGGGTACGCGATTTCCAGACGACCAAACATGTATACTCCGCATGCTTCAGTATCACACCCAATCTGATGTGATATTGCACGGATCTAGGAAAAGCGGTATTTGGATTCAAGTCTTTCTCCTCAACACAACTACAACAATTGCGTAGAAGCACCTTGGAATATTTTTCGAGAGCTCCTCGACACAGTCTCAACTTGTGAGAAAGCACCTTGGAATAACCTCAACACTTAGAAAACCTGTTTCTAAGCACCTTGGTATAGGACACCCACAAAGGTTGTTCAAGCCTTTGATAATCCGAAAGAACCTCTATCCAGAGAATTCAACACACTAATCCAAGTGTGGAAAATATAAAATTTTATTATTGCAAAAGATGATGGTGAATATACAAGTACATAGCTTGGGTATTTATAGGGTACTTGCATTAACTAAGTACATGAATACTAGTATTAATAAGATGAAAAGTCTTCTTAAATACTTCAAAAGGTGGCGCCACTTTTTTGGGTATAGGAGTCCAAGGTAAATTCATTCCATGCTTCCATAAATGCAATGTATCTTCAATTGTCCAAGGTCAATGTATTTAGTTTCTTCCAAGCTAGCTTTTATCAACAAAATGGCGCCATGCTCCTTGATTTTCAGCATTAATATTTGATTTAAATATAGTAGTAAATAGTGCATTTATTTAATAATTATTTAATTAATCCGAGATTCCGTCGAATAAATGACGGTTTTCAAAACTTCAAAATGTGACGAACACTTGGTCTCCAAGTCTTCAAAATGTTGTAGGACCAAATTATTCATCGAGTCAAGCCTCTTTTTTCGTTGGAGACGAGTTTCGGGTCCAAGTCTAGTTGTGACGGGTGGTGGAGTGTCGGATGACTCTATATTTACATCATTGCCTCCCGGTTGAGAAGGATCTGTCCTCAGATCTGTTGGATTATCATAGGGTCGCAGGTCCGTCACGTTAAACGAGTTCGAAATTCCCCAGTCGGCCGGAATGTCAAGTTTGTAGGAGTTATTATTGATTCTTTCCAAAACTTGATACGGTCCGTCGCCATGCGGATGTAATTTTGTTTTGCGCTTGTGGAGAAATCTATCTTTGCGAAAATGCAACCAAACCCAATCGCCGGGGTCAAATATCATCTCTTTTCGGCCCTTGTTTGCTTATTTCTCGTACCGAGCTGTTTGGGCTTCCACATTTTCCCTTGCTTTGGTGTGCAACTCTCGAACCATCTCAGCCTTCTTGTCGCCATCGAGATTGGTAAGCATACTTGGAGGTAAAGGAACCAAATCAATAGGGGTGAAAGGATTAAAACCATACACAATCTCAAATGGTGAAAATTTAGTAGTAGAATGTGTGGCACGATTATAAGCAAACTCCACATATGGTAACCACGTCTCCCAATTCTTTAAATTCTTTTGCACTACCGAGCGCAATAACTGCCCCAAAGTTTGATTAACAACCTCAGTTTGACCATCAGTTTGTGGATGAAATGCAGTAGAATACAACAAAGTAGTACCCAAACGCATCCACAACACTCGCCAAAAATGACTTATAAATTTAACATCGCGGTCACTAACAATTGATTTAGGTACACCATGTAGTCGCACAACTTCCTGAAAGAATAATTCAACAATATGAGAAGCATCATTTGTTTTATTACACGCAATAAAGTGAGCCATCTTAGAAAATCGATCAACGACTACAAAAATAGAATCCTTACCCGTTTGAGAACGCGGTAAACCCAACACAAAATCCATAGAAAGATCAATCCAAGGGGAAGTAGGAATGGGTAAATGAGTATACAAACCATGTGGTTGTGATTTCGATTTAGCCTTAAGACAAGTAATACACGACTTACACACTCGATGAACATCACGAGCCATCTTAGGCCAATAAAAATGTGTGTGAAGTATGTCCAAAGTTTTAGAAATTCCAAACTGTCCCATAAGCCCACCACCATGTGCTTCTCGCACCAAATATTCACGCAACGACCCCTGAGGGATACATAGTCAATTTTCTTTAAATAAAAATCCCTCGTGTTGATAAAATTTATTCAGAGCAGCAGTATGGGTCGACTTATATATTTCAGAAAAATCAATATCCGAAGCATACAACTCTTTAATGTGCTCAAAACCAAGTAGCTTGGTTTGCATGTGTGTGATAAGAGTGTAGCGTCTAGACAAAGCATCGGCGACAGTATTCTCTTTTCCCTTTTTATACTTAATCACATAAGGGAATGACTCAATAAATCCATCCATCTAATGTGCTTCAAATGCAATTTCGATTGTCCCTTCAAATATTTCAAAGATTCGTGGTCCGAATGAGTAACAAACTCTCGAGGACACAAATAATGTTGCCAAACCCGTAGACATTGAACAAGTGAATATAATTCTTTGTCATAGGTGGCGCAATTTAATTGTGCGCCTTTTAATTTTTCGCTATAGTACGCAATCGGACGTCCCTCTTAAATTAAAACTCCACCAATTCCCACTCCGGATGCATCACATTCTATCTCAAATATTTTAGAAAAATCGGGTAACGCAAGAATATGTGCAGAAATTAAACAAGATTTAAGAGTTTCAAATGCTTCCCTTTGTGTGTTTCCCCAATGGAATGGAGCATTCTTCTTCACCAACTCATTCAATGGTGCAGCGATAGTGCTGAAATTTTGAATAAATCGCCGGTAAAAACTAGCGAGGCCATGAAAACTTCGAACCTCCGTTGCATTTTTCGGTTCTGGCCACTCGGATATCGCCTTGACCTTTTCTTGATCGACCTCGATCCCCTGTCCACTCACAACAAAACCAAGGAAGAAAACTCGATCCAAACAAAACGAACACTTTTTTAAGTTTGCATAAAGTTGTGCTTTACGGAGTGCTCCCAAAACAAGACTTAGGTGTGAAAGATGCGACTTTAAATCGTGACTATATATTAAAATATCATCGAAATAGACCACGACAAAGTATTTCATTCATCAACCGCATAAAGTACTAGGCGCGTTGGTAAGTCCAAAAGGCATAACGAGCCATTCATACAAGCCATGTTTTGTTTTAAACGCGGTTTTCCATTCATCGCCCTCACGAATCCTCACTTGGTGATAACCACTTTTTAAATAAATTTTCGAAAATATTTTTGCTCCATGCATTTCATCCAAATATCATTAAGGTAAGGAATGGGATAGAGATATTTTACCGTGATTTGATTAATGGCACGACAGTCGGTGCACATTCTCCATTCGCCATTTTTCTTTGGCACAACAATAACGGGAACCGCACATGGACTCATTGATTCGCGAAATTTTCCTTTCTCCAATAATTCTTGAACTTGGCGTTGAATTTCTTTAGTTTCCTCAGGGTTTGTCCGGTAAGCTGGTCGGTTAGGCAAGATAGCACCAGGAACAAAATCAATTTGGTGTTCAACGCCTCGAAGTGGTGGTAATCCGCTTGGTTCTACTTCCGGAAATATCTCATCAAATTCTTGCAAAATGGTTAGTACTTCTTCGGGAACGGTACCTGCAAGGTCATGGATTAGCATACAACAAGGATATGAAATAGAAATTTCACTATTAATTCCCGAATGAGATATCAATGGATAAAAATCCTTATATATGAATAAAATCGGACTCCAAACAGCCGCACAACACACTTTCTTATCACAAGGTTGTGAGTTAATTTTTACAGGCTCGGGCGGTACTTTCACAACCGCTTTTTCAGAAGAAGTACGTGCTTGTTCTCTTCTTTCAGCGAATTTGACATAATCGGCATGAGCCTTGTGTGGAAGTAATGGACTCAAAGTGATACGCTTGCCGTTGTGGGTCAAAGTATATTTATTGAGAAACCCATCATAAATAACATGCTTATAAAATTTCCAAGGACGGCCAAGTAACAAATGAGTGACATGCATTGGAACAACATCGCAAAGAACTTTATCGTCATATTTCGACAAGTTAAAACTCACGTATGCTTGCTTTGTCACTTTAACGGATCCACTCTTGTTCAACCATTGCAATTTATAAGGTTGTGCATGTTTTATTGTTGGAATTTTTAACTTCTCAACAACCTCACTACTAATCGCATTGGTACAACTACCGGAGACAATTATCATCATGCAAATTTTTCCCTCGATAAGACAACGAGTTTGAAAAATATTCTCACGTTGTATTTCGTTGTTATCAATTTGACTCACCGTGCTAAGGACCTTTTTTTTTGTTACAAACAGTGCGCGCTTATCATAAAAAGTACCTTGGTCTTCATTCTCATCGACCTCAACTTTTTCACTTTCATTAACAATTTCATTCTCATCCTCCGATTCCGACTGATATAATCCATCCTTATTAGCAATATAAGAGCGCTTATTTCCACATTCATTAGCTTTATGTCCCAACCCTTTGCATTTATAACAAATCACAGGTTCTTCAGATTTTCCCTTAGGCACAGATTGGGGAGGGGTATATTTAATGTTGAAATTTTAACAGAAACTTACCTCCGTCGCCCTTAGATGATGTCGGCCTATATGGAGCGGTGCTGGAAATTTTGCTAAGTTGTGCTTTCTGCCTTTTGAGTTGCTTTTCTTTAGTCAAAGCTGCATGTACCATTTCATCGTAAGTTGTACAATTCATCATCTCAACCGGGTCAGCTATCTCAGGCCGCAATCCTGCCAAAATCTGAGCCATGGGGTGTTCATCGGATTCATCCGTATCGGTGCGAATTAATGCCATGTCCAATTCATCTTGATAGGCTTGACCAGATTTCTCGCCTTGTTGGAGAGTTTGTAATTTCCTCGCTTGCTCCCGTCGATACGACTCGGGCACCCACTTCCTATGCATCTCATTTTTAAGTACTTCCCAAGAGGATATCATTTGTTGTCTTGATTTCCTGTGCTTTTCATTAGTTTTCTGAAACCAAAGCATAGGTCGTTCCTCAAATTCACTTGTGGCAAGTTTAACCTTAGTTCTTTCCGAATAATTATGACAATCAAATATTTTCTCAATTTTAAGAACCCAAGAAAAATACTCATCAGGATTAGAATTACCTTTAAACGCCGGAATTTTCTGTTTAATACCTTGGAGATTTTCTCTTGGTGCCGCCAAGACAATAGCTGCATCGTCAAGATCGTCATCGCAATTTGTAGAATGATTACTGGGTTCAGGCCCGTGTGCTGGAACACCTTGTGCCAGTTGCAGTTGTGCAAACCGATCATCTATTCTTTGAATCAACATTTGAGTAATCTGATGTAGGCGTTGTTGGTCCCCTTCATCCATACCAGGAATTTGATTGTGGTTGTTCATTTTTTTTTTTTGAATGTGTGTTGTTTCTCAAGATGGAAGAATATACCGAATATATCAAGAAACTTAGAAACCTTGAGGATTTCTTACAACGAGATGTAGACACAAGAAGTTAAGTGTCGTTGGAAAGTCTAGGCGCTACTCTGAAATTTAGAAAATATCGAGAGAAGAAAAATACTACAAAATTTAACAGAAATTATTGAAGAGTGCGAAGAAAAAAAAAATTGATCCCTTCTCCTTTTTTTTTTTTTTTTTTTCTTTGTTGCTCGTACGGAGCAAAATTATTCTTCAAATACACACGGTTTAGATGTGCATCCCAATGTTATAATAATATATATATATATATATATATATATATATATATATATATATATATATATATATATATATATATATATGTGTGGAATAAAGTGTTCTTCAAATACGTTCGATTATATGCAACAATAAGGAAGGTAATAAGATGAATGATAGAATACCGTCGATTCCGCCTTGTTCTCTGATACCAACTGATGTGATATTGCGCGGATCTAGGAAAAGCGGTATTTGGATTCAAGTCTTTCTTCTCGACACAACTACAACAATTGCGTAGAAGCACCTTGAATATTTTTCGAGAGCTCCTCGACACGCCTCAACTTATGAAAGCACCTTAGAATAACCTCAACACTTAGAAAATCTGTTTCTAAGCACCTTGGTATAGGACACCCACAAAGGTTGTTCAAGCCTTTGATAATCCGAAAGAACCTCTATCCAGAGAATTCAACACACTAATCCAAGTGTGGAAAATATAAAATTTTATTATTGCAAAAGATGATGGTGAATATACAAGTACATAGCTTGGGTATTTATAGGATACTTGCATTAACTAAGTACATGAATACTAGTATTAATAAGATGAAAAGTCTTCTTAAATACTTCAAAAGGTGGCGCCACTTTTTTGGGTATAGGAGTCCAAGGTAAATTCATTCCATGCTTCCATAAATGCAATGTATCTTCAATTGTCCAAGGTCAATGTATTTAGTTTCTTCCAAGCTAGCTTTTATCAACCAAATGGCGCAATGCTCCTTGATTTTCAGCATTAATACTTGATTTAAATATAGTAGTAAATAGTGCATCTATTTAATAATTATTTAATTAATCCGAGATTCCGTCGAATAAATGACGGTCTTCAAAACTTCAAAATGTGACGAACACTTGGTCTCCAAGTCTTCAAAATGTTGTAGGACCAAATTATTCATCGAGTCAAGCCTCTTTTTTCGTTGGAGAAGAGTTTCGGGTCCAAGTCTAGTTGTGACGGGTGGTGGAGTGTTGGATGGCATCACAATCACACCCGCATGATCGCCCCGTGGCTAGGGGAAACCTCAATAGTGTCAAAGCATGACAATCCACACCGTGATGCCATGAAGACTCTGGTCCAAAGGATAATTACACAACCGTCACATAGTGTGACACTTACCGTGTAAGTGGGTCAGTCTAACGTACGCATTCTCTAATACATGTCCACGTACAGTCCAAGTGTCTCTACACTTTGATAGATGAGATCTATCCCTGCTCTCAAAGATAGAAGACATCTAATATTAATGTGCTAGCCTGTTTGTACTCTCAATGCCCTGTTTAATAGTACATCAGCCTAAAGACATTTAAGTATCAAACTTATTAAAGTGATTAGAGATCTCATCAACCATAATCGCCTATCATGGTTTCTCTATCACAGTTTAATACTAAGGATGTTATCATATAAAAATTCACAATTGGTTCTTTAAAAGAACAAATATGTGACAACAGAAAAGCCATTTTATATAAAGAAATAGTAGAAATGATCCGACCCGGTCGGATCCGGTCAACCCGATTGGGTTTAGGACACTATTTCAACAATCTCCCACTTGACCTAAAACCAATCACTCACACACACAAGACCAAGTTGAAACACAAGAATCTTATGCAATAATGCAACCAGCCCTAGCCATAAATGATCGCTATCCGTGGGGACTCGGACTATCTTCATATCATGTTCCAAATGACCAAGTCAAAGGAACCGCCTCAACACACACATGAATCTCTGACGAGACCCTGGTTGTTGCTTCAAGCAATGAATCCACTTACTATATCAGCTATATAGAAATGGTGGAAGAACCGTACAAGGTTCATGAATGAACCTTCTAGATCCACGTACTGCTCCCGCGTGCCTCCGAGCCACTACTGTGTTTTGGCTAAGTTGTAGAACTTACAGTGACCCATAGCCAAGAACATTTCCACTTCATTGTATCACCTAATCAAAGTGACTGCAAACCCAGACTGTAGCTCCCACTCGCCTTCGTAAGACTCAGGATAACGTCTGTATAACTATATTTATTTGCTTCCAAGTTTCGATAAACTAAAAAACCATCATTAACTTGTTTAAGGATATTCTCGACATTCACCAGATTTACTTTCATACTTGCTCATGACTCTTCATGGACTATGAACATCCGGCATTTCCTTTATGATGGTTCCTATCACAGTAGCGAAGGAAACCTTTCATAAGCATCATCTTTCACCTTATCTTTAGGACGAACGTCCCAACATAGATAGATCTTGAAAACACCGGCTAGCAGTATCCCCATCGCGATATATGCTAACTTTTAGCATCACATCTATATAGGTAAGCTATAATCTAACAGCAGTTAAATCTATCACTATAGATTCTTATTTCTAAATAAGAACTGCAAGTGCTTTCGTAAAGACCTTGAACTACCAAACATTAATTGACTGTGACATGGGGGTGGCAATTCTCGAGAGAGATATCTAATACCTTACTCAAAAATCGTAACACACTCCCACTATCCATCTTGCACATTGGGCATATCCTTCTTTTGACTAATTCAAACTCCTTTGATTATCAAACAAAGAAATCGTCTAGAGAAACTTGTTTGAGTCCATAATTGGATCTCATGGGGTCACATATCATGTTATCGTCTATGAACATCGGGTTGTTTGCCAAAAGTCTTCAACACTATCTTATAGCCATGATATCAAGTTATAACAAGCACCGTCTGAATAGAACTGGGCTCAGCTGGCCGCATAAAGATAATTACAAGGTTTACACCCCGTACCCTTCAGCCGTCACTATAGCCTTATGGTAATCATATTACTATCCGTGTCAGCCTTTTAGGGACATTCCCTCTAGGTAAGATAGACTAGGTTCACAACCTGGTTGTCACTGATGGAATCTAATTCAGATGTTATGGCTTCTGGCCATATCTCCCAATCTTGCCTTTCAAACATTCCTTCATAAGTTGTGAGTTATTCATTCTTCAAGATGAACATACCGGCAGCCTTTTCAGGCTTGAGGTTATCCACAGACTTACATAAATTTTGTGTGCACTGAGCAGTGTTCTACACATCATCGCTATGTGGCGTCTGCTCATGTTCCAATGGTTGAGTATATCTTTGTGGCTCTCAAACTCTTTTGAGATTTAAATTTACTCCCACTGTTTCTTTTGGAAGAAACACTTCCTCTAGAAGACAACATGTTTGGAGACAAACATTTTTGCTCTGTGGACAAGTAAATAATATCCAGCGTGCTAGCTAAGATATTCCACAAAATTGCATATGTCGTACTACGCTTCAAGCCTTTCTGACTTTGCCTATGACAACTTCAAATCATCGGTTAAGATAGATTCGACATTATCCCCTTCCATATCTGATATGGAATTTATTCAACCTTTATTCTTTGGAACTCGGTTAAGTATGAGGGCACTACCCCTAAACAGGTAAGGGATACTTTGCCTGGCTTGCATCACACCTTTATCATATAAAGTGTTGTTTCCATTTCAGGAACACAATCCAATTGTGTATCCCAAAAATGGTATCCTTCAAGGGAGAATCTTATTCCTTTCAGATGACTTCTGAAACACCCTTCAGGTATTAATTACTTCAATCCAATTGAAGATTAATTCCTAAGCAGTTCATCAATCTCATATTCGTACTAGCTCAAACTTTTCGGGCTTTCAGAATTGTTGTTCTTCACTTAAGAACATTCAACTATTTCTAAAAATTGTCATAGATATTAATAAACAATTATTTGTGATATTAATTGTCATAAGCCAACAAACATCGATATGTTTAGGCTTTAGACAATTTTCTAGATTTTAATGGCCTTTTCATAAAAGGGCATTTCAGTCATCTTTATATAAGATACGTATCACCAACATGATTCATAACCATATGGTTCAGACGTCATCAGAATGACATCTGATGACACGATTCCCCTCCATAGAGACTATGTCTAGAACAACCACCAAATATTAAGGATAACAGCCATACAATTACTTGGTTGAGATTTTATCACATATATCAACAATATAGTGACATCAATCTAGTATGCTAGATTCAGTGACCTTTCAAATTTATTGGAATAACATTTATTCTTTACAATTGAGTTTGTCCATTAAATCCTAACGGATAACTGAAAGTATGTTCTTCATAAGAACCGGAACATAATAACATTTATTTAGTTCTCTTATCAGTTTACTAGATTCATAATATGGTAAGTGTTACAATGTTTGTTTCACCTTCCATATCTGTATTTTAATCTTTCTAATTTAATCACACTCATAAGATATCATATATCTTAGAGTCGACTTTGAACTTAGATAGATTCATCTCAACTCACTTGCCTATAATAGAGACTTCAATAAGTTCTCTATTTAAGCACATGCCTTAACTTTCCATTATAATCCATTAAGCACTTGAAAAATGTTTCTTATTGTAGTCTTCATAAGACTTAAGAAAGATCAAAAGAGCCATGTCTTTAATTTCCTTTCATAAAGAAAATCTAAATTTTATTAAATAGTTTATTTAACCTTTTGAATCGTATTCAAATCATTGACTATTTAATTACCTTTAAGCAATGATAGAATTAAGTCGATACTTAAATCTTACAATTTTGAAAACAACCTTTCCAAAATTAGATGTGGTCACTCTTATCCAACGTTTGAATTAATTGTCATCGTATGACAGAATGATCATCTTGGCCGGATCGTATCCAATATATGACTAATTCGTTGAAACTTATTTCAAATGATTTAATCATATCATGAGCTTCCGCTTTCATTAATAATTAAAGCCTTGGAGTACTCCATCAAATATGTAGTCTCTTTGTCTCTAACTACTATAACGAGATTGCTCGTGTCATTGCTTATTTTAAAAGGATTAAAATTACTTAACCATATTTGAGAACGTTTCTCAAAAGGTAACAGTCATAATTTGGTTTTACTAATCGATAATAAAAACATAAATATAAAGTTTGCTAAAACTACAACATAAAAATGAAAATAAAAGAGTGTTGTTGTTTATACACACAAAATCAAAAAAAGGTCTTTTGGTTTATGATTTTGCTTCCACTAGTCAACTACTTCCAATTGACTTTCAAGAATTATTAATTTCTTTACTTGACAAGATCCCACTAAGCTACCGCGACCCCCGCTTTGGCTGGTGGGCCGAAAATAGTCTAATAGGTAGACAACAACCCTTTGTCAATCGTATCTTATACAATTCTTGTTGTTTGACTAGTCAACTCTTTGACAATATTCATCTTATGAAGTAGTCAAACCCTTGCCTCTAAAATCCAAACGACTCCGCTTTGGCTGGTGGCCGAGAGAATTCTTAGTCAAGTCATAACCCCAATATTCATGAGATCTCATACGATCATATCTCGATAATGACGATATACCGAGCTAGGTCAACCCCCTGCTTTGGCTGATGAGTTGGATCCGAACAAAGGCTCTTCACCGTCATTATAATATGGGGATGCAATTTTAACTTGATTCTTTTGAGGTGGAAGTATTTATGTAAATTAATTCACTTAATTAATTTTAATTACGGTCTCATCAAGTATATCTATCTCTATAGACATACATCCTACACATTCATCTAGATCGTGCCTAGTTATGCATCTATCGTATCATATAAAATAAATACAAGCACAAAATAAATAAATGTGTAAAGTAACCGGTATTATCATGGACTTTTCCTAGGTGCGGTTTCGAATACAAACTGACAAAACCGCGGGTCGCAATCTAAAGGTTGCTGCAACCACCAATAAGATTTTTAATGCTCCATTCTCCAATGGTATCTTTATTTTCTTTCTTTGGTCTCCATCTTCTACTCTATTATTGTTTCATTTAGTTCTATCTAATAAAATAAATACACCCGCCGTACATGGGGGGAGCTAACGGGAATGGGATAAATGCAAAAAATTAACTAGGTCACGTTCTTCATAACGGCCTAGGACAATTTTTAAACCAACAGAAAAATTAAATCATTCACATCTATCATATCGGTCGAGTCCATAATCAATCGGGGTTCATATAATCATATTATATCTACTATACATAATCCATACAATAATATCTTATGAAAAAGATAAATTAACATTTAACTACTTGCGTCATAATTAATCAATTAACATTTAATCTATTAAATAATTTTATCCAATCAATTAACTAATTAACATTTAACTAATTAAGTGATTTTAATCAAAATAAAATTAACGATTAATTTTAAAAGATTTTAATTAATCAGAACTATTCCAAAAATAAATCAAAATTAAAATTAAGTCTCTTTTGTTTCTTTCCTTTTGATTCATAATCAAAAGGGACGCCTATGGTCTCCTAAACCAAAAGACATCTCCCTTGGCCCTTTCCAAAATCAAAATTTTGAAAAGGGGCTTAGGCATAGGACTTTTCCAAAATCAAATATTTTGAATAGGGCCTAGGCCTATTCCAAACAAAATTTGGAAATGCCAATATTTTGGTTAATATGCCTGGCCACTTTCCAAAATCAAAATATTGGAAGTGGCATAGGCCTAAGTCTTTTCCCAAATCAAATATTTAGAAATGGCCTAGGCCTATTCCAAACAAAGTTTGGAAAGCCCATTATTATTTTAATACCATGTGGCATCCCAATGACCAAACTATTTGAACCATTGGTTAGGCCACATGACACAACTAAACAAAAGAGGAATTACCAATCACAACTATGAACCATATTGAAACAGAAAATACACAAAACAAAAGGAAGAGGCCCGTCAGGCAGCCGCCAGCCGACAGCCGGCCGCCGGACAGTGGTGGTGCCGCCGCCAGTCGGCCGAGCACCACCCGATCTCTTTTTTTATTCCTTTCGTGTATCGTTTTGCGAATCAAAAAATCTTTCATCTATTAATTACGTGATTAGAACGATAAAATTAACTACGCAAACTAACATGCTTATTGCTTAAGCTCGAAGCTCTCTCTGATACCATTGTTAGGAAATCAATGCGGGAACGCAGCGAAATTTAAAATTTATTTCCTATCGACCCAAGACCGACTTCGTTTAAGCAATAAATGAATAAGCTAAAGACGGTGGTTACCTTACTTGATCTAAAAGATCGACACTTTGACCGTCTAAGGGGAGTAGCGATGCACGGAGCTGCCCAAGCGTTCGGCCTCTACCGCTAGTCCACATGAACAACCAGCTGGAGTCCACCATTGGATTGCTACTAGAAAAATCCGGCTGCTAGACCGGCATTTTCTCTCTCTCAAAACTCTCTCTAAGAGGTACTCTATTTTTCACAAGAACTATTAGCTCTTGGAGTTATGATGTACAAAAGAGCTTGACACCCACTTCCTTTTATAATGGATGTGGCGCCCCAATGTAGGGTAGAGAGGAAGAAAACCTTTTACTAG
Organism: Gentiana macrophylla; assembly: GCA_026214975.1. Lineage (NCBI taxonomy): Eukaryota > Viridiplantae > Streptophyta > Magnoliopsida > Gentianales > Gentianaceae > Gentiana > Gentiana macrophylla. The sequence continues at coordinate 73,875,243 of CM047811.1, read as the reverse complement.
TAAAACAAGGAAAATATATTTGATTGATTTATCTCATTAATATTCAATATCTTATATAAAATATTCTTCCAAGATATATATTGACAATATCTTATATTTAATATATCTTTATCTTATTACCATAAATCTATTTTTCAAAGATCAATTAATATCTAATATTAATATTATGGTAATCTTATTAATTAAATTGCACAATCCAAGTGTATCTTAATACACTATTATATGCGCCCCATATGTATCAAAATACATATATTTAATTAATCAACATAATTAATATATTGTATTATATTTATTCTTAATAAATAAATACCACCATATTAATTTACCACTATAACCTTTATAGTACGAGATAAATTATTTCCTTATTTGGTCATCAAATATAACCACATTTTAACCCAGCTAGATGTTCATATGTGTGTGACCCGATAGGCTTCCGAATATGTTGGCCGTAGGCACAAAGTGCAAATTACGAAAATGCCCTTCATACCTAACGATCACGGGATAACGTCTAGCAACACATCGTGACCCCCAATCATCGGAAGAGTCAAATGCAATGACTACTACCTTTCATGTGAAATAGTTACCATGTAACTTACAATCCTATTGCTGTAATAATATCCATACGGTCGTTAGTCGAGTGTTAAAACATCAACGACCGTATCTTATAATCTAGATATCATGCTCTCTCGAAGTAACTAATTTACTCCACTTTGCGAAGATTCACGAGAGTAATACATTCCTTATAAGAAGTCCCTTTCGGATATTCACCCTTACTGATAGGGTACGCGATTCCCAGACGACCAAACATGTATACTCCGCATGCTTCAGTTTCACACCCAATCACTACCGCATGATCACCCCGTGGCTAGGGAAAACCTCAATAGTGCCAAAGCATGAAAATCCACACCGTGATTCCATGAAGACTCCGGTCCAAAGGATAATTACACAACCGTCACATAGTATGACACTTAACCGTGTAAGTGGGTCAGTCTAACGTACGCATTCTCTAATACACATCCACGTACAGTCCAAATGTCTCTACACTTTGATAGATGAGATCTATAATGGGCCCGATCCATTATAATAATACTTGAAGAACATGGAAAAAGAGTCCATAATGGGCCCAACCCATGCAGGCCTAGGGCATAAGTGTTGCCTATATAAACGATCATAAGAACTACGAAAGACTTGATTCTGATACATAATTTGGATACGTAGGAAACCTAGAAAAAGTATCTAGGCTCAGTCTAAATCACCCCCAAAAACCATCTCCTCATTCATACTTTTTCTGTTCTTTATCCTTGATTCAATTACCATTAGATTATATGGCCCAGATTAATACCCGACAAAATTTTGCTTCGTCAATTGGCGCTAGAAGGAGGGCATTCTACTGGTAATTGTTAGAGATTCATCCTAATTGTGTAAATGGCAAAGACGTGTAAGCATAAAGCAGCTGAAAACGCCCAGAATGGCCAGAACGACAGTAACGAGGAAGTGGAGAATGCTATTTCTGAGAATCAAACACACCAAATCGAGAAGGTTTCCTTGGATTCAGCACAACAAGCGCATGTCGATCAATTGGCATCTATGGATCCTGCCGCCAGACAGGCCATTCTTTAGGCAATAAGGCCAAAAGATGGTGATGCAGAGGAAAGCACGGAAGGGAAAATGCCCTCTTATCAAGGGAAGTGAAAACAAGACAAAGAATCCTCCGTCTCAAATAAGGGAAAGAAACCTTGGATGCCAGGGTTAGGGAAGCAACTCGTGCCGAAATCAACGCTATGATGGGCAAAAAGGCTGACGAATTTTCTTTCATTTCACCTTTCACCAGAAAAATAAATGAGTATGATCGACCCATCGGATTTAAGGTACCCAAGTTGGATCCGTATGATGGTTCCAAGGACCCATCGGATCATTTTTTTCAGTATATTACGCAGATGAGTTTTTTCAACGCTTCAGACGAGATGAAGTGCAAAGCTTTCCCCACGTTGCTGACGGGCAGGGCCCGCGAATGGTTTCGGAAGCTTCCACCTATATCAGTCTCCAAGTTCTCAGACTTGGGTAGGATGTTCCTTAATGCTTTCATCACGCCTAAGCCATTCTAGAGAAACACTACCCATCTTCTTACGATCAGACATAAGAAGGAGGAGTCTGTCCTCCAATACCTTAAGAGGATTTGTGCAAAGTGAAAGATGCGAACGATCCTCAACTGATAGCCTCATTCTTAGCCAGACTACGGGAAGGGAGGTTGCATGCTAAGCTGAACAGCGAACTCCCCAGAACCATGGAGGAATAAATGGACACGGTGTATAAGCATTGCCAAGGTGAAGAGGCGAATATGCTAAAGCGAGAGTCAGAGAAAGGAGTGTCTAGAAGATAAAAGACAGAGGATAAACCTCACAGGAATAGGAAAGCGGCCTGGGACCGGATGACTGCGTAAATCACAGGTCAGCTAGGGAAGAAAGGTGCTTTGCAGGAAAATGATTTTATCCATCTAAAATCGACCTCATGCACAGGTTTTAGCCATCATGTAAAGGAAGGGTTTGGCCCAGACTCCTCCCCCAATGAGAGTAAATTCTATGCTTACCACAAGGATGTGGGGCATGATACAGAGGATTGCAAGGACCTAATGACATTGATGCTGCCATATTGGAGGGAATATTGGATGAGGCCGTGGACCGATCTCAGGACCCCGAGCCTCAAGGTCGAAGAGATTATAGATGCAAGACATACCGGCAAGATCAGATCGGCAAGAAGAGCCACGGAGAAGAAAAGATCGAACTCCAGATGCTGATCGGCAGATCGACAATCTCCTGATCAACACTATCAACACTATTGGAGGTGGTCCAGTGTCAATTTGGAAGGCTTAAATGGGCAGGTCAGAAAATCTATGATTTATGGTCCTAAGGACCCACTCCCCATGATAACCAACAATGAGGGTCTAGTCATCAAAGCCGTTGTCCACAAAAATTTGGTGAAACGTATATGTGTCGATATTGGAAGTGCCGTCAACGTTTTATATCATTCTGCCTTCCAGTCAATAAAGCTGAAGGATTCAGAGCTAACGCCTGTCTCAGCACCACTTTTCAATTTTGCAGGAACCCATGCTCATCCTATGAGGATGATAAAGCTTGTTACAACATTTGGCAGAGAGCCTAGGAGCAAGAAGTTGATGATTGACTATGTAGTGGTAAAAGCTCCGTCAGCATACAATATTATCATAGGAAGACCAGCGCTTATTGAGCTCCGAGCTGTGATCTCTCCAGCCCACGTTAGCCTCAAATTTGCTACTGCTGACGGCTCAGTGAAAATTAAAGGAGATGTAGAAACAACAAGGATCTGCTACACTGCGATGATCAATAGAAAATGAACTGAGTTAGCACAAGCTGGGACAAGCTACAGGCATTAATGATTCGTTTTATATTCCTGTTCCTTTAATACTTTTTATCTGTTTTCAGTACTTTGTTACTTTTACTTTTGGATGATTTGAGTTTACACTTGGCGGGTGCTTTTTTATGCAAGTTATAAATTTTGGTGCTTTATGTTACGCAATAAGAATGATGCTTGTTTAGTTGCAAAACCCATATAGATGCAAAGTTTGCAAAGGACAAACTCTATTAAGTCCGCAGGATGCACAAGTTGAGATCCGTAGGTCGGACTCAGTATGAGATATTAAGTCCGCAGGACGGACAAGCTGAGATCCGCAAGTCGGACTCAGTGTAAGATATTAAGTCCGCCGGACGGACAAGCTAAGATCTTCATGTCAGACTCAGTGTAAGATATTATGTCTGTAGGATGGACAAGCTGAGATCCGCAGGGCGGACTCTGTGTAAGATATTAAGTCCGCAGAACAGACAAGCTGAGATCCGTAGGTCGGACTCAGTGTACGATATTATGTCCACAGGATGGACAAGCTGAGATCCACAGGTCGGACTCTGTATAAGATATTAAGTCCACAGGAAGGACAAGCTGAGATCCGTAGGTCGGACGTAGTGTAATATGCTAAGTCTGCAAGACAGACAAGCTGAGGTCCGTAGGTCGGACTTAGTGTAATATGATGTAGTCTGTAGGACAGACATGCTAAGATCTGCAGGTTGGACTCAGTGTAAATTTATTGAGTCCTTGAGACAGGCCAGCTGAACTCTGCAAGATGGACGTAGTGTAATCTTATCTAATCCATAAAACATCTATAGAGGTCTTAGTCCATGAAAGAAACGGGCCCAAGTAAGAAGCAAAGAACCAAACCTATACTAGGTGTGTCATACAAAACTCATAAGTTTTTGAAGGACACACTGGTGGGCTAGATCAGAGGATCAGAGTCAGAGAAGACACACCAAGTGACATTCAAGTAAGTATTTTCAAATAAGGGCGATAATCATTTGAAAAAGTTGCTAATAAGTCCTAAGACACTTGAAAAATATGAAAAATTTGCATATATTATATATGTTGTGTTTCATTTACAAGTTGGACATTTGCAAAAGCAAAAATACAATGGGGATTTTATAATCCGGGAGTAGGACTTTGCCTCTAAAGAGAGGCACGCTGGACTGCATGATTGGCACCCTTTCCTGAAGTCTTCCACACGGTCGTTGTAGACCTTATCCATACCCGACTTGTACATGTTTGTGTGGGAAGATGAGCAATATCTAGATCAGAGAATTGAACCAAACTGTCATTTACCCCCATTGTATAAGTTCCACAAGATACATGGTTGAGCAGTAGGTGCAGAGTCTGGAGAAACTCTAGTGAGGCCTTATACTCTTTGATTATACGGGCAGGGGCTGCGGCAAGCTCAGCCGCCAGAGCATTCTTCTCTTCCCGAAGCTTGACGATGATCTCCCCTATCTCAGACGTCTCGACCAAGTGCTCTCCCTTCATTGATTCAAAAGAATCCTTATACGCAGACCCCAATTTCTGCAGTTTGGTCTCCTGAGCCTGAAGTTGTTGCTTAAGAGACTCATTTTCCTGGATAGTGGCTTGCAAAGTCTGATTGAGCTGATCGTGCTCAGCAGATCCCCTCTTTAGGTTGGTAATTTTCTTCCTTAAATTCTCTATGTTGGAAGAGGCAGATTCTAATCTTCTAATGGCACGTTTGGATTGCGGTAATGGAATGGAATGGAATGCTTTTTTCATTCCATTCAATCAATTTGGCGCGTTGGGCATCGAAAGAATGGAATATGTTTTCATTCCAACGGAATGAAAATGGATGATTTTCATTCCATCCAAAATCCAATGGAATGGCCGGAATAGAATGTAAAAATAAATCATGCAATAAGAAACGATTCCATTCCACTGTCTACCAAACGCAGTAATAGAATGATATCATTCCATTCCATTGCATTCCATTCCAATTGATTAATTCCATTCTATAACATTCCATCAATCCAAACGAGCCATAAAAGTCTCCTCTCCAACATGAGACCCTTGTAAAAGGAATAAGTTAAGCTTTAGAAGAAATTAAGCTCGAGGGAAAACCCAAAAGGGGCAATTAAAGCTACTGACATATTCAATGATATTGATCCCTTCAATAGCCAACTGTTCATTGGTCATCTCCAGTAGAGGGTCAGTTTCCAACTCATCCTCATCCTCTTCTTCACCCTCTCTCTCATCAGGGTCGGTTAGCTCGGGGATCTGATCTAGGGTGGCGTCAGATTGGCCCATCTTCCTTAGTCGGCCACTTATACACTCAAAATGACCCCTCCGGATAAGGGGGGTTCCCTCACCATCATCATCCGGGATGTTGATAGTAAGAGCTGCAACATCCACCCTGGGTGTGGAGGAGAATGGAGTGATTTCTTGCTGAAACCCCGGGCGTGCTGAAGCCATGACGGTGCTAACGGGCACGGCGTTAATGACGACTCCTATAGTTTGGGGGATGGGATGCTCCTCAGTATGTGTCCTTTCCCTGGAAATGCTCTCACCAAATTTCTCCCCTCCTGCAACATCTAATAAACCAGCAAAGGTCGCCACTGCAAAAAAAGATAGGAAGAAGAAATTGGGTTAGTATTACAAAAAAACAAGATAAAACAAAAAAGCTTCTCTAAACTAAACCCTACACATGGTTTGGTCCTCAGCTCTAAGAGGTACGTATGGGTCAAGCCCAGCCTCTTCGAGCCTAGCTGCCCCAATCAACTAGGACGACAATTCCTTGGTGAGTATAAAAGCGCCAGAGTCCAGGAGCACATGAACTTTGGTAAAGTCAGTGATCTCAGGTGTAGCGTCCTTATCCACATTGTTAGACCTCCATCGGCTCAGCTCGGTATGCCCCCTATTCCAATAAAAGAACGATCGAGCACGCCAACCTGTGGACGGTGACAGACCGTCAACCATATACGCCCGGACCCGGACCAGCGTGGAAACTGATACCACCCGGCAGATCCGGGGTTCTTTTTGATCTGGTGAAAACCCCTGAAGAGGTTTATAGAGAAGCAAACTCAAGCCATCCGGCACCATATGGAAAACCCTATGATGCTCCTAACACCATTAGGGGTCACCTGGGCAGCACATATGCTATAGTGCCTCAATACCTCTATGAAATCTAGGCACTAAGGTAATCTCAATATTCCCTTCAATTGGCCTTCGTAAACCGTGCAAAAATTTTCCGGTGGTCGATAGGCTTAAGGACAAGGGTCATTGAAGAGCATAGGGGAAAACGCTTCGCTATTTATCCTCTATTCTTTGTAGATGTAGTCTACACTGCTCTCGGAAAGAACAGATTCTATTCTGTAGCTCCCTATCATTCTTTGGGTCTCAGTACGAATCTTATGCCTAAAGGCAGGATCAAAAGTCTGGGAATAAGGACGAGAAGAGGAAGCTAGATTAGGATGGGCTAGAGGCTTGTCGTTTTTGGCGTCCGATTCGAAAGAAAATAATTCTTCTACAGAGGAATTGAAAGGGGTCGAAGCTCTCATTGGCAAATGGGAGAAAGGAAGACAGAATTTAAAATTTTTATTTTTTTTCTCGAATATGTGATTGAGAGAGAAAGGGTTTAATCCTTTATATTTTCTATTTTAGGAAATAAAATTTTTGATCGGAATAGGAATCAAACCAAAAGCAAAGATCAGAAACGTGAAATGAAAGTAGGAGATAAAGTAGTTGGAAGACACGGAAGTAAGGGTAGCATTTCTAAGATTTTGACTAGACATAAAAAGTAGAAATGAAGACTTACTCAAAAACAGTTGGAGTAATGAGGTGCTTTGCATCTTTAAGTCTATCATAAACGTATGAATAACGGTTGATATGACAGGGGGGTATAAACCTCAACATGTTCTCGAGAACCGTTCTTTGTAGTGGGTGGGAAATGCTTCGGCTTTCGAAAAATATTATGACAGAACTTATGACGAGGTTGTGCCCCCTGGTACGGTGAACTATTTTAACCCTATAAAGATAGGTGTCGAGCTCCGATGGAGCTGATCAAACCCTGAAGGCTGAGGACGCTCTAAACAAATCCGACCTGACCTTAAGAGCTCAGCTAGATCTGAGGGGGTTATGACGAAGATGGATTTAACCAGGCCACGTGTCACACGCGCAATACCCATATAGTTATAAGAATAAACTTGATACCCTAACTTTTAAGGGCCATGAGCCCCAGTATAAGCCTAAAGGTTGATCTCTGACCTCAAGAGGGAAGCTGGTCAGAATACCCATTGATCCACCATAGGTCGGTTAGGACGAGGTAAGGGCAGACCTGTGGAGATCGGTCACACAGACCTCGATTGCTCGTTGCAGGTCGGCTAGAGCGTATGATGATAGCTACACGTACGTTTATAAGGATAATTATGGAAAGAATCCTAAGACATTAAGGCCTTGATCTTTATCATTTAAATCTAATATTTGAATAACGAGATTATCTCCTAAAATCAAGAGATAAATACGGTTTAATCATACTTGAAGAATACGAAAAAAGAGTCCATAATGGACCCGGCCCATGTTGGCTTAGGGCATAAGTGTTCCCTATATAAATGATCATAAGAACTACAGCAGATGTGATTATGTTACATACTTTGGATACGTATAGGCAACCTGGAAAAAGGATCCAGGCTCAGTCTAAATCACCCCTAAAAAACCATCTTCTCTTCTTTATCCTTGATTCAATTACCATTAGATTATACAGCCCAGATTTTTACCCGACGAAATTCTGCTACGTCATCCTTCTTCCTCGTCAATTAGAACCACAAACCTGTACCCATTTTAATTTTTGTCCATTTCCATATTCTGGACTACTTCCACGGTCTCGTTTTGATTCCCCTCCCTGTTTTCAGTTTGATTTTTTGCACGACTTGTTGGACCATTCTATTGGTTCGGTCTGCTTCTCCGGTTGGTGCCCAACATCCAAGGTCCATACGGATTCTCGGTTGTGGGAGAGTATGGTGCAGGCTTGGTCCCATTTCCAATAGGCTAGTCCCGTGTCATGTCGTTACTGGGACAAAGTTCCATTTTGTGATCGTACATCCCATAATCGAAGCACACCATATGATGGCCCTCATACTCTATCTTATAAATTTGATCACTCAACATATCAGAGGTGGCAAGGGGTTGCTTGAGGTCGATTTCAACACAAACCCTCGCGTATTTTTTTCAGGTAGCCGACAAATAAGTATCGTCAACGCGACAAGCTTTCCTCAAGCAATTACCAAGATCAATCAGTATGTCATCGTCGAAGTACTCAACCGGTACTCCAGGGAATCTAACACACATCTTCTTAGGAAATCTACCCGGGAATGCAGTGGAATTTAAAATTTATTTCCTTTTTAACCAAGATCGACTCCGTTTAAGACAATAAACACATTAATTAGTAGACGGTGAATACCTTGTTTGATTTATAAGATCGAAGCTTTGACCATCTAAGGAGAGTAGTCGTGCGTGCAAGCCGTCCACGTGTCCGGCCTCTATCAATATCCACACGAGCACCTCGCCGGAATCCACTCTGGATAGCTACTAGAAAAAACCCAGTTGCTAAACCGGCATTTTCTCTCTCTAAAAAACTCTCAATAAGACTCTCTAATATTTTCTAATAAAATATCTCTCTTGCAATTATGATATACAAAAGAGCTAGACACCCACCTACTATTTATAATGGAGGTGGCTCCCTAGATGCCCTTTAATTGCCTTGGAGATGAGTCTTGAGTGGGGTAGGGAGAAAAAAAAAACATTTTACTAGTAAAATGAGGAAAATAGATATTCTAGATTTATCTCATTTAAAATAATATCTTATATTAAAAGAAATTCAAGATATTGTCAATATCTAATATTGATTATCTTTATTATATTACCATAAATCAATTTGCACATGTGTGTAAATATATACACATTAATATCTTAATATTAATATATGATAATACTAATAATTAACTTGCAAAATCCATGTGTATCATATACTCAAGGTATGCGCCCCATATAGCCAAAAAAATGGCTTTTGGAATATTCTTAATCAATATAATACTATGATTAATCAGTTCGCAAAATACATGTGTATATACACATATAATTTCACCACATACATAATAAAATATGTATATTTAAATAATCAACATAACTAATATTGCAAAACAAAAGTTTCATGACTTCAAAATGAAACCTGGAGAAACCATTGAACAAATGGAGACAAGGTTTAGTGCAATCATGGATGAACTGGCACTTCTCAAGATAGAATACACCAAGAAGAAAGTCAATACCAGGATTCTCAAAGCTTTACCCTCATGCTGGAAAATGAAGGTTACAACCATGGAAGAATCAAGAAAGCTTGATGAAGAAAACACATTCAAGATCTTCTTATATTTGAAAGCCTATGATTTCAGTGAAGATTTCACAGTTGTCTTAGCTGCAATCAAAGCACTTGAAGATCCAAAGACTACAACTCTTGCAGCAGCTAATGATAATCTAGAGATATCAAACATCAATCTTCAACAACTGGATGAAATGGAGGAACATATGGCACTAATGATGAATAGAATTAGAAGAATGAAGAGTGGCCAGCCAGTTACTAAAAAATACATCAAGAAAACTCCTGAAAGAAAGAAAGATGATGAGTATTTGTGCTTCAACTGCAAAAATCCTGGACATTACAAGGCTGAATGTCCAGAACTGACCTGCAAAAGAACTCAGCAAAGAAGAACCGGAAGAAGAGCATTATTAGCTGGTGATGAGTCAGACTATGAAGCTGGTACTGAAAGACTCTCAGATGACACAACTTCAATGGCTCACATGGAAGATTCAAATGAGGTATGTGAATCCAATTCTAAGTATACTTTAGCACATATTTCCATACAAAATGCTTGTTCTTCAACAGCTGGTTCTAATCCAAGAAATCTTGAATTAGACGAAAATCTAGATGAATTGATGACTCAGCTTGTAGCAATACAAGCTGATTATGAGTCAATCAAAGTAGAAAAAGAATCTTTAAATTTGGAAGTCGAAACATTAAAAACTGAATTAAACATGTTAAAGCTGACAAGAACTGACAAGGGAAAGAATCAGCATCAGCCTACTACGTCAGTAGCAGCAGCTGAATCTTTAGCTCAATCAAGTTCTGCAACTGGATTCAAATTAGGAAAGCCCTATGGTGACAGAACTGATTTAGGATTTGATACACAGTAAACTTCAAAGGAAGGAACTAGTAAAGCTGGTGGACCTAATGTCAGAACTGGCATTAAGTTTGTAGATGCTCAAATTCCTCAAACTAAGAAGCATGTTGAACCAGTCAAATCAGCTCAACATGAATCCACTCAGTTTCAACATCACATTTCTGGGAAGTCAGCTGCACTTAATAACAAAGGTAAATCTAAGGGTAGATCAGCTGCACCTCAAAGAAATAGAGATGGTAGATCAAATGCCAAATCTACACAAGAGAACCATGATATGAACCAGAGAAAGACCAATCAATGTAAATCTGAAAATGTTGATCATTCAAGGAATGACAAATTCAGGGGGAAAGGCATATTATTTCCCACTAATGATGATTGGAACTTTTCTGAACCTATTGCTAAAATTGAAGAGCAATCATTCAAGACAGAAGACTTACTACAAGTCTCAGTCAAGGAATCAGCAGAGAACTTACTCAAAGTCTCAACAGAAACCTCAGTACAGAAGTCAGTTTAGACCTCTGTACAAACAGAATGATGGTTACTACTCAGCTTTCAACAATAGAATGCAACATGGAAGTCAGTTTAGACCAATGTACTTGAGAGAGCATATAAATAAGACACAATCCAGAAATAGATACTATAGGAATGTGTCTTATATATATGATAACAAGTGCAAAAATTTCCAAAAGAGACCTTATGGAAATATCCCAAGAGTTGTACTTACAACTGACCCTTATGGACCCAAACAAAGTTGGGTACCAAAAACTTATTAATTTGTCTTGCATGAAATATGGTACTTTGACAGTGGTTGCTTGATCGCGTGCAAAGCACTTACTAGCAATAGGACTATGTCTATCGTAGTAGAGTACAGGAGAGTCAAGGTCGAATCCCACAGAGACTCGTAAGAACGTCTAGTTATCAAGATTGAGTTGTCACGATAATGGTCTATGACCAACTAAATATGTATAGACAGTAGTATTATTGGTGCCTCAAACTAAAAAGATTATGCAAGTTCAACGAAGCAACAAGAGTTTCTAAAGTATTAGTTCAATTATGAGTAATTAGTTATTCCCCCCACAATGCAACAGTCCTCCCCATTGGTGAATTTATTCATTGTTCAGCTACGGGTACAACTCCTAACCCTATCTACTCTGACAATGGCAGTAGACAATCTATACACAAGCTGCCCTCCTTAATTGGTCCGTAATAGCCCATACGCATAAAAAACTAGAGCTGCCGATATTGAGTGTTACCTCATACCGTAAACCCGCCTAGACAGCTGTCAACATTGACCAGCATGTTCCTACGGTCCATTCTAGATAATGTCCTAATTAACACTTCACTTGAGGTCCTTCATGTTAATTTACGATAACACGCAAATAGTTGATCAGGCTACTAACATGTAAATTAAATCTATCGATCAACGTAGCTGGCGCCGATTATCATGAATTAGTAATTTACTAGGTATCCAGATCTAGCGATATAGACCGTCGTAGATCTAAAGAACGCAACTACTATCTCATGATTTCTTCACCAACGAATCAGATCTATAACACATGGGGTAAAATAACCTAACCACTACATAATTAAACTAAATAAGCAATTAAAACATACTAGTCGAATAGAACAACGATAGATCTATATCTTAGAAAAGACAGAAAATCATACCCTCAAACGTAGATCTCCTTCGGATCTCTCCCTAGGCGGCAACTCCGTCTTCTCTTCGACCAGAACTCATAAAATAAATAAAATAAAGAACAAAGAACTTTTATTGCATAATTTCCTTGAATAATTTGAGTACATTGTGTTCTGAGATGAGGCCTCTTATTTATAGCTATCTAAACCGACTTAGGAACAATTAGTTCGACCCCTTGTCCAAGAAAACGTGTTTCGGAAGATTCTGGACCCTCGGTAAGTCGGCACCGCCCCTCGGGTTACCAAGGGTATTTGTGTCCTTTTTCTTCAACCGACTTAACTTAGATGCTTCTAGAATACCCTAGGGCCATTCTTTTCGTTCAGTCCACTCCAGATTAGTCCATCATGCTCAGCCCAGTATTTCGTATCCTAAAAATCATCAAATAATACACGAAATAATATCGAAATGGGGAAAATAAACGCTAAGTGCAGATTTCTCGACTCACGAACCCGACATATGATATTCAACGTAAATGGTTCATATTTATAGGTCGAAAAAACTATTTTTAGCTCATAATGGATAGAATATTGATGCCGTAGGATAGACTATTTTAACCGTCATCATTGCTCAAGACACATGACAAGAAGCAAAGACTGTCTAATTGATTTTGTTGCCAAAAATGGACCAAAAGTCAACTTTGGAAGCAAGGACAGACCATGATATACAACAGGATATGTGAAGTTGGTGAAAAATGGACTCACAATCAAGAATGTATCATATGTTGAAGGACTCCACTACAATCTTCTCAACACTAGTCAAATTTGTGACATGCGATACAAAGTTACTTTTGACAAAGAGTTTTGCATTGTTGATAGTGAAACAGCATATCAAGTAGTTCTCGCTGGAAGAAGGAAAGACAATATGTATGTTGTGGACCGGACAACAGCAGTTTTAGAGACATGTCTACTTCTACATACGAAATCAGAAATCAGTTGGCTATGGAACAAGAAACTAAGCCATCTCAACTTTGATGACATCAATCTACTGGTCAAGAACGATTTAGTAATTGGACTACCAGAGATTTCATACAAAAATGAAAGTTTATGTGATGCTTATAAAAAAAGGAAGCAAGTAAAGGCTAGTTTCAAGACCAAGTCTCAGCACTCAACCACAAGAGTCCTAGTACTTTTGCATATGGATTTGTTTGGACCAGTTACACCTATAAGCGTCAGTGGAAAGAAATATACATTGGTGGTGGTTGATGATTACTCAAGGTACACATGGGTAATTTTCTTAACAAAGAAGAGTGAGACTAAGCAAAAACTCACAGAACTGCTAAAGAAACTTCATAATCAGAAAGGTGTTACAGTTGTCAAGATAAGATCTGACAAAGGAACTAAATTTCTCAACAATGTGATCATTGAATACTGTGAAGAAAATGGAGTGTTACATCAACTTGCAGATACAGCAACACCTCAGCAAAATGGAGTAGCTGAAAGAAGAACAGGACACTCAATGAAGTGATAGCAAAATACTTAACTGCTAACTTTCACCGATAGAGTATCGGGTCAACGGGAGTATAGTGGTCACAAGGTCGAATCCACAAGGTGTAATGTCTAAGTACCAAAGCTGACGTAGAACTTAGTTCAGGCCAAAATGATGGTGGAAGATATTATACTAATATAGAAATAAAGATTATACTAACAAGTTTACTTCTAGGTATAAAAGGGTATAGCCGAACCATGATCCCACGAGTTACGTTTACTCCTTAAGAAGGACTTAACAGGGAGCGTGTCTTATCCGACCTACCTATCCAATGTAGTTTAACGACATCCACGGGTGCCAACTTCTAATTCTAGTGATTAGACTGAACAACTCGATCTAACCTCCCTATGTGGGGTTGATTAATTCTCCCTTTAGAGAACTGATTAACCTAACATGATTACGCTCTAGAGTCGCTCGAACAACGATGACAAACCTCTGTATTGGAAACGGTCCTAACAACTAGGCCGAATCTACGCAATGATCCCAAAACCCCTTTTCCCACATCTCACCGTAAAATGCATCTAGAAGTTCGATGTGTGTGAGTGAACTAGGTAGCTACTCTAATTCAAAGCTGTTATAATAAGTTTTAGGGCGTGGATTAATCGTTTAACATGGTATTACGCACTATACAACTCCTTATCTCATCCCCCTTAGGGTTTTCACTCGCTTTCACATAATTCGGCTACACAACGGATTAGCTACTCATGATTATGCTAGAAACATAATTAAAAGCGGAAATTAAACTAAGGACAATAAATAAAATAGAAATCGTTACCATAAAAATTGCCGGAAATCTGATCCACAAAATATCGAAGTAAAAAGGAATCTAAAAGTTGAATCTTTGGAATTGTAATGGAAATCTAATCTATAGAAAGTGTTTAGAATCAACGGGTGTTATCCAGAGAATCAACGGATCAAAATATGATCAACCTACACTAAAACCGCAGAGAAATCGCCCAAAAAGTATCTAAAGTCGACAAAGGTTGTAAAAGTGATGAGTGAGCTGTGTATTTATAGTGTATGGTTGATTATAGCTGCTATCGAGGGCAAACGAGCGTTTACCTCATGGTGAACGCTCGTTCGCCTAGTGATCCTGATGATGTTTAGGGTTTGTTCTTCAATGAACGAGCGTCTGTGCTTCCTTGAACGCTCGTTTGTCCTATATGAGCTTTCTTGAATTCGGGCTGAACCAATCCAAACGCTCATTTGTGGGTAATTTGGACACTCGTTTGTCATCTAAGCCAAATTTCAGTATCAAATGCCAATTTGACAAATGCTCGTTTGTATGTGGCCAAACGCTCGTTTGTATGGTAACATATTGAGCTTGCCGCAAACGAACGTTCACCTAAGGGCAAACGCTCGTTTGGCCTAAATCCACTCCAAACTTGCATCTTCTCCAATTTCATGCTACGTTCGTGCCTCAAACACGTTTCTCAATCCAAAACATCGCCTCCCGGGTCCTCGAGTCACCTAAGTCCTGCAATAACATATACGAACAGACACCACGCGTAATTCCGCAAGACAAAAGTGCAAGGAAAAGAGATAAATATCGTTAAAAAAGGCAGAGTTTACTATCGATGTGACAGTTTTACCCCTTGCGTATAACTCACGATATTACTCTTAATTAGGTCAAGAACTACCCAAAACATGTCAATAATGTGATAAACGGACGTTAAACCGCACACCAAAGTATAGTAAAGTTGACTCCCATCAACCACCCCACACATAGCCTTTGCTCGTCCTCGAGTAAATTAGGCACTCTAAAATAGACCAAGGGATCAACTTTACAAAACATGCATAGTACTCACGATATCAAGGTAAAGAAACAAAAGTGAAAACAAGCTGAACAAAACAAGTAAAGCTTTACTCAGAGCCCGCTTTGAAGAATAGCCTAGGCATACACTGCTCATACAAGGCATACATTTACCAAATGACACTCCCCGTACCAGTCGGGATCATAGAGCAACGGTTCAATCACGACCAAGAGATCACCTACCTCCACCTCAGGGAGTCCGGCCATCCTGACATAAGGTTGCCCAACATCTAAAAGAAGCCTCCAGTTAAAGACTTGTTCCTGTCTCTGTGGTTTCTGAACAAACCCAAGCAACTCCTTAAGCTCGGCTATGAATTTGACATCATCGTCCTGGGTCTTCACTTTCTTCAGATGATCAGTCTTGCCAAAGTTCATAGGGATTTTTGGGAAGGGCCAACCTATTTGCGACTCCACATTCATACATCTTTTGTTCCAGGCTGATACCTTATCAGGAAGGTCGAACAGAAGTCGGGTTCTGTTGCTCGTTCTACTGTGAGGTTGGATTTGACCATCTACAGCCCTCTTGTTAAAGCCATAGAAATAAAACAAAACTGGTAGTGATGGCTCCTGCTGATGTATGTCAACCGGATGATGAAATTCCATGATATTTTACTCCTAATTCTTTAGTATATAGTTATATTTTGTATCATTTGGAGTAGATTTTGTGATAATTCAAACCATTTTGTTTTGTGTAGCACAACCAATATTCAAGCATTTTAATCACTCTTTAGAGTTTAATAGTTATATCTTGTTATAGGAATTACGCATGGTATGTCGTGTTGGTGCTTTGCAGTAATTATAGAAGCATGGAATGACAATATCGAGGATAAATCAAGTCTCGTGCCTTAGTTGGAGCAGACAGGATCAATGGGAGGACAAAACTTCATTTTTATATGATTGGCAATGCAAATCTGAAGATCCAGCGCACACCGTGAAGATATGAGCGAAAACAGAAGCATTCAAGGTGCACGCCGAGACATCCACAGCATGAGCTGAGACATCAATCCAAAAGCAGTTGGATGCATTTAATGCTTAAGTCAACATCCCTACTACCTTGTCAGATGCAGCGTGCACTGTGGGAACCAGAAGCAATCACGGCGCAAGCCGTGAAAACCCGGCGTGAGCGGTAATGAGAAAAATCAGCAAATTAAGTAGAATTTTGTATTCATTTTCAAGAGAGACATCTTCAACAGCCGTTTTTTGAAGATTGCAGGCACCAACACCCCAAGGCTCTTCTAGACAAATCCCTCTCATTTTAGCATTTAAATCCCATTGTAAAACTACTAAGAATCCTTACTTTGATGTTTAGAGCACTTTGGTGGACACAAGAACAACTATTTTGATTGTTAGGGATGACGGTTCTGGCATTTCTTTGATTCAACTAGAGCCAAATGGCCTTCCAAAACATAATTTCCACCTGTCCCCATCTCAGCCTTTGTAGAGTTGTGAGACCTCACTCGAAAATAGCCATTCATGATTAGCCTCATTATAGTCCGACCCTTAGCTTAATTTTGGTCTACATTCCCTTGGCATCCCGCACGTTTAGCAAGTTTCTATGGATTGTGTGGTGACGACTTTGGGAGTTGAGAGTGGATGACAATTTTGGCACAAGGTTGAGACGGTATCCTATCGAGTTCGGAGTCCACTGATGTATATATATTTCATTTCCATTCCTAATTTCGAGTTCAAAAAAAACAAAAAAAAGGGTTTCTATAAATCAAATAAAGTAAATGTTGAGTTCAAAGCAATCTTGAGGGATAGTTTATCAAGTTCAAGGTAATGTGAGTTTGGGTAGTAAATCAATTGTTTGGTACGTGATTTCTCATGTGTTGCAAGGGAGACGTCTTTTAATAATTATATGAGAGTCCAAAGTGCCAATTCAAAAATCATTGGAGTTGAAGGTGTAGATTCTTGCTATCTTGCATGTGTTCTTTTTGACATATCCTTTTATCCCTTCGATTAGCCAATACCCGAGCCTTACGCTACAAGCTTGCAAGTCCTACCCGATCTATCTTCGTGATTCCGAATGCCTCGATTAGTGGAGATTGGTATCACTCTTAAGCCTATGGATTGCACCTAATAAGTTTTGCATACATGATTGCATAATGGATTGCTTGGTAATAACTATGAGGAATATTCACACACACACACACTCCACTACTTCCTTGGATCACGGCTAGCATACATTTATAATTTTGATTAGTTGCACCACCTGGTTGAACACCCAATTCTTGACATTGCATTATCTTACTTGTAACTCTAGTTATTTTGTCGCTTGTTTGCTCGAGGACTAGCAAAAGCAAAGTAGGGAGTGGTTGATGTATGTTAACTGGATGATGGAATTCCATGATATTTTACTCCTAATTTAGTATATAATGATATTTTGTATCATTTGGAGTAGATTTTGTGATAATTCAAACCATTTTGTTTTGTGTAGCAAAACCAATATTCAAGCATTTTTATCACTCTTTAGAGCTTAATAGTTATATCTTGTTATCGGAATTACGCATGGTATGTTGTGTTCGTGTTTTGTAGTAATTATAGAAGCATGGAATGATGATATCGAAGATAAATCAAGTCTCACACCTTAGTTGGAGTAGACAGGAGCAATGGGAGGACAAAACTTCATTTTTATATGATTGGCAATGCAAATCTGAAGATCCGACGCACACCGTGAAGATATGAGCAAAAACAGAAGCATTCACGGCGCACGCCAAGACATCCACGGCGTGAACCGAGACATCAATTCAAAATTAGTTGGATGCATTTAATGCTTAATTCAACATCCCAAGTACCTTGTCAGATGTGGCATGCACCATGGGAACCAGAAGCAATCACGGCGCAAGCCATGAATACCCGGCGTGAGCCGTAATGAGAAAAATTAGCCAATTAAGTAGACTTTTGTATTCATTTTCGAGAGAGACATCTTCAACAGCCCTTTTTTTAAGCTTGCATGCACCAACACCCCAGGGCTTTTCTAGCCAAATCCCTCTCATTTTAGCATTTAAATCCCATTGTAAAACCACTAAAAATCCTTATTTTGATGTTTAGAGCACTTTGGTGGATGCAAGAACAACTATTTTGTGTTTGTCTCTATTGAAATCCTTTGAAGGTTGAACGAAAGTTTCCATGTTCAAGCTTTTAGCTTGTGATTGGTAATTCTTAATCTTTACTTTGATTTAATTGTTCTTGTTGTGATGAATGCAAGATTTAACATGTTGGTATCCATAATTATGAGTGGCTAGTCCTTTAATAGCCAAGGTGATGTAGTTGTGATAGTTAATCCCCAATGATTGCTTGGGAATGATTGTTTATGTTTTCTATCTTCTATTGTGTTGAAATTCTTCTTACTTGTATTGCTTGCCATTGTGTATGTTTGAGAAATTAACGTGCATATGCACCTACACAACTAGTAGATATCGAATGGAGAAATTAGTTGTGAGATGAGGGTAAGAAAAACGGAAGGTAGAATAGACCCTAGTGGAATTCAGTTCCTTATCCGGGGAGTTTTGCATTCAAGTGTTTAGCTTGTAAATTGATAAGGTTTAAGGTACTTAGAACAAGGAGGAGACAAAGAGTTGCTTCATTCACTCGTATGAGGGGAAATCACTTGTATAGGAATGCACCATTCACACATTATAATACCATTGGAAGGTGGTAGGTAGAACATTTTCAAGGCATTAAGGGGAGATAACTTGAACTATGAATCATCTTGGTTAGTTTCTTTTGTCATTTGAACAATCTTCTGTAGTTAATTAGTACTTTCTTAATCAAACTTGCGATTCGGATCAAGATAATAATAACTAATTGGTGTTTGACCTCACATCCTTGGGGGATACGACCTTGACCACCGTACTAGACTGCAATTGACCCGGTACACTGCCGGTGAGATTGAAACCCTAGGAAAGTTGCATCACCCGCCCGCACAGTCGGCTTATCACGATAAAGGTCATCACGACTCTGACAGTCCTAAGCATGAGATCGCACGGCATGACCCAAATTTCCTCTATAAACCTAATGAAAAATGGGTCAAAAGGAGGGCGAAGTCCGGCAACGAGATGGTCGTAATGCAACCATAAAAAGTCATCCTCATCTCTGCCACAGATGCGGGCCACGTTTGTCACACTAAAACTGGTGAACCAATAGTCGCTCGGAATATCATAGTCCAGCAGCGACTTGGTGTAATCAGTCCGACCTCGGAATTCTCTCCATCGAAGTCCTACCTCACTATCAAAACACTTTTGCTCAGCCAATTCTCGGGTAGCTTCATGAGACCACTTTTTAGAAGCTCGTTTCTTCAGTTCAGCCCCCCCCCCCCGGTCTTCTTCAAGCCTGCACTATGAGTCGCCGCTCCACGGATAGCCGCACCTAGAGCCATCACCCCATGAGTTTTATTAATAAGATTACTCAGCATCACGTCATCCCAATCGCTAGGCTCACCACTAACCTCACCGATAACCTCACAGCCATCTTCACTGCTATCCTCATCGCCTGAGCCGGACTCATTGACATTGACTATCTCTTGCTCGCTCATATCAACCTCCTCATACGAACCATAGTCCGCAACAGCTCGATTTTCTTCATCAGTTTGATTATGTGACTCTGAAGACATCCTGGAAAAACATAGGGCGAGGTGGAGCAGTTAGTCACCGAGAAATGAAAGTCGGGCTGAGGTGAGCAAAATCACACCCCGACACCTCGCCCCTCCATTTGATGAACAATGAATAAACCCTAAAGTTATATGGGCATATATTTCTGGGAAAGGATTAAGATCTGGGAGAGACACGGAGATTCAAATACACTTTGAAGCCTAGTTGGATATGACAAATCAAAAATACGCATTCTAAGGGTCCTAGGTACATACATCATTCCTATCCTAACAAACTTGAGACGGAAAATCTCATAAGCTTAAGGGAGGAAATAGAGCTATACCTGGAAAATTTGGAAGAATCTAGATTGAAGCTTGATTATCGGCCGGAATTTGCTAATACTCGCCGGAGATTGTTTGCGCTCGCCGGAAATTCCTGCCCAGAAATTTTTCAGAAATTGCAAAAGTGTATAAATGATGGCAGGAACCCCTTTATATAGGCAGGGACGAGAGGTGAGGCATCGATTCAAATTTGAAATTTGAACATAACATTGCAAGGCAACGTTCTCGAAATCCCTCAACCAATCAGAGCAAAGGACGTTTTGTATCAAACGTCATATCATTTATGGAACCGAAGTAATGCTTCGTGAACTGAGACAACCCCTCATGTACTTCACTGACCGGGATAGCTGGCAAACGGCTAACGGCCTTCCCTGCATGTAACGCGTTATGGCCTTGTTGGTCCCTAGGAAAGGCTAACACAAGTTTAGAGGGGGGGTGAATAAACTTGTCACCGAAAGCTCACCCAAAAACTGAATCTTATTCCAGATTGAGTTCAACTGTAACTTGTGCGGAGTTAAGCTAACTTAACTGAGTATAAGTCAACACTGACTTACCTTTAGTCGAGTTAAACGGCAGTGGATTAATTGAGCCTTTTTAAATATGAGTTATCAGTTTACGTGCTGACTCAGTTTCTGTGTCTGCTAAGTGTATGAACTAGATGAATATAACTATAATGCAGTAATTAAAGGAATAACAGAATGTAAATGCGTAAGGTAAATGGAACAAGAGTTACAGAGGTTCCAGGTGTTGTAATCCTGTCAATCCTCCCTTCCCCTGTGATGCGGAGGAAAATTCCACTAGAACTTCTTTGTGGCCCGGTTACAAAAAGTTCTAAACTGATAGTCCTTGACTAATCCCTAGCTTCACTATCTAAACACTTGTAGAACAGGTAGGATTGCTGCTCTTCAATTGTTTGAACACACTGGTCCTTGGAGGGTTGTCTTGCCTCTTCACCAGCTCATCAAAAACACAGTCTTCCTGAATGCACTCAACTGTCCTTCACGCCTTCTTGGTGTTTCACAGTCTAAAACCTTTGAAGAAATCAAAGTTGAGACTTGAATCAATAACTATGATTCAATTTGTGATTTGAGCTTCTTCTTCTAGATATAAAAGTTATGCACGGCTTTGTTTTCTTCAAATGATTGATCTTGATCTTTCTTTGAAATCTTATGAACACTTGATCTTTTAATGAAAACCTTAGCAGGAATTCTTTTTGATTTGCTTTCCCCCTTAATTTGATCTTCCTTGACTAGATTGATTCTTAGAATTCCTTGCACTTCTTGTTGTAGAGGTAGTCTATTTATAGGGGTCTTTCTAACGGTTGGATTATTTGAATTTGAATCCTTATAGCCGTTAGTGGTCCTACTTTTTCTTTTGTATGTCAGTGTCAGAAAGGACACTTTATAGACCAATAAAATTGCTTGATTTACAACGGCCATATTCTTCTTCAGTTTCTCTTGTCTTCAGTTAAAAACTGATTTCTCACAACTTAGTCAGTTGTCAGTTTTTAAGAGCATTAACTGAGTTTTTACTCTTCTTCAAAATCTCAGTACTCTATTCTTCATCTGATTATAATTGATTTAATCAGAGTACACCATTCAATTCAATCATCTAAGATATCATTGTCCTTATGATTCTTAGGTCTTCATACAAGATCCATAAAGTCAGTTCAGGTCATCACAATCTTGCCTGAAGTCTAACTTTGCAGTCTCGACTTAGTCTTCATAAACTGAGTTTGAACCTCGCTTCTTGATCTTCAATAATCGAGTTTGAACCTTGATTCTTGATCTTCTAGATAAGACAACTGAGTCTGTGTCCCTCAGCGAACTTACCTTCTTCAGTTTCTATTGGTGTGCTCTTATGTTAGTTTTCTTCTGTATCTCAGTTTCCTTGTAGGATCTCAGTTTCCTTCAGTTAAATACTCAGTTTCTCAGTCCTGATCCTAGAACTATTACAATGATTTCTAGACATCTTTTTGCTTTGCACTGAACAGCTAGTTATGACACTTCATCAATGGTGTCTAAAAATAATAACTGAATAAGTGATGAATCATCATCAAAACATAAATTTTATTTCCAACAGGACTTCCTCTCATAAAACAATTTACGACCTCTTAAACTCGTCTGCTTCACAGCGCGGTGTATAAGTCTGATAATTCTGAAAATCGGCATCTTAAGCCCGTTTGCTCCATTGCGCGGCACCACACAGCGAGTCACTTTATGATATGAAATTGCCCTGAACTCGTCCGCTTCATAGCGCAGTATCTAAGCCTGTCTGCTATAATGCACAACATATCTCGGTAATTCACTACGACGCGATATCAACACTGATTCAAGCCCGATAGCTTATATCGGCATCTCTCTGTCATAAACGGCAACAATAGGGTTCGGTATTCCACTGCGTCAACAACTTTACTCTCAGCCTTGATGGAGAAGGAAGGCACAAAGTATGGGGCCATTGATATACTCGATCCGGTTCGTAACCCGAGCATCTAAATTGGGCCTGAATCTAGGTCCAACAGCAGATCTTGGGCCTCCATCCGACTAGTCCGCATCCAGCAAGTCGGACCTAGACGAATGTCGACTTCCGAAGTTGGCGTTCACTCTTACTCTGCCATGTCGGACACCTTGGAAGTTACCTGTATTATCAGGCCAGTCAGCTCTAAACTGATGATAACAAGACAAAGGAAGAGATGAGTTCGACCACTCGTCAAGCCCGCACTCCGCTATTCCGCCTTGACAGCTGTCTTGCTGACTTATGCATAATTATACTTAATTATATTCTTTCAATGTCTTGGCATGTTTTAGCTAAACGTCATTAGCATTTTTTCCTATATATACTGGGTCATAATGTAATAGAAAGGGATCTGAGAAATAATATACACAGAGCTACTCTGTCAATTTGTCGACTTACTCATTGTCTTATTCATAGCATAAGTCTGACCACCGTGGTTCATGATATCCGTCACTTCTCATCTAAGAAATCACTCATAATTAGCCATATGTTCACTTTATATACCGCAAACCTGATATTTCCGACGATATCAGGTATGGATCCCTTTTAGAACCTATGTTTTTTGAATGTTCTTTTTAGGTTATCGGAGATTAGGAAACCAGTGCATAAGGTACACCTGGATTTTCTCATACTATATTTGCCAAATATAGGTTTTAAGGAGGGAATGATATGTTCTGATGACGCATTGTATAGTGGGCAGGACATGGATTGTAGAATATTATTTTCTTTGACAATAAAATAAAATAATTTTCAGTCATCATTATTATTACTATTATTATTATTATTATTATTATTATTATTATTATTATTATAACAATGTGACAGTGCTGATACTAATTCTTAATGATTATAGAAAAACAAATACAGAATCAAAATATCAAAGTGGTTGAAACTAGTTATAGCTGACGGTAGGACAGAAATCAGCACAGTAATGTCCTCACAGAATGCATCCACGTCTTTGGTAGAGGATCCACCATTTTGGACATCTTTTACACAAACATCCTGCCATTGCATAGCTCATCTCCTCGGTTCTTTTCCTTCATCACTTTCCAAATCCATAAATCTTTTTAAGAGTATTGCAATTTCTTCTCTAGTTATCAAATTGCCATCATCCATTTTCACTCTCCAACCAGTTTTCCAGTCTTCAACAATATTTGACTTGACAGGAACACTTTAAGAAGTCGGTGCCGGCCGGAGTAAACTCTAAACCCATAATCCGAAGAAGGTCAGGCGATATAACCCCAAATAGTCCCAAAAAACACTAGTAGGCATAATACTCTTGATACTTGAAGAACTAATCTTACTAAATACGTATACCAACCTAGATATTTAGAAGAACTCGTGGTTGGGCTATGAAGACGCCGGTGTAGGTGTTCGTCGGTTTTGAGATGATTTGAGCGAAACTAAGCCAAAATTCGTGGAATCCAAGCTTATTTTGATTGATCTATAACTATCTAGATGAAAACAATGATTTTTAGGCCGTACAACCTGAGAAATCAAAGCTTTTGTTGATTAGAACGTTGAAGACGGTGGCGCGACCTCGCCGGCGATGCCGTGAAGGTGACCTTGCGGTGGTCCAAACGGCCGGAAAATGCTAAATAATGATGATTTTCCTGATAATAGAACCAACTGATATTGTCAGAAGTATCACGGTTGCGGTAACAAGATTTGTAAGTGGATATCTAGCTGTTTGCGAATGATTTCTCCAGTGAGGAGTGGTGGTTTGTATGAGATATATGAAGATATTGGTGTCAGACTCAATGCTGATGAATGAGAGCACAATAGTCGACAAATTGGCAGACTAGCTCTGCTTGTATTAATTCTTAGATCGTTTATGAGTTACATGGGTACCACTATATATAGGAAGATTGCTATTGAGGATTAGGATAAGTATGACAAGACATAATTAACTGTGATGCGACATATTTAAGTACAATCAAATGAATAAGTATCCCACATGTCTGATGCCGCGGCTACACTAGGTGCGGGCACGAAATCTAGATGGTCTTGTGCATTAGCCTGATAAATGTCAAGTGTGAATCATGATCACCGTGCATAGAAGGCACATGCTGAGGAGGACCGGTTGGGCTCCCAGTCTATGATGCGTCTGCGGGCAGACCGGGCAGACGGCTTGCGGCCTGATCCGGCATATGTTCATGCAGACTGAAGGCATTAGAGATCGATTTTCGGCATGGGACCCTGTTTAGGTCATTTGGTAGATCCGTAAGACCTTTTGCGGATTTGGCATATCAAGTCTAGATTTGTTGAAGTTTGTAGAAAACCAGGAAATCAAAATAACTTGATAGAGAAACTTGATGCATTTATTGTATCTGCTCAAGGTAAACTTGATGTATTTATTATATACAATAAACTTAATGTAGTTTTTTAATGTAAAGATAAAAGATTGTATTTAAAACCAGGAATGTAAAATACATCATGTAGGACCAGATGTGGGTTTACCCTGACTTGTCCTATATGTGTAACAGAAATGTTAATTCCATTAGGTAATCTCATTTTTATATCTGTGGCACATGAGTCCAAGATCCATTGTACAGATCTTACTAAATTTAAATCACATATCGTGAGAAATGAGTAACAATCTCAGCAGGTTGCCTAACAGCAAATCCTGAATGTCTAGGAGGATCAGAACTCAACAGAGCTATTAACTTGTCAAGTTGTTTTGCATTAAGATTGGGAAACCCTAGTCCAGCAGGCCTATTTTGGGCCTGATCTTCTTCTGCTAGCTGCTCCTCTTCTACAAAATTAGCTTTCTTTGACTTGAAACAAGGAGGGTCGCCATGCTTCTTGTAAGAAGTCTCTTTAGTGTGACCATTATATGCATCTCTTCAAGAAGATCTAAAATCCTCAAGGCATCCACATTAGAAAATCTAGCAGCAAGATTTTTCCAAACTGCATGTGCACTCTTGAAGTACATCAAACTCTATGCAATGGTGTTCTCAACAAAATTCAAGATCCATGACCTCACAATTGTATCACACTACCACCATGCAGGAAAATCTGATGAATCTGCTTCTAGACTTTTGATTGTGCCATCTAGAAATCCAATCTTGTTCTTGGTGATCAATACATTTCCATGGACATCTTCCATAGGTTATAATTTTTGCCATTCATCAATGGCTAATCAAGTACCAAAGATTGATTCTCATTAAGATATACTTAGAATGGAATGAAAGGGCTTAATTATTATTTCTTAGCTGCCATGGCTATCAAGAACTCCAGAATTTATCAAAGATCAAGAATAGAATGGAAAATCGATCAAGCAATGATCAAAAACTCAGAAAAAGATCATAGTTTACTCTCAAGAAACTGGGAAACACAGTAAAGATGAAGATTTCCCCTAAGATTCTTCAATTACAAGAGAAAGCACAGGAAAGCGTTCACAAATTCTCAAATTTCTGCTTTGATGCCATGTTGAAGTTTGTAGAAATACAAACAAAACGTAAATAAAATGCGGAAGGATTGTTATTGAAGTAAAATCAACAAGTTACAATGCTACTGTCCATGGGGTATTTATAGCTTCATACATCTCATGAAACAGTTATGGGTGTTTATAGCTTCATACACCTCATGAAATAGTTATGAGTAAGTTACAAACGGTTATAACAGAGACTAACTAAATCTAACTGAATAACTGTATTCTGCCTAACATGGAGCTTCTATAACCCAGCAGGGTGCTGATTATTCTAAGGTCAGCTGACTTGCACTCAGAAGACTTCTTCAACACACAAATATAACAATATTTTTAGCAAATTTAGTAGGAAGGTATACAGACACATAGGCCGCAGCATGAGTGACTTGCGCCGTGGCTGAGCCTTCAGTGATCTAGATTCTATTTTTTGCATTATGTGTTGCTGTAGATATGATGTAGAGACGCCGACCTTCTCCCCGTTCGAGTTTCCACCAGTATTTAAGTGGTGATGGCATGCCATTTGTCGATGGGGTAGAGCAATTTGCATATTTGGAGACTTACGAGGCATTCTGGACACGGTGGAGCAGTCGTGCTCTAGCCCCAGAACGGGGCATTGACTTGGAGGAGAGTGATGATGAGATTGGTGAGAAGTGGTATGGGTGGACAGATATGACGGCCAAGCCATCAAAGTTTAATGGGACCATTGTCCGTGAGACAATACAAATGTGTCTTGTCACCCAGTCTTATGTTGCTTATGTTAGGGGGTTACCATTGATTTCTCTGCGGAGAGAATCAATCGCTACTTTGGGATCGAGGTACTCCCACACCCAAGGATGACATCTACGATGTTACTGCTACGCCCAATGAGGAGAGGTTTGAGTTGATTGCTAAAACTTTCAAGATTGACTGGGTGTTGAATGCCCAAGATGAGAGAGTCAACTTCTTGGAGTCTGGTTTGATGTGGAACTAGAAGTTGATGCATAAATTTATTTGTTCTCACCTTCTGTCTACTGAGCATGTCTTTGACGTCATGGTTTACAGGGTCGAGCTGTTGTTTTGGATTCATATGCAGGTAGCCATCAAAGTTGGGGTATCGATGCACTCCCTTATTCATGAGGTTTCCAAGACCACAGGGAAGGATATTTTGCTCTATGTGTTGAAATAGTGTCCTAAACGCAATCGGGTTGGACCGGATCCGACCGGGTCGGACCGTTTCTACTATTTCTTTATGATTATACATATATAATAAATGGCTTTTTCTGTTGTCATATATTTGTTCTTTTAAGGAACCAGTTATGAATTGTTATATGATGACATCCTTAGTATTAAACTGTGATAGAGAAACCATGATAGGCGATTATGGTTGATGAGATCTCTAATCACTTTAACAAGTTTGATACTTAAATGTCTCTAGGCTGATGTATTATTAAATAGGGCATTGATAGTACGTACAGACTAGAACATATTAGATGTCTTCTGTCTTTAAGGGTAGGGATAGTGTTAGGAAATCAATCGAGTAGCGCAGCAGAATTTCAAATTGATTTCCCGATCCAAAATCGTCTCCGTTTAAACAACAGACATATAAGAGAGGACGGTACTATTACCTTGGTTGATCTAAAAGATCGACGCTTTGACCGTCCGGTAGGAGTAGATGTGCACGAGCCGTCCAAGCGTCCGGCCTCTACCAGTAATCCACACGAGCACCTTGCCGGAATCCCGTCAAGGATTGCTACTAGAAAAACCCAACTGCTAGGTCGGCCTTTTTTCTCTCTACAAACTCTCTCTAGAAGCTCTCTTACTTTTCACAAGAACAATTAGCTCTTAGAATTATGGTGTACAAAAGAGCTAGCCAACCCCTCCTTTATATAGAGTAGGTGGCGCCTCAAGCCTCTCAAAAATCCTTGGGGAACAAGTCTTAAGTAGAGTAAGGAGAAAGAAAATATTTTCCTAATAAAATAAGGAAAATATATTTGATTGATTTATCTCATTAATATTCAATATCTTATATTATATATTTCCAATATTTTGTCAATATCTTATATTGACTATATTTATCTTATTACCATAAATCTATTTTTTCAAAATCAATTAATATCCAATATTAATATTATGGTAATTTTACTAATTAAATTGCACAATCCAAGTGTATCTTATACACTAATGAATGGTGCCACCTTTAGCCATAAATTGGCTTCCGGAATATTTTTTAATTAATAATATAATTAATATCTTGTATTTAATTTATTCATAATAAATAAATACCACCATATCAATTTACTACTATAACATTTATAGTCCTGAGACAAAACTTTCCTTATTTGGTTATCAACTATAACCACATTTTAATCCGACTCTATGTTCATATGCGTGTGACCCGATAGGCTTCCGAATATGTTGGCCGTAGACATAAGGCGCAATTACAAAAATGCACTTCACCTCTAACGATCACGGATAGCGTCTAGCAACATGTCTGTGACCCCCAATCATCGGAAGAGTCAATACGCAATGACTACTACCTTTCATGTGCTCGGTTAGCGTGTAAATTACAATCCTATCACTGTAATAATATCCATAAGGTCGTACGTCGAGTGTCAAGCATTGACGACCGTATCTTATAATCTGGATATCATTCTCTCTCGAAGTAACTCATTTACTTCCACTTTGCAAAGATTCACGAGAGTAAGATATTCCTTATAAGAAGGCCCTTTCGGATATTCAACCCTATCCATAGGGTACGCGATTCCTAGACGACCTAACATGTATACTCCGCATGCTTCAGTATCACACCCAATCACTACCGCATGATCGCCCCATGGTTAGGGGGAAACCTCAATAGTGTCAAAGCATGACAATCC
Source organism: Gentiana macrophylla (assembly GCA_026214975.1). Classification (NCBI taxonomy): domain Eukaryota; kingdom Viridiplantae; phylum Streptophyta; class Magnoliopsida; order Gentianales; family Gentianaceae; genus Gentiana; species Gentiana macrophylla. The sequence continues at coordinate 73,845,937 of CM047811.1, read as the reverse complement.
ACACCGTGATGCCATATAGACTCCGGTCTTAAGGATAATTACACAACCATCACATAGTGTGACACTTAACAGTGTAAGTTGGTCAGTCTAACGTACGAATTCTCTAATACACGTCCATGTACAGTCCAAGTGTCTCCACACTTCGATAGACGAGATCTATCCCTGCCCTTAATGACAGAAGACATCTAATACGTGCTAGTCTGTACGTACTAGCAATGCCTTGTTTAATAGTACATCAGCCTAGAGACATTTAAGTATCAAACTTATTAAAGCGATTAGAGATCTCATCAACCATAATCACCTATCATGGTTTCTCTACCACGGTTTAATACTAAGGACGTTATCATATAAAAATTCATAATTGGTTCTTTAAAAGAACAAATATAACACAACATAAATGCCATTTAATATATATGTATAATCATAAAGAAATAGTATAAATGATCCGACCCAGTCGGATCCGGTCCAACCCGATTGGGTTTAGGACACTATTTCAACAATCTCCCACTTGGCCTAAAACCAATCGCTCGTACACACAAGACCAAGTTGAAACACAAGAATCTCATGCAATACTCGCAACCAGCCTTAGCCATGAACGGATCGCTATCCGTGGGGACTCAGACTATCTTCATATCATGCTCCAAATGACCAAGTCAAAAGGAACCGCCTAAACACACATGCATCTCTGATGAGACCCTGGTCCTTGCTCCAAGCAATGAATCCACAACTATATCAGCTATATAGTGAATGTGGAAGAACCACACAAGCTTCAAGAATGAACCTTCTAGATCCATGTACAGCTTCCGTTGTGCCTCCAAGGCAATACTGTGTTTTTGGCTCAGTTGTAGAATTCACAATGATCTCTTGCTAAGAACATTTCTAGCCCACTGTATCACTTGATCAAAGTCCATGCATATCCAGACTGTGGCTCCCACTCGCCTTCATAAGACTCAGGATACATGTCTGTATATCTATGTTTATCCGATTACAAGTTTCAATAAACTGGGAAACCATCCTTAACTTGTTTAATGATATTCTCGACATTCACCAGATTTACTTTCATACTTTCTCATGACTCTTCATGGACTATGAACATCTGGCATTACCTTTATGATGGTTCCTATTGCAGTAGCAAAGAAAACCTTCCATAAGCATCATCTTTCACCTTATCTTTAGGACTAACGTCCTAAAATAGATAGATCTTGATAACACCAGCCAGCAGTATCTCCTGTCGCGATCTATGCTAAATTCTTATAACATCACATCTATATAGGTAAACTATAATCTAACAGCAGTTAAATCTATCACTATAGATTCTCATTTCTAAAAACAAGAACTACTAATCCAAGTGCTTTCGCAAAGACCTTGAACTAAAAACATTAAATTGACTGTGACATGGGGAGATAATTCCCAAGATAGATATCCAATACCTTACCCAAAAATGGTAACACACTCCTACTACAATGGGCATATCCCTTCTTTTGACTAAATCAAATTCCTTTGATTATCAAACAAAGAAATTGTCTAGATAAACTTGTTTGAGTCTATAAATGGACCTCGTGGGCTCACATATCATGTAATCATCCATGCACATCGAGCTGTTTGCCCAACATCATCAACACTATAATATAGCCATGATACGAAGTTATAACAAGCATAGTCTGAATAGAACTGGGCTCAGCTGGCAGCATAAAGATAATTACAAGGTTTACACCTCGTACCCTTCAACTGTCACTTTGGCCTTATGGCAATCGTATTACCATCCATGTCAGCCTTTCAGGGACATTCCCTCTAGGTAAGACAGACTAGGTTCACAACCTGGTTGTCACTGATGGAATTTAATTCAGATATTATGGCTCCTGGCCATATCTCTCATCTTGCATCTCAAACATTCCTTCACAAGTCGTGAGATATTCATTCTTCAAGATGAATACATCAGCAGCCTTTATCAGGCCACAGACTTATAGAACATTTGTGTACACTGAGCAGTGTTATACACCTCATCACTATGTGGCGTCTGCTCACGTTCCTATGGTTGAATCTCTCATTGTGGCTCTCAAACTCTTTTGAGATCTCACTTACTCCCACTGTCTCTTTTGGAACAAATACCTCCTCTAGAAGACAGCATGTTTGGAGACAAACATTTTGTTCCGCGGGTAAGTAGACAATATCTAGCATAATTGCTAAGATATTCCACAAAGTTGCATATGTCGTACTTGGCTCTAAGACTTTCTGACTTTTGCCTATGACAACTTCAAAACATCAGTTAAGATAGATTCGACATTATCCCATTCCATATCTGATATGGAATTTATTCAACCATTATTATTTGGAACTCGGTAAAGTATGTGTTTTGATTAAGGGCATTATCCCAAAACGTGTAAAGGATATTTCGTATGGCTTACTTCACACCTTTATCGTATAAAGTGTTGTTTCCATTTTAGAAACACAATCTAATTGTGTATCCAAGAATGGTATCCTCAAAGGAAGAATCTTATTCCATTTTAGACAACTTCTGAAACATTCTCCAGTCATTAATTAATTCAATCCAATTGAAGATTAATTCCTAAATTTCATTTATCTCATATTCGTACTAGCTTGAACTTTTCGGGCTTTCAGAATTGTTGTACTTCAATAAGTACATTCAACTATTTCTAAAATAGTCCAAGAGAGAGACAAACAATTATTTATGGTACAAATTGTCATAAGCCTACAAACATCAATATGTTTAGGCTTTAGTCAATTTTTCTAGATTTCATTACCTTTTCATAAAAATTGTATTTTAGTCCTCTTTGGATAAGATACGTATAACCCACATGATTCATAATCACATGGTTTAGCATCATCAGAATGACGTTTGATTACACGCATCCCTTCCATAGAGACTATGTCTAGAACAACCACGAATCTTAAGGATATCAGCCATACAAACACTTAGTTGAGATCTCATCACCTATATCAACTATATAGTGACATTAATCTAGTATGTTAGATTCAGTGACTGTTCAACCTTATCGGAATAACATTTATTCATTACAATTGAATATGTCTACTAAATCCTAACAAGTAACTGAAAATCATGTTCTTCATAAGAACCGGAACATAATAACGTTTATTTAGTTCCCTTGTCGGTTTACTAGATTCAGAATATGTTAAGTGTTGCAATGTTTGTTTCACCTTCCAAATCTGTATTTAATCTTTCTAAATTAATCACACTCGTAGGATATCATATATCCAAGAGTTGACTTGAGTTTAGATAGATTCATCTCAACATGCTTGCCTGAAATAGAGACTTCAATAAGTTCTCTTATTTAAGCACATGCCCTAACTTTCCATTTTAATCCTTTAAGAACTTGTAAATATTTCTTAATGTCGTCTGCTTAAGAAAAATCACAAGAGTTGTGTCTTCTATTTTCTTTCATGAAGAAAATCCAACGTTTGTTAAATAGTCTATTTAACCTTTTGGATCGTATTCAAAACATGGACTATTTACTTTAAAGCAATGATGAAAGAATTAAGTCGATACTTAAATCTTATAATTTTGAAAACAACATTTCCAAAATTCGACGTGGTCATCCTTATCCAATCCATCTAATGTTTGAATAATCATCATCGTATGAGGGAGTGACCTATTGGATATCGTTATATCCAACGTGTGAGCTTCCGTCAATAAATAAAGTCTTAAAGCACTCCATCAAATATGTGGCCTCCTTGTCTTCAACTATAACGTATTTGCTTGTTTCATTGCTTATTTTAAAGGATTAAAATCACTTAACCTACTTGAGAACGCTTCTCAAATTGTAACAGTCATAATTTGGTTTTACTAATCGAGAATTAAAACATAAATATAATTTGCTAAAACTACAACATAAAATAAAGATAAAAGAGTGTTGTTGATTATACATGCAAAATCAAAGATGGTCTTTGGGATTATGATTTTGCTCCCATTAGTCAACTACTCCCAATTGACTTTCAAGAAAAATTGTTTAGTGGCCAAGATCCCATCTAGTTACCCCGATTCCCGACGAGGGCCGATCAACCGGAATAATTCAAAAGGTAGGTAACACTTTACCAATCACATCTCTATGTGACTCTTGTTGGTTGACTATTCAACTCTTTGACAATTCACATCTTATGTGATAGTCAACCCCTTATCTCTAAAATCATACGGTCCTGACGAGGGCCAATCACCGCAAGATTCTTAGTCGAGTCGTAACCCAAATTTTCATGAGATCTCATAACGATCATATCTCGATAACGACGATATACCCAAGGTAGGTCAACTCCTGACGAGGGCCGATCAGTTGGATCCGAACAAGGGCTCTTCACCGTCATTATAATATTGGGAGACAAATATAACTCGATTTTTGTTGTGGGAGTAATTTAAATTAATTCACTTAATTTATTTTAGTTACGGTCTCATCTATATCGTGCATATTACTACATTATCATATAAAGTAAAACATACACAACATTTCACGCACAATATAACCGGTATGATCATGGACTTTTCCTATGTGCGGTTTCGAATACAAACTGACGAAACCGCGGGCCACAACTAAGGGTAGCCGCAACCACCAATGGATCTTTGACATGCACTATCTCCATGGATCTTTTATTTTTCTTTCCTTCTTTGGATCTTCTTCTTTGTCTACAATGCATCATTACATAAAATCTAACTATTAAATTTTACACCCGCCACACACGGGGAGGAGCTAACGGGAATGGGATAATGCAAAAATAAAATTAGGTCACGTTCATCATAATGGCCTAGGACAACAATAAAATCCAACAGAAAAATAAACCATTCACATCTATCCTATTGGTCGAGTCCATGATCAATCAGGTTCCATATAATCGAATTATATCTACTATCTTATCCATACAATCAACATCTTATGAAAAAGATAAAATTAAATTTTAACTATTTGCGTCTTATAGCATCCAATCAATTACTAATTAACTTTTAATTAATTAATAGCTTTAATCGAAATAATATTAACCATTAATAATAAATCGATTGTAATTTTAATTTTCTAATTTAAAACTATTTTAAATAAAATTAAAATCAAGTGGGTCTCTTTTGTTTCTTTCCTTTTGATTCTTAATCAAAAGGATGCCTTTGGTTTGGTCCAAACCAAATTTAAAGGCATTCAGGGCCCTTTCCAAAAATCAAATATTTTTAGAGAACGCCTAGGTCCTTAGGCTTTATGCAAAATCAAATATTTTGGAACAGGCCTAACCCTATTCCAAATATTTGGAATAGCCGAGATTTGGTTCATAACCAAATCATATTTCTTCCCAACAAATTGGGTGATACCACATGGCTTTCCAACGGTCAAACTATTTGAATCATTGGTTAGTCACATGGCATCAACTAAACAAAAGAGAAATTACCAACCATGGACCATATTGAAAAATAAAGATGCACAAAACAAAACAAGAAGGGGAGGAGGACGGTGGGCCGACAGCCGCCGCCGCCGGTGTGGCGGTGGTGCCGCCACCGCCCCAAATCCCTTTTTTTTTTTCTGTGCACTATTTACGAATCAATATCATACATGATTTAATCTATTGGATCTAATTTACTACGTGAATAAAAAATGCTTATTGCTTAAGCTCGAAGACCGCTCCGATACCACTATTAGGAAATCAATCGAGTAGCGCAGCTGAATTTAAAATTGATTTCCTGATCCAGGATCATCTCCGTTTAAACAATAGACATATAAGAGAGGAGACGATACTATTACCTTGGTTGATCTAAAAGATCGACGCTTTGACCGTCTGGTAAGAGTAGATGTGCGCGAGCCGTCCAAGCGTCCGGCCTCTACCAGTTATCCACACGAGCACCTCGCCGGAATCCCACCAAGGATTGCTACTAGAAAAACCCAACTGCTAGGTCGGCCTTTTCTCTCTCTACAAACTCTCTCTAGAAGCTCTCTTACTTTTCACAAGAACAATTAGCTCTTGGAATTATGGTGTACAAAAGAGCTAGCCAACCCCTCCTTTATATAAAGTAGGTGGCGCCTCAAGCCTCTCAAAAATCCTTGGGGAACAAGTCTTGAGTAGAGTAAGGAGAAAGAAAATCTTTTCCTAATAAAATAAGAAAAATATCTTTGATTGATTTATCTCATTAATTTTCAATGTTTTATATTAAATATTTCCAATATTTTGTCAATATCTTATATTGATTATATTTATCTTATTACCATAAATCTATTTTTCCAAAATCAATTAATATCCAATATTAATAGTATGGTAAATTTATTAATTAAATTGCACAATCCAAGTGTATATTATACACTAATGAATGGTGCCACCTTTAGCCCTAAATTGGCTTCCGGAATATTCTTTAATTAATAATATAATTAATATCTTGTATTTAATTTATTCATAATAAATAAATACCACCATATCAATTTACTACTATAACCTTTACAGTCCTGAGATAAAACTTTCCTTATTTGGTTATCAACTATAACCACATTTTACTCTGACTCTGATAAGTTCTAAAAAGTCGAATAATTCTAGATGTTTTGCACTCAATTTGGTGTCGTATGTTATTATTTTGTGATGTTTTTATCCTTTTTGGGCTAGATTACTGCGGATGTTTGAATTATTGCAGCATTGTTCGAGATTGGAAGAAAAAGGCCCAAAAAGCGGAGCTAAAGTGGAAAAGTTCAAAAACCAGCCTCTGTCACACCAGGGTGTGACAGTTTCCAGAAATCTGATCCTGGCCAACGAAATGTTCTGATTGGTGGAAACTTTCACCAACGTATTTTCCTTCAAATTGGTGTGCTTTTCATTGAAAATGAGGAGTCCACACACCAGAAGAGTCCAAGATTGATAGATATTTGATTTTAGAGATTTTCTTGATTAAATTAATTATGGAAACTTATATTTATGATGTAAATATCCTTTTTATACTCCCCTAAGTCGTGAAAATCATCATTCACGCATTTTTCATCAGATTTTGGGGCGACTATTTCTCCTCATCATCATCTTCTCCCATCCCCAAGAACAAGGATTTTAGGTTTTAAGAATTCAAGAACGAAGCTTTTTCGAGGTTTGATTATTTATGCAATACTTTGACGGTTTCTCTCTATCTCTTTTCTCCTTTATTCTATTTATTTATTTTCCTTGTCAAAGTATGAATTATATGGTTGAATCTTGGAATCTTGATATGTTATGAGAGTATATATTAGTTTCTTAAATAGGAAAAGCCCGGCGATGATTATATAGTTTTAAAGATACAATCTTTTCATTGATAAAGGATTTTCGTCATGTTTATGAATTTGATCTTGTATGCTTATTCATGTATTTTTCCTGAAATAATATCTCGAAGGAGTGAATGGCCGTAGGATTGCATGAGAAACTTCATTCGATTAATTAATGACAGAAAAAGTATTAATTAATCGATAACCTAGAAACCAAGATCTAATCTTTAGGGATTTCTTCAATGAAAATTAGGTTATACCTAAAGTGGCCCATAATTATGGTATTTCAATGCATCTAATTTTATTCTTCATTGTACGAAACTAAATATAGGATAAAACTAGGTAGAATCACGATAATAGTTCGAAAGAATGTTTACGTGTAATATTTGATAATTGGTCTTCATAAATGGAAGATTCATATTGATAGAAAGATTGTTGAAATTATGTGTAGACAACGCCGTGGTGGATCCGAAATCCAAGAAATGCCTTTAAACCTTGAATTCTATTACCTAAATCTTGAAGTTCTTGGCTCGTAGTTATATTATCTTTATTTTATTTAATTTTAGGATTCGTAGATAAAAACCTCCAAGAATTTGATTCGTCTAGCTAATAAAAATCAAGAATTGTTTGGTGATTGACTACAAGTCCCTGTGGGATCGACATCCTAAGTACTACTCGATAAGCCGTGCGCTTGCGGTAGCATTTAGAGATTATCTATTGAAAATCACACAAGTTTTCTGGCGCCATTGCCGGGGACTTCGGTGTCAACGTCGAACCCGTTCTTGATTTTGTTAGACTAGATTTTTTTTTCTCACCCTAGCAAGCTGCACCTTGCTACGGTGAGACCTTTTTGCTTTTGATTTTTTTTCTTTTCTTGTGCAGAAATTTGAAGTGCCAAGCTTTCATGGATTCATTTTTCTCAAGATTCAATGCTCAAGTGATACCAACTGCTGAGAGGACGTATGGATATAATCTTAACCAATATAAAGTGAGATGTTCATATTGTGGTGACAACCATTATGATGCTCAGTGCAATATAGGTTATTCATCTCACCAATGGAGTAACAATGTTGGATCTGGTGCAAGTTATAGGGATCAATATCAATATAACCACAAATCTAATGCACCATCATACAATGGTGAGAGGAGTAACTATCCTTATTCTCCATGGGATCGATTCAAAGAAATATCGAATGATTCACACCCCATTTCTTCTACTAATAAGAGAGAGCTAACAATTGAAGAATTGATTGCACGGAATCGCCATGTTATTGAAGAGACTGAAAAAGATAAGCATATGATGGAGATTCAAGACCATAATGTCGTCCTTGAAAGTTGTGGGGATGAAATAGACTATGATCCTTATGAAATCCCACAATGTCTTGATATGAATGTTTTCGGTGATTCTTTCTCAAAGATTGCGGAGTGTTTGGGCCTTCGTATTAACAAGAGTGGAGCCACATGGAAATTCGAACCATCTTCACAAGATAATGGTGCAATAATTCTGAATTCAACATTGATGAGCCAAGAAGAGGATGAAAATGGAGGTAACATTACGGTGCTTGACTCTAATTTATTTGATAATGTTAGTTATCCTTCCTTGAATAACAATGTTGAATTTCTTGATGTTGAGCATATCGAGTATATTGATGTTGCATCTCTAATAGTCCATAACTCTCTAAGATTTGTCATGAGCATTGATAAAGAGATTAATAAATTGTTAGGAGGCACTTCATTCGTTGGAGCTAAAATGATTAATCACTTTTTCAGAAGACATTATTATAGGCTCCCAATGCTATATCTGAAAATACTTGTTAATATCTTTGATATGTGGAGAAAGATGCAGAGGGATGCTCTTCTTTGGTTTAGTCCTCCTTGACAATGATGTTTAAAGATAGTCCAACTGAAGACTATAAATTCAGAATGTGTTTTTTCTTTTTTCTTTTTACTTGTTTGATGAATAAATAAAGGAAGAGAGTTGTCTTCTCGGTCCTTTGGTCTTGGTTTGTTTTGTTTTTGTGTCTGTTTTGCAGAAAGAAAGATGTGCACGAGTGGTATTTGAAGGCCATTGCATGCGGAGAAAACGAGCTTTGGAAAGTGGAGATAACACCATGATGTGGTTAAAGCCAATAAGGGTGGCTAAAAAAAATCGAAAAAACAGTCATTGTCACACCCATGGTGTGATGGAGGCTGTTTTTCAAAAAAAAAATCCTTTCTTTCAATTTTTATTTTCTTTTACCATCTTTTTCCTCCACCTTTATACCTCCACTCCACTTCCTCCATCTCATGGGAAAAACTAAGAATTTTCGAGATATTACTCCTCAAATAAAGCCACCATGGAAAGAACAACCACAAAATCCCGGTGATTTTTCCGGAGCCCCGGTAACTCTCAATTCTCCACACTCCAACTCCCCCAGGGTTAGACGAAGGTTCTCCAGGACTACGATGTTCGGAGCGTGATGATATGCACACAAGGAGCCTTAGTCAGTGTCAGTCGAGTCAGTTGTGTCATTTTGTTTTGATGGTTTTGATTATCACACATAGCTACTTTAGATGAATTTTGCAATGCATGAAAATTGATATCGTTTGTTCTGACAAGAAAAATGCATGACATGGAGTGAAAAATCTTTTTTAAAATATCATGTTTAAAAGTGCGATTATTTTCTTTAGGAAACAATAGAGTCCGAGTGAATAGATAAAATTGACCCGGTGAGATATTATTCTAGCCATATGACTGACCACTTCAGTCTCACCTTAAATTTGTGCGTAGTGTCTCTTCCTTGGATTTGTTCATTTAGAACTTGTGTTGAGTCTTGTTGATGTTACTTTGGTATGTGCAAACACATAGAAATGATTGATGCATTTGTTTCTACCATCCACCACATTATATACCTTATACCTTTTGAACCTTGATCTTTATTACACATTTTTCCCACTTTACCTTACTTCACTACACCATACATTGAACAACCCGAAAAAAAGGTAGCCTAATTCCTTTCACCCAACCTTAGGACTAACTGGGGCATGTGGCTATCAAATTTCTTGTAATTAGTATGTAATGATCAATCTTGGGGGAAATCCATATTGTTACCATTTGTCTATTTCTTAGTATGAAAAAAAAAAGATTTGACAAAAAAGGAAAAAAAAAAAAAGAATGAAAGAGAAAAAAAAAATGAAAAAAAATAGAAAAAAAAATCAATAAATGAGGCAATCTAAAAAAAAATAACCTCCTAATTCTTGTTTGTTCTATATTAGTAATAAAGAGGGAGTTGTATCATTATCCTCCCAAAAGTAGAGAAATTATCCTTTGTATTTTCTTTTGTTTGGAAATAAAGTGTTTGACCCCTTGCCCTTGTGTGATGTTGAAGTTTAATAGTCATGTGTCTCGCTAGCTCTAATGGTTTTGCCGTCTCTTATACCTCTTCCTACACCTTTCACTTCCTTTTTCTTACTTGGGCAGTCCTCACCTACCATTTTTTTCCCAAAGACCTTATGATTTATGTATTGCACAATGCCTTGGTGATTGATATGAGACGATATACAAGCATATAGTAGGGCATTTTCAATGGAATGAGCTTGAGAGTCTAGTCACCTCACAAACATTGAGCGTTGAGTGATATATCCCGTGAGGGTCTATTTGCTTGGTCTATGTTGTTTCCCATTGACAATTTTTTGTTCACTTTTGCTCATGATATGATAAAAAAGGATTAGTTAGTCTATATCTTGTGTTTTGAATGCCGTGATGAACTTTATTAATGCCCGTGTGTTGTACATCTTTGTCAATTGCTATGTCATGTGTGATCTTCTTAGTCCGTCTCGTCTTGAGTCTTTTTGTTTGCTTGGGGACAAGCAAAGTCTTAAGCTTGGGGGAGTGATAAGTTCCTAAAAATTCGAATAATTCTAGATGTTTTGGACTCAATTTGGTGTCGTATATTATTATTTTGTGATGTTTTTATCCTTTTTGGGCTAGATAACTGCGGATGTTTGAATTATTGCAGCATTGTTCGAGATTGGAAGAAAAATGCCCAAAAAGCGGAGCTAAAGTGGAAAAGTTCAAAAACTAGCCTCTGTCACACCAAGGGTGTGACAGTTTCCAGAAATCTGATCCTGGCCAACGAAATGTTATGATTGGTGGAAACATTCACCAACGTATTTTCCTTCAAATTGGCGTGTTTTTCATTGAAAATGAGGAGTCCACACACTAGAAGAGACCAAGATTGATAGATATTTGATTTTAGAGATTTTCTTGATTAAATTAATTATGGAAACTTATATTTATGATGTAATTATCCTTTTTATACTCCCCTAAGTCGTGAAAATCATCATTCACGCATTTTTCATCAGATTTTGGGGCGACTATTTCTCCTCATCATCATCATCTTCTTCCATCCCCAAGAACAAGGATTTTAGGTTTTAAGAATTCAAGAACGAAGCTTTTTCGAGGTTTGATTATTTATGCAATACTTTGACGGTTTCTCTCTATCTCTTTTCTACTTTATTCTATTTATTTATTTTCCTTGTCAAAGTATGAATTATATGGTTGAATCTTGGAATCTTGATATGTTACGAGAGTAAATATTAGTTTCTTGGATTAGGAAAAGCCCGGCGATGATTATATAGTTTTAAAGATACAATCTTTTCATTGATAAAGGATTTTCGTCATGTTTATGAATTTGATCTTGTATGCTTATTCATGTATTTTTCCGGAAATAATATCTCGAATGAGTGAATGGCCGTAGGATTGCATGAGAAACTTCATTCGATTAATTGATGACAGAAAAAGTATTAATTAATCGATAACCTAGAAACCAAGATCAAATCTTTAGGGATTTCTTCAATGAAAATTAGGTTATACCTAACCGGGACAAGATCCTCTCAAGTAACTTAAGGATAAAGTTAGTGTTTTTACATATAATGAACTAAACTACGTAGTTTTGGAAATAGTGAATCAATGGCTAGATGTTTTACACTTTAGGGGTGTGTGGTTGGATCATGCATACTTGAGATAATATCCTCTCAAGTTACTTGAGAGGATCCTATCCTATACCTAAAGTGGCCCATAATTATGGTATTTCAATGCATCTAATTTTATTCTTCATTGTAGGAAACTAAATGTAGGATAAAACTAGGTAGAATCACGATAATAGTTCGAAAGAAGGTTTACGTGTAATATTTGATAATTGGTCTTCATAAATGGAAGATTCATATTGATAGAAAGATTGTTGAAATTCTGTGTAGACAACGCCGTGGTGGATCCGAAATCCAAGAAATGCCTTTAAACCTTGAATTCTATTACCTAAATCTTGAAGTTCTTGGCTCGTAGTTATATTATCTTTATTTTATTTAATTTTAGGATTCGTAGATAAAAACCTCCAAGAATTTGATTCGTCTAGCTAATAAAAATCAAGAATTGTTTGGTGATTGACTACAAGTCCCTGTGGGATCGACATCCTAAGTACTACTCGATAAGCCGTGCGCTTGCGGTAGCAGTTAGTGATTATATTGAAAATCACACATCAGACTCAATGTTCATATGTGTGTGACCCGATAGGCTTCCGATCAAGTCAACTAGATAGGATTCCAGCCACTAAAGGATTTATAAAATTCTTGAAAGTCAATTAGGAGTAGTTGACTAGTGGGAGCAAAATCATAATCCCAAAGACCATCTTTGATTTTGCATGTATAATCAACAACACTCTTTTAACTTTATTTTATGTTGTAGTTTTAGCAAATTTTATTTATGTTTTAATTCTCAATTAGTGAAACCAAATTATGACTGTTACCTTTTAAGAAACATTCTCAAATTGGTTAAGTAATTTTAATCCTTTTAAAATAACCAATGACACGAGCAATCACGTTTTCGTAGTTGAAGACAAGAAGGCTACATATTTGATGAAGCCCTCTAAAACATTAATTATTAACGGAAGCTCACATATTGGACATAACGATATACAATAGGTCACTCTGTCATACGATGATGATTATTCAAAAATTAGATGGATTGGATTAGGATGACCACGTCGAATTTTGGAAAGGTTGTTTTCAAAATTGTAAGATTTAAGTATCGACTTAATTCTTTAATCGTTGCTTGAAAATAAATTAAATAGTTCATGTTTTGAATATGATTAAAAATGTTGAATAGACTATTTAACAAACGTTGGATTTTCTTTATGAAAGAAAATTGAAGACACGATTCTTGTGATTTTTCTTAAGTCTTATGAAGACCAAATTAAGAAATATTTACAAGAGCTTGAAGGATTAAAATGGAAAGTTAGGGCATGTGCTTAAATAAGAGAACTTATCGAAGTCTCTACCATAAGCATGTAAGTTGAGATTAATCTGTCTAAACTCAAGTCAACTCTCGGAGTGTGATTAAATTAGAAAGATTAAATTCAAATTTGGAAGGTGAAGCAAACGTCGTAACACATACCATATTCTGAATCTAGTAAGCTAATAAGAGAACTAAATAAATGTTATTATGTTCCGGTTCTTATGAAGAACATATTTTCAGCTATACGTTAGGATTTAATGGACAAATTCAATTGTAAGGAATAAATGTTATTCCGACAAGGTTGAACAGTCACTGAATCTAACATACTAGATTAATGTCACTATAGGTGATGAGATCTCAACTAAGTATTTGTATGGATGATATCTTTAATATTTGTGGCTGTTATAGACATAGTCTCTATGGAGGAGAGTCGTGTGATCATATGTCATTCTAATGACGTCTGAACCACGTAATTATGAATCATGTGGGTTACACGTATCTTATCCAAAGAGGACTAAAATACCCCATTATGAAATGGTTACAAAATCTAGAAAGATTGACTAAAGCCTAAACATATTGATGTTTGTAGGCTTATGACAATTAGTACCATAAATAATTGTTTATCTCTCTCTTGGACTATTTTAGAAATAGTTGAATGTATTTACTGAAGTACAACAACTCTGAACGCCTGAATAGTTCGAGCTAGTACGAATATGAGATAAATGAAACTTAGGAATTAATCTTCAATTGGATTGAAGCAATTAAAAACTTGAGGGTGTTTCAGAAGTTGTCTGAAAAGGAATAAGATTTCCCCTTGAAGGATGCCATTCTTGGATACGCAATTAGATTGTGTTTCTAAAATAGAAACAACAGCGATAGTGTCCTTATTCAAAACACATATTTAACCGAGTTCCAAGGAATGGGGATGAATAATGTTAAATATGGAAGGGGATAATGTCGAATATGTCTTAACCGATGATTTGAAGTTGTCATAGGCAAAATTGAGGCTTGGAGTCTAGTACGACATATGCGACTTTGTGGAATATCTTAGCAAGTACGCTAGATATCATCTACTTTCCCGCAGAGCAAAACGTTTGTCTCCAAACATGCTGTCTTCTAAATGAGGTATTTCTTCCAAAAGAGATGGTGGGAGTAAGTGAGATCTCAAAAGAGTTTGAGAGACACAAAAGGAGATTCAACCATAGGAACGTGAGCAGACGCCACATAGTGATGAGGTGTAGAACACTGCTCAGTGCACACAAAATTTCTATAAGTCTGTGGCATGAAAAGTCTGCTGATATGTTCATCTGAAGAATGAATATCTCACGACTTATAAAGGAATGTTTGAGAGGCAAGATTGAGAGAAATGGCCAAGAGCCATAATATCTGAATCAGATTCCATCAGTGACAACCAGGTTGTGAACCTAGTCTGTCTTACCTAAAGGGAATATCCCTGAAAGGCTGACATGGATAGTAATATGATTACCATACGGCTGAAGGGTACGGGATGTAAACCCTGTAATTATCTTTATGTTGCCAGCTGAGCCCAGATCTATTCAGACTATGCTTGTTATAACTTCGTATCATGGCTATGTGATAGTGTTGAAGACGTTGGGCAAATAGTTCGATGTTCATAGACGATAACATGATATGCGAGCCCGCGAGATCCATTTGTGGACGCAAACAAGTTTCTCTAGACAATTTCTTTGTTTGATAAATCAAAGGAGTTTGATTTTGTCAAAAAAAAGGGATATGGCCAATGTAGTGGCAGTGTGTTACGATTTTTGAGTAATGTATTGGATATCTCTCTCGGGAATTATCATCCCATGTCACAGTGAATTAATGTTTGGTAGTTGAAGGTCTTTACGGAAGGACTTGGACTAGCAGTTCATATTTTAGAAATAAGTATCTATAGTGATAGATTTAACTGCTGTTAGATTATATTACCTATATAGATGTGATGCTAAAAGAGTTTAGCATAGATCGCGACAGGAGATACTGCTAGCCGGTGTTCTCAAGATCTATCTATGTTAGGAGGTTAGTCCTAAAGATAAGGTGAAAGATGATGCTTATAGAAGATTTCCTTTGCTACTGCGATAGGAACCATCATAAAAGTAATGTCAGATGTTTATAGTCCATGAAGAGTCATGAGAAAGAATGAAAGTGAATCTGGTGAATGTCGAGAATATCCTTAAACGAGTTAAGGATGGTTTCCTAGTTTATCAAAACATGGAATCAGATAAACATAGATATACAGACATGTATCCTGAGTCTTATGAAAGCGAGTGGAAGCTACAGTCTGGGTTTGCAGTCACTTTGATTAAGTGATACAGTGAGCTGGAAATGTTCTTAGCTGGAGATCACTGTGGACACTACAGCTATGCCAAAACACAGTATGCTCCTTGGAGGCACAGCGGAAGCAGTACATGGATCTAGAAGGTCCATTCCTGAACCTTGTACGGTTCTTCCACATTTTCTATATAGCTGATATAGTTGTGGATTCATTGCTTGGAGCAAGGATGATGACGGTCAAATTTGTATCATTATTTTTACCATCAATCTACCCCGGATTTGTGTTCTCAATAGGGTTAATATGTATGAAATCATGAGTTAATTAGCTAAATTTCATTAAGCCACGTCCGGGGTGACTAAATTGGTATTATGCATATTAACCGTTTATTTTATGCATTATTTGCTAGAAATAGAAGCTACTATGTGTGGTATGGTTTTATTGATAGATGGACGAGTGTTCGAAGCATCATTTTGGCTGAAGGATAGGGTTAATCGATAGAGAACTGAACCGAGCTGAAAGTTGAAGTGTTTCGAGCGGAGATTGGACCCGAGAATCTGATTGGTGATCTTACAATGCAGTTTCCAAAGCTTTACAAGACGAATTGGGCTTGGTCTTCTGCATGAAGGTTGTCGGGCTTGAAACAATGATTCTAACACACTTTGAATCACCCAAATCGAAGTTGCGTAGGCCAAGTTATGATCCAAATACCGAAGCTAGGCCTAGGGTATTCCAAGTTAAGTCGGCAGAAAGAAAAAGACGAAAATACCCTCGGTAAACCGGGAGTTACCCGCGGTTTACCAAGGCCCATAATCTTCCAGAAACGTGTTTTTTTGCCCTCCAAGTATTGGGTTTACCCCTAAGTCGGTTTATACACCTATATAAAGCCATTCAGAGCAGCGAATTTGTATTCATTGATTCATTCATAGATCTATTCATCAACTAGATACAATGTAGTCTTTTGGGAATAAAGTCTTTTTTTATTTTCTTCTTTTCTTCTTGCAATTAGATCATGATTCTTTCATTATTGAATTGTCCTTGGTTTATTATCTTCATGGATCGACTTGAATCGCCGGAGGGAGAGATAATGGAAGAGTACATCTGTTCTTCGTTATGGGTAAGATATATTCCAATGTTTTATTTCTTTTCTTAGATTCATGATTGTTCTTATGTTAGATCTGGATTATGTTTGCATCTAATCATTTATGAATTAATTAAACAAACCTTAATCTTTATTCGATTCGTTAATATGAAACGCAGAATTATGGGTTACGCTCTTCAGATCTGCGACAGTCTTTATCGCTAGATCTGAATACATAGTAAATCCTAATTATGTGGTTCGGCATCAACTACGTTGATCAACAGGTTTAATTAACAGTAGGTTAGATCTGGCCAATCTGCTTATTGTAATCGTAAAACTAACATGAAATATGAATAGTGAAGTGTTAGTTTGGACATAGTCTTGATGGACCCTAGGAACGTGCTGATCAGTGTCGATAGCTGTCTAGGTGGGTTAGAGGTATGAGTTAGCGCTCGATATCGGCAATTCTAGTTCTTTATGCGTATGGTCTATTACGGACCAATTAAGGAGGGTAGCTTGTGTATAGATTGTCTACTACCATGGTCGGAGTAGATAGGGTTAGGAGTTGCAACCGTAGCTAAATTACGCACACGAGTTGAACACGGATTAAGGGGAGATTAGTTAGGAATAGTATGGTTAGTGCATTTTCGATATATGATTGATGATTGGTTTATTTGCATCTCTTTTATTTACTTGTCCTTTATGTTGTTCAATGACCACCCTTATCCGGTTGGCTTATGAATTGTGGTTGTGTTTAGCATTATTGAATAATAGTTTCTGTGGGATTGACCTTGACTCGCCCTTGTTATACTACGATTGACCTAGTACCGTTGCTAGTACGTCGTGTGTATTAGTGAATTGCACATGCGAGCAAGTTAGCGCCATTGCCGGGGACTATTTATTTAATTGTTAGGCATAGCCATTAATTTATAGTTAACCTTTTTTATCTATTTTTTTTCTTTTCCGTAATTGAATAATAATGGGAAGGTTTTTTTTTTCATCGCCATGTTTCTAAGGCTGTTGAGCAAAGGATGTGCGGGGGTTTTTTTACTTTGCATAATTATTCGGTTATTATTTTAAGTCTTGAGTCTTTTTATTTTTATTTGGATTGATTAAGTCCTTTTTGTTGTGTTTAAGTAATAAAGTTGTTATGTATTGGCTTAAATTGTTTATTACACTTATTCTTTTTGCAGTTTACTGCCACATGACATAACTATTTTGTTACTTATTCGCGTCCACGGTACTAATGGCCTTTTTTCGAGAATTGTTTGTATTAGCTAATCTAGTGCAGACACTTAAACAGTTAGTTTGAAGAATTGGGACACATATACACTTACTTTTTTGAATTTTGATTTTGGTTCCAGTTCAGTGATATGACTTGCTTTAGACAGTTAGCCGAGTTCTTCTATTTTCCAAAGCAAAGTGTTTTTCTTCTTCCTACTTTTTTTGCTTCACTTTTCACATTGGGGACAATGTTGAGTTTTAAAGTGGGGGGTAGGCATAACACTTAGTTTGAAGAATTGGGACACATATACACTTACTTTTTTGAATTTTGATTTTTTGAATTGAATTAAATAAAAACATTAAATCGTGGCTACAGTCCAGTTGTGTAATTTAAGGGGATGATCCTGACGTAATTTGACCTCATCATCATATATTTGCCGACTAGGGTTTCTAGGGTTTCTTGATCGCCAAGTCTTCTTCCGATCAGGCCTCCCGGTCGGCCATCCATGGCGGCCCGGCCTCCCGACTCAAGCGTCCACGACAACGGCAAGCAGCCACAGCATCAATCAGCACCTCCAACCGCAACAGGCACCGCTTCTCCGGTGCTTAGCTACACTCAAATATCTGGCCAAGGCTCGTCTTCCTCCTTCAAGACCGGTAGCATGAAATCTTCAACTTTCAAGGGGGAACCTTCCATAATCATTCCGGCTGAGACAGAGACTACCCTTGCGGATGGATTTCAACGGTCGCTGGTTGGGAAATTTTCTCATGGTCACCCACATTTGGATACGATTCAAAAATTTCTCACAGTCCAAAATTTCAAAGGTAACTATGCTCTCGGTCTTTTAGATAACACGCATGCTTTAATTCGTTTTCAACATGATGAAGATTACATGAGATTATTTTCCAAAGCGTCATGGCAAGTTGGTAACAAGATTATGAGGGTGTTTAAATGGACAGTTGATTTTCATGCAGACAAAGAACCCTCAAAAATTCCTGTTTGGATTTCGCTCCCCAAGCTCCCAGTCCATCTCATGAACAAGGATTTCATTTTTGAATTAATGCAAACTGTTGGGAAACCTCTTTGTATTGATGCGGCTACTGCGGAGCTGAGAAGGCCCTCTTTAGCTCGGGTTCAGGTAGAAGTTGATATTCTGAAAACCTCTCTTCCCGTATTTGGATTCAAAAAGAAAATGGTGATGGGTTCTGGCAACCCATTCTCCCCGAAGGTGCTTGCCCAGTCTATTGCACACATTGTTGGTGAATAGGGCATAACCAGGATCAATGTCTTGTTAAACATACGGACTTGGCCACTATTACTAAATCCAATTACGCCAAACCTACTCAAGTTTATGTCACAAAAACGGCGGTCGCCCCAGAAAAACCACAGATTGAAAATGTAGAAGAAACAGTTAGAGCAGCTCATGATTCTAACAAGGACCCTCCTCGTCTGGAACCCCCTTTCATACCGGCTCTAGTTGAAACTAATGAGGACAAACTAGAACGGCAAAGGCTAATATCTCATCGCCGGGCTAATGGTTATGGTTCAGACTCCGACTCCAAGAAAAAGGCTCTTCTGCTGGTTAATCGTTTAGATTGGAAGTCCCAAGCCATAGCTGTTGAGAGCTCGGCCTCTGAGGATGAAAGTAGCCAGGATGAGAATTTGCAGGGATCAGACGTAGAAAAATAGATGGACACTTTACAAGGCTCTGAAGCTGAGCATCCTTTCATCCCAGTTTCCAAAGGTCGTAAAAATAAAAATAAAAATAAAGAGGTTGTGTCAAATGTTTCAGGGGTTCAAACCCGCGCCACCAAGACTCATAAAAAATGGTTTTCCAATGAATAACATCATTTTTTGGAATATTCAGGGGGTCGGCAACTCTTCCTCCATGACTCGTCTCAAGCGTCTGGTAAATTCTTATCACATAGATTTCTTGGCTATTTCGGAACCCTTGTTGACCAATGACAATAAACGGCTTTTTATTGCTAACCGTCTCAATTTCAAATTCTCGGTTGTTTCTCCTAATAATAAAATTTGGCTTTTTTGGAATATTTCTCTCTTCTTGGGATATCTTACTGGCTACGGATCAATCGATACATGTTAAATTCAGTGGCACTACTCCTTTTGTTATTTCGGCCATTTATGCTAAATGTAGCAGAGTTGAACGTGTTGTTCTTTGGGATGAGCTCCAATATTTACATGTTCTTGGCCTCCCTTGGCTGCTTGGAGGGGATTTCAATACTATCCGGTTTCGGGAAGAATACAAAGGCTATGGGACACTGGATCGTCGCTCCATGCAGGATTTTAATGACTTTATTTCGGCTTGCTCTATTATTGATCAACTGATTCAAAATGGAGACTTTACTTGGTCGGGCACTAGACCTAATGGCCTTGTTCATGTTAAGCTTGATCGTATATTTCACAATTCCAATTGGCTGGACATCCATCCTACCTTCACTATCAAGGCTCTTCCAAAATGCTGCTCTGATCATAAGGTCCTCTACTACAGTTTGACTCGTCTGAATTCTGGACCCAAGCCGTTTCGCTTTCAAAACATGTGGCTTCGTCGGGCTCTCCCTCTTTATGGTTTAGGTATGGATGTGTTAATGGGCAAACTAAAGCGTCTTAAGACTATTATGAAAGGCTGGAACAAGGAAATTATCGGTGATCTTCATCTCAATGCGAAGCTGGCTGAACAGAATCTGGCTCTCAAAGAGCAAACGTTGGAAGTTGATCCGACAGAAGAGAACCGTGCAGCTCTAAGCCTCGCTAACGCTCATTACATCCGGTCTATGCTCGAGGAGGAAGATTTCTGGAAGCAGAAGCCTAGTTACAAATGGTTCAAAGATGGGGATCGTAATACGAAATTTTTTCATGCTTCGGTTAAGACTTATGGGGCGAAAGTTCATATTCAGCGGATTCGCAATTCTGTTGGAGATTGGATAACGGAAGAGCGGGACATTAGTCATGAGGCTATTCAGTTCTTCAGCTCTCTTCTTTCTCAAGGGGACCCTCAGGATGAATCGGCTATGCAGGCTCTCCTTTCTCATGTTCCGGCTTTAATCACTGAAGAGGATAATGCTCTTCTCGGGGTGGATATTTCTATGAAAGAAATAAAACGGGCTATTTTTTATCTTGATCCTAATAGTGCGCCGGGACCGGATGGTTTCTCTAGCAACTTCTTTAAAGTCTTTTGGAAATTGGTTCAAGTCGATGTCCTAAATGCAGTTAAAGACTTTTTTACTGGCCGCCCTTTGCCCCGAGCTATGGGGTCCACTTTCATTACCTTGATTCCCAAGACGGATGCTCATTCTAGATTTGGAGACTTCAGACCCATCTCTCTCTGCACGGTTATTAATAAAATCTTCACCAAAATTCTGACACGTAGACTGCAACCCCTGCTTGATAAACTCATTTCAGATAAGCAATCGGCTTTTGTCAAGGGTAAAGATATTGCGGATAATATTCTTTTCGTGTAAGAGATCATTCAGCATTTGCATAAAAAGGTTCGCGGTCACAATATGGTTTTCAAATTGGACAGAGTCTCCTGGTCGTTTCTATCGCAACTTCTCCAAGCCTTCGGGTTCAATAATGCCTTCATTAACCTTATTATGAATAATCTGCGGGGATGTTACTCCTCTATTTTGCTAAATGGCACTCCCACTGGCTTCTTCCAATCTTCTCACGGCATCAAGCAAGGTGATCCTCTTTCCCCGTATCTTTTATCTTGATCAGTGAAGCCTTCACCCGCGGTCTTAAAGCTCTTTTCCAAGATCCGGTCATGCAGCACTACTCTCTTCCTCGGCATTTCCCTCAAGTTAGTCATTGCATGTATGCGGATGATCTAATTATTTTTTTGCAGGGGGCTTAAACATAACATTGATAAAATTATTGCTTTCATTCAGACTTATGAGAAGGGCACAGGCCAGAAAGTGAACCTCGATAAAATTTTCTTTGTGGTTTCGAAACACTGTCCTCCTAGATCGATACGAAGGCTCACTGCTATGACTGGCATTCGGAGAACCACTTGCCCTTTCACTTAATTGGAATGCCCGATATTTGTTGGCCGCCCGAAAAGGTCTCACTTTGTCTATCTTATTGATAAAATTCAGAAAAGACTTGAAGGCTGGCAATCGAAACTGCTCTCTATAGGTGGTCGCCTTATTCTCATCAAGCATGTTTTATCCTCCATTCCGATACACACCATAGTTGCTTTGCAGGTTCCCCTCTCGGCGCTTAATCAAATTCATCGCATTTTGGGAAACTTCTTGTGGGGTAACTCTACGCAAGTGAAGAGACGTATCTGGAGATCCTGGGAGAACATCTGTGGGCCAACTGAGGAGAATGGTCTGGGGGTTCGTAATATTAAAGATGTTCAACTCGCCTTTGCTTGCAAGCTTTGGTGGAAAATTCGAAACCGTGTGGGCTGATGGGGTAAGAGTTTTTCCATGTTTCCTCACCTGAGGGTCCTACATCCTTGGCAAATAATGCAAAAAGTAGAAACTATGGTAATCTCCACTGAAGCCGATAAAGACTGCCAATTGGGATTGGGTCTGGGCTCCTACTGCCTCCGGAAATTTTACTGTTGCTTCTGCCTACAACACAATTCGCAGAAAGATAGATATTGTTGCTGAACTTAAAGAGATCTGGAAGCCAAACTTACCTATTAAAATTTCGGTTTTCATGTGGAGGTTCCTCAAAAACTTGCTCCCTCTACCTAGTATGTTGTGCATTTATGGACACCACGGTCCCTTTAAATGCCCCTTCTGCTGTGAGGAGGATACTAGAGACCATACTTTTTATAATTGTTCCTTCTCTCAAACCATTTGGGACTTCTTCCAGTCGCTTCTGCATTTTCATCCTCTTGTAGCGGATTTTTGGTCTTATCTCCGGTGTTGGTGGTACCCGGACAGGAATGGCTCTATGAAGAAAGCTTGCAAGCTGGTTCCTTCTTTGATTCTCTGGGAAATTTGGAAATGCAAAAATCGGATCATTTTTTATGATTCCAGACCTTCTCTTCAGACTTCTATCCTCAACATCCGGCAAAACTTATTTTATGCTCTGCTCAATAGTCGGCTCATCGGAGTGGATAAGGATGATGACTGATTGCTAGAGAATCGGCTCATTAGCTTCTTTTCCCCACAACTTACTATGCACACCAGTTTGGTGAGTTGGCAAAAACCCCCGGCTCATTTGGTTAAGTTGAATACTGATGGTTCTTCTTTAGGAAACCCTGGCCCTACTGGTGGTGGTTTTCTTATTCGCGACTCTCATGGTCATCTTCTTAATGTTGTCAGTGAACCTTACGCTAATTCCACCAGTCTCATTGCAGAAAC
This sequence comes from Gentiana macrophylla, assembly GCA_026214975.1. Taxonomy (NCBI): domain Eukaryota; kingdom Viridiplantae; phylum Streptophyta; class Magnoliopsida; order Gentianales; family Gentianaceae; genus Gentiana; species Gentiana macrophylla. Next base: position 73,822,520 of record CM047811.1, on the reverse strand, counting down.
AAAGACCCTCCTAGCCGGTCTTACCTTTTGTTTGGATCACCATCTTTTTTCGGTTCTGTTGGAAACGGATTATTTAGTGCTTACCAACATCGTCTGAGGGACTTCTGCAACCCCTTGGAAGCTAGATGATGATATTTGATCTATCAGAGATCTCCTCCGCACGCACCCTATGCAGATTTCCTATATTTTCCGTGAAGCTAACAAAGCTACAGATTTTCTTGCCACTTTGGCCTCCTCTAGCAGAAGGAGAGCCACCTACACGTCACAGTATAACACCCCATCGGCTCTCAAGCTTATTCTTCATGGTGATCGGCTTGCCATTCCTGCCATTCATCAAGTACGCGGCTCTTCATAATCATCTGGACGCATCCGTCAATTTATTGATGGGTGCAAACCAGGTTGTCCCTATTCTTTTGGATAGTTTAAACATATATGATTATTATTTGGGTTACTGCATTGTTCATCACATTACAGGCAGTGGCCCCACCTATGCTGTGTGCTTTCTCTTTAATTCTCAGCTGGCCGGTAGAAGGAACTATCATTTGTACAGATCGATAATGCTCCCTAAAGATTATAGCCATGAGGTTCGCCAGACGTTTAATCAAAAACATGGCCTACAAGATCGTGCCTAACTTTGGACGCACCCCTACCGAATTGCTAGGGGTGCAATCCAGGTGTTTTTGTTGCTTTTGCTGTCAAACGATGTGCTCATATTTATTCTAGTTCTTGATATACCTCATTATATACTTGGTACAACTTCTGGCATGGGTGCAGCTGCTCACTTTACGGACCGGACGTGTCGCATTTTTCTCGGGAAGGACCACAATTCTCTGTTGCTCAAGCAAGTTCAGATGAGGGTGCAAAGAGATCTTCGTCTTAATTTCCTTTGCTCGTACACACAAGGCACAAGACAAAGTGGCAGCATCTATTCCACTTTGATTTCCATTGTTGTAATTGTTTGTGGGGCAGGGATTTTTTTGTGAGTGCATAAAGCGAGTACTCTTTCCTATGTGATGGATTTTCCTACAATGGGTTTGCCACACATAGGGTTTAAGGAGGCCATGCTATGCACTCTATCACGTAAATTTGGGGCGGGCCAGGATATTACATTGAACTTTGTAGCTCTTTGTTTAGTTTCTTAATAAAAATAAAGTTGCTTAAAAAAATAAAAATAAAAAACCTTAAATCGTTGAAATTGCTTAATTACATACTTAATTCATTAATGATGAATAAGGGGTTTGCCAAATATTTGAAGTAGTGGTTTATTAATCATCTATCTTGTTCTGGACTCGACCTTTTTAAGCATGTATAACTCAATAATTCAGTATGTAGTATAGATGACGCATTATTCAATTTAGTATGAAAGAATGAGCATGTGTTATGTTGTATGAAGTAGTGACTTATTAATTATTATTTTACTATTTTATTCAATTTTTTAGCACGCAATCTGAGTGAGAAGTATTTAGATAAGATGAAGAGTTATCCTAGACCGGGAATCGATATTTGTCGGTGGATATACTTTAACCCTTGTTATACGAGGATGGTAGCAATTTGAGTGCCAAACAAGGTAAACCGGGACAAAACGGGCTTGTGAATGAGAGAGAAAAAAAGTGAGAAATCTGCCAAGCAAAGCTGATGGAGCGTAAAACGCACGGCTATTGCATAAGACAAAAGAAATAAAAAAGAGAAACGAGTATATAATAAAGGCAGTGAGGGAAGCGAACTCGTAGCAAAAAGGGCACGACCCTCGCATAAAAAAGAAACAATCGAGGCTTAAGAGCGATGCTCAGTCCCCGAGTCCACCCGGCCCAAGTAAGGTTTCATATTATTTGCATGAGTCTGAAGGCAAGAGGAGCGAGTGTGCACATTGATAAGTTAAGATTGTGGGGTCTCTATAACTTCAATCTTCTTCTTGAATGCACTATCACAAAAGATTTATCACACGACACATTGATGCATTGGTAGGTGATGATTGATGAGGAACTTATGGAATGATGCAGGATGTATGTTTTTCCTGACATCCTTGTTGATATAATGTGATTCTGTCTGCGTTGTTGTTGATTGAGAGTTATTCACACACACGTCGGTTCTACTACGAGATAGTGCTTAATGGATTACTGATGGATATGTGTTGACCCTCATCTTATTTAGATTTCTTGAATGAGTCTGTTCTTAATTAGTTTGTAATTGTGTAGGGGGTTTGTTTGATTTGGTTTTTGCTCGGGACAATCAAAAGATAAGTGGGGGGTAGTTGATGACGGTCAAATTGGTATCATTATTTACCATCAATCTACCTCGGATTTGTGTTCTGAATGGGGTTAATATGTATGAAATCATGAGTTAATTAGCTAAATGTCATTAAGCCACGTCCAGGGTAACTAAATTGGTATTATGTGTAATAACCGTGTATTTTATGCATTATTTGCTAGAAATATAAGCTACTATGTGTTGAATGGTTTTATTGACACATGGATGAGTGTTCGAAGCATCATTTGGGCTGAAGGAGAGAGTTAATCGATAGAGAACTGAACCGAGCTGAAAGTTGAAGTGTTTCGAGCGGAGATTGGACCCGAGAATCTGATTGGTGATCTTACAATGCAGTTTCCAAAGCTTTACAAGACGAATTGGGCTTGGTCTTCTGCATGAAGGTTGTCGGGCTTGAAACAATGATTCTAACACACTTTGAATCACCCAAATCGAAGTTGCGTAGGCCAAGTTATGGTCCAAATACTGAAGCTGGGCCTAGGGTATTCCAAGTTAAGTCGGTAGAAAGAAAAAGACGAAAATACCCTCGGTAAACCGGGAGTTACCCGTGGTTTACCGAGGCCCAGAATCTTCCAGAAACACGTTTTTTTGTCCTCCAAGTATTGGGTTTACCCCTAAGTCGGTTTATACACATATATAAAGCCATTCAGAGCTGCGAATTTGTATTCATTGATTCATTCATAGATCTATTCATCAACTACATACAGTGTAGTCTTTAGGGAATAAAGTCTTCTGTTATTTTCTTCTTTTCTTCTTGCAATTAGATCATGATTCTTTCATTATTGAATTGTGCTTGGTTTACGATCTTCATGGATCGATTTGAATCACCGGAGGGAGAGAGAATGGAAAAGTAGATATGTTCTTTGTTATGGGTAAGATCTATTCCAATGTTTTATTTCTTTTCTTAGATTCATGATTGTTCTTATGTTAGATCTAGATTATGTTTGCATCTAATCATCTTTGAATTAATTAAACGAACCTTAATCTTTATTCGATTCATTAATTTGAAACGCAGAATTATGGGTTGCACTCTTCAGATCTGCGATGGTCTTTATCGCTAGATCTGAATACCTAGTAAATCCTAATTCTGTGGTTCGGCATCAGCTACATTGATCGACAGGTTTAATTAACAGTAGTTTAGATCTGGCCAATCTGTTTATTGTAATCGTAAAACTAGCATTGAATACGAATAGTGAAGTGTTAGTTTGGACATAGTCTTGATGGACCCTGAGAACGTCTTGTCGATCATTAATCGGCATACCGTCTGTCAGCGGGTTAGCGGTATGAGTTAGCACTCGATATCGGAAATTCTAGTTCTTTATACGTAAGGGCTATTACGGACCAATTAAGGAGGGTAGCTTGCGTATAGATTGTCTACTACCATGGTTGGAGTAGATAGGGTTAGGAGTTGCACCCATAGCTAAATTACGCACATGAGTCGAACACGGATTAAGGAGAGATTAGTTAGGAATAGTATGGTTAGTGCCTTTTCGATATATGATTGATGATTGGTTTATTTGCATCTCTTTTATTTACTTGTCATTTATGTTGGTCAATGACCACCCTTATCCGGTTGGCCTATGAATTGTGGTTGTGTTTAGCATTATTAAATAATAGTCTCTGTGGGATCGACCTTGACTCACCCTTGCTATACTACGATTGACCTAGTACTTTTGCTAGTACGTCGTGTGTATTAGTGAATTGCACACGCGATCAAAGGACCAGGGTCTCATCAGAGATTCATATGTGTTGAGGCCGTTCCTTTTGACTTGGTCATTTGAAGAATGATATGAAGATAGTCTGAGTCCCCACCAATAGCGATCCGTTCATGTCTAGGGCTGGTTGCGAGTATTGCATGAGATTCTTGTGTTTCAACTTGGTCTTGTGTGTACGAGTGGTTGGTTTTAGGCCACGTGGGAGATTGTTGAAATAGTGTCCTAAACGCAATCGGGTTGGACCGGATCCGACCGGGTCAGACCATTTCTACTATTTATTTATGATTATACATATATAATAAATGGCTTTTTTTGTTGTCATATATTTATTCTTTTAAGGAACTAGTTATGAATTGTTATATGATGACATCCTTAGTATTAAACTGTGATAGAGAAATCATGATAGGCGATTATGGTTGAGGAGATCTCTAATCACTTTAACACGTTTGATACTTAAATGTCTCTAGGCTGATGTACTATTAAACAGGGCATTGATAGTACGTACAGACGACCACGTATTAGCTGTCTTCTGTCTTTAAGGGTAGGGATAGATCACGTCTATCGAAGTGTAGAGACACTTGGACTGTACGTGGACGTGTATTAGAGAATGCGTACATTAGACTGACCCACTTACACTGTTAAGTGTCACACTATGTGACGGTTGTGTAATTATCCTTAGGACCGGAGTCTACATGGTATCACGGTGTGGATTTTCATGCTTTGACACTATTGAGGTTTCCCATAACCATGAGGCGATCATGCAGTAGTGATTAGGTATGATATTAAAGCATGCGGAGTATACATGTTAGGTCGTCTGTGAATCGCGTACCCTATGAGTAATGGTGAATATCCGAAAGGGTCTTCTTATAAGGAATATATTACTCTCGTGAATCTTTGCAAAGTGGAAATAAATGTGTTACTTCAAGAGAGCATGATATCCAGATTATAAGATACGGTCGTCAATGCTTGACACTCGACGTACGCTTGTATGGATATTATTACAGCGATAGGATTCTATTTATACGCTAACCGAGCACATGAAAGGTAGTAGTCATTGCGTATTGACTCTTCCGATGATTGGGGGTCATGGACATGTTGCTAGACGCTATCCATGATCGTTAGATGTGAAGGGCATTTTTGTAATTGCGCCTTATGTCTACGGCCAACATATTCGGAAGCCTATCGGGTCACACACATATGAACATTGTTGGTCTCTTGGAAAGGCTAACACAAGTTTAGAGGGGGGTGAATAAACTTGTCACCAAAAACTTTCCCAAAACTGAAAGTACCCCAGGAACTCAGTTTCTCTGAAACTTAAACTGATGCTCAGTTCAGTTTTGTTCATGTCCCTTAACTTGTGCGGAGTTCAGCTAACTCAACTAAGTATAAGTCAATACTGACTTATTCTTAGTCTAGTTAACTAGCAGTGGATAGAACTAGCCTTAAGTGCAATAGATGTGTCAATAAAGATCTGAACCTCATATGTATCAGTTTGGTGCTGACTCAGCATCTAATGTTTGCTGAGTGAAGTGATGAAGTGATTATGCAATAATTAAAACAATCACAGCACAAATGTAAAAGCATAGAGTAAATCAACACAATATTTGTTTATGGAAGTTCCGGGTGGTTTAATGCCGTACGTCTCCCTTTCTCCTGTGGTGTAGGAGGTATCACTAGAATCTTAAGATAACCGTTACAAAATCCTAGCCTAATGACAGTCCTTCACGACACCCTATTTTCACTGTCTACACATAATGAAGAAAGGTAGGATTGCTCCCTTCATTCTGCACACTGATCCTTCGGAGGTGGAATGACTCCTTCACCAGCTCACCACTAACACACACATAGTCCGCAGACTGCACCAATAGCCGTGGCAACCAAGTTGCAACCGTATGAGGAAAGGTGGAGTTGCTATCCTCAAACTATGCACAGCCAACCCTTTTTCACAAAGGTTAGGTTTAGAATTAATCAAAAGATTAATTCAATGAGCTGTCTGATTCTTCTGGATATAGCGTTGTAGCTCCAAGATGCATTCTTCCCCCTTAATGGGTTACTGGATCTTTCTTTTAAATCTCTAAGGCAATTCTGTTGGCTTCCTCTTTTCTAGATATGAAATCTGATTTTCTGGATCTGGATCTGGATCTTTAGATATGTGCTTTTCAAAACTTCTCCGATCCACCTTATTCAATCCTTTTTCTCTGTGTATTTATAGGGGTGATGTAACGGTCAATTAGCTCTTGTAGCCGTTACATTTGTCGTTTAGCCAACGTTCATATGTACGATCTTTTGTCGTTTTGTCAGTTCAAATTCAACAAGGCCTTAACTCAGTTTTCTACTCTTCTTCAAAACTGAGTACCTTGTATTCTTGACATCCGACTTTTATTGACTAAGTCGGACTACACCATTCAGCTTCCTTCTTCTCCTGATAACTGATAATCTTTGTCCTTAAGATTATTCAGCTTTACATGATCTATAGTTCAATTTCAGGTCACCACAGATTTACCTAAATCCTGATTTATAGTCACGGCTTAATCAGCTTCTAACTGAGTTTGCCACCTCGGTTCTTTAGTCTTCAACAACTGATTTTGTGTCCCTCAGTTCTTCAGTCTTCTTAGATAGGCCAACTGAGTCTGTGTCCCTCAGCGAGCTTATCTTTTTCAGTTCTTGCATGACTGAGTCTGCTTCCTCAGTTCTTCATATATAAACTCAGTTTTCTTGTTGCGACTCAGCTGTTTGCCTAGTTCCTAACTATTACAATGCTCGTCTGAAATAACCTATACAAGGTTCAGACTCTAGATAGAACTTATACATTTTTCTCTAGACTGTTTCTTGCTTCTTCTTTCATTATGCACTATAACAGCTAGTTATGACTTCATCATCATGGGTTATAAGTGATCTTATTAATTACGTGACGAATCATCATCAAAACACAAATATTATTTCCAACAATTTCCCCCTTTTTGATGATGTATCATAACCCTCCCTAAAAGCAATAATGAAAGAATAATGCAAGAAATCATAACAAAAGAAATTAAGATAACAAACTAAACAGCTGAGTTTATTACTAGATTATGCCTCAACAAACTAAATTACTAAAATGATTACAAATTTCATTTTTCTAAATTCATCAGTTTTTCACCAATAAAGATGCTCCTTTTTGTCTCCAGGAGTCTTCTTGCCTTTCCTTCTTCTTTTGATTCACCAACTCTAGGCTTGATCTCCAAGTATTCATTGATCAACTGATTTGCCTCTTCATTGTCCTGGTTCTTAAATTTTATCAAGATCTCCTTGATCTCCTCATTCATCAACTTCTCTTCTTCTTCAGAAATAAGACTAAATTCCTTTCCTTTAGTCTTTTCCCCCTTAGTTCTTATCTTTCTATCTTTTGCTGCCTTTAGACTTTCTTTCAATCTGACACAGATTGCAAGTTTCTTCCTCATATTCAGCACATCTTTGACTGAGGTTTCTTCATCTTTCCCAGTTCTTGTTTCTGTGAAGGTCTTTCTGCAGTTAACTCCTCGATCAGATTATCAAATTCTTCTCCATTTTGTTGAATAGTCAGTAGATCAGCATCTACTTGTTTGTCTTGTTCTTCCACCAACTGTCTGGCATAGATTTCTTCGGTTTTACCGACTTCAGTTTTCTCTTCCGTTTTATCAGCATCAGCATCATCTTCAGCTTTCTCTTCATCACCTTCAGTTTTCTCTTCGCCTTTGTTTGAAGACATGCAAAAGCTTCCTTCAAATAACTTGTGTAAGGTGATGATGTTGGAGTATTTGTTTAAACCTGAGTAATGTGCTTTTCTAATAAAGTCATGTAGATTGTAGAGTTTCTGCTGTAGAGTCTGCATCAGGCTTTCAATGATCTCTTTCATCCTTCCAATTTCTCTTTAGTTTCAGTTTCTTGACGCTGAGATTCTTCAGTTGCAGATTTGCTTGTAGATGCCTCATGAACTTGAGATGAGGAGCTTGGTTCTTGATAATGAAAATGAACATCATGACTTGACAGTTCCTTTTCATAATTAGCCTCACAAAATTCAGCATCTTCCAAGGCTTCTCTTTGCTCTTCAGTGTACTCTCCATGCGTCTCAGTTGGAAGTTCACTTTCTTCAGTTTCTTCTCGTTCACTTCCTTCAGTCTCATCATCAATCTGAATTACATCTTTAGTTTCAGTTTTCTTAGCCTGAAATTTGTTCCACATCCTTCTTTGTCTCCTCAAGGTTCTGTCATCCAAACTTACAGTCTCACTTGAACTAGAATCTGAAATTTCACTTCTTTCTTCTTCAACGATTTTCCTCTTCTTCACTCCAGTGGACACTGATTTGTGTTTCACTTCTGTTTGTGTGGATTTTGAAATTGAGAAATGATCTAGTATCCTTTGAACTAGATAAGTGTATCCCTTTTTCAATAAAAACTTTTCTCCAGTAGTCTTCCTTTCTTTGGCTTTCTCTTTTTCGTCTGAAATTTGTTTGATCAATTGATTGAGAACAAACTTGTTCCAATCCAATCTTTCTTCAAACCAAATGGCATAGATTAGCTTCATCTTTTCTGTCGAAAGAGTGTAGAAATTCCAATTATGACCAATAACGTTTCTGGTCAGAAGAATTGTCAAGAATGCGAATTCTTGTTTCTGTTGATAAATGGATCCAATGAAATTCTTCTCATTTTTGTTGAGTGCAGTGACTTTCCAAAGTTTGCCTTTTTCTTCATTTCCAAATGTGAGAGATGAAGATCCTCCGATTATGTCAAAACCAAAGACTAGGGAAAGAAGATGTGTTCATTAACAGTAATGCTCTTGTTTTGAACCGTTGTCCTGAAACTCTTTCCATCATCGATGATTACGGAATTTCTGTAGAAATCTTTGATTATTTCTGGGCACAGAGCATCGACCTTTGTATCAATCAGATTCTCAAGTCCTCGAATTCTTTTGATTTTGCTTACAATCTGAGTTGATAGAGTGGAGTTTGAAAATTTTTGACAGAAATCGTCTAGACTTGTGGTGATTCCTTCAAAAATGTTGTATTGCTCCATGATTTTCTGAATTAGGAAATCTTGATAGAACTTTAAATGTTTTTGAAATTTATTGAACAGGATTTCGTCAAGATTGCGTTTTTCAATCGTTTTCAAAATGATAGTTGCGTCGCAATCAATGAGATTTGTAGGGATGTGCATCTACTTTTTCTCCTAGATTGACATGTGGTTTCGAGTGATTTGTCTTGTCAGCTCAATCGTCAGATGGTAGCTGGAAAGTTTTCTGCTTTTGACCAATTTGCCCTTCATCGGCTTTTGTTTAGAAGTCAGTTTTCTCAGGATTCAGCAATATGAGAACTGACTTAGCCTGCAAAACAATTTTAAGTTTTCTTCGGTACCCATATCTTCTTGGGTCTGGCTGGATTAGTTACTGAAGTATTACTTTCAGTTTCCTTGATGAGATAATTAACCTTTCTCATCTCTTTTCTAGATAGACCATTACGTTCAACCTTAGTTGATTTCACAAGGATTCTTTTAGATTTTTCATCTTTAATTTCTTTGTGTTATCCACTAGGTCTTCCAGTATCTTGGTGTCTAGAGTTTATACTCTTTGAAATCTTGAGACTTGGCAGGGGTGGGGAATCATCATTGCTTTTGTCAAATTTACTAGATATTAATCTTTCAGCAAGATTTGACATCTCAGTTTCAAGAAACTCATTCCAATCTTTTTGCTTTGCCAAGTTCTATGTCTTTTAGTCTCAACTCCATTGTGAGTTTTTCGGTTAACTTGACAAGTTCAGATTTTATCTGACTGAATTCAGCGAATGATAACTGAGTTGAAGAATGTACATTTTCTTGTTGGTTTGATATAGTTTTAAGATTTGAATGTACATTCTTTTGTTGCTCTAATGAATCTTCTATATCAATAGTAACTTGCAAAAACTTCTTTTCTTCTTCTTCTAAGAGATCTCTTAGCGATGGAACTCCTCTGGATTTGTCTATATAAACATTGAAGTTTATATCCACATCATCACTGAGTTGAAGTTCTGGATTTCTATGCAAATTTGTAGCACTGAACCTCTCAGATAATTGATCCTGAAAATCAAATACATTTTGCAAACAATGAGTCAGGGGGTGAATAAGCCAACTTCTAATTTTGGATGTTACCATTGAAATTAAAATAAGTTCTTTTACAACTGATACAGTGAGGGGTCTTCAACAATTGGTTTGTAAGATATCCTTGAATCACTTCCAAATGGAAGAACTGCTCCGATACCAATTGTTGGTATCGGAAATAACTGATGGCCAGTTACTACAAGCAAACAAACTGATACTGAGATTCAGTAATGGATATCTTCAAAACAGAAGTACTGATCCGATACCAATTCTTGGTCCCTTGGAAAGGCTAACACAAGTTTAGAGGGGGGTGAATAAACATGTCACCAAAAACTTTCCCAAAACTGAAAGTACCCCAGGAACTCAGTTTCTCCGAAACTTAAACTGATGTTAAGTTCAGTTTTGTTCCTGTCCGTTAACTTGTGCGGATTTCAGCTAACTCAACTGAGTATAAGTCAATACTGACTTATTCTTAGTCTAGTTAACTGGCAGCGGATAGAACTAGCCTTAAGTGCAATAGATGTGTCAATAAAGATCTGAACCTCCTATGTATCAGTTTGGTGCTGACTCAGTGTCTAATGTTTGCTGAGTGAAGTGATGAAGTGATTATGCAATAAATAAAACAATCACAGCACAAATGTAAAAGCATAGAGTAAATCAACACAATATTTGTTTATGGAAGTTCCGGGTGGTGTAATCCCGTACGTCTCCCCTTCTCCTGTGGTGTAGGAGGTATCACTAGAATCTTGAGATAACCATTACAAAATCCTAGCCTAATGACAGTCATTCACGACACCCTAGTTTCACTGTCTACACATAATGAAGAAAGGTAGGATTGCTCCCTTCATTCTGCACACTGATCCTTCGGAGGTGGAATGACTCATTCACCAGCTCACCACTAACACACACATAGTCCATCTTATCGCACTAACAAATTGTGGGCAACAAGTTGCAACCGTATGAGGAAAGGTGGAGTTGCTCTCCTCAAACTATGCACAGCCAACCCTTTTTCACAAAGGTTAGGTTTATAATTAATCAAAAGATTAATTCAGTGAGCTGTCTGATTCTTCTGGATATAGCGTTGTAGCTCCAAGATTCCTTCTTCCCCCTTAATGGGTTACTGGATCTTTCTTTTAAATCTCTAAGGCAATTCTGTTGGCTTCCCCTTTTCTAGATATGAAATCTGATTTTCTGGATCTGGATCTGGATCTTTAGATATATGCTTTTCAAAACTTCTCCGATCAACCTTATTCAATCATTTTTCTCTGTGTATTTATAGGGGTGATGTAATGGTCAATTAGCTCTTGTAGCCATTACATTTGTCGTTTAGCCAACGTTCATATGTACGACCTTTTGTCGTTTTGTCAGTTCAAATTCAACAAGGCCTTAACTCAGTTTTCTACTCTTCTTCAAAACTGAGTACCTTGTATTCTTGACATCCGACTTTTATTGACTAAGTCGGAGTACACCATTCAGCTTCCTTCTTCTCCTGATAACTGGTAATCTTTGTCCTTAAGATTATTCAGCTTTACATGATCTATAGTTCAGTTTCAGGTCACCACAGATTTACCTGAATCCTGATTTATAGTCAAGGCTTAATCAGCTTCTAACTGGGTTTTCCACCTCGGTTCTTCAGTCTTCAACAACTGAGTCTGTGTCCTTCTGTTCTTCAGTCTTCTTAGATAGGCCAACTGAGTCTGTGTCCTCAAATGAGCTTATCTTTTCGATTCTTGCATGACCGAGTCCCTTCTTGATTCTTCATATATAAACTCAGTTTTCTTGTTGCGACTCAGCTATTTGCCTAGTTCCTAACTATTACAATGCTGGTCTGAAATAACCTATACAAGGTTCAGACTCTAGATAGAACTTATACATTTTTCTCTAGACTGTTTCTTGCTTCTTCTTTCATTATGCACTATAACAGCTAGTTATGACTTCATCATCATTGGTTATAAGTGATCTTATTAATTACGTGACGAATCATCATCAAAACACAAATATTATTTCCAACAAACATCGAGTCGGGTCACTCTACTCAAGACTTGTTCCCCAAGGATTTTGGGAATACAAAGGGCGCCCCATATGCCTATATAAGCAAGGGGTTGCCAAGATCTTGTATAGTACACCATAATTCCAAGAGCTAATTTTCTTGTGAAAAATAAGAGAGATTGTAGAGAGAGAAAAGACAGACCTAGCAGTTGGGTTTTTCTAATAGCAATCTTTGGCGGAATTCCGGTGAGGTGCTCGTGTGGATTACTGGTAGAGGCCGGACGCTTGGACGGCTCGCGCAAATCTACTCCTACCGGACGGTCAAAGCGTCGATCTTTTAGATCAACCAAGGTAACATCACCGTCCCCTCTCGTGTATGTTTATTGTTTAAATGGAGACGATCCTGGATCGGGAAATCAATTTTTAAATTCCGCTGTGCTACTCGATTGATTTCCTAACACTATGGTCCGATGATTGATGCACTGGCAGCTGAGGCAGACTACCCTGTCTTAGGAGGCGATTAATGGGTTTCACCCAAGCCGATTTTGTCTCCGAGAATAGTGACTGACTCTTCAGGTAGATATAGGCACCCACGACCTCTTCAGAAGCCCTGTAGCCCTGTCTTGGTACAGTTACTGGCTTAGCCTCAATCGCACGCCCGGAATCACTCGGGCGCACGCCCGGAATCACTCGGGCGCATGCCCGGCATCACTCGGGCGCTCTCCCGCGTGCGTTGAAATCGAGGGGAGCAATATTGAAACATCGGGTGCATGCCCGCCACCACCCAGGGGTGCGCCCGGCCCGGCGGAATGTGATTGGTTGGAGACTTTAAGGCGGTTTTCACCTATAAAATGCTCATGGGAGTGAATTTTACATCATACTTTTACACCACAGACTTCTATTTTCTAGTTTTTAGCAGCAAAATTTAGGGTTGATTGTTTCTTCCAAGTACTGCAACTTTTAGCACAATTTCTTCAACTTTTTGCGATTAGAACGTAATGATTTGGGAATTTCTTGGTTGTGGATTTCTTCTTATGTTCGATTGGTAATTTATTTTCATCTTTCATCATGTTTTTTATTTCTTTCATTGTTAATTCCCCCGATTTCAATTCAATCATGTGTAGTTAAATTTCTAATAGCTAAATTATATGAGGGCTTTCGCAATTGACGCTTCGAATGATGATCTAGGGATAGGTTATGCATAAAAATCATAACTTTTGAATGTTTGTGTCCTAAAACTTGAACTTAATGTCCTTATTGACGTCTCGAACCAATAATTGATTTAACACACAAACTTTATAGATGTATTTTGCGATTGAGTATGGGGAAATGGGTTTTAGGATCACCATGCATGAACTATTCGAGTGTTCGAGCATGTTCCTTGCATGAGGATTTTCTTGTTAAACCGTGAACTCGGTGGATACGGAGCGTCTCTCAGTTTTTAATCGTGTTAGGTCAGTTAAATCTCAAATAGGAGACTATTGAACCGAACTTATGGGACTTAGGTTGTGGTATTAGCGCCTAAGGACCATTTTAAGAGATCGCACCCACAATCACTTTCATTAGTTCAACTGGTTGGTTGGTCGGGAAAAGCCTATTCCTAGTGACTTGGTACATTGATGTCGAGAGTAGTTTGCTTGATCATTACTTGGCTATTTTCTCTATTATATAATTCAAATCGTTTTCATTGTTTCCTAGTCATAACAAAATTTTCACCAATATTGTGAGCCTAAAATAAAAATAAAGGTGACTATGATACTTAATTTAATTTATCGTGGATACGACATTACTCGCCATTATAGTATAGCTGAACCGATACCCTGGCGGTGAAAGTTGCCCGGGTTGTACTGAGCACATTTCTCCTTGTCCGTATCTTTTTCTGATACATTGTCACTGCTTCTGCTTGTATTTTCTGGTGTTTTTCCAGAGGATGCCACTTAACTAGAGGATGCTTGGTGTTGAAAACTTGACTATCGATGCGTGGCCATTTCTTACGGGGCATTTAGTTGGACGCACCATTCATGTGATGGAGGGTGCAAACCAGGTGGTCTTGGTTCTCACTCCCTGTTTCTTTTTGTACTTTTTCCTTCGAGTGCTGGTTAGTGGTCTTAGATGTATTTGAAGAGCTTCCCAACAGTCATTGGAGAAGGCATCGTCGCCATCGGAATCAGGCTACTTACATTTTTCTGGTTGTTTTGCGCGGGATGGATGACGAGATTCACTTGAATAAGGAAGAGAGCGAGAGTTCATGGAAAATCGCTTTTGGATTTAGGCGGGACACCACCAATATTGGAACAAAAGAAGTTTGCTACACGTCTCCTTCAGGTTAGGATCCCTTTTAGAACCATTGTTTTTTGTATGTTCTTTTTAGGGTATCGGAGATTAGGAAACCAGTGCGTAGGGTACACCTGGATTTTCTCATACTGGATTTGCCAAATATAGGATTTAAGGAGACAAAGATATGTTCTGATGACGCATTGGATAGAGGGCCGGTACATGACTTGTACGAATATTATTTTCTTTGGCAATAAAATAAAATAATTTTCAGTCATCATAATAATCATTATTATTATTATAATTATAACAATGTGACAATGATGATACTAAGTCTTGATTATAATAAAAAAAGAATTCAGAATCGAAATACTTGAGTTGATGAAACTAGTTAGCCGACGGTAGGAAAGAAATCAGCTCAGTAATGGTGACAAATTTCCTCACAGAATGCATCCACATCTTTGGTAGAGGATCCACCATTTTCGACAGCTTTTACACAAACATACTGCCATTGCTTAGCTCTTCTCCTCAGTTCTTTTCCTTCATCACTTTCCAAATCCATAAATCTTTTTAAAAGTATTGCAATTTCTTCTCTAGTTATCATATTGCCATCATCCCTTTTCACTCTCCAACCAGTTCTCCAATCTTCAACGATATTTTTCGTATTCGTGACTTGATCGAAAGATATGGGGAAACAGAGCATAGGAAGGCCAGCAAACAAACCTTCTTTCGTAGAATTCCACCCACAGTGAGACCAAAATCCACCTACAGAAGAATGAGACAACACTCTCAACTGGTTACACCATGGCACAACTATGCCATTCACATCACCCTCTTTCATGGACTGGATCGCTTCATCGCGCGCTATCCAAAAGAATCGAACACCACTATTGTACACCCCAGCAACAATTTCATCCAATTGGGTACTAGAGACAGATAGGAAGCTACCTTGTGATATGTAAAGCACGGAACTTGCTGGTTGAGCATCTAACCATTTCATGTATTCGGGTTCCGGTTCCTTAAGGTTACAAGGTGAGATGTCCCGGTAAGGAATTGCAGGACCAATTGAATAAACTGGGATGGAATATAGTTTTCGCAGGTGGTCGATTACTTGGGCTTCGAGTTCATAAGTAGAAGTGAACAAAAGAAACTGGGACTTGGAAACAAGAGAAATGCTCTCCAATCCTGTACCATTGATTACAGTTGGAAGATCGGCCACGCGCAGTGGAGCTACACCAGGAATATAATCTACCAGCTCTTCTCCTTTTTCTGTACAATTTTCCATTCAATTCAATGCAAAGAGATTAGCAACCAAATCACAAGCATAGCCTTAGTATTATTACTACCTACCTCAGTTCCAAAATATAATTCATCCTAGATCTTTTCACACGGATTAAGAAAGTAATTGAATGTCATTTGATGGTTAATATCTAAAATGTCCCTTGACTATCATTAATGCAATAGTTGTAAAGTAACGAAAAGTGGTTGAAATTAGGGGTAAGATAAATAAATAGTAATAAAAGTTGCATTAGTAATGTAGAATGACTTATATTATGGACAAAAAAAATGTAGGATGACTTATATTTTGAAATGGAGGTTCTATGTAATTATTGTTCACCCAAAAATAACTTACATTATATAGTATCTCTAAACAAGTAAATTAGAAAAATAGATATCAAATCCATTCATATTTATGAAAGTCTTCTGGATCAGAATTTTTACTTAGATCAATACATAATATCTGATATTGCAATTTTTTTACTATGATCAACATATGTTACATATTTTCTAATTTTGCATTTGATGCACGAGTAAACGGCGCATATCACCCCTATCTTTCGGTCAAGTTTGGGATTTGTCACTAATCTTTAGATTTGACAATTTTGTCACTAATGTTGTGTCATGTTTTGCGAAAACACCCTTTTCCAAGTCTCCCGTTAACTTAAATGGAAAATGCGTGACCGAGCCTCACTCTCCCGCAAATCTAACGACACATCAATTAACACGTCATTGTTAATATTTATTATATATTTTAAACTCATTCGGACACACAAAAAAAACATTTTTCATTTTATTTTTCAATTCTATATTACGCTTTTTCACTATCCATTTCATTTTCCCAAATTGTCTTTTCATTCTCAAACCGTCGTCATTCCCAGATCGCGAGAAACAAAAACCCTATCTTTTAGTAGAGATGAAGGTTGTTGAAAAACGTGGAAGGAAACTGTGGAGTCGACAAATCTAGGTTTTTATTATAGAAGAGAGGAGGATTTAATGGAATTAAAAAACATCAAAAGTTGATTATAAAAATAAAAATTAAAAATGTTGTTAGATTGAAAGCACGTGAAATTTGCGGGAGAGTGAGACTCGGTCGCGTATTTTCGATTTAAGGTAAGACTCGGTCGCGTATTTTCAATTTAAGTTAACGGAAAATTTGAAAAAAGAGTGATTTTCGCAAAACATGACACAATATATATGGTAAAATTGTCAAGTGTACGTCAAGTCCCAAATTTGACCGAAAGATGAGAGAGATTTGCACATTACATAATACAGGATCACGGTTCGAATTATTGGTGATAATTATTCTAATTCAGTTTAATATAAATAGATAATTAAAAGAAAAAAATATTATATTATATATATTAAACTATATATTAAAATTTGTGGAAGAGTTGATGTCACGATTATACGTTCTATCTCGTATTATATTTCTACTTACTCATAATTTACATTTACGGTCTTTAAGGAAATAATTCAATGGTGGTAAAAAGTCGTAATAATTCAATGGTGGTAAAAAAAATTGTAAGCACCGTAATTCGATCCTCTGAATCAACTTCTTTCATTAAAGAAAAAAAAATATACATGTAGTATTTTTTTATTTTCAGATTATCAACTCTGGTATAACTTGGGAGGTACATCCTTTACGGAAGTTTTGGAGCGAGGCAACGAAGACAATTGGGACTCAACTATTTTTAATTTTTATTATTTACATTTACACATCACACAAGTACAAGCATGTACGTAATCAACGGGAAGTTATTGTGTGGTGAGGAAATTTAAGAGTGAAATGACGGATGAAACGATCAGAACCACACATTTTAATTACAGAATAAAATTATGTGATCACGGTGCGCGCACAAATGATGTCTACGCACTACGCAGTAAAACACACATAATACGTTCCCGTAATCAACATATCACATTCATGCCAGCATCAGGCGCCGGTTATTTCTTAATTTAGACTACATAATCAATGATTATGATTATAATATATACTAGATGCTTCGACGGCTACCGGCAATATTTACATCAAATCATTAATTTAGTGTAATTTTTACAATAAATTTTATTTATCAACTCCAATTATTCTCCACTAAAAAAATATTCTTAAAATATTTCATCTTAAAATTCAATTATATATTAAAAGTAAATGTATTATTATTTAGTTGTACATTTTAGAAGGGTATACAGCTTTAAATGTTAGGGGAATTACAATTTAATTAAGAAATAAAAAAATTGTTGTCTTCTTCAAAAAAGTGGGGGGAAAAAAAATATGAACAGTAGTTTCCGGTCTCCATTTTCTCCGGCAAATTTGGTGGTGAATTTCATCCTCCCACCATGTTGGGACAGATTGCCCGCACTCTTAATTTATAAGGAAATATAGTAGCACATTTACTACTACCAATTGGTTTTAATACAACGGTAAGCGATTGATCTTTAACATGAACCCTGGTTGGAACATTATTTAAAAAAAAAAAAAAAAAAATTGTGCAAATGTTGGGACAGATTGCCCACATTTGAGGGAGGTGTTGAGGATTGCGACAGTTGCCACACTCTTAAATAAGAAATATAGTAAATTACTGCAAGTGTTTTTAATCTGACTGACTGATCTTTAACATGAACAACACTTTGAGAACATTATTTTAAAAAAAAATGTGCCGACATATTGTCACGCTCTTAATTTATAAGAAATATAATGAAAATTATCACCTTTAATACCACCAATTAATTTTAAGAAATATAATGCACCTTAATGATGAATTGATCTTTAATACTTTAACATAAATTTGATGGGAGAAAAACATGTTCATTGGAGTCTATCTTTACCACCAAATTGTTGTTTTGCTTTTGAAAATGGGCTCCATAAGAGTTGCTTGATCTTTAACACACCAATTTGACGGGAGAAAAACATATTTATTGGAGTCTATCTTTACAACCAAATTGCTGTTTTGCTTTTGAAAATGGGTTCCATAGGAGTTGCTCTAAGTTGGGAAATATTATACATGGTAAGAAAGAAATAGGCCTGTAAACGAGTCGAACTCTACCGAACCCTGTCATTATTATTTGATTCGGCTCGAAATTATTCGAATATAGGGTTCGGCTCGGCTCGAAATTTTCGAGCCTAAAATATTAGGGTTCGGCTCGGTTCGAAATTTTAAATGGGGGAAATTATTCGGTCCGATTCGGCTCGAAATGTTCAAATAGTTCAAACATGTTCGGCTCGTTCTGGAGATATTGAAAGACGGAACCGAATAAAAAAAGAAAGACGGAACCGAATAATATATTGAACCGAATGAAGATGGAAAATTGGAAATAATATATTGAGAATTTATTTTTAGGGAATATTATTATATTATATTGAACCGAATATAATATAATATATTAGCGTTTAATCGAGCCGAATATTATCGAACATGTTTGGTTTTCGAGCCGAATACCTATTTCTAAAGCTTGATTTGACGTTTGATGATACGAATCAAGCCTCAAATCGAATATTTTCAAGCCGAATACACCGAATCAAATCAAATATTAGGGTTCACTTACAGCCCTAGAAAGAAAGGTGCTTTTGGAGTTTTTTTTTAAATTATTTTTTAAATGAGGTTTTTCGAATTTTGTCCAAAAAAAATCATAGTACGATCATATAGTTTTATTTTGATTTTTCTTTAATAAATAGATTCAAAACGAAATAAAAATAAAATACTCAATAGTGCATATAAGCTGAACAAATAAATAAAAAAATAACATATTCAACTTTGAGAAAGAATATCATGTTCATGTACTATAACTTTACAAGCCGTGGAAAAATGAAATAGTTGTGTAGGGTATTTTAAGGTGAAATGAACGGTAAACGACTAGACCCACATAATTTAAATGTCTCCACGATATCTGTAGTAATTTGTATTTTATTGATTATGAAAAGTATTACAATGGTACAGTTTATATACTAGTACAAGGTATGGGTAAAACGGTAATACATAATTACAATTAGGTCATAAGTAAAACTACGTCGTATCAATAATGTCTTCAACACGCCCCCGCAATCCCGTGGGTAATGGGTAGACACGGAGATTGGTCTTCAAGGCTGCAAAGCGAGGATTGCCCAAGGGTTTGGTGAGATGGTCCGCAAGTTGATCTTTCGATGTAAGGAAGGCAATAGTCAGTTTCTTGGCCGCAATAAGCTCTCGAACATGGTGAAAATCAATCTCGATATGTTTAGTGCGAAGCGTGAAAGACAGGGTTGTGAGCCGTAGTAGCACCAATATTATCACACCAAAGAGTCGGAATAGGCGTAGAGGCGTGCATGTCGGTAAGAAGACTTGAATCCATTGAAGCTCGGCGGCGATGGGAGAGGTCTTGTACTCGGCTTCGTCTTCGCTTTTGGAAACATAAAGTCTTTCGTTTGGGCGCTTGGTGATAAGGTGATCACCGAGAAAAATACAATATGCACCAATAGAGCGCCAATTATCAGGGTCGGCGGCCCAATCGGAATCTGAGTAGGCACGTAAATGCAAGGTCGAACGACGGGAGAAAAAGAGACCCTCAAAGATCGTAGCCTTTAAGTAACGGAGAAGTCGTTTGACCGCTAACCAGTGGGCCTCAGTAGGTGCATGCATAAACTTACTAGCCTTGTGAACCGCAAAGGCAATGTCAGGGCGAGTAAAACTGAGGTATTGGAGCCCACCAACAACCGTGCGATACAAAGCCGGATCCGAAAAGAGAGGCCCAGTGTCATGATGTAGTAGAGCCGAGGCAGCCATAGGAGTGGAGCACGGCTTGGATTTATCCATATTCGCTTTTTGCAATAAGTTAAAAATGTACTTACGTTGAGTGACGAACAGACCGTCCGGGGTGTGAAGTGCTTCAATACCGAGGAAGTAGGAGAGAGAGCCAAGATCCTTAACCGTGAAATGGGTGCCAAGAAACCGAATAAACTGTTCAATGTGAGTCGGGGTGTTGCCAGTAATAATAACATCATCCACATAAATAAGTATGTAAAGACGGATGGAGCCGCGAGAATAAACATATAAGGATGTATCAGCCTTGGAACCAACAAAGCCAAATTGCGTGAGGACATCAGTAAAGCGGGAGAACCAAGCCCGGGGTGCCTGCTTAAGACCATACAGACTGCGCTTCAAGCGACAAACATAATCAGGGTGTTCAGGATGAGCAAAACCCGGTGGTTGGGCCATGTAAACCGTTTCAGTGAGGTTGCCATGAAGAAAGGCATTTTGAATATCAACTTGACGAAGTGACCATCCCTGTGAAACAGCAAGCGATAACAAAATACGAATAGTAACAGGCTTAACAACCGGGCTAAAGGTCTCAGAGTTGTCAATGCCCGGTGCCTGATGAAAGCCCTTGGCAACCAGACGAGCCTTATGTCGTTCAACGTGGCCGTCCGCATGAAGCTTGGTGCGAAATACCCATTTATTCCCCACTACATTCATATTTGGGCTATAAGGGACAAGTTCCCACGTGTTAGTACGAAGTAGAGCATTGATCTCATCCTGCATGGCATCGCGCCACACTTTGTGTTTAACAGCGTCAGTGTAACAAGTTGGCTCAGAGATGGTAGATGTGGTAACTAAGGCTTTTGGTAACGGGTAACGAATAAAGTCAGGATTGTGTTTGGGCTTTAGGGTGTTTGTGCGAGTGCAGTGGTCATAGGTGGGAGGGGAGGAGGTGGCGGTGGGTTTGGCGAGGGAAGAGTGTTCGGCTATTTGAGGTGATGGAGAGGGTGTTGGGGTAGGGGAGGGGTCGACCGGAGGAGAGTTAGGTGGGGAGGGGTTGGGTAGGGAGGGGACGGATGGGGGGATAGTCGGGGTGGGTGGGTGGATGTGTTTGGTGGTGCGAGGGGCAGTGGGATGGGGTGGTAGAGATAAAGGTAAAGGAACGGTAGTGGGAAGTGGAGGAGGTGTGGGTCTTTGGGCCGAGTAGGGAAAGACGGTTTCATCAAAAATCACGTGGCGAGCGATGTAAACACGACCAGAGGAAAGATCAAGACACTTGTAGCCATGGTGAGAGGGACTGTAGCCAAGGAAGATACAAGCCTTTGAGCGGAAGTCGGTTTTATGGCGATTGTAGGGTCGAAGGTATAGAAAACAGGCATAGCCAAAGACACGAAGGAAAGTAAGGTCAGGAGGACGGTGATAGACAAGTTCGTAAGGCGATTTATGTTTTAACACACGAGTAGGGAGACGGTTGATTATATAAGTGGCGGTAGTGAAGGCATCTTCCCAATAGGGTAAAGGAAGATTAGAGTGATCGAGGAGGGAAAGCCCAACCTCGGTGATTTGGCGGTGTCGGCGTTCAATAGCACCGACTTGTTCGTGAGTGTGAGGGGCGGAGAGACGATGGTGAATGCCCAGTTGTGTTAAGGTGCGTTCAAAGTGGCGATATTCGCCACCCTAATCTGTTTGAATGGATTTAAGCTTGGTATTAAAGTGACGTTCAATGAGTGCAAGGAATTTCGGGAAGAGGGATTCAACATCAGATTTATGCTTAATCGGGTAAAACCACAAGTATTTGGTATAGTCATCGAGAAAACTAACATAGTAACGATTACCATAAATGGAAGATTCAGTAGGACCCCAAACATCAGAATATATCAAATCCAAAGGTTGAAAAGAAGTAAAATCAGAAGTGTATAAAGGAAAACGAAGACTTTTAGCAAGTTGACACGGAGCACAAACCGCATCCGGTGATTTATTGGGAACAGAAATAGATAAACTTTGTAAAGCCTGTTGAAGAACAGGATAGGAGCAATGACCGAGACGGTAGTGCCATTTGGTGAAAGGACTGGAGACTGTGTGATGAGCTTGAATGGGCCGAGAGGCGGATTTGTGGAAATGGTAGAGACCGTCACGAACAAAGCCTTTAAGCAGAGTGATTCCCGAATAATCCTTGACAAGAAAAAAAGAGTCGTGAAACTCAAAGTAAACAGAATTATCCGAACAAAAACGTTGAACAGATAAAAGATTTTTGGTGAGGACAGGGGAAACAAGAACATTGGATAAGTGATATGTGTGAAAAGTAGAGGAACCAAAATGAGATATGGGCAAACCTGAACCATCGCCAACATGAATTTGATCAGTACCGTCATAGGGCTCAGAGGTGACATTTAAATTGCGGAAATCATTGGTGAGGTGATGCGAGGCACCAGTGTCAGGAAGCCATTCGGAGTTAGGGTTGGAGTGGGGGTTACTGGCATAGGCTTGGGGGGGACGAGGGTTACGGGGAGGCTGTGATGCGGCTGCAGGATCAAAAGACTGCTCGTACCTGTAATAGCATGCATGGGCAGTATGGCCCGTTTTAGCACAAATTTGACATGTAATAGAAGAGTCATTACCAGAATTTTGTCGAGGAGCACTATTGCCACGTCCAGTGCCGCCGTTGCCACGTCCACGATTGCCACGTCCACTGTAATTTGGTGAATTGCCCCGACCTCGGTTCGAGTTGCCTTGCTGTGGGGCGGATTGGGAGTTGTTGCGACTGTAGAGAGCATGCACAGCATGTGCCGGAGGAGGAGTACCCACGGTTAAAGGTTTGTGGTGGTTTAGCCGAGCCTCTGTGGTAAGAAGAAGAGCATACGGTTCATCAACGGTAATGGTCTCGCGGGTCGAGACGTGGGTAACGAAGGATTCATATTCCGGACCAAGGCCGGCAAGGAGATAGGCGACAAAGTCATCTAGTGGAAGAGGGTGGCCGGCAAGATGGAGTTCGTCGGCAATGTTTTTCAGTTTAAAGTAGTATTCGGTTGCGGTGAGCTCGTTTTTCCTGGTTGAAGCGAGCTGAGTGCGCAAGTGTACCAACTTGGCTCGACTTTGGGATGCAAAGGAGGTTTGTAGTCACGACCCATATGGCGCCCGATGTGGTGGCGGTGTATACACAGTAAAGAACCTCATCGGAGAGAGACGAGGTGATAACCGATAGAATCATGTTGTCAATCTTAGTCCAAGCCGCAAGGTGCGTGGCGTGTCGGGTTTTAGTGCGGCCTGGCGTCGGTGATGATGGTCGGCGAGTGTGGTTTGATTGAGCCATCAACGAAACCGTAGACTCCTTGGCATTTTAGATACGGTAGAACCTGTGCTCGCCATAGATTATAATTTTGACAAGTTAACTTGGTGATGTGCACTGCGGATGATGGGGTAAAGGATGGGTAGGGGCAGCAGTGTTTGCGGCGGCAGTGTTGGCGGCAGCAGTGGTGCCGGATTCGGTATCGGACGACATGGCTTGTGGAGAAAGCTCGTGCTGTTGCTGCGTGTTTTGTGTGTTGGCGGGTGAGAAGCGAGAGCAGCGCTGCCGCCGAACGCGCCGGCGTGGGTATGTGCCGGAGAAGAGGGTCTTTGCCGAAGAAGATGGTGGACGGCCGTAGGGTTTTTTTTTTATATCAACCTAGCTCTGATACCATGTAGTAATTTGTATTGTATTGATTATGAAAAGTATTACAATGATACAGTTTATATACTAGTACAAGGTATGGGTAAAACGGTAATACATAATTACAATTAGGTCATAAGTAAAACTACGTCGTATCAATAATGTCTTCAACAATATCGACTTGTAATCGGTGGTCCGGGATCGGTAAATCAAAAACTAGGGAAATAAATAGATAAACTCGGCGGCCGTAAAAGGAAGAATATAGAAAAGGGGTATTTGCTTAAAAGTAAAAACTCGGTTTTGGCCAAAATTTGAATTTTTTTCTTCCGTTTTAGGTGTTTTTTGAAAATAAATAGATAAACTCGGCGGCCGTAAAAATGGAAAAATCGAATATAGAAAAACAACCTCTTTTCACCGTTTTACATTATCCCTAAAGAAAAACGTACCGGCAACGTCGACATTGAAATGGCCGTGCTGAACGAGGAGATCAAAGTGATAGAAAATCGAGAATCCAGTGGCAGATTGAGTGAAAAACGAAGCCACCGGAATATTCCTCCGGTTACCAACTTCTACTACCCACTTCATAAATGTATCATATATTATAACACAAGGCTTTGGCAATGGCAGCCGCTCCAACAACTGCTCCACCGGTTCTTCCAATTTGGTCATTGTAGCTCGAATAAATCCCGACCAGTCTTTAGCCCGCCCGATTTCCGACGGTATGACTTGTGGAATCGAAGTCAGATGTAGGTTTTCCGGCAGGATTTCGGAGCTGAGGAAACCATGCCATTCTTCGGTTACGATGAAGGTTACGATGATGTTGTTTGGCCGGCGGTGGGTGGCTATGAGTTTGCAGAAGTGAAGCATGGGGTTTATGTGACCCCTACCGGGAAACGGAATCGCCACGACGTGACGTATGATTGCCGGATCGGAAACCGATGGAGCCATTAATGTAAGTAATGGTCAACTAAAGTTGCTGTGTAAAAATCGTCGATAGCTGATTAAGTGAAGTTCAAGATCATTTGGAATTTATGCGCAACAAAGAATCTCGTCGGCTCCAACATGAAAAGTAATGAGAGTGTTTATATAGACCCGTTGAAACCGCAGATTCAACGATTATCAATGGAGAAACACAAATTCGTTACTTCCTTCATCCTAATTTGTACAAACTTTATTAAATTCTTTTTTCATTTGAAAAAGGCTTTATTAAATTCTTAAAATTTAAAAAAAATCATTTATTACATTGTCTAATTATTAAAAACATTACTAATTTACAATTACATTACTTTTATATTGTTCTTACATTTTTAATAAATAATGATGTATGGACATTTTAGACATATAAGAAGACCTTTTAAGTCTAAATATTAGTTATGAGATTTATTTTGGACATTCATCCATAAATGGAATAAGTCTCAAACAAATTAAGATGGGCAGAGTATTTTATTAAATATGTCGATGTTTTTATAGTTGTAGCATTACCAATCTACACTATCGAGGATATTTTAGTACGGATTGATTGATCTAGATTCAATAATTGTCAACGATTGTTATGTTATTAATCATGTCGATATTGTCTTGTGACGAGGGTTAGAGTAGACCTCACCACTTGTCACTCGGAGGATAACCTTAGGATAAATAAGTGAGGAACGGCCTAATGCCGAGGAGACCTTAACCCCAGGTAAGAGGCATGCCCTGCCCTTCTCGACTAGAACACTGCGGGACGGCTCGGTCATAGCGGGGGCAGGACAGGCGACCCAGGTCGAGACGACCTAGGGAGCCCCGCGCAGGACGTCTGGGGACTTTACCTTATTTCGGAATTCAGACATGTGATCATATAATAAGGTAAACACGGAAAGAATCCCCTGATTATAGGAGACTGATCCTGTCAATCTTATATCGTAATCATAATCCCTAAACCAAAGGGATTCGTACACGTTAATCCTTAGGGGCTAGGAAGTAATTCCTAGATACTTGCAAGGCAAGAAATGGAGCTAAGATGCCGCCTATATAAACCAACCCTAAGGAACTACGAAAGACTTGCTTCCCAATTACACATTGGATACGTAGGTGATGATACGGGGATTCACTCCTCCACGTGGAAGTATCTGATTGGTCCAGCTGGCATGCGGAAAAGTCTACGCTGATGATCCACATCGGATCGAATGCTGTGCATACCAGTGAAGACCGCAACGACAGGCAGATTATGCAAGTGTCCCACCTCGATTACCCATGTCGGTATGTCCCGAGTCGATGCCAAGACTTCCAGTCCAGACACTCAGGCCCACCGCCCAGCAGGTTACTTGGGCAGGAGGGCAAGGCCCATTTAAGGGTATTTTTCAATAGACTTTACCGCCCTAAACTTAGGGCAGAAAAAGGACATGTGCCTATAAATACATCATTCCAGGAACTACGTAAGGCTTGATTCCTGGACATTGACACAGGATACGTAGGCAATCCAAGATACATTCTTGGACTCAGCCATAAAACACCAAAAGCACTATCTTTTACACAGTTACAGCCGTTCGATTCCTTTACAGCTCATCCTTAGATTACACGTGGCCCAGATCTATCGGTGTTGCATTATTCAGCCTCATCAATTGGCACTAGAAGGAGGGCCTTCTACCGGTGAGTTGGAAAAGTTATCGTAATGGCTCCAGCAGCAAGAAAGAAACCGACGAGCAGTAAGAATCCGCAGATCGAAGAGCACACAGATATTGATCCCGTGGGAGTCCAAGTTCAAGAGGTACCCACGGATCGATCACACTGCGATTCTGCGAGAGCGATCAAGACCTCCGCTTCCACCGCGATTCTGAGGGCATGGCGGACCACTTGGCGTCTTTAGATGAAGACGCCCTAAAAAGAGTGGTGGCGTCAGCATTCATAGGTAAGGGAATTTGTAATACCCCAGACGAACTCCTGTTAGACCCACCAGGTCGAAAGGAGCGTGAGAATGCTAGAGAAAAGAGGCCAGTTAATCCTCGAGAAGAGCATGAGGATGAAGTGGAAATCAGCATAACCAGGAAGCGTCCCGAAAATGAAAAGCAGCAGCAACAGGTCGAAGAGAGCATTCGAAACGAGTTCAACCGTATCGTAGGGAAAGAGCCGATAACA
Organism: Gentiana macrophylla; assembly: GCA_026214975.1. NCBI lineage: Eukaryota > Viridiplantae > Streptophyta > Magnoliopsida > Gentianales > Gentianaceae > Gentiana > Gentiana macrophylla. The sequence goes on along the minus strand of CM047811.1, from coordinate 73,795,417 downwards.
GAATGGCTCGAGTCGCCTTTTAGCCCAGAAATCGAGATATATACGATGCCAGAGTCGTTTAAGCCACCAAAGATGGAACCCTACGACGGAACCACGGACCCGGAGGATCATTTGTACCGATACATATCATTGATGAGGTTGAGAAACGCAAACGATGCCATGAAGTGTCGAGCCTTCGACACGATGCTCACAGGTCGAGCTCGAGAGTGGTTCCATAAACTGCGCCCCGGGTCCATCTCAAGTTTTTAACAGTTAGGCCAGAAATTTCGAGATGCCTTCATTGGAAACAAGAAGTTCCATCTCAGTGCAACCCACCTCATGAATATCAAGCAAGAGAAAGGGGAGTCGACCATTGATTTTATGAGGCGTTTCAACCTCGAGGCCATGAAAGTGCATAACGCCAGCGATGCGCTACAAGTTAATGCCTTTGTTGGAGGTCTGCGCAACATGAAGCTGTACGACAAGCTCTCCAAGAAGATGCCAAATGATATGGACGAATGTGTAAACATAGTTCATAAGTTCTGCCAAGGTGAAGAGGCAGTGCGTCTGCACACCATTTCACTTGGCCTTAATTCGAGGAATGACACCCGAGGCCAGTCCAAGGGACAGCCGAAGGGTCGAAATGATGAAGGGAAATCTAATGTGTTTGATCGATTAACAGCTCCAATCACAGATCACCTCGGAAAGAAAGGGAATATGAAAGAACGTGATTTTATCCCTCTGAACCGATCACGTGGAAAAGTGTTGGCTATTATGATTAAGAAGAATATCGCTCGAACACCCAAGCCAATGTCCAAGGACCCTGAGAAGAGAAAGAATACCCACAAGTATTGTGATTATCACAAGGATGTGGGGCATGACATAGAGGAATGTTTTGATTTGAAAAGAGACATCGACGCCTGTATTCAAGAGGGTCGATTAGATGAAGTGATCGACAGATCAGAAAAGGACGAGCCCAAGGGTCGTCGTGAGTATAAAAGAAAGAGTTATAATGGGAAGAAGGATCGATCGCCGCGTCGAGACAACCAGAGGCGACGGGATAGATCAACTGAGCCGACCTACAGGGATAACCGACGGGATGATCGCCGGGAAGATTTGAATCGAGACCCTCATGGGGATAACCGTGTCGGATACGACGTCAACACAATTGTGGCAGAGCATGGGTCTGATCGATCTAGGTCCAGTCGACAGTCTTCGGACCGATCGAGAGAGTCGAAGAAATTGAGGTTCACAACGGAAGTGGGGTATGGACCCAAATATGATATCCCGAGTTCGCACAGCCACATCGAAGGGATGGTAATAGAAGCGGTAATAAGTCGAGGTCGGGTGAAGAGAGTCTGCGTCGACAGTGGAAGCGCCGTTAACATCCTTTATTACTCGGCCTTCAAAGCCATGAGGTTGAAGGATGAAGACATCGTGCCATTATCTACCCCTCTATTTGGATTCACAGGACAAGCTATTCATCATGTCGGGTCGATCAATTTATTGACAACAGTCGGAGACGGAGAAAAAGGCCGGACCATGGAGATGACCTATGTCGTAGTTAAGGCCCCATCGGGATATAACGCGATATTAGGTCGACCAGCTTTATACGATCTCAGAGCCATCATATCAACATTCCACAACAGAATGAAGTTCCCCACCTGGTATGGAACCCATGAGGTAAAAGGAGACATCGAGGTGGCCAGAAATTGTAGCTTGGTCACAATCAAAGGGAAGGGAGTTGGACAGGTGTTGGTTGAAGAATTAATACCGGAAGAAGAGGAGGATCAAAGCTGGGTCTCTGTCGACCCGACAGAAGAGATCTATGTCTGGAAGGAAGAGGAGGGCCAAGGGGTCCAGATCGGGAAGTGGTTGTCACACCCCGACATGAAAGCCTTGGTCGACCTCCTGGTCGAGTATCGAGATGTCTTCGCATGGAAAGCAGACGACATGCCAGGCCTATCGGCAGATATTGCGATGCATCAGCTCAATGTCGATCCAAAAAAGAAGCCCATACGGCAAAAGAAGAGGAACCTTGCTCCTGAGAGGAAGGAAGCGGTAAGGAAAGAGGTTGACAAGTTGTTGATAGCTGGGATCGTCAAAGAAGTGTTCTTCCTAGATTGGTTAGCCAACCCTGTGTTAGTTAAAAAGCCAGATGGAAGCTGGCGAATGTGCGTAGATTTTACAGATCTCAACAAAGCATGCCCCAAGGATTCGTATCCCCTCCCGAAGAGGTAGTCGACTCGACTCTAGGCTTCGAAGTGTTTGGTTTTCTCGATGCGTATAGGGGGTACTACCAGATATTCATGGACCCCCGAGACTCGGAGAAAACCGCATTTATAACAGAGTTTGGAACGTTTTGTTTTGTGACAATGCCGTTTGGCTTGAAAAACGCAGGGGCCACCTATCAGCGGACAGTCAACAAAATTTTCAAGGGACTGATAGGTCGGAACATGGAGGTTTATATGGACGATTTGTTGATCAAAAGCAAGTCCATTACTACAAGAAAACTAGATTTTAATGAGGAGCTGAAAATTCGTCATTAAATGTCAGTTATAATGAGGAGATCTAAATTATTTTGCTAATTGATGACCAAGTTTTAAATCTCCTCATTATCGATCACATTTCTCCTCATTAGTTGCACAATAATAAATTTCTCCTCATTATTTGCATATTTTATGATATCTATATATATTGACAAAAATTAGTTATCCCACCTCAAATTTTAGGGGAAAAGGTTTCCGCAAAAAATAATGTAAATTTCATTTAAATTTGACCAGAAAAAACTTTTTTGTTTTACAAAATAAATACGTATTTTTAAAACAAATAAAAAAACTTTTATTTTTCGAAAAGAAAACCCTTTTCACGAAGGTTCTAATCAAAACGACATAGTTTGACTTTGTATATAAACCAACCTTATCCAATATAGGAATGTTGGTCGCCACTCAATCCATTCCAGCAATTTCGATTATGTCAGCGCCTCTTCTCCTCGTATTATCATTCACACCAAGCTGACAATCGGTCTAGAAATTCCTTTTCCGCTCCAGAGCTCCGACGGTTTGTCTTTCCGGTCTCCTCCATTTGCAGAAGCCGTGTTGATGTTGTATAGTTTCGCTGCTCACTGGAAGTCTGGAATTAAGTTTGATTTTCTTACATCTATTTCGATTGAATTAGCAGTACGAGCCTGGAATTAGGTATAATAAATTCGTCATTAAATGATGAACATCCACAAATTATGCATCGTTATTTGTTCCTTTTTTCTGAACCAATAGTACCACAGTTAATGCACCGTTCGATCCTTTTTTTCTGCAAAAACTGTGAAAATGGAATCCAGTCTTTAGGTGAGTGTCCTATATGCAGTTCTTTTGGTGTTTACAACCAAAGGTGATTATTTTAACTCCAGGGATCAAGAATTATGAAAACAAGAGTTCTCCCCACTTGGGTTATCAAGATTGCCACTGTTTTGGTGACTAGGTAGTAGGTTTTATGAATGTATTAAGTATGTCTTGGTTGCTGCTTTGTATCATGATCATTTTAGAATTTTGTTACTCTTTTGAATACGTTGAAATGTAGAATGGCATCCTTTTGTTTCTGTCGCTCATAGCTGAAGGCTAATTTCTGTAGCAAAGCTTTTCTTTTCAAAAGTGTAGATGCTTTAGCAGCCTTTAAAGCTTCCATTTCCTCATTTGATGCATTGTGTTCCTCTTTGAGTGAGGCCACTAATTCTATTTTCGTGTTTAGCCCACCAAAGAACTTGTCCGCTTTTGATGAGATTTCTTTAGCCTCGACAAATAACTTTTGAATGAAAGGAATGGACTGGATCAAATTTAGAATACACACTTCTTCCATACTGAGATTCGGGTCGTTTTGAAGCTTATAACTCAAGGCGATAAGTTCATTCATGTTTTCAGAAGTGAGTAAACAGTTGGGGATTCCCATAGCAAGAAGCGAAGAAACCTGGTTGACGTCAAACCATTCTCATTAGATATATCGTCTTTCGGTGTTTGGAAGACCCTATATTTTCTGATCCCTTTACGTTTCTTTCCCGATGAAACTGGTCTCGAATTATTTTTTTCTCTGTAGCATTGCTTTTGCCTCCGGTGTCATCATTGTTCTCCATGTCCTGACTCCTATGTGAAACCTGCTTTTGTCAAAGCTGCTTCATGATGTGCCCTTTTGGTAAAATTTTAAGCAAGTTTTTTAAATTCGTGTTAAGTATAATATAGCATGGAAATACATAGAATGTACATATATGGTCCGCTCTCTGTTTGCTCAACAATAATATACCTTACTAATAGAATATAATTGTTTTTATATACTTCATTTTGGATTCAACAATCCTAGGTCAAACTAACCTAAGACTAGATGTAATAGCTTTTTAAGCTCAATCACAATCTAAATACTATAGGCACAAAACATAGTGATCATGACTAGGACAGGGGACAGAGAAAACAGGACACAAGTATAGAATCTTAGAGACTTGATTTGCAAACTAGTTGTTGCTCCCGTTTGTACACGCAAATGTCTGGCATAAGTAGACATATAGTTATTGACACATACATAGTTCTCCTTCGCAAACAAAAATAAAACACTATATTTATATTTCTTATATTTATTTTTCTCTAAGTGATGTGCTATGGACATTTACCAACTAAAGTTCTTGTAAATTGCTATATTTGTGTCAACAGATGAATTTAATGAATTCCAAAAGTCAAAAGAGCATCATCCGGAAGCCAGTTTCTTTCATAGCACTTGGACAGTTGGCGAAGGAACGCGGGTATGCACAAAATACCTCTAATGCTGCATATGGAAGTAAACGGATAGCAGTTGGGGAGCAAAAGAAAGATGACGTTCGCAACCATGGAATGACCGGCCGGTAAAGTGCTAAAAACAATTCAACCAAATCAAAACTAAATCTCATAGAAGATTGTTACATAACATTCCTTTTACACAAATGTGATAAGATCAAATTAGCTCACAAGGAAAAATCTAAAATACAATGATTGTTTCAGTGTATAAGAGAGACATTGAAAATCCAAGAGGGACTATATATATATATATATATATATATATATATATACACACATATATATACACACACACATACATCATTCGTAAATAAAGCTAGGTATTATGGATAATGTTATGCAATGATAATAAGTTTTCGATTGGTAAAGTGCTAAATATATGTAAGTAGACATTGGAATTTATTATGCATTGATATTACTCGAACATGTATATTTTTTCTCTTTCTACAGGTGAAAATCCAGTTCACAATCTTTTTGTCCGTTTTGGTGAAGATAAATGGGAAGAAAGAAATATCACAGAAGATTGCTCTTTTTTGGATGTGTTAAGCATATGCAACAGGTTTATCAACATTTATTCTGTTGGTATCAAGATTACAAATGTTGAAGGCAAGCCTTTGAGAAATGACAAAGATTTGTTGGGTTTGTTTAAAGAACAAGAAAATGTGAAGAACATATCAATTTATTTGGATAAGGATACCACCATGAAACCATTGGAGTTCAAGTTGCCTCAAGATAATACATCATTTGGTAGACTTGAATTGGAATTCTTTAATTTGACTTTTGTACAGTTATCTTTATCACTACTTTATTTTATGTTGTGCCTTTGTAGTTTCTGTCCCAAGAGCATCACAAATGGGAGATGTGTTGACAGACGATAGTGATGATAGTGCAATGAATTATCACAATACTGAAAGAAATGGTGAAGGTAAGTTTAATAGACTTCACATATATAGTAATGTGAATCTGTAGTTGTTTGAACTGAAACTTGGTTATAATCCTTGGGTATTCAAATTATTGCTCAGATTCAACAGGCAGAAAAGTGATAAAAGTTAGAGGAGCAAACAAGAACAAAAAACTTGTTGCTCTAAAGCAGGGAGAAAAACTTGAGATCCAATTTTTCAACAATCGTGCAGTCGGACCAAATCACCAATATTGGTCCAGACACTTGGGGAAAATTGTGCGGAACAAGCATGCATGTCCTAGACGAGTGCATACATGGAAGGAGATCACTGATAGTGATAAAAAAATCATGTGGGATATGGCAAAGGTATGGAAATTCACCGAACTTGAGTTTCAAATGAAATTATGAATTTCATTGTTTCGAAAATAAGTACATGTAACTACAATGTCAAAATAGTACATTTAGATGTGAAAGACACACATGTTTCTTAATGTTTTTGTTACATTCAATCATAATTTGTATGATGTATTGTAGGAAAAGTTTTCCAATCCTAGTATGGAAGTATATAAAAAGGATACTTTGGAACACATGGACAATTTGTGGACGTCATGGAGGTCAACCTTGAATAAGAAGTACGTGGAACCTTGTAAAACTAAAGCACTTGCATTGAAAAATGTTCCTCTAGGGATGGATGCTAAAGATTGGGAGTGGCTTGTTACTGAGAAGTTCTTAAGTGAAAAGTTTCAGGTATACTATGACTAGTCAAAATTCAAACAAAAAAAGATACGTTCCTTTATGACTAGTCAAAATTCAAGCAAAAAATTATACAGTACATTCTTTTGTTAAATAGCACTTACTGATTAAGATTTTATTGTATGTTTCTTGGTAATATAGGATACTAGTTCTCGAAATGCCAAGAATCGGGCCAAAGGAGTGATGCCTCATCGATCCGGAAGCCAACCGCATAGACAAATCATATATGAGATGGTATGTATCAAGTTTTTTTTAAGTTCATTTATATAAAAGTTTTTGTAAGATTTTGTACTAAATAGTTTTATGGATAACTTTGATAATTTCACTCCCATGTTGAAGTAAATGTACTGCAAGATAGAAAATGTAAAATCCCAATTGTGCATGGTGAAGATCCTAAGATATACTCCATTGTTTAAAGCCACGAAACTTCTTCACATGTATTATGTTACTTAATTGTTATTTAGTTTTCACTTTTCCTTCGTGATTCTTTTAGGGAGGTAAGAAAGATACCCCAACCGACATTGCAAAAATCTTTTTTGCAACTAGACAGAAAAAGGGTAAGCTTGTTGAACCAAGAGATGAAGAAAAATATGTAAGTATAACTATTTTGCATATATTTTATTACTTAACATCTTTTAGTAATTTAGTTGACATATGGAGCTTATGTTTTATATGATGAAATTGTCAAAGCTGTTCAAGGCAATGAATTACTCTCACCTATTACATTTGTTGACACTTGCTTTGGTCCACAAAACCATAGCAAAGTATTTGGTTTCGGAGGTGGGATGAAAAGGAAGTATTTTAATGATCCTCGGACTGCTTATATTGAACAACTTGAGGCTAAGCTTCATGAGAAGGAAGAAGAAAGCAGTGACCTTAGGAGACGCGTTGAGGGAATCGAAGGTATGTTGACCCGGATGGTGAATGGAAACCAACCAGCTTCAGTTGAGCAACCATTGTGCGGCAATGACCTCAATTAGTTCTTACTCAGGTATATATATATGCATTATGTTTTTACGTGACTTTAGTCGTTATGTCCACCTATGATAATGGACAAAATTTGTGTAACATGATTATATTGGCATTGCTAATCACCTTCCTCAAATTATCTGCACGGTGTTGCTTTGTGCTTTTGTTATTTATATCTTTTTTGAAGGAGTAACGTGATACATGAAAAAGGTTATGTGTTTGATGTTGATGCACAACTGTGTTGTGGATTTCATGTTTGTGTATACTTGCTTCGTTTTGTTTAATGAAATGATCTATGTCTTGAATTCTTAACAATTTTGTTGATGTAATGTGGCTTTAGAATTACCAGAAACAAAAGAGCAAAACTGCAAAATCATGTTCTCGGGTGAATTATTTGGATTCTCTTTTGTTGCTGTTATGTAGACTAAAAAGTAATGTGAATTTGCATGTGCAACACTTTTCTGTTTTAACATAAGGTTATGTACTATAAGGTGGAAATGATGGGACAGGGCAGGGCACTCCATCTTTTGTTTTGTTTTGGTTTGATGGTTTTATATATATATATATATATATATATATATATATATATATATATATATATATATATATATGTGTGTGTGTGTGTGTGTGTGTGTGTGTGTGTGTGTGTGTGTGTGTGTGTGTGTGTGTGTTACTAAAATGATTTTCTGTTTGGTATGGGGCTTGGTTTTTGAATATAAATGTGAAGGGGTATACGTATCATTTATGTAATAGAGGCTACATTATGGTTTAGAAAATTCACGATGAAAGTAGATATGGTTGGTTGATAAATGTGTTCTTTATTAATCATTCCTATTTATTATGCTGGTTTTGCAGGGCATTGAAGCTTTTTGAACAGATGGGAAGGATTGCTATAGTATCATATCTTAAGATGTTGTAGTACGTAACCATATTTTGGAAGGTATTTTGTAGTAACGACCAAAGCAACGTGTTTCTTTTGGGGATGTGATATTAGAAAATCCTTTAAATTTACATCTATATGTAACTTATCTTTTGTGGACAAATCTATCGTTGTACATATTTGATGTAATTCATTAGTATACATTTCATGATTTATATTGTTGTATATATTGTTGTGTTACTTATGATGAGGAGCAAACGGCCTTTTAATGAGGAGTTGTGTTATATTGATTTTAATTCCAATGAGGAGTAAATAGCTTTTTAATGAGGAGATTGGTCATCATAAAAAATATTTTAATGAGGAGAAATTTCGTCATTAAATGTATATATTCTCATTAAATGTATGATATAATCAATGAGGAGATTCAATTCTCCTCATTATATACATTTAACTAGAGAAGCTGCAATGAGGAGTGGTTTCTCCTCATTAAAAGCCTTTAATGAGGAGAAATGGACAAATAATGATGAGAATTCTCCTCATTAAAAGCCTAATTTCTAGTAGTGCATGGGACAATTTATTGACGATGTCAAAGAAGTTTTCGAGGTGCTGCGGGCTGCGAAAATGAAGCTCAACCCGAAGAAGTGCACTTTCGGGGTTTGATCAGGAAAATTCTTAGGCTATATGATATCAAGAGATGGGATTCGTGCTAATCCAGATAAGATCGAGGCTCTGAAAAACATGCCCGCACCTCGTAACGTAAAGGAAGTACAACGATTGATGTCGGATGGCGCCTCAATCGTTTCTTGTCGATATCGGCGAGGAGGCCCGCCCTTCTTCGGATATCTTGAAGAAAGCGAGTCCGTTCCATGGGATGAAAATGTCAGAGAGCGTTCGATGACCTGAAAGAGTATTTATCTGATTTGCCGACACTGTCCTCACCTCGAGAAGGAGAGAAACTCTTAGTTTATCTGGCAATCTGCGAAGAGGCGGTGAGCGCAGTGTTGGTCCGAGAAGAAGACCAGAGGCAGATTCCGATTTATTTTGTAAGCAAGGCTTTGCATGGAGCCGAGATCAGATATACACCTGCTGAAAATTTGGCATTGGGTCTGCTTCATGCATCAAGGAAATTGAAGCCGTATTTTCAAGCACACCCCATTGCTGTGGTCACTGGCCAGCCTTTGAAGCAAATTCTGGCAAAACCCGAGACATCGGGTCGGTTAGCAAAGTGGGTTGTCGAGCTAGCAGAGTATGATATCGAGTTTTTACCACGTACCGCCATCAAGGGTCAGGCTCTAGCAGACTTCCTAGCCGAAGGGTTATCGATTCAATTGGAGCAAGAAAAGCAGTCATTAGAAGAACAATGGACCATCAATGTCGATGGAGCCTCGAGTAAAGAAGGAGCTGGAGCAAGTTTATTGCTGGTTAGCCCGAAAGGGGAAGAGTTCCCATACGCACTTTGATTCGAGTTCAAAGCCACGAACAACGAAGCTGAATATGAGGCCATGATCACGGGTTTGAAGCTAGCATCGAAGTTGGGGGTCGAGAATCTTTTGGTATACAGCGACTCTCAGCTTGTGGTAAATCATATACGGGGTGAGTATGAAGCTAAGGAAGAATCAATGAAGAGTTATCTGAAAGTTGTTCAGGGGTTAATGTCGAAATTCAAAATAGTTCGCATCGAGCAGGTACCACGCAGTGAGAACAAAAGGGCCGACGCGTTGTCTAAACTCGCATTGAATTTCAAATCGAAAAAGAAGGTTCTGGTGGAAATGTTGGCAGAGCGGAGTTACAATGAAGTCGATGTGCAACCAGTGGTTCAGGGATCGACGTGGATGGACCCGATAGCTCTGTACTTAAAAGATGGAATCCTCCCGTCTGACAAATCTCAGGCCGGAAAGATCCGACTACAAGCCTCCAGGTATGCCCTATTCGACTATGTCCTTTATCGAAAATCGTTTGTAACACCTTGGATGCGATGCGCATCGGAAGACGAGGGGCTTATCTACTTGAAGAAATACATCGAGGAGTTTGTGGTAACCATTGCGGAGCTCGGATGTTGGCGAGGAAATGTAAGCTTGCAGGCTATTTTTGGCCTTCCATGCAAAGGGACGCCAATCGATTGGTGATGAGATGCAGGGCTTGCCAGGTGCATGATGTGGCAACACACCAACAGGCACAGGAGATGAATGCCATCGAATCGGTATGGCCGTTTGATGAATGGGGGGTCGATATAGTTGGGCCACTACCTCGAGCTCCAGGTAATTTCAAGTATGTTGTGGTCGCGGTCGATTATTTCACAAAGTGGGTCGAAGCCAAAGCTCTTACCGACATCAGGGCTCAGACCATTAAAAAGTTTCTATGGGAGAATATCTTGTGCAGATTTGGAATCCCGAAGTATCTGATATCGGATAATGGGACTCAATTTCTAGACGACCGGGTGCAGGATTGGCTCAAAGAATTCAAGATCGAGCATAGAACGACATCAGTGGCCCGACCTCAGTCCAATGGGCAGGTCGAGCAGACAAATAGGCAAATTAAGTTTGGGTTGAAGAAGCGTTTGGAAGATGAAGGTCGGGATTGGGCAGCTCAATTACCCAGTATTCTGTGGTCGTATCGAACAGCACCCAATTCGGCCACACAAGAGACTCCGTTCGCCTTGGCTTACGGATGCGAAGCAGTAATACCAGCGGAGATCGGACTGGCCTCACCTCGAGTCATGGCATATAACGTTGAGACGAACGCCACTGATATGCTCCAAGAGAAGGATAATATCGAAGAAAAGAGAGAGGTTGCAGCATATCGAATGGCCAATTATAAAAGAAAGATCTCACAGTATTATAATGCGATGGTGAAGTACAAATACTTCCAAGTAGGGGATCTCGTGTTGAGGAAGAATGAAGCCAGCAGACAGGACCCAATAGGCAAGCTAGAGCCGAATTGGGAAGGTCCATATAAAATTCTGAAGGTGCATCCTAAAGGATCGTATCAGTTGGGTAGGTCGGATGGAAGCATGGTACCACGAACTTGGCACGCTACCAACCTGAGAAAATACTATGTTTAAATTGCATTCACTTTATGACATTTGCAACTTTGCTCTCCTAATTGTTTGTAACAAGTCGATATGACATTTGATTTCAACGTTCGATATTCAAGCAATTTTCTTTTTTAATTATGTTGAATTTACAAGCTCATGTCAAAAAGAAAAGAGGGATCAGAAGAAAAAGGGCAAAATTCGACCTCGACACCAAAATTCGACAACATAGTGAATAAAGCCAAGTCACTGACAATGCTTATATCACTTTCGAGCTACGATCCATCGATACGATGGAGTTGGAACAAAATAGTGAATAAAGCCAAGTCACTGACAGAGCTTAAATCACTCTCGACCTTCAAATAAGCCCCGATGCGAGGCGGTCGGAAGATCCCACGATGGATACCTAGCTCGACTAGATCATAAGCACCACGATGTGCGACAGTCGAGTAAGGATTTCATAATTCGATGTCTTTATAAGCCTGACAAGGCAAGATAGTCGAATCGAGCTCCGACCAGCCAAGTCAAGCCAATAAGGCAGTACAGTGCTAGATCGACTTGTATCCAAGTGTACCATGAGTCATGAACTCATACCACACTTCGAGGGGCCACAGGGGAATTAAGTCCAAAGGACTACACCCCACAAGGCAACATTTGCAGGGGAATTAAGTTCAAAAGGACTACACCCTAGACAAACGATCTATAAAAGACAAAAGACATTCAATGGAAAAGCATAGATTTAAATTGAAAAATCGCAAAATAGGTCGAATCGGAGAAATACACGTCAAGAAAAATAAAAAGTCAAAGTTATACAACCAAATTGAATTAAAGAGTTCAATAACAGATCAATAAAAAATTTGCAGCAAAGAGAGAATCATCAAATAGCTGGCTGATTTGAGGTGGAGGCGTTGGGGTCGGCCTGCTCTTCCAACTCGTCGTTCTCCGCTCCATCTTCCTCCAGAGCAGGGACCACGTACTTTTCATAAAGAGACACGCCAGCCTTGAAGTCGGTAATGTATCGACCATATCGGGGGATGGACTCTGGGTCATACAAGTATGCCTTCTCGATGCTTTTAACCTCAAAGTCAGGGATGACCATTTTGACTTGATCCAGCGCGTTCGAAAATCCTCCCTTCATGGCCTGAGTCATCAGTAGCGCCAAGTCATTATCGAACTCCTCCGACGTCAAGAAGTCCTTTTTAGCCGCTTCTAAGCGAGTCGTGAAGCTATCAACCTCAAGTTGAAGATCGTCTCGAGCCTTAGTAGATGCGGCCAGCTCGGCTTTAGTTTGATCCAACTCCGACTTCACCACCGATAGCTCAGCTTCCCTGTCGAATATGTCCTTTTGTGCTTTAGACAGATCAGACTCCAGTTTCATGCATCGATCATCCAACTTGCTGACCTTGGCCTTCAGCTTCTCGAGGTCGGAGGTCAGTTTAGCGATGGTCTCTTTTTGCTCCTCCAAAGCCGCCGAGGGAGACTCGATTCTATTCAAAGCTACTTTAGTAGCGAGTCGAGTCTGCAAAGAAGAACACCTTTAACGTCAAAAAAAGACAAAAAATCACGAAACTACAAGGAAAATAAAAGAAGACTCACAGCTCGATGGCCCTTCATAATGAAGTCGTGTAACTCCTCCAGAGTCATGGCCTCCATCTCTGCCACGCTCATCTCAGGGATCGGATCGGTGGAGTTTGGCGGGGCAAGGTTACGGGTCTCCTTCCCGACCCCATGCCGCACCTCGGTTGTTTTCTGGCGTTTCCTCGATACGAGGTCTCCTTCAGTCTGCTCCGTCACCCTAGCCTCGTCGGGTTGACCTCTTAGAATCTCAGATGTCGATACAGGGGTAGAAGATCGGGTCGACCCCCTCTGTCCCCCAGATGTGGCACCAGACGCCGGCTTCTTCGACCTGATACCGGCCAATTCTTGGATTTTCTTGGGGTCCGTCTTCTTAGATCGGGCATCTTACCTAATGCCTCCAGCTTTGAAAAGTGCTCCACTGCAAACAGAGATAAATCGGCATTAATACGTCATTAAAAAACCTTAATCGGTCGTGAAAAAGAAAAGTGCAAGTATAACGGTTCGACAGAACGAATAAGTATCCTACACAAAACTCGAACGTCCTCATCGAGTTCCAGATAGGCGCCCGGTCCTGCCGTCTCGATGTCAGCGAAAGGATACAGGGAATGCAGATTTCGAGTCGCGACGTCGGGATGAACGCTCTCGATAATCCCGCACCCATGGGGGACGTTCGAGTCGAGCCGATCATGCCATTTCTGCGGCCTTTTATACCAAGTATGGATGTCAATATCCACCAACCCATGTCGGATAAAGAAGAAATAGGGTTTCCACTACCCCTGAGACGAGGTCACCTTCCTCACAAACTCTGATACCAAAGGGCGCCTCTGGAAAGTATACCATCCGGCGTCTTGTAAGCCTTGAATTGCATAATACTGCCGGAAGAGCCGGACCGAGAATTCAATTTTGGCGATTCGACATGCCAGGACAAAACCCATTACACTCCTAACACCGTTGGGAGCAAGCTGGGTAACACAGATCTGGTAGTGTTGGAGGACTGCAATGAGGGACGGATCGAACGGAAACCGAAGTCCCTCCTTCAACTGCGCCTCGTAAATGGCACATAACCCAGGGGGAGGGTCACATGCGAACTGATATTGGCCATGTGATACTTTGACATGTTCAGATGAATAGGGAATTCCATATCGAAGGCAAATGGTTTTAGCCTTTTCTTGAGAGAGACTGGATATGCAACCGTATGGCCCTTGGCCTTTCATCCTAGTTTGACACTTGGCGGCAGGTCGAGAGGACGATTCTTCTTCTCCCCTACCTTTTTCTTCTTCTCCGGCGACTTTTTCACCAGAAGCAGTTGGTATCTCAGAAACCGTCTCCTCCGCCGATTCTTCTTCTATCGCAACAATCTCTACCCTATTTTGAGAATCGTTCTCACTACTAGACATGGAACTAAGAAAAGATGCAAGAAATAAACGCAAAAAGGAAAAATCTGAGCAGAATTTGGGCAGTTAAGGGCTTACTTGCGATTTTCTGATAAGGCAGAGGAAAAATGGCGAATAAGAGGCTTCTAAGTCTTGGACTTCCCTTTTATGCTTGCAAAATCTCTAAAATGATTTGAAAGGGCGGTTTGAGAGCAGTTATAAGGTAAGTGACGCGAGAATAAAGGATAGTGGGCTGATAAAACGCTTCGTTTCTCACACCCATTAATGCTAGTACAGTGTGACATCATCCTACGACGGCCTACATCGGCTAGAAAAGACAGCTGTATTCCCGCCTAAGGAAGATCGTATGTCGAAAAGGTCATTCAAATTTTCAGATCCGACATCAACACTCGAGATGAGCTTCCCTCCGATCTGGGGGGCTTATGATGATACGGGGATTCACTCCTCCACATGGAAGTATCTGATTGGTCCAGCTGGCATGCGGAAAAGTTTACGCTGATGATCCACATCGGATCGAATGTGTGCATACCAGTGAAGACCGCAACGACAGGCAGATTATGCAAGTGTCCCACCTCGATCACCCATGTCGGTATGTCCCGAGTCGATTCCAAGACTTCCAGTCCAGACACTCAGGCCCACCCCCAAGCAGGTTACTTGGGCAGGAGGGCAAGGCCCATTTAAGGGTATTTACGTCAATAGACTTAACCGCCCTAAACTTAGGGCAGAAAAAGGACATGTGCCTATAAATACATCATTCCAGGAACTACGTAAGGCTTGATTCCTGGACATTGACACAGGATACGTAGGCGATCCAAGATACATTCTTGGACTCAGCCATAAAACACCAAAAGCACTATCTTTTACACAGTTACAGCCGTTCGATTCCTTTACAGCTCATCCTTAGATTACACGTGGCCCAGATCTATCGGTGTTGCATTATTCAGCCTCATCAGTAGGCAACTTGAGAGAAACTAACTCTCAGACTCAGTCTAAATCATCCCCAAATCACCACCCCATTGTTAGTAGGTTCTTGATAAAATCGTTCTAGGAGTAACTTAGGCCCGGACTATACACTCGATGGTAACCAGTATCGTCAATTGGCGCTAGAAGGAGGGTCTCATTAAGCGATTTCATCAAGAATTAGTGATGGCACCACCAAAAAATACAGGGAAAAAGACCCAGCTTCAAGATCCGTTAGTCCAAGAAATGGATCCCACTACAGCAGCTACTGGACAGACAGAATGTGGAGAAAAGGACTTCAATACTACCACCAGCCAGCACCCGCATCAGCAGGAAGAGGTATTGGCAGATCCTGCCCGACAAACCTTGTTGGAGGCATTAAGAAACCTTGATATGGCTGCCATCAAAAGCGTGTTGGGTTTAGCCCTGAAGGGACGAGAGGAGGACGCTCCAGAAAACAATGCTCCTCAGAACAATCAACTGCGTAGAGATGACATAGGGGATACCCTATACTCCACTTCCGACGCTTGGAAGAAGCAGGTCAACACCCAAGCCCAGGAGGCTGCTCGAGCAGAACTCGACGGAATCCTAAGTCGGAAATCGGACGATCTGTCGTTCGAGTCACCATTTTCAGAACAGATCATGAGTTACCCGCGTCCTGACAGATTTAAGATCCTCAAGTTGGAACCGTATGATGGCACAAAGGATCCCCAGGATCATCTGTTTCAATACTTCACGCATATGAATCTGGATTACGTTGCAGAGGAGATGAAGTGCAAGGCCTTCCCCGCCCTACTCACAGGCAGGGCCGTGAGTGGTTCAGGAAATTGCCGCCTCATTCAGTTCTTAACTTTGAGACGCTGGCTAATAAGTTTCTACAGGCGTTTGTCATGGCTAAGTGTTAAGAACATTTTATTATGTTTTGATGATGGCCATACTAGCTGTTATAGCAAGCCTGAAATAAGTTAGAATTCTCTGTATAAGTCTTTACTTAGAGTCTGACATGTTGTATAAGTTGAGTCAGACAAGTATTGTACTAGTTGGTAGGACGGCAAAGCAAAAAAGCAGATATTCGGCAAAGAAAGCCACCAAGCACCAAAGAGAGAAGAAATGAGACACATTGGTGCGACTTATAACCAAGGAAGTGCTGTGATGACCTTGGATAAGTCTAAGTTATGTTTTAAATGATAAAACTCAAATGTTCAAATATGGTGTACACCTGGTCTCACCCAAATCAAGGATCGAGTGAAGTTCAAAGACTCTCCAAATACTAGAACAAAGAAGAAGCAGTGAATCGGTGATTTCGGCAAAGAGAAAACAAAGCAAAGAAGAAGAAGTGATGGCTAAGTCGGTGGCTCACTCGACCGTTCTAGAAACAATGAAGAGACACCTACAAGGCGGAATTGATATCGATGAAGATTCGAGAAGATCATGCATTAAATGCTCAAATCATTAAAGGATCAATCAAGGACGGATTATCTGCTATACGTTTGAAGAAAGAATCCGATCACTGAGAAATTAAGGAGAATACAATTAAGGGGAATCAAGAATAAAATCAAGGATTATTCCCTCATTAATATAGCCAACGGACGGAATTTCAAAAACGAAGGTATTCAAGGCTATAAATAGAAGGCATTGACAGAAAAAGAATAAGACAATCAAGAAAGAAAAATCTAGCAGAAACTCTGTCAATTTGAAAAGCCTTCTCTCTGAAATTACAAGGATACATCTAGTGATCAACTCAGACCTCAAAGCTACAAAGTCATACTCAGAACTGAGGATTGATCAAGCAAGTGTGTGAATCACATTCACATCAAATCTGAAAATCAATCGGAGGCAATCGAGAAGGAGTTGAATCTGTGATAGCCATTGAAGGATCTTGATCTTAAGGAGCATGAAGGAAGGAAGATCAATCATGAAGGCTGCTGCCAGGTCAAGGAGTGATAGTCTTGTAGATTGTGAAGCTTGGGAAGCCAAGGACAATCATACTATTGTATCTGTGAAAACAATAGTGAATTCCTCCAATCATCACAGGAGAAGAGTGGATTAAGGGATTACACCACCCTGAACCACTATAAGCCTTGTGTCAATTTAATTTCTGCAATTTACTTTACAGCATTCATTTAATTTGCATACATCATAATTTGCATCTGTGACTGTCTAAACCGATTTGAAAACGATATAGTAAGAAGGGACTTATCCGCTGCCCAAAAGCTTTTAACTAGAAGAAGAAAAGTTTTTGAAACTCCACTATAGTCATTCACCCCCCCTTCTGACTATAGTTTCACCCTTCTCTGGGACCAACACTAAGCCCTTTCAAAAAATGCTACCTATCTTTTTACTATCGGCACGTTGCTTTTTGGCCTCATCAACCCCAACGGTATAACCATACTGCATGATTAGGTTCAGAAGGACCTTCAGAGCTCGAGCAAGGTGGTTAGAAGACTTATACTCGTGGACGGCCTGGGCATTCTGAGCTGGGATAGAGGCTTCTAGAGCATCCCTCTCACCCCGAACTTTGACTAAGGCCTGCCCCAGCTGAGAGTTCTCGGCGTTGTACTTGTCGAATGCAGCTTGAAGCTTAGTTGTACAACGAGTCTTGTGTAAGGAAATCTATGCGGGAACGCAGCGGAATTTAAAATTTATTTCCTTTTAACCAGGATCGACTTCGTTTAAGCAATAAACAAATAAGCTAGTAGACGGTGGTTACCTTGGTTGATCTAAAAGATCGACGCTTTGACCGTCTAAGGAGAGTAGTTCTGCATAAAGCCTCCCAAGTGTTCAGCCTCTACCGCTAGTCCACACGAACAGCCCGCCGGAATCGCCGGTTGCTAGACCGGCCCTTTTCCCCTCTCTCCAACTCTCTATAGGATGCTCTCTATTTTACACAAAAACTATTAGTTCTTGAAATTGTGTTGTACAAAAGAGCTTGACACCCACTTCCTATTTATAGGGAAAGTGGCGCCACATACTAGAGTGGAGGAGAAGAAAACATTTCCCAATAAAATAAGGAAAATATAATTGATTGACTTATCTCATTTATTATAATATCTTATATCAAATAAATCTAGGATATTGTCAATATCTTATATTGAATATTCCCAAGATATTGTCAATATCTTATATTGACTATCTTTATTATATTACCATAAATCAATTTACACATGTGTATATATCATATATATTACACAAATAAATCTATATAATATATATATACTTTGGAAACAAGTGTGCACATGCACATCATATGTGCAAACCCACGCATGTAAGTACATATTTATAAACATTAATATATAATATTAATATATGGTAACACCATTAATTAAATTGCACAATCCAAGTGTATTTTATACACACACAAATTTCTGCCACCTTTAGCCAATAAATTGGCATCCGGAATATTCTTTAATTAATACAACATTATTAATATCTTGTATTTAATTTATTCATAATAAATAAATACCACCATATTAATTTACCACTATAACCTTTATAGTCTCGAGATAAACTTTCCTTATTTGGTTATCATCTATAACCACATTTTAATCCGGCTAGATGTTCATATGTGTGTGACCCGATAGGCTTCCGAATATGTTGGCCGTAGACACAAAGTGCAAATTATAAAATTGCCCTTCATGCCTAACGATCACGGGATAGCGTCTAGCAACACACCGTGACCCCCAATCATCGGAAGAGTCAAATGCAATGACTACTACCTTTCATGTGAAACAGTTACAGTGTAACTTACAATCCTATCGCTGTAATAATATCCATACGGTCGTACGTTGAATGTCAAACATTAACGACCGTATCTTATAATCTGGATATCAAGCTCTCTCGAAGTAACTCATTTACTCCCACTTTGCAAAGACTCACGAGAGCTAGACATTCTTTATAAGAAGGCCATTTCGGATATTCGATCCCAATCATAGGATACGCGATTCCCGGACGACCAATCATGTATACTCCGCATGCTTCAGTATCACACCCAATCACTACCGCATGATCGCCCCGTGGCTAGGGGAAACCTCAATAGTGTCAAAGCATGACAATCCACACCGTGATGCCATGAAGACTCTGGTCCAAAGGATAATTACACAACCGTCACATAGTGTGACACTTATCCGTGTAAGTGGGTCAGTCTAACGTACGCATTCTCTAATACACGTCCACGTACAGTACAAGTGTCTCTACACTTCGATAGACAAGATCTATCCCTGCCCTTAAAGACAGAAGACATCTAATACGTGCTAGTCTGTTTGTACTATCAATGTCCTGTTTAATAGTACATCAGCCTAGAGACATTTAAGTATCAAACTTGTTAAAGTGATTAGAGATCTCATCAACCATAATCGCCTATCATGGTTTCTCTATCACAGTTTAATACTAAGGGCGTTATCATATAACAATTCACAATTGGTTCTTTAAAAAGAACAAATATATGACAACAGAAAATCCATTTAATATATGTAAAAACATAAAGAAATAGTAGAAATGATCCGACCCAGTCGGATTCGGTCCAACCCGATTGGGTTTAGGACACTATTTCAACATCTTGATCTCCTCGAGCTGATCCTTCAGGGCCTTAATCTCTTCATCCTTGGATTTGGAAGCCTCTCGATGCTTCTGACGGTTCTCTCTCAGCTCTTCCACAGTCTTCTTCAGAGCTTCTTTGCTTGCCGAAGACTCGGCAAGACGGTTCAAAAACTCCTATCCAACTTGGGGCCCCTACAACCAGGATACGCACGTCAAGAGGAAAACATAATGATACAAAGAGACAGAGATAAACAAAGAAAAAGGAAAGCTCACCACTGCTGCCAGGTCCTGGTCAGACAGCTCGAAAACGTGCCCCTGACCTGATGAATTCCTATCCTCGGTCAAGTCCTCGATATCATCAGACGGACGAGACTCAGACCTTCTGTTTTTTGATTTACCCCTTTGCGGGGTAGCAATAGATAAAATCTGCCTTTTTCTTTGAAGGCCGACCTCCTCCTCGTCCTCATCTCCTTTCATGTATCCGCACCTACTCCCAGAAGGCCAACCTCCTCGCGTACGGAGGATGCCCCCGGTGCATCGTCCGGAAGCTCGGCTAAACGCCTAGTTGATGAGGGGGTCAGGACGGTCCCAACTGATCGGGCCTGTAGGTCAGTACTTTCTGTCCTCTCCGACCCTTGATCAGGCTCGGTCGGCTTGACTCCAGGTGTCTCATCTTCCTCAGCAACATCAGCAACCAGTTCAGCAAAAGATGAAACTCTCAATTGTAAGGCATAAGTGTCAGTACAACTACTCCATACACAAAGAACAAATAAGAGAATATGGCAAGTAAAAATCCTACAGTTTCATATTCCTTTTCAGTTAGCTCCTTGTAAGGGTCAGGCCCGGCAGTAGGTAGTTGGGCAGACTCAATCAGAGCGGATGAGTACTTCTTCACGCGGATGAAGATGCCACTCTTCCGTATGTCATCTATCAACTTCTTGTCAACATCTGAAGGCCTGGGGTCACTTCCTAGGTCGGCAGAGTTCCATCTACCTAAGTTAAGTTCTACCTCGGGGCAGATAAAGAAAAACTGGGACTTCCACCTTTGTAGGAAGACTCTCCTTCTTGATGAATTGGACCTCTTTTAAGAACTCTCCTCAGCGAGAAAAACAGTAAAAACCAGCCTGATCTGACACCGGCTTGCACTGATAGAAGAGTCGGAAGTATTGGACGGTGAAATGGATGCCAGCACATCGACACTAGATAGCGAAACCCACTATCGCCCTTATACCGTTCGGAACGATCTGGGCAAGCCCTAGACCATAATGTTGTAGAACAGCCATTAAGGCTGGACACATTGGAAACCTCAGGCCACAGAGGAATTGCTCTTTGTAGACGGCACAGTAGCCGGCCGGAGCATGATAGGCACAAACCCCAGGGGCTAGAACTATGGGTTTGAAAAAAGGGTTCTCCAATTTGTACTGTTTACAAAGGGAGGCTAGGTCCATCTTGGTTAACTTGGAGTCGATACTATGACAAGCGGCTTGAGACTTCAGAGCCATATGCGATTTTAAGGTCAGAACGAATTTTGAAGTACAAGAGGACCGGTGTTGGATGGATCGTAACGAAGGGCTAGAACCAAGTGTTTAAATCCCCTGCGACTGATTAAAGGTTTGGAACAGGGTTTTCGACCAGCGGAAGAACAGGGTTCTCAGGGTTAACCCAAAAATGGGAGGTTTCGTTTTCTGATTCTGATTCTGACTCGAACATGGTTTCACTTGAACTATCAGTGAGGATAATTGCCTCACTCATTAACCACAAAAGAAATTAAAATAGAAAAAGCACAAAGAGCTTACTTGTTTTTGGGGAGGTTGAAGTTGGGAGTGGCAACCGTCCGGCTTCGACCCTGGTCTTAAATGGAGTGTGGTAACGTCTGAAAGGACGTGATGATACTAGGGGGGTTATAACCCCTAAAAAATGGTATTGGGAAAAGCGAACATCATTAAGGCGTGTACAGAAACGCTTCGTTTGTCGTGTTTACAATAGTTAAATGATGACAGCAACGCAGCCATGTGGCAAGGCCACTCCAAACTCTATAAAGTAGCCGAGCTGCGCTCCGCCTGAGTTAGATCTGCCTGACCCTAACAGAGTCTAGTCAGACTGGGGGGCTTATGATGAGGGTTAGAGTAGACCTCACCACGTGTCACTCGGAGGATGGCCTTAGGATAAAAAATGCCGAGGAGACCTTAACCCCCCCATGCCCTTCTCGATTAGACCATGATTGCGTTTAAGTCACTATTATCGATATTACTAGTAAGAATACTAAGTACATCGTAGTATAGTAAATGCGAGTCAAGGTCGATCCCACAGAGACAATGCAACTATAAGTATAAACGGTTCTAACCTAATCAAGAAGCAACATAGAGGCGGTCATTGACCAACAATAACATAAAAGAAAACAAATATGGTATACCTCTCCCTCTCCTCACCGATCTACTAACTTGGATTAGTGAATCGTTATGTTTACTTCCCCACATAATTTCCTTAAATTAATCACGAGCCTTCGTTTTAATTATCGTTATCAGCTACGGGTGCAATTCATGATCCTATCTACTCCGACAATGGCAGTAGACAATATATACGCAAGCTACCCTCCTTAATCGGTACGTAATAGCCCATATGCATAAAGAACTAGAATTGTCGATATTGAGCACTAACTCATACCGCTAACCCGCCTAGACAGTTGTCGACATTGACCAGCACGTTCCTAGGGTCCATTCAAGACTATGTCCTAATTAACACTTCACTAATAGTCCTTCATGTTAATTTATGAATTACGAATACTAGATTGGCCAGACCTATTACTCGTTTTAATTATTCATGCCGATCAACGTAGCTGAAGTTAATCCTAGTTTAGGTTTTCTAAATATTGCCTCGGTAAACCGGTATAGACCGCCGGGTTACCGAGGTCATCTTTTCCTAATTTCTGGATCTACATTGCTCAGTACGATTAAAATAAGTAAAACATGGGGTTGTAAAACATGCAGATTAACTAAAACACATAAATACGAACAAATCTATCATATTGAAGACAATAAAGGAACGTTCAAAGCTTCATACCTTCAACAATGGTGATATAGCTCGATCTACTCAAGCTAGAGATGATGGAAGAAGGGAGGAAACCCGAAAACAACTCTCCAAAGCTTAAGAAGACTTTATTTCATCAAATTTGTATATTGTAATTGAACATAATTGAGTGCTTATGAAAACTTATACAATAATCTGTAATTGCGGCCTTATATAAATACAATGACCGACTTAAGACTCTTTAAAACCCTAACCGACTTAGATAATGCGGCAGAATCAATTTCGTGTCGAACAAGACGCCGGTTTACCGGGCCTAGCCATCGGGTTACCGGGCCTACTTTTCTTCTTTTTCTTCAGCAAGCTTCTTCTTGGACTTCAACCACTTGGCCCAATTTATTTCTTTTGGTTCAGTCCACTCTCCAATGCTCCAGATCCGGTGCATCATATAAAACACGCAAAACGAGACAAAACAGTGCCAAATCTTCGGGGAAATAGCATCGATGCAGAATTGCGATCCTGGAAACTCTCACATAGCATTTGACATATATTCCACATAATAACGAGTCTATCTATCCTCTCTTGAGCAGAATTCGGGATGAATAAAGGTAGAATTATTGGTACAAT
The DNA here is from genome assembly GCA_026214975.1 of Gentiana macrophylla. Lineage (NCBI taxonomy): Eukaryota > Viridiplantae > Streptophyta > Magnoliopsida > Gentianales > Gentianaceae > Gentiana > Gentiana macrophylla. The sequence continues at coordinate 73,771,974 of CM047811.1, read as the reverse complement.
TTAGAGTGTTATCAGACCACTGCGGGATGGCTCGGTCATAGCGGGGGCAGGCCAGGCGACCCGGTCGAGACGACCGGGGGAGCCCCGCGCAGGACGTCTGGGGACATTACCTTATTTCGAATCAGACATGTGACCATAGAATAAGATAAACACGGAAAGAATCCCCTGATTATAGGAGACTGATACTGTCAATCTTATATCGTAATCATAATCCCTAAACCAAAGGGATTCGTACACGTTAATCCATAGGGGCTGGGAAGTAATTCCTAGATACTTGCAGGGCAAGAAATAGGGCTAAGACGCCGCCTATATAAACCAAGCTTAAGGAACTACGAAAGACTTGATTCCAATTACACACATTGGATACGTAGGTAACTTGAGAGAAACCAACTCTCAGACTTAGTCTAAATCATCCCAAAATCACCACCCCATTGTTAGTAGGTTTTTGATAAAATCGTTCTAGGAGTAACTTAGGCCCGGACTATACACTCGACGGTAACTAGCATCGTCATCATGGTTATAGCACTATCAATCCACATGAGAAAATTTTGATGCGGAGACATTTTAGTAAAAAGTTTTATTTGCTTCGAATGAAAACACTATACAACCCACGACACTACACAAGACCAAAGTGATAAAAGCCACACAAAAATATATCTTTACAACCCGTGATAGGTTGTTCTCTGAGAGCAACTCCGTGGGATTTTTTTTTTCGGGCTATACAAAAAGCAAACATTTTTTCAAGTTATATGTATGTACGGGAATCGAAAACAGGTTATTCGTAGTATATATACGGAACATTTCATTTTCGTATATATTGTCCACAGGAAAATACATAATCACGCATATAAGGCAAAAGATCTTATATACGGGGCGAGATTGGAAGTTTTGTACATAATATGTACAGTGTTGGCATTTCCCGTACATAATATGTACAAGAAACCCGTAAACAATTCAATTTTTCCATTATATACGAGGCGAGAAGTTCATTCCCGAATATAATATATACAGGAATACCAGTGCCCTATATATTATCTACGTGAATATGTAGTAGATTCGAAAAATCAATTATATAAGGGCGAGGTGCATTTTTCTGTACATAATATACGGTATATTAGATGTTATAGGGTGATGTATAAGAGGGTGAGTTGCTATTTTGCATGACTTAGTATATAGAAATTTCTGGTGTGTGTCTTGAGAACATCGTCGAAAAGACACATAACATACTAATATTAACACTACTTTAAAAAAAATTTTCAAGACCACCCCATTAATGTGACATTTACACGGACACGGACGTGTCATGAGACAAGATACGCAGCTGAACAGATGCGGCTTAATTCTAAAATTTAATGACACGACACGCCGCCGACACGTTATATATATGTATATATATATACTATATGTGTGTGATATAAATAAGATTCAATTTATCAAAAAATTTCGTAAACATCTAAAAAAACTAGACAAAATAAGATAGGAAATATGTAAACTCTATGAATATCTAGAATAGATATTCTACCTTTATACGGTGCCAAAAGAATTTGTGATTGATCTTTAAAAGATTAAAAATTGTAAATATGATTGTTTATCAACAAAAAAACATATAAATTTAATACGGCGTATTATTTATTAAATTATTATAGAAATAAAAATCGTGTATTTTAATATTTCCATTGAAAAAAACTTAAATAAAGAAAAAAAAATTAAAAAATTGGGTTCAGGAGTGTCGGGGAGTGTCGGTGTCGTGTCGGGGAGTGTCGACAGTGTGTGGATATTAAAATTTTAAATAATATTAATTTAATTGGCCGACATGTGTCGGACACGGTGTCGGAACGTGTTGAAACGTGTCGTGTCGTGTCTTGTGTCGGACACGCCGCACGACGCCCAGATTAAATTGTCAGTGTATCATAGGCGAGGTGTCCCGTTCCACCCTCAAAGTATTTCTAAAATCTAAAGTACCATTGATACCTCTACATCACACGTAGCTTCCAAAATCAATTCAACCTGCAATGAAATATTATGGACAAAATTCGCAGGATTTTTGGTGTTACAGTAGTTTCTTTTCGGCGACGATCGGGTATCTAAACGGATTCCGATTGACACGAAATTTTGAGGGCTTGTTCGTCTCTCATTCTTCTTCAATCTAAACGATGGAATTTGCGTTTCAACGGTTCAATTTTCCGGAAATTATCCGCGACCTGACTGCAGCGTTTTCGGTGATATATTTCGACAACTCTTGTATTTTGCATTCTTAGTTGATGCTTTGGTGTAGTTGAGTTGGTTGATGTGTTTGAAACACTTTTGTATCATCTTTTTCTGATTAGTGGAGGTTTTGTGGGCCTCGGCATCGTGGTTTTTACTCTCTCACATCGAGAGGGGTTTTCCACGTACGTTAAAATTGTGGTGTTGATTTTCTTGTGTTTTCGTTTCGTTTTATTTATGATTTGATTTCGTTGGGGCTCCCTCATTTAATTCCGTTGTGTGTCATTTGGAAGACTTTGTGGGTATTTGTGATACGTGTGGTATTGCGGTTGTTAGTTTTCCCAACAAGTGGTAACAGAGCCCCGGTTAGTTGATTTGGTTTTGAAGTGTTTTTGGTGAATTTTGTTTTATTGGTGAAATGAAAGCCAACTTGAATAGAATGATCGCTTTTAATGGGTTTAATATGATCACTTTTAAATCACATTAGTGAGGAGAAACATGTTTGGTCTTTATGGAAAAAGCTTGAAGACTTGTATTCCCGGAAAATTGGAAACAATAAGCTGCTTTTGATGTGTAAATTGATTAATTTGAGATATCATGATGGAACTCCTATGGCTGATCATTTGAATACTTTCTTGGGTACTATGAACCAACTTAATGCTATGGGTATTAAGTTTGACGATGAAGTGCAGGGATGGATGCTTCTTGGCTCTTTATCGGAATCGTGGGAAAATTTTCGAAGTTCTTTATCTAACTCTACCCCAGATTGTGCTATGACCATTGATCTGGCAAAGACTAGTGTGTTGGAAGAAGAGACAAGGAGGAAGGCACATGGTGTTTCCTTACAGTCGGATGTCTTGGTTACTGAGTCATGGGGGAGAAGTCAAAGCAGAGCTTCTAAAGATAGAGGTCGGAGTAGAAGTAAATCCAAGGGCAAGTACAAAATTTTTGAATGCAATCACTGTGGCAAGAAGGGACACATCAAGAAATTTTGCTTTAAATTGAAACGGGAGAAAAAGGAAAACAGTGACAAGAAAGATGATGAGAAGAAGGAAGATAAAGTTAATAAAGCTTCTTCTGATGATTTCCTTGTGTTTCAAGAGGTTGATGATATTATTCTTGATGATGATATGACTAGTTGGGTTGTTGACAGTGGTGCTTCGGTCCATGCTACTTCAAGAAGAGAGTTTTTCACATCATACACTCCAGGTGACTTTGGTGATGTGAGAACGGCTCAGGATTCTATCTTAAAGTGTGCAAGTGTTGGAGATATTAGTGTCACGGATTTTATCAACACAAAACAAACAAGTAATAATCCGGTTAACCTCAAGTATAAGGATCGTAGTAAAGAGGTTGATACTGGGTCGATCTTACGGGGAACTAAACGATTGTGATTCTAGCTTTTGTCTAACCTAAACTATGTCACGAAACTAATCTAAACAGTGAATAAAAATCAAACAAAACAGAAAATAAAACTAGACAGAGGATATAATCCAAAGCTAGGAAGGATACGGGCTGCGAACCAATTCAATACTAAACTAAACTAAGATGCAAATAAAAGTAAACTAACTAAACAAATTCAAGTTTTAAGGATTAAATCAAGTTTATAACGAGCAAACGAGGATTGATCCACCTATCCAACAAGAATTGATTTCCTATCTCGATTATATTGCGGTCTTTATCTAGGTTGTGATTCACCTTATCTAATTATGAACCCTAATTCCTTAGAAAGTTCATCTATTAATCTATTATCTTCCGATGTGAGATTAACGCGTTTCCTAACCAAAGGTGCAAATTTTATGTTTATTATCTAGCAATTAAACCTATTAACTTCCGTTATGATAGATTCGAATTACTATTCTTATTCATGATGATCTAGGGTTTATTAAGATTTCCATCAACAATAAACAATCACACATGCATATCTTCCGATATAAAAGCAATTAAACGTAATAAACATGAATAAAAAACAACCTTTAAATAAAAACTCACAGTACAATCGAAGAAAACAAAATCAACAACCGTTGGATGGCTTCACAATACTCGTTTGATGAAGATTTTAGCCTCTGAACATCCTCAGCAACTCAAATTTGCATAAACAGTGCATAAAAAGTAACTAGTTTTTAATCTAAACTAAAGTGCATAAAAACTGGAACAAAAGGAAGAAAAACGCAGCCTAAAGCCGCCCCTAGGTTTAGGGTTTTGAATAATGAGTGTATGGTATATTTAGGGTGGAGAAACAGCCGACTATTTATAGATTTTAAAGTCGGTTCAGCAAAGTCGGCTACCGGACGCCCGTCTGGTAAGGGTGAACGCCCGTCCATTCTTCAGTTTAACTTCGAATCGGGTCGAGTCACGACCAAACGCTCGTCCATCCAGCGTCCACTCCAGCGTCCAAACTTCCTGAATCAACTTCCCATCCTTGGACGCTCGTTCACTTCCATCAGACGCCCGTCCACTAGACGGGACCTGGACGCCAGTTCAATATGATTGAATTTCGATTTCTTGATCTCTATCTCTTTTCTTCTTGTCAATTCCTTCATTATCTCTTTTAATCATCATATATTTCGACTCTTATCTCTTTTTGATCATCATTTGAGCATCAAACACGTGCCTATAACACATAAAAACATCGCAAAACGTAATAATGTCCAAATAATCATAAAATCATAATTAAAACACATAAATTAACCTATTTTGCGATTAACTCTTTTAAAATATCATTTACTCAATATTTCCATTAAACACTTGTTTCTTATGCAAATTAATACAGATATGAGGGAAATTAACATAGAATATAGCCTTATAAATCATGTAAAATCACCCTTAACAACTCCCCCACACTTAGCTTTTGCTCGTCCCGAGCAAAACAAAACAAAGATTAGGCTCGAGAAAAGAACGGACATCTAAACATACATAACACATATCCAATAAATCAGAAGTTCACCAATGCGTGTGTGCATAGACATAGAAAACTTCCACTAAATCCAAACGAGAAACTCAAAGCAAAACTAGCTAATACCCCCTCGTAGACTAGTAATAAACGACACTCATAAGATGTACCCTACAAACGTGATACATCCCGAAAAAGATGATCGAATATATCTAGGGCCTTTCTGAAATACTCAGGGGATAATCCCTACAACATATCTGTCAGTTTCTACTGGGGATAAGATAGACGATAACTTAGTCTTATATTCATTTCATAACAATTCATTAGTTGATTTAACTATTTCACTTTCAAACGCACATCAGAATGAGCTATTGCCCTGTCATAGCAGAATAGGATATTCGAGATATACCCTACCTTACTCAAATCATAAGGCAGCTTTTCCTGACTGTCGTGAGCTTTTAGTCATCATAGTGGTATAGGACATACGTGGTATACCCTATCGCACTCAAATCATCGACTAGCTTCCGACACACACATTTCATTCATTTAATTCAACTTTTTCATTTGACATTGAGTCACGTGTTACTTATCACATTCAAACCTTCAGATATTCACAGTATAACATACTCCGGATCTAAATACAGACTATCATAAATCTCAAGATATATACGTAGCACTAAGCACACGACTTATAAGAAAATCAGAAATCACTCGTCCAAAAGGGGTATAACTTTATAAATTAGCTCATCATTTACTATGGCTCGTGAAAAATAGATCTCAGGTGAAACAACTAACTTACTAAACATATGATGTATAGCTTGGATGACTATAAAAATAACGAACTTAGAATATGCATTTGCTCACTCGGGACAAAACAAAAACATAAATGTCGAATTTTTTTGAAAATTATAGCTCATTTTGCATCGAAACATAACGAATTAAGCAAATGTGTAGATACATATCGAACATTCCCCTCCCCCACACTTAAAAATCAACATGTCCCCATGTTGTGCAGAATGAAAGAAAAGGAAAAACACTTAGCTGATTTCAAGCGTTACTCGAACGTCGGTCGGGCCGGAGCCTACATAGTGACACTTAGAACTCGGAACCAGACAATGTAGCGTGACAAAACCGCTAAAAAGATGCCTGCACGACTCGACAGACACGAAAACATCTCGGGGAAAACGGGGAATTATACCAAAATGAACAGAGAAAGCAAAATCAAGATAAATCAAAAGGTAAAACATTCAATACATCCAGAAAGTATAAACACAGTAGAAATGAAAGTGCGGGTGCCTTATGGCTTACATGATCCATCGAAAATAAATAGTAGCAGCATCAAAAGTACAATGAATCATATAAGTAGAAATGTCAATAATACAAAACACAAAATCTAAAATCAAACAAATAAGATCAAGGCTGGCTCGGCGCCGCAGAATCATCAGCCGGAGGATCAGAAGAGGGTCCAGAAGGTGGTGCCGTAGTTCTGTCTACCGAGTCAGGCTGCTCCTCATCTGACGATGACTCAGACTCATGTAGAACATCTGCGATGGCCTGCTCAATCTCCGAAGAAAAATGGTAATCAATGGCGCTCGGACAGAAGATCCTGTCATCTCTTGGCTGCCGGCCCTCGCTAATACACTTCAAAATAGTCAAAATGTTGTTCTGAGACGTCCTGGTGTCCTCAAGCCAGTCCCGCACACTGTTGGCCATACTTAGCCGCATCCTGACCACGGGGGATAAAGTAGGAAGGGAGGATGCTCGAGATGGTGCTGATGATGAACCAGGCTCCTGAGGTGCCTCTGTCTCAGACCGTCCCGAAGACTTACCCTTTTCCCTTTGTAAAGGCCTCGGGTTCTTCGGCCTATGATCAGCTCCAAACTCAGGCACACCGGCATCGAGACATAAACTGTGGATCAGGTGAGGGACGATCAAGCTCCACGTATAAACCTTCTGGTTGATCGAGATCTCGTCATACAAAGCTTGTCCCACATCCACATTCAAACCGAACGTCAAGGCATACAGCATACCTAGGTCACCGATATGAAAATGTGTCAGGTTGTTCTTAGGCAACAACCGACTCTGAATAAACCGACACTGGACCTTCCAGTCCTCCGTCCAGGTCGTGGTAACCAACTCCTTCCGGTCTCCTCCCGGTCGCAACGTCCAAGCCACATCCGGGCACACTCTTAACCGCAACTCCTCCAAAGGATCCTGTCCCAAACTCTGTCTATGCACAATCTCTTCCTTATAATCCCGTCCCTCAAAGGCCGCCAAGTTGTATTTCTGATTAATCACTTCCGGTGTAAAAGGAACTTCTACCCCTCGAACCACAACTACCTTCGTCCCCAAGTCGGTCTCCGAACAGTTTGCATAAAATTCCCTAACTAGGGAGCTATTGACCGGGGTAGTCGGGATCGTCATCAAGGCTTCCCATTTCCTATCCGTAAGCAACTTAACGAACCCCGGATCGACCTTTGCCTCCAAAATAGCCCTCTCAACCAACATGTTCCTTGAGAAGTAATGTTTAGTATAAACCTCATGGGCTCTAGGGTTTATGAATCGACGAGGCAATGGCATGGGAGCGACGGTTTTAGATTTCTTCCTAGATGGGGCAGCCCTAGGTACAACCGGTTCCTCCTTACGGGTAGCTTCTACGGTTTCCTCAGCCCTAGATGACCCTCCACCCCGGGGAACCCTAGGCATCCGTGCCAATGGCACATCCTCATCCGTTTCAGAATCTGAACTTGGCTCATCTCGTAAGGTTGCCCTAGTTTGGGTGGCTCTGGGGGTTGCTCCCGAATACTCACACACCGGTTAGGATCAACCAAGGTAGGATCAAACTCTTTTCGCTTTTTCCCCGCCTCCCGGGCCACTTCTTTACCATGCCTTTTCATGACTGCTTTCTTATGAACCATTTTCAACCCAGACTAAGCCAAAACAACCCCAATTCACAACAAGATACCCGTTTAACATCCAAAGAGGGATTTCAAAGCAACCAAACCACAACCACAACCACAATCATCACCAAACAACCCATTCACCACCCATCACACACCATATCACCATAACAGATCAGAAAGAAACACAAAACCAGAAAAAAAAAACGAATTAAGATGATATTCAAGTGAACGAGCCAACCCAAAGATCGAACTCGCAAAAACGTGAATAAAAACTAGAAAAGTTGTTACTAACTTACCAAGTAGGATGAGTAGATGTTGATCGAGGTGAAAATCAGTCCAAACAACACAAAAATGACCTCCAAAATCGAATTTTTCTTCCGAAAATCCGGACTTCAATGGGGTCTGATTCTCCAAAAATATTGTGTGTTGGGGGATTTGGTTATGAAAATCAAAGAGAGAGGATCAAGGGCGGCCTGTAGCACTTTGAATCGCTCAAAATGGTTTAGAATTGACGACTTTAGGGCAAAAGGAGGGAGAGAAACCGTTTTTGCTTTTGAAAATTCTGAAAAGTGAAGGTTCACTCGAAGAAGGGGTATATATAGACAGAGGTTGGGCGCTGTCGTCAACTCGGTGGGCGGGGCGTCCACTGGAAATCGAATGAACTGGACGGGCGTCCAGTTTAGTAGACGCTCGTCCAAGAGTTTAAATCACATACAGGATTGGAGGGAAAATATCAGACGGGCGTCCAGGCTTAGTGGACGCTCGTCTAGGGATTGGTCATAGCGGATGGGCGTCCAAGCAGGAAAATGTGCAGAAATCATAAAATTCCCATATAACTCAAATTCAAAATTTCATCTCTTATTAAACTTAAATAAAGCTTCAAAAATACAAATAAAAATCAAACGAAGTACATAAAATTACTAGAAAAAATAAATAAAAACAGATAGAAAACAGTGGGTTGCCTCCCACTCAGCGCTTTTGTTTTACGTCGTTTGCTCGACGAAACAGCCTAAGAACGCTAGTCATCGTAAATGGCCGACCAATCTATCACTCGAATGAGACGGCGGAGCATGTCAATCGCTGGAGGGAAGTCATACTCATCTTGTAAACCCCAGTCCTCACCAGCTACATCAACACCTCGAAAATGCTCAGCTTGCAGCACTAGCGCTAAATCTGTCAGCATCGGATCATTGAGAATCGTGTACGGACGTCCAAGAGCCTCCCGTAACTCCTCAGTAGTGAAGTCTCCACCTCCCGAACAGCGGGGAAGAATGAGAACATAGGTGACCGTCTTGACGCGGGTACTAATGTCGAAATCTACGTGCAAAATAATGGTTCCTCCCGGTCCGTCATCTACAGTAATGAGTGGGATCTTCCTAAGGAAAGGTAACTCCTCTGGCTGAACACCGAAATCCATATCTATAAAGCGCACTAAGTGACAGATATAAACAAAAACAAAACTTAGTAAGCTAAACTTAAATACTAAAACTTAAACACTAAAACTACTGTTGGGAGGATTTTGCATCATAAAAACAAAAGAAAATTTATAAACCTATACTTAACATGCAAACTAACTCCTAACCGACCAAATATCGGGTAGTTGATAGCATAGTAGGGTAAGTACAGGGTCGATCCACAGGGAATTGGGATGTTGAATCTAATTTCACTAATTCCTTTCGATTGTTACTTAGGAAAAACGAATAAACGAAAGAACAAATAAAATAAACGAAAAAGCAATTAAAATAAAGCTAACCTACGAAATAAAATAACACAACCTAAACTAAACTAAAGATACATGGGATCAAACAGTGCACAAACCAAGTGATTTCAATCCTATTTCATCTCATGATTTCAATTCAAATTGTGGTTTCACCTTTACACGAGATACAAATCCCTAATTCCTTAGTGAATCTATTTCTCAAGCTATGAATCCCTAATTCCTTAGTGAATTCAATTATCGATCTCTCCTCTTCCGAATGTTGAGATCAATATTCCATACAAAACGAAGGTGTAGATTCAGGTTAACTCTCGTATTTTAGAACCTAACAACCTAGATAATTAACCAATTAACTTGTCATCATTAATGATTAAAAATCCTATCTTTCTACGGTGATCTAGTCTACGCAACTTCCGTATGTTGTAAACGTATCAATAGCAAACTGATCTCTCGATCTAATTCACATCATAGCATCAAAATCATAGAACGATACAAAATAAATTAAAGATCATAAAAAACGAATAAGGACTGAATAAATTAAATAAATAAACTCACGTAGTTTGGTACATGATTGAATCCATGAATCGAAAACGGAAGAAAAACGACATCCTAATCTAACCCGGATCACCCGAGCACAAGGCTCGGGTGACCGGCCTTGGAACTCCTCAGAATTGCCGCTGCTGTGATGTATTTGCCGCAGGAATATTGTGTATGAATTATGGGATGATTTAGGTTTACAAGCTGCTGCATATATATAGAGGAGTATGTCGGCTACTTCTAAATAATTGCGGCTGAAATTATCCTAATTAATTAGGGAATTGAAATATATGTCGGCTGTGGCAATGTGTAAGTCGGTTCTGCTGAGAGTCGACCTTGGATGCCAGTTTGCATAGAGGCTGAACTCAAACTTCTAAAATTCATATCTTGAGTTGTAGACCTCCAAAAATTATGATCCGAATGTCATAAAAAAGCTCCCGGAAAACTCTACAACTTTCATTAAGGACTCTTCTTCAGAAAACGCCTTTTTGATTAGCCCGTCGTATTACGAGTCATTTTCGGGATTTTCCCAAGCTTTATTTCATCTTCATCCTCTTGTATCTCTTTCTTTCCACTTTAATCTTCAATCAAACATCATTTAGACCTCTTCCATTCCACATTTGTGCACCTAAAAGATGACAAAACCGAGCAAAACGTAAAACCATACAAAATAGATAATAAAACCACGATATTTACTCGATTTTGCATTTTAACTATTCAAAACGTCATTTGCTCAATTAATCGATTATAAGCTCGAATTCTACGAAAAAATCCATATATGGGGTATATTGATATAAAATATATCCTTATAAAACACTACAAATTGACCCTTAACAACTCCCCCACACTTATCTTTTGCTCGTCCCGAGCAAAACAAAACAAAGTCAAGCTCGAGACAAATAAACATCCATACAAATATGAAGTATATTCAATAACTTAGAATTTCACCCGTGTAGTGTGTGCATAGCCATAATAAACTTCCACTAAGTTCCACAATTTGAAAGTTATTCAAACCAAAACTAGCCCGGTTTCCCATCTAAGTTAGAAATATTCAAAAATTATAACAGGCACTTTATAAAACATACATATCCCAAAAAGAAATAGTAGAGAATATCTAAAATATTTCTGACAGACTCAGAGGATAATCCCTACAACATATCCTTCGATTTATCTTGGGGGTATAAGATTAACGATAACTAAGTCCTTACTTATTCATAATAATATATTTCAATATTTTCACTTTTTCACACTTTTCTAACACACATCGAGAATAAGCTTTTGCCTCATAGCGAGAATAGGACATTTCAAGATAATCCCTACCTTACTCCAATCATAAGGCGACTATAAACCGATATGTCGTGAGCTTTGGTCATCATAGTGGAATAGGACATCGTGTGGTACACCCTACCTCACCCAAATCATAAACCAAACTTCCGACACACACAATTACAATTATGTTTACTTAGAGATTTACATTTGGCGGTGGAAAAGATTATTTTCTAGTAGCACGAGACCACTGAGCATAACACCTCAAGTAAACAATTTATTACTATTGCAAAGACTTAATCACGTTTCACTTATCACATTCAAACGCGTCTGAGATATTCACAAATATGTCATACTTTAATCCTAGAATACAAACTACTAAACTTTTCAAGAATTGTACATAAGCAAAGAAACATGCTATAATCATCAAAAATCTCCAACTAAAATGGGGTAGGCTTTCAACATTTAGCTCATCATTTACTATGGCATGTGAAAAATAGTGTCGGGTGAAACAACTAAAATTACTAAATATATAGAATATAGCAAAAATGATATAAACTCAAGCAAAGATATGCCTTTGTCTACTCGGGATATAACAAAAAATTAGAAAATTAAGCACTTTTCATAGAAATACTAAAAATATGAGCAAACGAAAGTAGACACAAAATCATCTATCCTTTCCCCACACTTAGATTGCAACTTGTCCTCAAGTTATACAGAAATAATAAATTAGAGAACTTAGCTGATTGGATGCTGGAAATTCTGGAGGAACCAACAAGAACCAGGATTGCTTGCATAGCTCATTAGACTGTGGAGCATCACAGGACAACTGAATACATCTTTAAAGTGCACAATAGCTATAGAAAGTATCATGCAGACTTGATTAGTGCAAAAAGAGTCTTCGGGGAAAAAGAAAAGATTACATATATAAAGCACATGAAGAAAAGGATCATAGAGATTTTTCAACTTAAGCTCAACTAAAGATTGAATACTATACATGAAATACTACAAAGTCGTAGGCTAGGTGCAACTATATGAAAATATACTACAATGCAATCTACATGATATGCAATCCTAAAAATAAAATAAATAAAAAAAAAAATTACGAAGGCTCAGCCGAGCAAGTTGACCCCTCGACAACTCTACGGTGACTCTACGCCTATGCAGAAACTAAAATAAAAGCGAGGTAGTATTACGAGAAACCGACGATTAACTACACTCAAGAAAAATAAAAGAAAAATAGAAAAACAATGCAACTAGATGACATGCAACTAAATGATATGCATCTGAATGATATGCAAAAATAAAAGAAAATAAAAGAAAGAAAACTAGCCCACTCATTTGCAACATGACATGTATATAATAAACGTCTACCGAGATCTTGACAAAGTTACGATAAACGACGATCTCGTTTATTACATGCGATGTAGGCGCGCTTTAAGACTCGTCAAAGGTGATAGCATTATGGAAAACCAACGATTAGCTATACTAAAAAGATATAACTCATAAGGTTTCCATCGTAGCAACGGAAAACCGGCGATTACTACCCAAATGAGTTATAAAAATAACAAGGAAGCACATAAGTCTCAAAGCTCACAAGATTCATCACGGTGGTATGTAGCATACGAAACCGACATTAGCTACTAATTAACACGAAGACCGATTTATAGCATACGAGAACCGATAAGAATTATAACTTGCATAGATGAATCATGTATAAGGAATAAGATCATTTACTTAGCATGAATTCATAGATGGAAAGGTATAACATTCATATTCGTGACATCTATGTAAAAAATAAATAGGCCACGATGCTCGAATGTAAGCAATCCATACTAAATAAAAGCATTAGGAATGAGATCAAGAAAAACCTGGACTCACGAATCGGCGTTCAAAGACAAATGACGGGCGTTCACCTCAAAATACACTTTGGACAAGCGTTCAACAAAACAAACGCTCGTTTGACTTGAAAACCAACCGGACGGACGTTCGAAAGCATATAGACGCTGCCTGCGGTCCTTTAAACGAATGCAGTCGAAAATATTTGAACGGACGGCGTCCCAATACTTTCAAACGCTCGTTTACTCAAGCAGCTAAAGAATCGGGCGGGCGTTCACTAACTTGAACGCTCGTCCATACAACGAATACACAATGAGAGAGCAGAAAACGCAGACAAACCCTAAAAACTTAAAACACATATTAACACGAGATCACAAAGCCACCACTTTCAATTAAAGCACAAAGAGGTTAGATCGGAAAACACATAAACACATACTTCACGTTTAAACAAATCGAGTAAAAACTTTTGCACATTCTTAACCTTATGGTCATCGAAACACGGCAAAATAAAAACTCTCGATTTGGTAAACGCTACTTTTATTAAAACGAAAAATAAACGTAACAAAATCGAAAATAACAAGATCGATTCAACATGACACCTATTCCCGGCAACGGCGCCACTTTTGTTGGGAGGATTTTGCATCATAAAAACAAAAGAAAATTTATAAACCTATACTTAACATGCAAACTAACTCCTAACCGACCAAATATCGGGTAGTTGATAGCATAGTAGGGTAAGTACATGGTCGATCCACAGGGAATTGGGATGTTGAATCTAATTTCACTAATTCCTTTCGATTGTTACTTAGGAAAACGAATAAACGCGAAAGAACAAATAAAATAAACGAAAAAGCAATTAAAATAAAGCTAACCTACGAAATAAAATAACACAACCTAAACTAAACTAAAGATACATGAGATCAAACAGTGCACAAACCAAGTGATTTCAATCATATTTCATCTCATGATTTCAATTCAAATTGTGGTTTCACCTTTACACGAGATACAAATCCCTAATTCCTTAGTGAATCTATTTCTCAAGCTATGAATCCCTAATTCCTTAGTGAATTCAATTATCGATCTCTCCTCTTCCGAATGTTGAGATCAATATTCCATACAAAACGAAGGTGTAGATTCAGGTTAACTCTCGTATTTTAGAACCTAACAACCTAGATAATTAACCAATTAACTTGCCATCATTAATGATTAAAAATCCTATCTTTCTATGGTGATCTAGTCTACGCAACTTCTGTATGTTGTAAACGTATCAATAGCAAACTGATCTCTCGATCTAATTCACATCATAGCATCAAAATCATAGAACGATACAAAATAAATTAAAGATCATAAAAAACGAATAAGGACTGAATAAATTAAATAAATAAACTCACGTAGTTTGGTACATGATTGAATCCATGAATCAAAAACGGAAGAAAAACGACATCCTAATCTAACCCGGATCACCCGAGCACAAGGCTCGGGTGACCGGCCTTGGAACTCCTCAGAATTGCCGCTGCTGTGATGTATTTGCCGCAGGAATATTGTGTATGAATTATGGGATGATTTAGGTTTACAAGCTGCTGCATATATATAGAGGAGTATGTCGGCTACTTCTAAATAATTGCGGCTGAAATTATCCTAATTAATTAGGGAATTGAAATATATGTCGGTTTGTGGCAATGTGTAAGTCGGTTCTGTGAGAGTCGACCTTGGGCGCTTGATTTGCATAGAGGCTGAACTCAAACTTCTAAAATTCATATCTTGAGTTGTAGACCTCCAAAAATTATGATCCGAATGTCATAAAAAAGCTCCCGGAAAACTCTACAACTTTCATTAAGGACTCTTCTTGACGCCTTTTTGATTAGCCCGTCAGACATTACAGTCAGTCGTTTTCGGGATTTTCCCAAGCTTTATTTCATCTTCATCCTCTTGTATCTCTTTCTTTCCACTTTAATCTTCAATCAAACATCATTTAGACCTCTTCCATTCCACATTTGTGCACCTAAAAGATGACAAAACCGAGCAAAACGTAAAACCATACAAAATAGATAATAAAACCACGATATTTACTCGATTTTGCATTTTAACTATTCAAAACGTCATTTGCTCAATTAATCGATTATAAGCTCGAATTCTACGAAAAAATCCATATATGGGGTATATTGATATAAAATATATCCTTATAAAACACTACAAATTGACCCTTAACAACTACAAAAGCATAACAAAAACGACTAAAACTAATGATATCTAGGATGCCTCCTAGTAGCGCTTTTGGTTAATGTCGTTAGCTCGACACCGTTTAAAGCTCAGCCTGGATCAGGCCATTTGACTTTTCTGCCAGCCACTACCTCGTGTAAGCTCTGATCAGTAGTGTGGCTGCAGAAACAGCATCTAACACATGGGGTAAAATCTTTAATATTTTTCCAAATACGCTTAAACTTCCCCATGGTTGACTTTTTCCTCTTCTGATTCCTCTGATGACTTTTTAGTTGACGCTCCCTCCAATACTCTTCCATATCCCAACTACCGGCTAGAACTTCTTCAGATTGACTATTATCGTCATCCTCTGAAAATAGGTCGGGTGAAAACACGTCCAATTCATCGACTTGTGTAGCACCACACCCGAGGATATCGAGGCAACGAACAGTCAAAGATTTTTCTTTAGGTGCACCAATTTAGTCCTTACACCTTTGACCATTCACTCGAAACGGTTTACCGCTATAACCGTGAAGTTCGAGAACGCCTCCAGGAATGATTTGGAGAATCCCGAAAGGGCCGGACCAACGTGTCCTGAACTTTCCAGGGAACAAATGTAACCTAGAATTGTATAGAAGAACTTGTTCGCCGACTTGAAATTCTCTCTTCTTAATCTTAGCATCGTGGAGTAGCTTCATCTTATCTTTACTAATCCTGGCACTTTCATAGGCCTGGAGTCTGAATTCGTCTAACTCATGTAACTGCTGCAGTCGATGTTTTCCACAAGATTGGGAATCAAAGTTCAGAAACTTTGTAGCCCAATAAGCTCTATGCTCTAACTCGACAGGCAGATGACATGGTTTTCCATAGACCATTTGATATGGAGATGTACCCATCGGGGTTTTATAGGCAGTTCTATATGCCCAAAGTACATCATCTAACTTCAAACTCCAGTCCTTTCTATGACTGTTTACCGTCTTCTCCAGGATTTTCTTGATGCTTTGGTTGCTCCTTTCAACCTGACCACTAGTCATCGGATGATATGGTGTGCCAATTTTATGACTAACACCATACTTTTCAAGGACTTTCTCTAGGGGTCGGTTGCAGAAATGCGTCCCTTCATCACTGATCAAGGCACGTGGACATCCAAACCTCATGAAGATGTTTTTCTTTAAGAATTTCATGACCGTCTTATGATCATTGTGAGGAGTGGCTTGAGCCTCCACCCATTTTGACACGTATTCCACACAGACTAAGATGTATTTGTTACCACAAGATGATGGGAATGGTCCCATAAAATCGATACCCCATACATCAAAGACCTCGCATTCTAGGATGGGTTTCAAAGGCATGTCAAAACGCCTTGTCAGAGCACCGGTTCTCTGGCATCTATCACAAGCTTTACAGAAAGCTTCTGTATCTTTAAAGATTGTAGGCCAATAGAAACCGGATTGAAAGATCTTAGCAACGGTTTTCCACGGACCAAAGTGACCTCCAGTGGGTCCACTGTGGCATTGCTCAATGATAGCACGTTGCTCAGATTCAGGAACACATCTTCTAAGCAAACCGTCTTTACAGATCTTGAAAAGATAAGGTTCATCCCATACGAAATATTTCAAATCAGAGAAGAACTTTTTCTTCTCCTGATAAGACATTTCTGGGTCTAAATATCTGGCATGAAGGTAATTTACAATGGAAGAATACCATGGAACATCAGGAGGACAACCGTCTATCAACATAATGTTTTCTAGAGGAAAGTAAAGATCTATATCATCTGGATCATCCTTTTCCTCACTTAACATTCTAGAAATGTGATCAGCCACTACGTTTTCACTGCCCTTTTTGTCCTTAATTTGAACGTCAAACTCTTGTAGGGTCAGTATCCAACACAGTAGGCGCGGTTTAGCCTCTTTCTTAGTCATCAGGTACCATAAGCGGCGTGATCGATCCCCACACAATCACTTGAGCTCCTAACAAGTAACTACGAAACTTGTCCATAGCAAAGACTACGGCCAATAGTTCCTTTTCAGTGGTCGTATAGTTAACTTGAGAGGGGTTCAATGTGTGACTGGTGTAATAGATAGGCTAGAATTTCCCTTTGATCTTTTGCCCTAGAACAGCACCAACAACATAGTTCGATGCGTCGCACATAAGCTCAAAAGGTAGATTCCAGTCAGGCGATATAAGAATGGGAGCAGAGATTAAACGATCCTTAAGCTCCTCAAACTCTTGCTTGCAGCTCTCATCAAAATTGAACTCAACGTCTTCCTTCAGTAAAGTAGACAGGGGCTTGGCTATCTTGGAGAAGTCTTGAATGAATCTTCTGTAGAAACCGACATGTCCAAGAAAGCCTCTAACTTCCCGCACATTCTTGAGATAGCTCATCTTCTCGGTAGCTTCTACTTTTGCCCTGTCAACTTCTATACCTTTGGCGGAGATTTTGTGGCCAAGAACTATTCCCTCATCTACCATAAAATGGCACTTTTCCCAATTGAGTACTAAGTTCTTTTCCACACATCTGGATAACACTTGATCAAGATTGTCAAGGCAATCATCAAAAGACTGACCAAAAACCGAAAAATCGTCCATAAAAATCTCCATACACTTTTCTACAAGCCCGTCAAAGATAGCTAGCATACATCGCTAAAATGTAGCTGGGGCATTGCAGAGACCAAATGGCATTCGCCTGTAAGCAAACGTACCATAAGGGCAGGTAAAGGTGGTCTTTTCTTGGTCAGCTGGATCAATGGGTATTTGGAAGTATCCTGAATATCCATCTAGGAAACAGTAGAATGCGTGTCCCGCCAGACGCTCGAGCATCTGGTCAATGAATGGAAGGGGAAAGTGATCTTTCATGGTTACCTCATTGAGCTTTCGATAGTCGATGCAGACTCTGTAACCAGTGACAAGTCTCAATGCTATTTCCTCTCCCTTCTCATTCTTCTCAATCGTAATTCCTCCCTTCTTGGGAACTACTTGAGTCAGGGAAACCCATTCACTATCCGCGATGGCATAAATGATTCCCATGTCCAGAAGTTTAATGATTTCTTTCTTAACCACCTCTTGCATATGAGGGTTGAGCCTTCTCTGGGGCTGTCTAATACATTTTGCACCCTCATTTGTCTTGATCTTGTGCATACAGATGTCCGGAGATATCCCTCTGATATCTCCTACTTGCCATCCAAAGGCTTTTTCATTTTTCTTCAAGACGTTGATCGCCATTTCCTCTATGCGAAAAAGCTTGGCGAGATATAATCAATGGAAGCTTGTCACCTTCTCTTAAAAACACATACTTAAGATGTTTAGGCAACGGCTTCAACACTAAATCTGCAGGGGGGGTCTTCTAAACTCGACTTGAGATCTCCACTTTTCAATTCAATATCGCTGAGTTTACTCTGTGGTCCCACTGCCAAAGCCTCTCCTTCCAACAACTCTTCCTCAAAATCAGCTGCTAATTGATCTAGATTGACCACACCATGAGTATTTAGATTATCAACCAATCGCTCATATTCCGCTTCTACAGCCATGACTTGCTTATCCATATAATCGGTGAAATCATCTGTCATGTAATCAATGGAAAAGCCGGTTGGAGGGCCCGAGGGAACTTGAATGGACTTCAAGACATTGTAACTCACCTCTTGATCACCAACTCGGATAGTCACTTGCCCACCATCGCAATCGATGAGGGCTCTAGCTGTGGATAAGAATGGTCTTCCAAGAATCAGGGGGACGTTTTCATCTTTCTCCATATCTAAGACATACCAATCGACTGGAAAGGTAAATCTATCAATCTGAACCAAAACGTCTTTCAGGATCCCTGAAGCTTTCTTAGAAGATCTATCAGCGAACTGTAGACTCATAGTAGTGGGTTCTAGAAAAATTTGTGTAAACCGAGTTGTTGCATATCTGAGACATTGGCATAAGACTTATAGAGGCACCTAGATCACACAAAGAATTAGGGAAGACTAAACCTCCCATTAACACTGTAAGTACGAACTTGCCAGGGTCACCTCTTTTAATTGGTAAGTCTTCATAATTAATCACGGAGCAATCCTCACCAATTTGCCTTTCCATGCCTGCTAACTTCTTTTTCGAAGATACAACATCCTTGATAAATTTTGTATACTTAGGCATCTCAACCAAGACATCTGATAATGGAAGATTTACCTGAGTATTTTTCAACAGGTTCAGAACCTTTTCGTACTTTTTGTCCTCACTCAAGGGAATGTTGCTCTTTCTCGGTGGAAATGGAAGCTTCTTAAGGTCACTCTCAGAAAAGACTTTCTTTGAGGATGCACTTACAGCTGTGTCTTCCAGATCTTTCCATCGAACAGATTTTTCAGACTTTTTGTAGTCGGATCATCTCCTCGACTTTAAACTTTTTTCGCCTCTCAAGGATCACCACTTGAGGGTCTCCAACTTCTTCACCTCTCAGGGAATCAGCCACCTGAGTTTTCTCTTGCAGTTGAAGGGAGTGTAGGTGCTCAGCTTCCCCTCCTGCCTTATCGATGGCAGGAGGGGCTAGTGGTTTCCCTGATGGGAAGGACCACTAACTTGAGTACCACTTCTCAGATTCATCGCACTGGCCTCCTCTTTACCGTATTGAATTGATGGCACGAGGTCAGTACATGGGCCTTTGTTCAAGTCAGCTTGAGCAACTTGACCACCCTTCGGATTCTTCTCGGTGAAACTGGGCAGTTGCCCTGGGGGTCTAGAAGCTAACTGTTCAGCCAGTTGCCCAATTTGCCTCTCTAGATTCTTCATTGACCTACTTTGCTCCTCCAATTTAGCTTCAAGATTGGTAGGTTGGGAGGGGCCTTGAGAGTTTTGGAAGTTTGAAGAATAGGGCTGGCTGGGCCGACTTTGGAATTGAGAATTTGAATTGGAAGGCCAATTCTGATTGAATTTTTGCGTAGGATTGGAAAAATTCAAGTTTTGGTTCTGATTAAACCCAGGGTTTCTATTGAAATTCTGATTCGAATTAAAATTCGAATTAGGAGTGAAATTTGAAGATGGATTAAACCCTTGGTTTTGGAAATTATTCTGGCCAGGAAACTGATTGAACCTTGGATTGTTCTGGCCATAGAATGCATTCACTTCTGCATTCTGTCCGTTCATAGGACAGAATTTAGAAGTGTGCCCCACCTCGTCACAATTCTGACATGTGACTTGATTGTACTGTCCCATAATCATGGGCGATTCACTGATAAGGTGCGGGGGGATTAAATTGACACCGGCCATTTATATGGCGATCGGCGGCAATTTTCAAAGATGAGAACTCGAGGGTTACGTGGAAAAGAAGAAGTTTGATTTATCGGGTTTGGAACTTGAGATATTGCCATCTGCTTCTGCAGCATGGCGATCAAACTTTGCATGTTAACTTCCTCAACCTTAGGAGGATGAGGTGCTTGAATTGCTTGATAAGAGGGGGCATAGTTGTACTTTGCAATGTCCTCAAACAATGCCCATCCCTCTTCAGGTGTTTTCTTCAGAAATGCCCCACCAGAAGAACTATTGACCATGCCTTTGGTGAGCTCGGTCAATCCACTGAAGAATGTATTGACTTGCCTTTCCAGTGGCAAGCCATGGTGAGGACACTTTCTAAGAAGAGACTTGAATCTCTTCCAACATTCGAAGAAGGATTCATTCTCTTTCTGATAGAAAGTGAATATTTCATTTAAACACTGGGCCGTCTTTGAAGGTGGAAAATATTGACTCAAGAACTCCTTTTCGAGTTCTGCCCAGGTAGTGATAGATTCAGAAGGGAGAGAGGTGTACCACTCTTTAGCCTCTCCTTTCAGAGAAAAAGGAAAAAGTTTTAGCTTAATCGCATCCTCACTTACTCCTTGGATGCGTGTAGTACCGCATATCTCTAAGAATGTATGTAAGTGGGTATGCGGATTCTCTGATTGATAGCCGTGAAAAATTGATGCGTGCTGCATCATCTGGATAAGTCCTGGCTTCAGCTCAAAGGTTTGTGCGGTAATGGCTGGGATAACAATAGCCGGGTTGACTTTGACTTCGCCTGGCATGGCGTAGTCTGCCAACGTACGTCTATTATTAGCGGCCATTATCACAAAATCAGTGATTTCCCTTGCTAGTTGATCTTCGAGATCTTGCTCGGCTCTGTCTGCCAGAACCGTAGAACGGTAAATCCGCCTGTTTGGCCGGACTACGGTTCGCTCGGGGTCAGGGGTGTATAATAACGGTCCCTTTTGACTCCGAGTTTGCATAAACCGGACCAAAAACAAGTGAGACGAGGCCTAAAACTAAAAAATTAAAATCCTAAACTAAAAATTAAAAGCCTAAAGAAAAGAAAAGACAAGAAAAGAAAAGACAAGAAAAGAAAGGAAACAAGATTATTAAGGGAAAGGGACCAGACGGACGTCCAATGTCTTGGACGGGCGTCCGGATGGAATTTGGACTGGACGGGCGTTTAGTGGTCCCAACGCTCGTCTGCAGGACAGAATACTTGAACGGGCGTCCAAATTTTATGGACGATCGTCTAAGTGAAAGAAAATAGAACAGTATTGGAAATTTTCCAGCGGACGGGCGTCCAATATCCCAGACGCCCGTTTGGTAGCGGGAAAATTAGAACAGAAGCAGGAAATTTGCAGAAAATAACAGAAAAGAAGGGGAACGAAAGGATAGAAACAGAAACAGAGAGAAGAGATAGAGGGGAGAACTAATCACAAGAGAACCTTAAACCCTAAACTAAAACCCTAATTAACTACTTACCTAAACGATTATCAACTAAAAACAAGAATTTAAAATGAAATAAAAAAACAGGAAAAACAGAAAACAAACAGAAAAACGAAAAACAAAAACTAGACAACCGTCCGGTTCCCCGGCAACGGCGCCAAAAACTTGTCACGGATTTTATCAACACAAAACAAACAAGTAATAATCCGGTTAACCTCAAGTATAAGGATCGTAGTAAAGAGGTTGATACCGGGTCGATCTTACGGGGAACTAAACGATTGTGATTCTAGCTTTTGTCTAACCTAAACTATGTCACGAAACTAATCTAAATAGTGAATAAAAATCAAACAAAACAGAAAATAAAACTAGACAGAGGATATAATCCAAAGCTAGGAAGGATACGGGCTGCAAACCAATTCAATACTAAACTAATCTAAGATGCAAATAAAAGTAAACTAACTAAACAAATTCAAGTTTTAAGGATTAAATCAAGTTTATAACGAGCAAACGAGGATTGATCCACCTATCCAACAAGAATTGATTTCCTATCTCGATTATATTGCGGTCTTTATCTAGGTTGTGATTCACCTTATCTAATTATGAACCCTAATTCCTTAGAAAGTTCATCTATTAATCTATTATCTTCCGATGTGAGATTAACGCGTTTCCTAACCAAAGGTGCAAATTTTATGTTTATTATCTAGCAATTAAACCTTTTAACTTCCGTTATGATAGATTCGAATTATTATTCTTATTCATGATGATCTAGGGTTTATTAAGATTTCCATCAACAATAAACAATCACACATGCATATCTTCCGATATAAAAGCAATTAAACGTAATAAACATGAATAAGAAACAACCTTTAAATAAAAACTCACAGTACAATTGAAGAAAACGAAATCAACAACCGTTGGATGGCTTCACAATACTCGTTTGATGAAGCTTTTAGCCTCTGAACATCCTCAGCAACTCAAATTTGCATAAACAGTGCATAAAAAGTAACTAGTTTCTAATCTAAACTAAAGTGCATAAAAACTGGAACAAAAGGAAGAAAAACGCAGCCTAAAGCCGCCCCTAGGTTTAGGGTTTTGAATAATGAGTGTATGGTATATTTAGGGTGGAGAAACAGCCGACTATTTAAAGATTTTAAAGTCGGTTCAAAAAAAGTCGGCTACCGGCCGCCCGTGCAGTAGGGTGAACGCCCGTCCATTCTTCAGTTTAACTTCGAATCGGGCCGAGTCACGACCAAACGCTCGTCCATCCAGCGTCCACTCCAGCGTCCAAACTTCCTGAATCAACTTCCCATCCTTGGACGCTCGTTCACTTCCATCAGACGCCCGTCCACTGGACGGGACCTGGACGCCAGTTCAATATGATTGAATTTCGATTTCTTGATCTCTATCTCTTTTCTTCTTGTCAATTCCTTCATTATCTCTTTTAATCATCATATATTTCGACTCTTATCTCTTTTTGATCATCATTTGAGCATCAAACACGTACCTATAACACATAAAAACATCGCAAAACGTAATAATGTCCAAATAATCATAAAATCATAATTAAAACACATAAATTAACCTATTTTGCGATTAACTCTTTTAAAATATCATTTACTCAATATTTCCATTAAACACTTGTTTCTTATGCAAATTAATACATATATGAGGGAAATTAACATAGAATATAGCCTTATAAATCGTGTAAAATCACCCTTAACAACTAGTTTGGAGACATCTAATGGTATCAAACTGATTCTTAAACGGGTTAAGCATGTTCCAGAGATCCGGTTTAATATGATTTATGTTTGCACACAGTGATGATGGTTATAATAGCTCTTTTTCTTGTGATAAGTGGAAGCTCACAAAAAGGTCTTCAGTTGTGGCTAGAGGTACAAAGACATCTACACTTTTCTTGACTCAAGCCAAAGTTATTGTCGATGAGGCTCATGCAGTGGAGTCACGTGATGAGACAGTGTTGTGGCATAAGAGGTTATGTCATATGAGCTTGAAAGGAATGACTGTCTTATCAAAGAAAAATTTATTTTCTTGTTCTAATAGTTTGCATTTGGAAAAGTGTGCTCATTGTCTTGCAGGGAAGCAATCTAGAGTTTCTTTTAAATCAAATCCACCTTCAAGAAAGTCAGAAGTACTTAAGCTTGTTCATTCTGATGTTTGTGGTCCTATGAAGACAAGGACGCTAGGTGGTTCCCGCTATTGTGTGATTTTTATTGATGATCACTCAAGAAAAATTACACTTTGAAGACAAAAGATCAAGTGTTAGACGTGTTCAAGCAGTTTCAAGTTTCAGTTGAAAGGGAAACTGGAAAGAAGTTGAAGTGTATTCGGACTAACGATGGAGGTGTGTTGGTCCTAGAGAAGGGTGAAACTATAGTCAGAGGGGGGGTGAATGACTATAGTGGAGTTTCAAAAACTTTTTTTTTATTTAAAAGCTTTTGGGCAGCGGATAAGTCCCTTCTTACTATGATGTTGTTCAAATCAGTTTAGACAATCACAGATATAAGTTATGATGTAGGCAGATTAAGTAAGTACTGTAAAGTAAATTACAGAAATTAAATTGACACAAGGCTTATAGTGGTTCAGGGTGGTGTAATCCCTTAATCCACTCTTCTCTTGTGATGATTGGAGGAATTCACTATTGTTTTCACAGATACAATAGTATGATTGTCCTTGGCTTCCCAAGCTTCACAATCTGCAAGACTATCACTCCTTGATCTGCAATGCTTGATGATTCGATCTTCCTTTGTCGCTCCTCGAGATCAAAATCCTTCAACAACTATCACAGATTCAACTCCTTCTCAGATTGCCTCTGATTCAGTTGCTTCAGATTGATGTGAATGTGATTCACACACTTGCTTGATCAATCTCAGTTATGAATATGACTTTGTAGTTCTGATATTTGAGGTGATCACTAGATGTATCCTTGTAAGTTCAGAGAGAAGGCTTTTCAAATTGACAGAGTTTCTGCTTTCTTTCTTTTGAATCGTTGTTTTTTTTACACAATGCCTTCTATTTATAGCCTTGAATAATCTTGGTTTTTGTAATTCCGTCCGTTGGCTATATTAATGAGGAATAATCCTTGATTTCATTCTTGATTCCCCATTAATTGTATTCTCCTTGTTTTCGATGATCGGTTTCTTTCTTCAAACGTATAGCGAGAAAATCCGCCTGATTGATCCTTTAATGATTGTGCATTTAATGCATGATCTTCTCGAATCTTCATCGTATATCAAATTTGATCTTGTGAATGTCTCTTCGCGCTTTTAGAACGGTAGAGTGAGCCTTCGACTTAGCCGTTCATTCTTTCTTTGTCTTTTTCTCTTTGCCGAAAGTCGGTGTACTCGGCCGATTCAATTGCTTTCTTCTTGTTCTAGTTATTTAAGAGTCTTTGTACTTCACTGATCCTTGATTTGGATGAGACCAGTGTACACCATTTTTGACTATTGAGTTTCATCACTTAAAACATGACTTAGACTTATCCAAGGTCATCACAGACTTCCTTGGTTATAAGTCAGATCATAATGTCTTATTTCTTCTCTGCTGGTGCTTGGCTGGCTTTCCTTTGCCGAATATATGTTTTTGCTTTGCCGTCCTACCAACTAGTACAATACTTGTCTGACTCAACTTATACAACATGTCAGACTCTAAGTAAAGACTTATACAGAGAATTCTAACTTATTTCAGGCTTGCTATAACAGCTAGTATAGCCATCATCAAAACATAATAAAATGTTCCTAACAAGGTGAATACAAAGGTCCATTTCATTATTACTGTAAGAAACAGGGTATTAGACATGAGAGAACTCCGCCAAAGACTCCGTAGTTGAATGGCGTGGCGGAGAGGATGAACAGAACATTAGTGGAGAGAGTCAGATGTTTGCTTTCACAAGCCGAATTGCCTAAATCCTTTTAGGTTGAAGCTTTGAGTACAGTGGTTCATGTACTAAATCTATCTCTATGTGTTCCTTTGCAGAATGATGTTCCTCAGAAGGTATGGTCAGGTAAAGATGTATCTTACCATTATTTACAAATTTTTGGTTGTAAAGCTTATGTTCACATTCCAAAAGATGAGAGGTCTATGCTTGATGCTAAGACTAAACAATGTATTTTTTCTGGGTTATGGTCAAGATGAGTTTGGGTACAAATTTTATGATCTTGTTGACAAGAAAGTGATTAGAAGCCGAGATGTTGTGTTTGCAGAGAATGAGACTTTGCAAGACGTTGATAAAAATCAGAGTTCAACACCTTAGGCTAGTGATGGTTCAGCTGACTTTGAGATAATTTCTCCTAAACCCATAGAGGAGCATGGTGCAATTGATGACCAGGGTAATCAGCAGGATGATGCAGATGATGCAGTTGATTTTGTTCAGAACATTGACGATGATATGATTGTGGAACCAGTACCAGATGAGGCTTCAACAGTTATTCCCAGGAGATCTACTAGAGAAAGACACATTCCTACTAGATATCCAGTGACTGAGTATGTTTTGCTCTAAGATAGTGGAGAGCCTGAATGTTTTGAGGAGGCCATAGATGATGAACATAAAGATAAATGGCTTGATGCTATGAAAGACGAGATGGAGTCTTTGCATGAAAATCACACATATGAGTTGGTGAAATTGCCTAAGGGGAAAAAAGCTTTGAAGAATAAGTGGGTCTTCAGAATTAAGAATGAAGACAATAATTCTACACCTCGGTATAAGGCGAGATTAGTGGTCAAAGGTTTTGGTCAGAGAAAGGACATTGATTTTGGTGAGATTTTCTCTCATGTTGTGAAAATGTCTTCTATCCGGACTGTTTTTGGCTTGGCAGCTAGTCTTGATTTGGAGGTTGAGCAGATGGATGTTAAAACAGCTTTTCCTTCATGGTGATTTGAAAGAAGACATCTACATGGAGCAGCCAGAGAGTTTTTAGGTGAAAGGAAAAGAGGATCATGTGTGCAAGTTGAAGAAGAGTCTTTATGGGTTGAAGCAAGCGCCTAGACAGTGGTATAAGAAATTTGCATATGTTGTGAAGAAGCAGGGTTAGCGGAAGACTACTTCAGATCATTGCGTGTTTATTACCAGATTCTCAAGGGATGATTTTATCATTCTTTGTCAAATATGCTTGTTGTTTAAACGAAGTCGATCCTGGTTAATAGGAAATAAATTTTAATACCGGAAGACTAAATCATAACCTAGATTTTCTCATACTAGATTTGTCAAATATATATTTTAAGGAGGCAGTGATATATTCTAATGACGCGTTGTATATGGGGGCGGTACATGGCTTGTACGAATATTGTTTTCTTTGGCATTAAAATAAAATAATTTTTAGTCATGATAATAATCATTATTATTATTATAATTATAACAATGTGACAATGCTGATACTAAGTCTTGATTATCATATAAAAATGAATTTAGAATCAAAATACTTGAGTTGATGAAACTAGTTAGCTGACGGTAGGAAAGAAATCAGCTCAGTAATGGTGACTAATGTCCTCACAGAATGCATCCACATCTTTGGTAGAGGATCCACCATTTTCGACAGCTTTTACACAAACATCCTGCCATTGCTTGGCTCTTCTCCTCAGTTCTTTTCCTTCATCACTTTCCAAATCCATAAATCTTTTTAAAAGTATTGCAATTTCTTCTCTAGTTATCAAATTGCCATCATCCCTTTTCACTCTCCAACCAGTTCTCCAATCTTCAACGATATTTTTCGTATTCGTGACTTGATCGAAAGATATGGGGAAACAGAGCATAGGAAGGCCAGCAAACAAACCTTCTTTCGTAGAATTCCACCCACAGTGGGACCAAAATCCACCTACAGAAGAATGAGACAACACTCCCAACTGGTTACACCATGGCACAACAATGCCATTCACATCACCCTTTTTCATGGACTGGATCGCTTCATCGCGCGCTATCCAAAAGAATCGAACACCACTATTGTACACCCCAGCAACAATTTCATCCAATTGGGTACTAGAGACAGATAGGAAGCTACCTTGTGATATGTAAAGCACGGAACTTGCTGGTTGAGCATCTAACCATTTCATGTATTCGGGTTCCGGTTCCGGTTCCTTAAGGTTACAAGGTGAGATGTCCCGGTAAGGAATTGCAGGACCAATTGAATAAACTGGGATGGAATAGAGTTTTCGCAGGTGGTCGATTACTTGGGCTTCGAGTTCATAAGTAGAAGTGAACAAAAGAAACTGGGATTTGGAAACTAGAGAAATGCTCTCCAAGCATGCGGGCAATATGTCTTTACCTGTTCCATTGATTATAGTTGGAAGATCCGCCACACGCAGTGGAGCTACACCAGGAATATAATCTACCAGCTCTTCTCCTTTTTCTGTACAATTTTCCATTCAATTCAATGCAAAGAGATGAGCGAACAAATCACAAGCAGGTATCGTGGATTGAAAAGTTCCGTAGAATTCAAGCATAGCCTCAGTATTATGTAATTATTGTTCACTCTAAAATAAAATAACTTACATTATATAGTGTCTCTAAACAAGTAAATTAGAAAAATAGATATCAAATCCATTCATATTTATGAAAGTCTTCTGGATCAAAATTTTTACTCAGATCAATACATAATATCTAATATTGCATATTTTTACTATGATCAACATGTTACATATTTTCTAATTTTGCATTTGATGCACGGGTGAATAGCGCAAATCACCCATATATTTCGGTCAATTTTGGAACTTGCCACTCATCATTAGATTTGACAATTTTACCACCTATGTTGTGTCATGTTTTGCGAAAAAACACCCTTTTTCCAAATTTCCCGTTAACTTTAATGAAAAAATACGTACCGAGCCTCACTCTCCTGCAAATGTAACGGCACAATAATTAACACATCATTGTTAATATTTATTACATATTTTAAACTCATTCCTGACAAAACAACATTTTTCATTTTATTTCTCAATTATATATTACATGTTTTCACTATCCATTTCATTTTCCCAAATTGTCTTTTCATTGTCAACCCGTCGTCATTCACAGATGTGAGAAACGAAAACCCTATCTTCTAGTAGAGATGAAGGTTGTTGAAAAAGTGTGGAAGGAAATTGTGGAGTCGACAAATCTAGGTTTTTATTGTAGACGAGAGGAGGATTTAATGGAATTAAAAAGACATCAAAAGTTGATTATAAAAATAAAAATTAAAAATTTTGTGTAAAATCGAAAACGCGTTAGATTTGCATGAGAGTGAGACTCGAACGCATATTTTCCATTTAAGTTAACATGAAATTTGAAAATGACTGCTTTTCACAAAATATTACACAACATGGGTGGCAAAATTGTCAAATCTGAAGATAAGTGTCAAGTTCCAAATTTGACCGAAATATGAGAGTGATTTGCGCTATTCACTATTTGATGCACATCACATAATACACGATCACTGTTCAAATTATGGGTGATAATTATTCTAATTCAGTTTAATATAAATAGATAATAATTAAAAGAAAAAATATTATATATATTAAACTGTATATTAAAATTCGAGGAAGAGTTGATAGTGTCACGATTATACTTTCTATCTCCTATTATATTTCTACTTACTCATAATTTACATTTACGGTCTTTATGGAAATAATTCAAAGGTAAAAAAACGAAGCACCGTAATTCGATAGAACAACTTCTTTCGGTAAAGAAAAAAAATGTACACGTAGTATTTTTATTTTTATTTTTATTTTTTTCAGATTATCAACTATGGTATAACTTGTGATATACATCCTCTATGAAAGGGGAAGTTATTGTGTAGTGAGGGATTTTGAAGTGAAATGACGAGTGAAACGATCAAACCATACAGTTTAAATACAGATTCAAACTGTGTTGTCTGGAGGCTGTCACACGATGTCTCCGCACCGTGTGGAGACACACACAATAACTTTCCCTATGAAAGTTTCCCTATGAAAGTTTTGGAGCGAGGCAACGAAGGGGAAATTCTTAGGTGAGGACTTCCTACGGTGAAGACCCCACTAGATTTGCGCCATATGTAAGAGAACAAAAAAAGCGCACACATGGCGCAAATCTAGCGGGGTCTTCACCGTATAGAGTACTCACCTAAGAATTTCCCGCAACGAAGACCATCTACATTGGGACTCTAACTATTTTTTACTTTTATTTTTTACATTTACACATCACACAAGTACAAGCATGCACTACTTCCATCTCAAAATATAAGTTATTTTGGACGTTTTCACACATACTAAGAAAATAGTTGAATGTCATAAATTTAAAGGTTAAATATCTAAAATGTCTATTGAGTGTTATTAATACAGTAGTTGTTAAGTAATGAAAAGTTATGACATAGATAATAAATTAGACGTAAGATGAAGAAATGAGTAATAAACGTTGCATTGGTAATATAGAATGACGTATATCGTAGGACAGATATAAAAAGATAGAATGACTTATATTATAAGACGGAGGTAGTAATCAACATATCACATGCATGTCAGCATCAGGCGCCGGTTATTTCTTAATTCAGGCAACATAATCAATGATACATCCACTACTTCTTCTACCACAACATCTTACACAATATAATCAACACCACATATTTTGTTGGGACCCATCACAATAAATAATTTATCATTTTAATCAATGGTACACAGCATGTGCACTACACATTTGTGTAGTGCACATATCATTTTCCTTATAATATATACTACTAGATGCTTCTTACTATAAGTTGGGAAATTTCCTACATGGTAAGAAAGAAAGGTGATTTTGGATTTTTTTTAATGCGGTTTTTTGAACTTTATTTTTAAAAAAAATACAAAAAATCATAGTATGATCCTATAGTTTTAATTTTAGGGTTTATTGTTAAAAAAGACAATTTGAACCTAGAAATATGTAATGAGGACAGTGGAATTTTTTTTGAATAAAAAATGATATGTTCTTATTCCACTGTGATAGTGAAACATTAGATTTGAGGTCAGTTCCACTGCAGAAAACAGTGAATTTTGGGTTATAAACATTGAATTTTGTCAGTAAGGTGACTTAAACTCTGCATCTGGGTGAAACCAATCTGAAGACTCAGCTGTGTGATGGACAGCTGAGAAGTGTATTCAATTACATGCATCGGTAGGGTGGAGTCTCATCGAGCTTCATCGGCGAGGTGACTATCGGCGGGTGATAGTCTGCTGAGTACTTGAATCTGGCGGGTCCCACATCTGCTAATTACATTATGTGACATGACTATATACGATGTCATTAAAAGGAGGACACGTGTAGGGGTATTTATGGTGCATCGAGACAAAGATTCCTTGCGGCTAGGGTTTGTGGATTTGTGCCTATAAATCTGATTGTTGTCTCATTATCCGAGTGTGTTGAAATCAGTAATTTTCGATTGCATAATAAAATATCTCTTTTACGCCCGTGGTTTTACCTCTCCACCGAGAGGTTTTCCACGTTAAATCTGTGTTCTTCTTGTTTCTGTTTTCTCCTTTGATTGCATTTTCTGCTTCTTGCATCCAAGTTATCTCCATCCGTTTTATAACAAGTGGTATCGAGAGGTTACGAGAAAACAATGCATGCGATCAACTTCATCTTCACCAAGGCCTTGACAAGGTGCTAGGATCTGTGATAAAGTTGTGATCTTTAGCAAGAAAAGATGTCGGCGATAAACGTAAAAATCGATAAATTTACGAGGAAGGAACAGTTTTGGTGCATGGCAAATCAAGATCGTGCCTTTGTTGAAACAAAGGGTTTGTGGAATCCTTTATCGACAAACCAAATACAAGTGCAAAGCAGATTATGCGATCTGGAAGAAAGCACATTCAACCATCATGTTGTGCTTATCGATGATGTTATCACCGAGGTTCTTTGAGGAAGACACATGACCAAGTTGTGGAAGAAGCTTGAAAGCTTTGTATATGACCAAGTCACCGACCAACAAGTTGTTGTTGAAACAGAGGTTGTTCAGTTTGAAGATGCATGAAGGAAGTCCACCGAGGGAACATCTGGACCGGTGAACACAATATTACTTGATTTAAGGAATATTGATGTTAAAATTGAAGATGAAGATCGACCACAATCCTGTTGGTGTCACTACCGGCATCATATGAAAACTTTGTGCGATCTTTCATAGTTGGAAAGGATCTGATAGCTTTAGAGGATGTGAGGTCCGCCTTACATGCCGTGGAGTGAGACACAAGGTCAGTGCTTTGGAGCAGACAGTCAGTCTTTGGGCTAGTAGCTAGCGACAATAGTGGAAAAGGATATGGACGAAGAAGAAGAAAAGAAGTCGGGTCCAAAGGTCCTAAGTCTATCATGTCTGTAGTAATTCTTCAGAAGGAGCGGGGACATTGGAAGTCCAATTGTCAAGGAAGAAGAAAGCAGCGGGAAGGCAGTTCAGCACAAAGGCTTTGGCTCTTGAGCAATCGATGAGGATCTGGGTTCTAGTTGCGGGAGATTCACACACCACAATGATGTGTGGATATTTGATTACAAAGCATCCTACCATATTTGTCCAAACAGGGTGGTTTTCTACTTATGAAGCGAGATGGATGGTGGTCAAATCTATATGGCCAACAACAAGGTTTGCAAAGTTGTGGAATTGGCTCAGTAAAGTTAAGGGCAGAGGATGGTAAATTTTGTACAATCGAAAGATGTAAGACATGTTCCACAGATGACCAAGAATTTGGTATCTCTTAGTCTCTTGATGACAAGGGTTCAATTTCAAGGGTGAAGGTGGGCCAATTGAATGTCTTCAAAGATTCATTGTAGTCCTCGAAGGCATCAAGAGGAACCTTGTATATATTACAAGGATCTATCAGATATCTGCAGCGATCTTTGTTGCATCCTCAATGATTCACCGATCTCAATGAGACTTCACCAGGTACACACGTGAGACTAGGTCACACGGGTGAAAGGGTATGTAGATTCTTTCTTGTGAGTTTTCTTGGGGATATAAGGTCAAGAATCTGGACTTTTGTGAACATTGTGTGTTTGGGAAGTTGCATAAAGTAAATTCTCAAAGGGTTGCACAATACAAAGGCAACACTTGATTATATCCATTCGAGATCTTTGGGTCCATCAAAAGTTGAGTCATTGGGTGGTCACAGATATTTTGTGTCATTCATAGATGACTATTCAAGGATGACTTGGGTGGTGATGATGAAGAACAAAAGTGATGCATTCAAGAACTTCAAGCGTTGGAAGGCCCTAGTGGAGAATCAGTTTAGGCAAGAAAATCAAGAAGCTTAGTGTGAGATAATGGTCCGAATTACTGGCGGGCCATTTTGATTCAATTTGTGCAAATGAGGTATTGCTTAGACATCATATTTGTAAGGAATACACCTCGTGAGAATGGTGTAGTGAAAGGATGAATCAAACTCTTACGGAGAGGGCAAGATGTATGCTTTCTCAAAATTTGGTTTATCAAGGAGATTTTGGGCGTAAGTCGTTAAGACGACTTGCTACTTAATCAACAGGAGTCCTCACACGAGAATCAATCTCAAGACACCATTTGAGATGTGGTCGAGCAAGCCTGTCGCCGACTACTCGATTCTAAGGGTTTTTGGAAGTACTGACTTACTATCATGTTAGTGAAGGAAAGTTGGAGCCAAGAGCCAAGAAGGGAGTGTTTGTGGGGTATGGTGATGGAGTGAAAGGATATAGGATTTGGTCATCGCCAGAGTCCGAGTAATCCTCGGCCAGCACGTTGTGTTTGATGAAAATTCTATGTTAATCTCATCGGTGGGGGAGTCTACCGAGTGCGAAACCGATCTTTGAATCGATAGTGTTGAGAAGCAGGTGGAGCTTCAGTGGAGTCTCTTGATATGCAACAATCGGTGGATCCAAATCAACACTTATCTTGATCTGGATAATGAACGAGAATCGATCCAAGCCCGGTCTGCTTGAGACCTCAAGAGGCGTCATACAAACATTGATCGTGAGAGTCTGCCGCCAAAGCAGCTAGAAGATCTAATGTTGGGATACCTCCAAGGAGATATGGATATGATGATTTGGTGGATATGCACTCCAAGTTCTTTGAAGAAGTAGGGTTCTTGAACCTACTACTTACAGGGAAGCGATGACATGTCTGAAGCATCTCGGTGGCATGCGACCATGGGAGATGAAATAGAGTCATTATTGAAGAATCGGACTTGGGAATTGGTCAAACGACCCTCTTGACAAGGGAGTTGTGACTTGTAAATGGATTTTCAAGAAAAGGAAGGAATAACAAAGCGAGAAGGGTCGGGTATAAGGCACGTTTGGTTGCAAGAGGATTGATCAAAAGGAAGGGTTGACTTTGATGAAATATTTTCACCGGTGGTCGACACACTTCAATCGAGGTGTTACTAGCAATGGTGGCACAAAGAGATCTGGAACTTGAGCAATTAGATGTGAAAACCGCTTTTACACATGGTGAGGTGGATAAGGAGATATATATGACACGGCTGAGGGTTTTCAAGTTCCTGGCAAAGAAAACTATGTTTGCAAGTTGAAGAAATCATTGTATGGTTTGAAGCAAGCTCCAAGACAGTGGTATAAAAGGTTTGTGATTTTCATGCTTCAAACGAGGTTATAACAGAAGTCCATATGATCATTTGTGTTTTACTCTGATCTGGCTGAAAGATGGATCATATATCTATCTTGTCCTGTATGTGGATGACATCTTGATAGGCTGCGACAAAGGAAGTCGATGTTCAAAATCAAAGAACCTTCTCGATCTTGAATTTGAAATGAAGGATTTGGGTCATTGCCAAGAAAATCTTGGGGATGGAGATCTGGAGAGATAGAAGTCGGGAAGAAGTTGTTCTTGTCTCAAGCGGGGGTTATGTCACGAGAAGATATTGGCCAAGTTTGGCATGTCTTTTAAAAACCAATAGATACTCTATGGCATCAAATGTTCATTTGTCTGTTTATGCTTCACGATCACCAAGAAGAGAAGGAGTATATGTCAAAGTTCCTATGCTAGTGCGGTTAAGCGATCGATGTATGCCATGGTATGCCTAGGCTCGATCTAACTCGAGCGATCAGTGTTGTCGCCGAGTTTATGGCTCAACCTGAAAAGGAACAACTGAAAAGCTTGTTAAAGGATATTCGAGATACACGAGAGTACAAATGATGTTGGTCTCATTTATGGAGGTGATCTTGGTGCAGTCACGAAGTCTTGTGATGCATTTATCGCGGTGATGTTGACGATAGTAAATCAATGACCCAGTTATGTGTTTACATTGGGAAATGCGTTGGTCACCGAAAGCTACTCTTGAGCTCTGATGGCCTTATCAACTCTTGAAGCGTAATATATGGCTCTTCTTGAAGCGATTAAGGAGGTATCCGGTTGAAGGGCTAGTCAATGATTTGGGGTTGCATCGAGGATCAGTGAGATTTATTGTGATGATCCCAAGTGCAATATGTTTAGCCAAGGATCGGGTTCATCATGAGAGAACCAAGCATATTGATGTCGGTATCATTTCTTGAGGAATGAGAAGAGGTTGTGGTGAAGAAGATTGGCACAAAGGAGAATCCTGGCGATATGTTCACTAAACCAGATTCAAATAGAGTAAGTTCCAGCTTTGCCTGGACTTACCGAATATTCAAAGCTTATAATCTGTTTCGAAACTCTGCGAGGCGGTCGGTGGAGTGGATCTTTGTGGAGATAGTCCGGTACAAGTACATCCGGCATTGACGAATGCATCCGTACAAGTACATCTGGTTATGCAATCTGTTTGACTTTAGTGAGAATTGAAGTCAAGGTGGAGATTTGTCGATGGTGACTTAAACTCTGCATCTGGGTGGAACCAATCAAAGACTCACCGTGTGATGGGCGGTTGAGAAGTGTATTCAATTACGTGCATCGGTGGGTGGAGTCTCTTCGAGCTTACATCGGCGGAGGTGACTATCGGCCCGGGGTGATAGTCTGCTTGAGTACTTGAATCTGGCAGGTCCCACATCTGCTAATTTCATTATGTAATGATTATCTGATGTCATTAAAAGGAGACACACGTGTAGGGGGTATTTATGATGCATCGAGACAAAGATTCCTTGCGGCTAGGGTTTAGGGATTTGTGCTTATAAATACGATTGTTGTCTCATTATCCGAGTGTGTTGAAATCTGTAATTTTCAGGTCATAATAAAATATCTCTTTTACTCCAGTGGTTTTTACCTCTCCCAATTGAGAGGTTTTCCACGCAAATCTGTGTTCTTCTTGTTTCTGTTTTCTCCTTTGATTGTTTATGTTTGATTGCTTCTGTTTCTGTTTCTTGCATCTGAAATTATCTCCATCCGTTTTATAACAAATTTGTCTTTATTACCCATTTTATATTTTCAATATCCTGATTTTTATTTTTCCTCTATTTTTTTGTCCTTTTAAACCACCGTCTCTTATTTTTATTCTCTTTAATAATAGTTTCGAAACGAAATAAATATAAAATACTTAATATATTGCATATAAGCTGTACAAAAATAAATAAATAACATATTCAACTATGAGAAAGAATATCATGTACTACAACACTACGAGCCGCGGAAAAAAGAGAAATACTTGTGTGGAGATTGGATTTTAAGGTACCACACCTAGTTTAAATACAAAATTTCATATTGAATCAAACGGTGTTTATATACGTGTGGAGACACCACACAAATATTTCATTTAGAAAAAGAATATCTCATGTACTACAAGCCGTGGACGAGCGACATTTATTTGTATCACATTACTTTTATTAGTGCACCACACTACTTATATATCACAATAAAATCCATTATTGACCGGGAAAAAAAAAAAAAAAAAAAAAAAAAAGTTTAGAATGGATCTCGGAGAACCGAGTTTTAACTCAAGAACAACATTCACAATGTCGACTTTATCTAATCCGTGTGGTGTACGATAGACACGACGTGGTGCTATGGAAGTAAAGCAGACATAAGATAAACTCAGCGCCCGTAAAAAGAAGGAGAAAAAAAAAACGTACCGGCAACGTCGACATTGAAATGGCCGTGCTGAACGAGGAGATCAAAGTGATAGAAAATCGAGAATTCAGTGGCAGATTGAGTGAAAAACGAAGCCACCGGAATATTCCTCCGGTTACCAACTTCTACTACCCACTTCATATATGTATCATGTATTATTACAGAAGGCTTTGGCAATGGCAGCCGCTCCAACAACTGCTCCACCGGTTCTTCCATTTTGGTCATTGTAGCTCGAATAAATCCCGACCAGTCTTTAGCCCGCCCGATTTCCGACGGTATGACTTGTGGAATCGAAGTCAGATGTAGGTTTTCCGGCAGGATTTCGGAGCTGAGGAAACCATGCCATTCTTCTGTTACGATGAAGGTTACGATGATGTTGTTTGGCCGGCGGTGGGTGGCTATGAGTTTGCAGAAGTGAAGCATGGGGTTTATGTGACCCCTACCGGGAAACGGAATCGCCACGACGTGACGTATGATTGCCGGATCGGAAACCGATGGAGCCATTAATGTAAGGAATAGTCAACTAAAGTTGCTGTGGAAAAATCATAGGTAGTTCAGTGAAGTTCAAGATCTTTTGGAACTGATGCACAACAAAGAATCTCGTTGGCTCCCACACGAAAAGTAATGAGAGTGTTTATACAGGGAAATTCTAATCTAAGGATTCCAACATAGAGAGCGATCCGTGTGCCACAATCTGGACCACACAATTTCATCATATAATGAAACTGTGTGGTTCAGATTGTGCCACACGGGTCATTTCCTTTGTTGGAGTCTCGTAGAACCTTCCGTTTACATAAGGCCCGCTGAAACCGCAGATCAAATTGATATGACTAATGAATAAACTAATTTTACATCATCGATTTACATATGATATGTTTTGATCTAGATTCAACGGTTATCAATGATATAAATTTGTTACTATTTTATTAATGAGAAATGGTATGTGCACTACACATTTGTATAGTGTACATACCACAACATGTTTTATGAGTGTTGATTAAAGTGATAAATTATTTATTGTAATTGATTCCAACAAAATGAATGGTGTTGATTGTGTTGTGTAAGATGTTGTGGTAAAATGAGTAGTGTATGTATCACTACTCTTTATTAATTATGTCGATGTTGTTATAGTTGTAGCATTACCAATTCACACGTTCGAGGAAATTTTAGTGTGGATTGATTGATCTAGATTCAATAATTATCAACCATATTCAATTTGCTACGGTATTAATTATGTTGAAGTTGTTATTGTAACGACCCGTCCCGAAACCCCGAGTATTTCCGGAAAACGGACCGTTCGGCCATGTTTCGAGATAAAGTCTCGTAACACGAAGCCTTTCTAACTAAAACATCCATTTAAATTAATAGCGGAAGCTAAACAACACAACTCGGGTCTAACAACATCATTTATTATTTCCCTCTAATCCAGCTATTACATCATTTAATTATTAACACACAAAAAAAAAAAAAACAGTCTTTACAACAATCATATT
Source organism: Gentiana macrophylla (assembly GCA_026214975.1). Lineage (NCBI taxonomy): Eukaryota > Viridiplantae > Streptophyta > Magnoliopsida > Gentianales > Gentianaceae > Gentiana > Gentiana macrophylla. The sequence goes on along the minus strand of CM047811.1, from coordinate 73,733,275 downwards.
CTAATCACAAATACAAAACTATAATATACAATTCTTCAAATGTACTACCTCAAGAAGTAATCGCACTAACATCATAACCACCACACCAATACTTACTTTATAGAGCGTCTCCGGATCACCAACATATGATTGACTTCATATTATTATCCTAAAAACACAAGGATGTAAAGAGTGAGCGATAATAATGCCTGTAGAAAAAATGCATCAAAATGGAACCAAGCGATCACTAGGCGAGACACGCCAAAGTTCATTTTGAGTTAATATGAAAACATGATATTATTTATAATAATTAACATAAGTTAAGAGCTACTAAATTTAAGTACTAAAATAAATGAATAAATGATATGCTTTGACTAATCAAAACTAATGTAAGCGTATTATAATGATTTACTTATTGTCATAATATTTAGCCTACTAAGAGAGGCATTAATAAACGGCGTATAGCATTCGCTCATAAGTATTACGCCTCATTATTATAAGCGTGAGAAGGAAACTAAAATATGTAGCAGACCGGATGTTCACTATTATTGCCCGTGAACGGAGAAATTGACCGGCTCCGGCTTTTTTTCACTATTATAACCCGTGAGCAGGGAAATTAGTGCCGGGGACCCTCGAGGATTCACTGCTATGTCTAATTACATACTTAACTATGAACCGTCACATTTTTTATTTCTTATTTACTTGATGTCTTATAAAACTCGTATGATCGTACATATACTTTATTTTGCTTAATTCTTTTAATATATATCAAGAAATATATATCGTCATATGACATACGAACATTACATAACTTAGTAAATGACACAAAAAATATATATATATATATATTTACAAAGTTGCAGTATACCTTCATCTAGTTCAATTTTCCAAAACTTTGTATATATACTTTGAGAAAGCAAAAGTTAACAAGATTCAAGAAATCTTAACCTTTAAAATAATCATTTTGTTTTCTTTTGCTAAAATAAAAAGACTAATATAAAATAAAATAAAATAAATAGTATTCATAAAACTCCATACTATTTCTTCAAGTCTGCAAAGTACTTCATAGAAGCAAATAAGACTCAAATAGTGATGTAAAGTATAGTTTAATAAACAATACATTTGCCCAGTTAATTTAGTTGTCAAAAGTTAAGCAATTCTAGTGCCATATACAAATCATGAGAAAGAAAATATGCATATGAAATAAAATAAAACATGATGAAAATATCCAATTGATACACTCTTCCTTACCTCCAATCCGAGCCGCCAATCCGATTATCGAAACGTCATATCTCTAATTCTCATTTTAACAGAGACGACCATTGCGTTTCTCTAAGCTTAATCTATTTTGTATACTCTTTTTCAGTAGTGGAGCTCTTGTTATTTTATTTTCCTCACACACTCAAAGGAATAACTAAACTCTAGAGTCTTAAGAACTCAATATATATTACTAAATACTTACTAGCATGCTTTAAGTCCAATAGTGTGTATTAATTCTAATTTTCTCACTTTTACACACACACACACGAGACCTCTTCCCTTTCCCAAAATGTAACTCATAGTAATTGTAATGGTAGCAATAAATGACATTCATAAATTCCACACTAATTACCATATAAAAATAAAATACATATATTCTATCATCATTATTATTATTTTATTAAATTACAAAAATACCCTTTAAAAAAAATACGGGTCATTACAGTTATGGTTAAAGCATTATCAATCAACACGAGAAATTTTAATGCGGAGACTCTTTAGTATAAAGTTTCATTTGCTTTGAATGCAAACACTATACAACTCCCGCCACTACCAGGGGCGGACATATGATCGTGGGTGAAGAAAGACGATAATCCTAGAAATTTTTCGCAATCAGAAACATGTATATAGTGTTTTTTTATGTCCCATTGACTCGAAAAGAAATACTACTATATAATCACTAATATACACTTTTGCAATAAATATTGAAAGAAACATACTATATATCATTATCCGAACACATTAATCATTCTACCTTCAAAGTATATCTAAAGTACCATTGATACCTCTGCACGACACATAGCTTCCAAAATCAATTAAACCAGCAATGAAATTTTATGGACAAAAAAAAGTCTCATTTTTCTCCTAGTGTCCCTCACAAACCGTTCTTTCTCCACCTTTTTTTTTTTTTTTTTTTTTTTTTTTTTTTTTTTTTTTTTTTCCAGAAACGATCTTTTTTATTAAAATCTCAAAAAGTGGAACACCACATTGTACAGAAATTGAGAAACAAACAGCTTATTACATAAAAAGCAAAACAACATAACAAAGAATTAATCAAAGTTCCACGCGAGTCTAAGGTTTCGGACACGAGCTTCAGATTTTGAGATCAACACATGAAGTGGTGGATGCCCATCTTGAATTCCATGGTGGATCTTGTTTCTCCAATACCAAATGCAATAGATCATATCTCTGAACTGGTATGACCATTTATTGTGTCTTCCCTGTTCAGTGATAAAATTTCGGATCCAATCAGCAAGGGAAAAGAATTTTCTCCATTGATGTTTGGGAATAATGTTCTTCCACAATTGTTTTGGGACCTTGAAATCTCTCAAGGCATGAAGGCAAGTTTCTTCCTCAATATTACACAAGTTGCAGCAGGCAGTTTGTGAAACATGGCGTCTGTATAGCATGGACATTGTAGGCAGAGCATTGTGAGCCGCTTGCCACATAGTAAAGTTAAGACGGACAGGTCCTTTGAGATGCCAAACATCATCCCAAATCTTGTCAACAGCAGGTTGGGAATCCTTGCAGAGGAAGTCATATCCATCTGCCACACTGTATTTTTTATTGCAGGCACTCCTCCAAACAATAGAACCATTAATGACGTCAAAGCCATCCTTCAGAGTTGTTGCTGCAACACAATTGAGCTGGTAGCTTTAGGTTTTTCAAAAGGGCTACCATACTTTTGAATCAAGATCTTCACCCACAAAGAATGATCATCAGTGAGTGCTTGCCAGACTAATTTTCCAAGAAGTGCAATATTCATATTCTTCAAAATTTTGAATCCTAAGCCCCCAACTTCTTTTGGTTGACAGACTTTGTCCCAAGATAAAAAGTGCATTTTTCGCTCCCCACTCTCTTCGCCCCAGAAGAAACTTCTACAGATCTTTTCCATTTCGTCCAGACTGTTTTGAGGAAGCTTTACAGTTTGCATTGCATAGAAAGGATGAGTTGCTAAAGAGCTCTTTATCAGAATCATTCTACCTGCTCGTGATAGACTTTTTACCTTCCAGTTAGCTAACTTCTTTCTCATTTTGTCAACAATAAAACTGTAGGTACCTTTTGTAGTTCTGGAGTGCAGGATTGGCATCCCCAGGTACTGTCCCAAATTATCAGTGCACTGCATATCAAGCTCCTGGCTAATTAGAATCTTTAATTGAGGGGTTGTATTCTTGGAGACATGAAATCGGGACTTACAGATGCTAACTTTTTGTCCTGAATAGCTACAAAATTTATCAAGCACCTGCTTTGTAACACGAGCCTGTTCTACAGAGGCTACTCCAAAGAGGACCAAATCATCAAATATGGCGGCTTGAAGAAGAAAAAAAATCATCAAATCAACATCGTAAAACCAATGATTGTTCTTCATTCATAATTTTTAGGTAATTTTAAAATCTTCTTGAACTTGAAAAGGCTTGTAAACTTCCTGTAAAGATTTAAGTGCATGGTAGAGAGACTGATTATGTGATAAGTTAGAACATAACTAATGACATAAATACCCTTACAAATTACAAGTCACACTTTAACTTCCCCCCTCAAACGAAAGGTTGTATCCACAACATTGAGTTTGTCAAGATTTGATAGAAACTTGGACACGACAAGCCCAATCTTGACACCAATAAAAGATGTGGGAAATTAGGGATAATGACACAATCTGGAATATTTTTAAGTAACAGAATAACTACATATTTTTTTATAGGGAGAAGGACAACTGCATAATTTTTATAGCGAGAAGGACAAACAGTGAATCTCCCCAGTGAATCCCGAAATCAGTGAATTTTGACAGTGAATCCCGAAAATCAGTGAATTTCGACAATGAATTTTGAAAATTAGTGAATTTCGGCAGTGAATTTAAACAGGGAATTTCGAACACAAGTGAATTTCGACAGTGAATAAATAGTTTTGTCCTTTATGCAAAAGTTTCAAAAGACTGTCCTTCTACTCAATTGATGAGATATTTCTGTCCTTCTCCCTCGTTCCCCTTAAAAGATGAACCACCAAAGAATCTTGAGCTAAAACCTTTACCATATCATTTGAAATATATTCCTTGGTGATGATAAATTACTTCTTGTTATTGCCTCTTCTACACTAACTTCTTTTGAGAGTGCTTCGTCAACATGTCAGAGCAATAGGATGGACAATTGCAGACATTAAAGGAATTAGTGCGGATATTTGCTCACACAAGATCAGATTGGTTGGTGATGTTAACCTTGCGTGCAACCTCAACGGAGATTAAATCCCAACATGTTGGATGTATAAAGAAAGAGGCCGCCAAGTTACTTGAGATGGAAATCATATTACTCATATTAGACAATGAATGGGTGAGCCCCACACATATATTGTTTGATAAGGGAGGATTCATTGTGGAAGACGATGAAGGAGATGTGAAAATTCTGAAGAGACTTGTTACTAGACACATGATGCGTACAATCTATAAAAGCTTGATGGAATCACCGAGAATGATCACTTTCCACTTCTATTTATGGATCATATATTGGAGAGAATATGTGGGCGTGAATATTATTGTTTCCTTGATGGTTATTCGGGATATTTCCAAATGTCAATTGCAACTGATGACATTCGCATGTCCTTATGGCATATTTTCCTACAAGAGAATGCCTTTCAGACTTTGTAACACACCTGCCACATTTGAAAGATGTATGCTCACAATATTTGTTGATATGCTAGAGAAATTTCTTGAGGTATTCCTGGATGATTACAGTGTGTGCGGAGACTCTTTTGATGAATGCCTCTCAAATTTGGACTAATTTCTTGAGGCATCATTGTGACGGCCATGGTTATAATAATAAGATGTCTCCACAATGCATGTTCTCTTGTTATTATGGCACGCTCTTGACTAAGTGTTGTCTATGTTCTGTTGTGGTGTGTGTAATGTTCAAAAGTATCGACTCGGTGATGTGTGTTTTAGGCTCATGATCAAGGGCAAACCGTGGGCGACATGATCAAGGGAGATTCAACAGCACCACATGGGATATTGTGTGATGAAAAAAAAATCCAGTTTTTATGTTCATTGCTAAAGGTTACTGTTTTTAAGCCTTCCTTTTGATACTTGTGAAGTTGCGGTTATTATTCAAAGTGATGAAAAGTTTCAAGGTCTCAGTAGAAAGAAAATTGTTGGGGTTTTCCCCTTGACAAATCAGAACAAACTTTTCAGCAGCCCCAAAATCACAACCTGAAAACAATAGGGAAACTTGAAAATATATGCCTGAAAAGTAAAAAATTTGATGTATATGCCCTGTAGGGAATAATTTGAAAAATATGCTTTTGTTCACTCATGTTTGGCTCACGCGTCACGCATGAATCATACGTGGCGTATGAGTCACGCATGAGTGAACGAAAGTATATTTTTCAAAACATATCATTCGGAGCATATATATCAATTTTTTTACTTTTCAGACATATATTTTCAAGTTTCCCAAACAATAAAGAAGTTCTCTATTGTACATAAACTTCTTGACACTAGAAGTAAATAAGAATTTTGAGATTTTGCTGTCGTGTTTGGTTTTGGTTCAATTCCTTCATGTGTTCGATGAAGAATTTCGACATGTTCATGGACGACGACATAATGTTTGCGCTTTTTTTGTTTTTGTTTTTAACCGAATGAATTGTTTATATGTTTAGCAGGTTTAATAGGTTAGAAAGAGTACATTATGTGTGTTAAAGTATACATTAGTTATGGTGTAATAAAAATTGATCAAACGGATACAGTTATTCATATGATTTTCAACGGTGAAGATTAGAAACCGGATCATCCCTTATATTAACCAAGCAGACTATGTAACCACTCTCTCAATGAAGATATAATAAAATAAAATAAAAAAGAGATGCATTTGAATTTCTTCAAAATGAGACATAATGTATAATCCATGCTGCCTTAGAATCTTATGCAAATCTTGTCAAAGGAAAAATCTGAGAAGAGGTCCTTACTTGAGGGAGCAACAGCAATTCTCACAGAAACCAAAAAGCTTCCAGTCTATCTTGCTCGATAATGGAGAATGCAATGATCAATTTAAGTACTCTGTCAACAATGAATGAATTCCCAGGAAATTTTAATATATATGGATTATAAGTAAAAGAATGAAACGTAGGCAAAAACGACGAATGAAATGTAGACCTGAAAATGGAATGACATCTTATCGGTGCACATATTCTGTTGTGCACGTCTGAGTTGATGCAATTTTCTAATGTTGCGCTTCTTAATTCCATTTCTGAATAGAGTGCTTCCAGAAGAGTGTGTTTCAATGGATACAGCATCTGGTTGTGTTGGCAGTTGAATTGGTCTATTCTTCATATATTCTGCTGTGAAAACTTGAACTGAACTGACATAAAACACAAATAAACCAGTGGGAATTCACTATAATCAATCTACTTACGAGCATGCTTCAGTTCCAACTCATATAATCATCTGGAACCGACACAATTCCAAAATGAAAAAGGATTGGGACACATTTAACTACTTAGCAAATAATAAAACAGAATAATCGCACCGCACAAGCTCTTGCATTTCTAAAAGATGCATAATATTTTGTCTAGCAAAAAATATGGATCAGTCTTTACCAGATTGTGATGAATATAAGTACATCGCAGCTTCCTTGAGTGCCTTGATTTCCTCAATTACATGATCGGAACCCCATAATTCATCCTTTTCAGGGTAGACTAGATTCATGGGATTGCATAATACCTTTTCACATGCCTATAACAGAAGATTTCAGATCTTATTTATGACCATTTTAGAAACATGATTGCTGAAGTTCCACTGAAAATTGTGGGAACAAAGAAAATAGTCAGGAAAAGGTACATCTTAGACAAGTCATCTATTGCACAGGACAAAGCAAAATTGCAAATGAAGTGCCTCAGTAATTCTTCTTTTATTAGCTAAAAAGAAAAGCTTGGCTGTCTGTCTCACTCAAGTAATAAACCACAATAATAATACCATCTGATGCAATACACGTTCATCATTGACATATTCCAGGCACATTCATATAAGCAAAACAATTCTGCAGAGCAATATACATTCATTTCAGGGGCACATATTTCACCTGCACTTATTACCTTGTTTGCAATACTATGAAACCCGTTATCAAAACATTGGTGAGCAAAGACAAGCCATTCATTGTGAGAAACTTTAAGCCTTTTGTCAATGGCTGCCATTTGATCTCGCATTATAAATGCTTCATATCTCAGGGATAAGCAACTCTGCTTGAAAACAAATCAAAAGATGTCAGATGGAGGAAGACAAATGAATCAACAACCACTTAGCACTTGAGTTACTATTGAAGCGGGGCATGTGATCTTGTCTAAATATCAAAGTATGAAAAAATCACTTTAGAAGCACGCGGACAATTGAATTCACATAATATCACATGGTACAAACTTGAACTATTTATGAACTTCTAGTTTCCCAAGGATAACAACTTAAACTAATGCTCTTTCCATTGCCAATCTCGAAGGCAGGGGCATTGAAATTCACCAATATATACAACTGAACAGAAACAAAGTAAGCATTATTGCAGAAAAACAAACTAAACCCTTAACAACACTTAAGTTTACAATTGAATCGACAAAAAACTAAATTACAAGTGAATTAGCGTAAGGAGCTTGAAATAAAATTGCATGAGAACAGAGTGTGAACTTCAAGCCAGCATAAATACCACATTTCAGGAAATCGAGAAAAGCATAACAATAATTCAACAGGGCGCAGAAAACAACTTACCTCCATATCGCCAATGAGAGCGAAAGCGCGTACGAGAAATTCCACTATCAATAGCTTTTCATTAACAGATTTTTGCGCTGCTTCACGGATAACGCACAGTGATTCGCGTCTCAAAAATCCTTTAACAGATGAACGCACTTCTAGCAACGCTTTCACGTCCTTAGAAGCCAACGCGGATTCGAGAACTCTGATTGTGTCATCGTTCAATCTAGAAAAAAGGATGGAAATTAAGACGAACTCCAACATCAATCAATCTCACCTCAAAGAAAATGGAATGGTAATTATTCTACAGAAGAAGATGCTATAACCGCAAAAACTTTCTCGCCTGCGATTCAAAATTTGAGATCGGAAGAGGAAGAGTTGCTGCAAGGATGCGGATTCGGTGGAAATTTCAGTTTTCTTTTCCATTTTGCTGCTACTGGAATCACCTTATTTCACTGTCCGACATGCAAAACTTGTTATGCAACGTCATTTGGGTGTGGAATTTGAATACTGCAGTTTATTACAGTTTACTGCAGCTCCTGTTTCGAAGGAAGGATTTGTGAGTAGGGGTGGAAGAAGGAAAAAATTTCGGGGTGATCTTGGTGTATAAACTGCAAAACAAAAAAAAAAAAAAAGGAAAGAAATATGGGGTCTTGGTATATAAACTCCAAAAAAAAAAAAAAAAAAAAAAAAAAAAAAAAAAAAAAAAAACGGGAAAGAAATAAGAAATATGGGGTGGTCAATATATTGGTAGTGAGATTTGAACTTACAACCTAGAATTATGGAGGGGTTTGTTCTTAAACCACTATGATATAAGGTCTTTTATTTATTCAATAAAAAGACACATAACATACTAATATTAACACTAGTACTAATACAATAATAATAATAATAAATAAATAAAAAAGAAACATAACATACAAGGTCTTTTATTCAATAAAAAGACACATAACATACTAATATTAACACTACTACTAATACAATAATAATAATAATACAATATATATATATATATATTTTAAATTTGGGGGAGGGCTTGAGACCACCCCACCCCTCACTTAGTTCCACTGCTTGGCGGCGACGCAAAAAAAATTTAGGAAGAAAGCGGCGCGGTGGCGATGGCACTAGGGTCGTCAGGAGGGCAAACTCCGAATCTTCCTTTCTTCTTGTTTTTTTTTTTTTTTTCCTAATATCATATACGGAGTAGTAAAGAAGATCTTTAAGTTGGGCTTAGCCCTTTTTCCATTGATTATTCTTCGGTTGATGCTTCTTGACCACACTACGTCCTTTCTTTTCTGTTATGTTAAAAAAAAAAGCCGAAAAAGGAACTTAGTGAATCTATCAATCATTGCCTAATCGCTTCCATGAGTTGAGTAGATAACTTGGATAATTTGAAGCATATCGCCTAGGCCATCGACCAGAATCCCAGCAACTAAGGTGTTAAGATCTCCAATTAATCTACGGGGTGAAAATAGAACGAAGTAGCAATATCTAGGACTTGATACATCATACGAGGTAATACTTCAATCGCTACACCTTTCACTCTCTCTCTATTGGCGTTGGTGGACCTTCCTTGGTCAACTAGCCATCTTGGCAAGAGGAATTTATTTTTTATTTAATTTTTTTTTTGGAATTGCCGTACAGTCCTTTCTATTTTCCAACTTTTTGTTGTCTTATAATTTTTTGACTAAAAAACTATTTAAAAAAAAGGAAAAGACGAAAAAATATGTTTTGCCAAAATTGCACCCTCTTAAATCAATCCAAAAATTTCTCTCCATTACCCAAATTCATTGATCTCCCCCAAATTCCTTCTTATCTTTCACACTTCTTCCCCCTAAATCCCCCTCTCTCTAATTACCCTTCTTCTTCTAATAATTCTTCTTCTTCTTCTTCATCCTCTATTTCAAACTCGTTTTATGCACATAACGAGTTCGATTTCATGTTCTTGATTCATGTTCCTCTCCCTCATCTTCTTCAATACGGATTTTAGGGTTGAAGAAGACGGTGATTTGGGTTCAAACTCGTGTAACGAGTTCGAATAACAAGTTTGATTTCGTGTAACGAGACGAGTTGGAATTTTTGTTCCAACAAGGGATTTTGGGGTTGAAGTAAATGGGTGATTTGGGTTCAAACTCTTATAACGAGTTGGAATAACAAGTTCGATTTCGTGTAACAAGCTCAAACTCGTTTTCAGGGGTTCATGGTGTTTAAGGTTTAGCTCCGGCAGGATTCCGACAGGGCTCCGGTGAGAGGATTTTAGGGTTGAAAAAGATGGGTGATTTGAGGTTTTTTTTTTTCTGAAGGGTGGGTGAATTGAGTTTTAGAGTTAGGTTTATTGATTTGGGAATTAAGGTTAGGGTGATTGGAATTGGAGATTTGGGGGAAAATGGGATCAGGGGGTATTTTGGGAAAGTATGGGGAAAAAGTATAGGGAGGGTCTTTTAAGCAATATATTTGTTTTCGAAAAAATTTATTCCAATAAGATTTGTAGTCAAACAGTCTTAAAAAAATAATGCTCATTTTCTTAGAAGGAAACGAGATTGTTTGAGCTATCTATTTACTTTGGGAGAATTGCCTATATAGTCTTATTTGAACATTTAATTGGCTATATAGTCTTTGACTAAAAGGCTATTTAAAAAAAGGGAAAATGCAAAAATTAGTGTTATTCCAAAACTGTCCCCTCTTTATAAAGGCCCAAGGACGGTTCAAATTTCGTGCTGAAAACGGTTGGAGTTTCGAAACTTGAAATTCAAAATAATAATCATCGCGCCATTTCAGAGCCCAGGGAAATAATAGAGGCAGTTACCAAGACACGTCATTACTCGGGAAACGTGGTTCAATTATTAGCCATTACACCAGACGTGGGAGGTTACGATAAGCCATTATATCGAGATAACTCCCAGGAAAAAGATTAGGGCGAGGTCATCCAACTCGCATAATTCAAAATCATGTCTACCCACCCACCTCGCAGCAACTCGTCATAACGAGATCTTAGCAAAGGCTAGCTCAGCCAGCTCGCTCTCAGCATCATCATTGTGCTATCCTCCGGATCGACAATAAGTCCAACCGCTTCAACACGAACTCATGCGTTCTTACGTGTTTTAGCACGACGCATCGAGTTCATCAGCTTCAGCTCGGAACCAAACTGCCTTACGCGTTTTAGCATGGCAAAGCAAGCCCGACTGCTTCAGCACGAACTCATGCGGTCTTACGCCTTCTAGCATAACGCATCAAGTTCATCCGCTTCAGCTTGGCACCAAACTGCCTTATGCGTTTTAGCATGGTAAAGCAAGCCCGACCGCTTCAGCACGAACTCATGCGGCCTTGCGCATTCTAGCATGACGCATCGAGTTCATCCGCTTCAGCTCGGCACCAAACTGCCTTACGCATTTTAGCATGGAAAAGCAAGTCCAACCGCTTCAACATGAACTCATGCGGCCGTACGCATTCTTAGATGACGCATCGAGTTTGTCCGCTCCAGCACAGCAGCTCACGGCAAGTTGCTTTTGAGCCATAAATGTTGTAAAAGCCCGATCGTTCACTAGCTCGGCCTCAGACTACGCTCATGACCCCCACGCTCACTTAGTAGGTCTCTCTAAAGCAGTCAACACGGTATAAGGTAAGTCAGCTCGCCAACAACTTTACTCCATGACCTTCATTTGCACAATGAATAGCTCAAGGAGTAGGGGCCATTGATACGCCAAACCCGTAAATGAGCCCTCAGATTCACGTTGGGTCTCCACGTAGGCCCAACAACAAATAGGGCCACTGGCCCAACCAGTTTGAATACTCATAAGCCGAGCTGGGCCAAGTATAATCCAGCCTGCCTCGCACCACTACGATACTTATCATTGGTCAGGCATCGAGCGTCGATAAGCAAAGCCTTCAAATTGCCATCTACATGTCGAGACGGAAAACATTGGGCCAGGTCGACTCCCCTCTCAACTCGCAACCCGCACGACTAGGCAACAAAGTTACAAGTTATAGGCGGCGAGCCCGCAATGGCTGAGATATGAACCCATTTCTTGTATCTCATTTCCCTCTTTGCAACTACCGACTATGTAAGCGCTATAAATAGCGGCACTATTTACCCTTCAAGGGGACGCATAATATAAAAAAGCAGCCTAGCTCTGTCAATTTGTTGACAGCCTCATTGTTCTTGTATACTTATAGTATCTTCGTATATTTCTTGATTAATACGTATCAAAACATACCTTCAAATCCATAATTCCTCATAATACATCCGCTAAAATCCTTTGGTGATATTTCCGACATCATCAGTAGGGGAGGGCGGGTATGGTAGGGTAGGGTAGGTGTGGTAGGGTAGGGTATGATGGTGGTGAGGTATGGTGGGGTACTAGTGGATGGGGTGGTGTGAAGTAGCACATGTTAAGTAGGTGGGTTAGGTAGAGTGTATGTAAGGTAGGGTAGCGTGGTAAAGTAAGGTGGCTAGGGTCGGGTAGGTTGATGTAGTTGTTGAAATAGTGTCCTAAACCCAATCGGGTTGGACCGGATCCGACCGGGTCGGATCATTTCTACTATTTCTTTATGTTTATACATATATAAAATGGCTTTTCTGTTGTCATATATTTGTTCTTTTAAAGAACCAATTGTGAATTGTTATATGATAACGTCCTTAGTATTAAATTTTGATAGAGAAACCATAATAAGCGATTATGGTTGATGAGATCTCTAATCACTTTAATAAGTTTGATACTTAAATGTCTCTAGGCTGATGTACTATTAAACAGGACATTGATATTACGAACATGCTAGCACGTATTAGATGTCTTCTGCTTTAGAAGCGAGGATAGATCTCGCTCATCGAAGTGTAGACACTTTGACCGCACGTGGACGTGTATTAGAGAATGCGTACGTTAGACTGACAACTTACACCGTTAAGTGTCACACTATGTGACAGTTGTGTAATTATCCTTAGGACCGGAGTCTTCATGGCATCACGGTGTGGATTGTCATGCTTTGACACTATTGAGGTTTCCATAGCCACAGGCGATCATGCGGTAGTGATTGGGTATGATCTTCGCATCGCGGAGTATACATGTATGGTCGTCTGGGGAATCGCGTACCTATCGATGAGGTGAATATCCGAAAGGGCCTTCTTATAAGGAATGTCTTACTCTCGTGAATCTTTGCAAAGTGGAAGTAAATGAGTTACTTCGAGAGAGAGTTTGATATCTAGATTATAAGATACGGTCGTTGATGTTTTGACACTCGACTAACGACTGTATGGATATTATTACAGCGATAGGATCGTAAGTTACACGGTAACTGTTTCACATGAAAGGTAGTAGTCATTGCATTTGACTCTTTCGATGATTGGGGGTCACGGTGTGTTGCTAGACGCTATCCCGTGATCGTTAGGCATGAAGGACATTTTCGTAATTTGCACTTTATGTCTACGGCCAACATATTCGGAAGCTTATCGGGTCACACACATATGAACATCTAGCCGGATTAAAATGTTGTTATAGATGATAACCAAATAAGGAAAGTTTGTTCCGAGACTATAAAGGTTATAGTAGTAAATTAATATGGTGGTATTTATTTTTTATGAATAAATTAAATACAAGATATTAATAGTATTATATTAATTAAAGAATATTCTGGAAGCCAATTTATGGCTAAAGGTGGCGCCAATATTAGTGTATAAAGATATACTTGGATTATACAATTTAATTAATGGTATTACCATTTATTAATATTAGATATTAATATTTATAAATATATACATATATGCGTGTTGCACATATGATGTGCATGTGCACATTTGTTTCCAAAATATATATTTATATAGATTTATGATTGTAATATATATGTGATATATATACACATGTGTAAATTGATTTATGACAATAAGATAAATGTAGTCAATATAAGATATTGACAATATATTAGAAATATTTAATACAAGATATTAAATTAAATGAGATAAATCAATCAAATATATTTTCCTTATTTTATTGGAAAAGTTTTCTTCTCCTCCACTCTAGGTTGGGGCACCCCCTACACTATAAATAAGAGGTGGGTGTCAAACTCTTTTATACATCACAATTGCAAAGAGCTAGTTGTGTAAAATAGAGAGCATCCTATGTAGAGTTGGAGAGAGGGAAAAAGACCGGTCTAGCAACCGGAGTTTTCCAATAGCAATCCATGATGGGATTCCGGTGGTCGCTCGTGTGGACTAGCGGTAGGGCCGAACACTTGGGGGGCTCTATGCAGAACTACTCTCCTTAGACGGTCAAAGCGTCGATCTTTTAGATCAAGCAAGGTAACTACCGTCTTTAGCTTATTTGTTTATTGCTTAAACGAAGTCGATCCTGGTTAAAGGAAATAAAATTTTGAATTCCGCTGCGTTCCCGCATAGATTTCTTAACAGTAGTGAGGTAGTTTAGGATGGGTAACGAGATAGGATGCGATGGAGTAATTGGTAAGTATGTGTGGTTATAGTGGTGTGGTGGGGCAGAGCTACCCTACCCACCCTACCTTTTCCACCTTATACTACCTATGCACCATATCCTACCCTACCTGCCCACCCACCTTAATTCACTGTCGTGCCCTATTCATCACTCGGTGTGTCACTTTTTTTATAATCTATTTCATTCCATTTTTCGCATTCCAAACATAGTAATGAAATGAGTTTATTTCATTACATTCCATTTATATAAGGCATGTTTGGTTAATAGAAAGGGATGGGAAATGAAAAGTTTTTTTTTCTCAAGTTAGACATGTTTGGTTAATTGATAATATAAAAGTGTCTTTTCTCAAGTACTTTTCTCAAAACTTAATTTTTGAAGAAACGTTGAGTGAGAATAGAAAAGCCCATCAATTCTATTCCCAACATCTTTTCTATGCATACCAAACAAACAGTGAGAATATTCTTTTTTCTGTTCTCATGTTTATTCTCAACTATATATATATATATATATATATATATATATATATATATATATATAGTTTTGTCCAAAAGGACACATTAATAAAAATATCAGTATTCAAGGAAACTAAATTTTAATCAGGACAAAACCTATACAAACTTCCTAAAATACCCTTTTTAAGTATTTTTCAACCCTAATCCAACCTCGCCAGATCTGCAACTTCGTTCAAAAACAAAATTGATGGCGCGGAAGTTGCAGACAAAACCCGAGCCATGGCCGCCTCAGACGTTCACTTCCTCTCCAAAGAACCATAGCCGCCCTCTCCTCATGCAGTGCGGCCCTCACTCGACCCTCTACTCCTACGATTCGACAACCACCGCAAATAACGAACCTCCGGCAACCATGCTTGCATCTGCGGTTTACTCCGGCCAGACCTCGTCCGTCCCACCAGCCACGGCATGGCCTATGTTCACGACGCCAAGGCAATTTCCGTCCTCCTCTTGCTCCTCGAACCCACCACCTGCTGCGAATTTGGTGAAGCAGCGACGGCGCCCTCCCCACAGCACCACCACTTCTCATTATTTCAGGGAAGTCATTTTCTGGGTTTTATTCTCTGTTAATTACTGATTTGATTCCATGTTAATTACTGTTTTGATTTGATTTCAGCTCTGAATTTTTGAACGATTTGGGGAGGAGAAGCAGGGGGTTGGGGAGGAGAAAGAGGGGTGACGGTTGTGCCGCCGGAGCTGAACGATCGGATTTGAACGCCGGGGAAGCAGACTGCATTTTTTTTTTTGAAAAAGTTTAGGGTTTAGGGTTGTTACAATTAATTTTTAACGTTACTATATTTTTTGATGTAATTTTATCTATTTTATGGGCTGTTACTACGTGTTTATTGGCGTTACTACATTTTACGGGCTGTTAATTTTTTTTATGTAACTTTATCTATTTTATGGCTGTTACTACTTGTTTATTGGCCGTTACTAGATTTTATGGACTGTTACGACTTGTTTATTGATTTTTACTACTTTTTAATTGGATGTTACTACATTTTATGCAATACATTCTTTTTTTTTCTTGGTTATTACTTTACTTTTTTTTTTTTTATTCATTCACTTTATCTAAAGATTACTACGTGTTAATGTGTAAAAGAGTATTTTTGTCCATTCATTATGAATTTGTCATTTTTAATCACATAAAATGTAGTAACGTCCTTTTGGACCAATTTATGATTTTTTTGTCCTTCTGGCCTCTTCCCCATATATATATATATATCTACCTATATATTAAAAGGAAGGGGAAAAACCTGGGGTGTTGCCACGTCGGCTATTTTGGGGAAACATGGGGTTGCCACTTGCCCACTTATCTATCTCAAAAGCTTTCCTACCATATGAAATTCTTTATTTACTTCCATTTTCATTTCTTTTCTACCTATATAGTACAGATATTAAAGGGGAAGGGAATTAGTTGGGGAGCTGCCACGTATATGCTATTCTGGCTTAAAAAGGAGTTTATATTATGATTAAAAAAATTTGTGCTGTTTTGCCTAAAAATTGAGTTTATATTTTGGTTAAAAAATGGGGGTCTTCATTTAAAAGGACTTGGTCAACCCTCTCTTCATTTAAAAGGGTCTCTTCATCTAAAAACCCTTCATTTTACACACAAAATCAAACCTTTTAACTGTAATCACTCCAAATAAAGTTCTCTTTAAGCGAATCATCACTTTCTGCACTTTTAAATAAATTTCCCTAAAAAAAATGGGGTTTAGGGTGATCACAATTGACCCTCAACTAATCCCCCAAAATATTTTCCCCATCCCCAAAATTGTTTTACGGGGTTGTATGGATGTTGTTTATTGGAGTAAAAAAATATATTGAAAAAATGTAATTAAAACGCAAATCGTTGTGTTTGGAGGTGATAATCTGGTGATATCATTGGGATACTCTTACACTAGATATCCCCGGCCTTGCCATGTGTGCTTTTCATCACCATGTGGAAGTTTAAAAAATAAAATGTGATGGTACATGTAAGCGACAAATCATTTTTCCATGGGTTGTATAAAGGTTGTTTATTAGGGTAAAAAAAAAATTCTGTTGATAAAATGTATTTAAAACAGATGTAATTGAGTGATAGCACTGCTAAAAAATGGGTTTAGGGTGATCACAATGGACCATCAACTCATCCCCCAGAAATATTTTAACCGCCCCAAAAATTGTTTTGCAAGGGTTGTATGGATGTTGTTTATTGGAGTAAAAAAAATTTAAATATTAATAACATGTAATTGCAACGGGGAAACGTTGGGCTTGGAGGTGGTAATCGAGTGATATCATTGGGATGCTCTCACACTAAATATAAGAGAAAATGCGTCTTTCGGGTGTTGTATGAAGGTTGTTTATTGGAGTAAAAAAGTCTTTGAAAAAATGTAGTCAAACGAAACAATGCTATATGCTGAGGTGATATTCGAGTGATACCACTTGGATGCTCTTACATTATATATTTCCAGCCTTACCACGTGTGCTTTTCATCACCAAGTATGTCTACCTAAATAATAGCTATTTTATTTATTAGCAATAAATATTAAACAACAAAAGAAGGCTGAATAAGCCATTCTTATTTTAAGCTTCTTCCAAATAAAATTAAAAAAAACTCTTCCTTTACAGCTATTGTTCTGAAAAATGTAGATGAGGCAGGTGAGCATTCTACTGTTAGGTCGTCCGGCCATCACTGTTACCACTAGATTTGGGGGAAAATTTCTACCCAAATCCATTGTTCAAATCTGCTTCTGATGACAATTACCAACCGAAGAAGCACACTAACCGGTGGTCTCCCAGATTTACCGGCTCAATGCAGATGCATGTTCCTTTCCTACCGTGTACGAGCAAAAAAAAGGTCATCCCCTACTTCTGACTTAGATATAGATAGGTATTATGATAAGTTTTGCGCTCTATTCTGCACTGTGTGGTAAATAGTTTTCCCACTGTTTTGACAGATGTTTATGGCTTTAAATAGCTCTCAGTTGTTGAAAGATTTTCCCAGATTAATTTCACTGGAAGCTCAGGTATTTTTTCGTTTTCCCCCCCTAGCCACCAATATTTGCTGCATTTATGTCTACTTTCTGTATATTAAATGCATGCTAAGGTGAATCCCTTATAAATAATCTTAAGCTTTTCATTGTTTTGGTTACTCTGTCTATACTTCCTTAGTGTTCTTCTGTGACCTGCAATAAACACTCAATCATATTTTTTTGGGGGTTCATGGAGATAGTCTGTATGTATGGGTAGTAACAATTGTTGTTGGTTGCTAATCTCCTGTTTATTACCTTCTTCAAAAAGAAAAATAAGATACAAGCCGTTTTAGTCACCAATACAGTGTTAGTTCATAATATCAAATACAGATTCTGTAGTGTTCGAAAATGGTTTTTCCCTTTTTGTACATATTGTTTTTATGTTTGCCTGTAGTGCCTTGTGAATGTTGTAAAAGATGAGACTTTTATGTATTCTCCTTCTACCTTGTAGGTATGATAAAAAAAAGGTCTTTCATTTATAGACTGTAGCCATCTTGTTTGATCTGTTTTTCCCATTTGCACAACAGCCACATGAATGATTATTTATCATGCTTCATACTTCATGTATGTACTCCCAATAATTAATACAAATGCAGTGTGTCTTTATTTACTCATACTAAGATTGAGGTCATATTTACTCTACAAAACTGTAGCCATTTGGGTTATATACATGTGTAGTGTTTCCTCATACTATCATATTTGAATGAAAGGTAGCTTTTGCAGTACTTAAAGATGGTCCTTAGGTCTCTAAAAATAGGTAGGCCTAAGCTCTTTATGTAATGTTTATAAATTCTAAGCATTATATGCTTCGACTATTCTTTGTAAGCCTTGATCTCATATGAGAACTCACTTTTGTGCCTTGCTTTTATATACTGTTATATAAAGGACATTAGTCTCACAGATGCAGCTGCCTCTCCTTCCTCACCGAAAGGACTAGCCCGCTCATGAGTTAGTAGTCCTTATGAATGTAGTTTGCCCTCAACACTGCTTTGTTCTTGCTCAGTTTTATTTGTTTTTTCCCCAAAAGCATTTACCTTCTAGGATATTGGGGGTGGGGTGGGGATTGGGAATAGGGGACGATTAGGAGTAATCTGTTGTGCACTTTGACAGAAGAGTTTTACTTTTATTTTTATATTTTCCTTGCTTTACAACACAATTTGACTGAACCATCAAATTATCAGTTATTTACTGTTGTGTTCTTGCTGAACTTGATTGTTGTTAGCCACTTACCTTGCTTGCTATGTTTGCACACCGGAATGCTGCATATTTGCATACAGACTCAAATGTTATTACTGATTGGAAACCTTTAGATAGTACGCTTTTGTTTAGTGTTTGAAGACGATGGTGACACTTCTTGATAAGAAATATTTGCTCCGTGTACATTTTGCATCCGTAATAATTTTTCCTTATTGGATCCACGTACATTGGCCTTTCAAGATACCATTAAAGGTGTCTTCATTTATAGCTTTGTGCCATGTTATTTTGTCACTTTTTTCACCTGCCTACATATTAATTGAATGTAGTATTGCTTCATGATATCATATTTGAATGGAATGCAGAGATTATATGTCCTTCTTGCTTTTTACCTATATTCCATCATGTTGGTTGTGCCTTCTTAACGTCCTGTTTTTTTTTGTCCATTACATTGTTCTGATAGGATTGAAGGTCAAATAAGGATTGGAAAAAGATATTACATTGTTACCTGTTTCTGCGATGACTGCTACTCTGGTATGTTTATTCGAACATTTTTTCACTGTGTGCCTTTTCTTCCTTTGCTTGTAATACTGTGAGAATTTCTGCCAGCTTCTGTTTGCCTATTGTTCTTATCAATAAGGGAATTAAATTAGTTACTTTGGTTGAACAATATAGTGTTTACGTATTGTTTTTGCCTTTTAGGGTAATATATCTAGCCTAGGTGTTGTATTCTACTTAGTTATTACATAGCATAAGGAGAAAAAAGAAATGCTTAGAAACAAGAGTAGCGCGTCAGCTGTGGTCCAGTTAGAGTCAAATGATCGTATTCTTTCAAGTAAATCCTGCAGTAATATAGAGACCAAAACATATAGAGCTCTTGCTATATCACGTTGGAAAGCCAAGAAGAAACCCCAAAAAATTAACATCCCCACAAATGGTAACTTTCAACATGATAAAAGAGTATACATGCGTTTAGCAATTAACAGATGGAATGAAAAGAAAAGGAATAGAGGCAGGGTAGTAAAAAAAACTTGTAGGTAATTGTGTTGAACAACCAATAAATACGCCATGTTCAGGTAATGAAAAAATATCCCAACCATTGTCATGTTCTTCGCAACAAAAAGACTCTGGAAACGCTTTACTACAGCCATGTTTGTTTGAAACACAGTCTGTAGTGGGCCACGGCCTTTACCCCCGCAGTATTAGGCCTGCATCCCATATGGATGGTGTGTCTTCCAACCTTACGTGTTCCACTTCCAGTGGTGATTCCCCATTGAAAGTCAAGGCTTCTACTAAAAAAAAAACCGTCAACTTGTACGGTAGGTAGAGATCTTCTTGATGTGGTTGTTGAGGCATCAGATAAGCTTAAGATAGTGCCTGTGTGCAAACATTGTCTAGCTAAGAAAATATTGCATGAAACTGAAAATTTCTGTTGTTCATCCGGTAATGTTTCTTTAGCTAGCACCAAATTACCCTCAGTCCTTGCAGCCCTACTTACTGAAAAAACACAGGATTTCATTAATTTTAGGGCATCAATCAGGACATACAATAATCATTTGGCTTTCACATCATTCGGAGCGAAATATGATAAACAGTTAGCATGTCGTAATAAAGGAATCTACACCTTTCATGTCCAGGGTCAGGTTTACCATTTTATGGATGATCTTATAGGCACAAACGAGAAATGCAACAACCTGCAATTCTACTTTCATGATACTGAATATGAATTGTCCAACAGGTTAGCTAAATGCCCTCGCCTTTATGAAATGACCCTAGCGCAGATTTTAACAGTGCTTGCTGAAAATCCATATGCTAAATTCTTTCGCGATTTACGCATGATACCTAACCTTAACAATTTGGACATTGTGTTATTTTGCAACCCTAAAATTGATCAAAGAACCTATAATAAGCCAACTGTCCCGCAGGTTGCTGGGATATTAGTTGATGGAACGGCTAATCTAGAACGAAACATTAAAGTCTATACTCACAGTGGTCATTCACATCCAATACAATACTACTTTGGTTGCTATGATCCTATTCAGTATCCTCTTATGTTTCCATATGGTCAACTAGGATGGCATCAAGGAATAAGTAAGACTGGTGTTAAAAATAACTCACGGAAACGCAAAAGGGATGACAAAAATAGTAAATTAATTGATCCATGTAATGCTAATAGTGCACAGGAATTACTTGACCAAGAAAATGAAGCCTTAAATTCTATTGTTGATGATAATAACTATGTTTCAATAAGAGAGTACTACTGTTATAAGTTTCAGATAAGACAAAATGATGAATCATACCTGCTGCAATTTGGTAGGCTTTTCCAACAGTATGTTGTTGACATGTTTGTAAAACTTGAAACTCAAAGATTAGACTATTTTAGAGTACAACAAAAAAATATAAGGCAAGAGTTCTTACAAGGAATAGTTGATGCTGTGTCTGTTGGGGAAACCGATGCAGCTAAGATCGGGCAAAGGACTGTTTTGCCTGCAGCATTTACCGGTGGCCCTAGGCATATGAGAAAAAAATATTTAGACGCAATGTATTTAGTGCGTAAGTTTGGTAAGCCCGATATATTTTTAACTATGACATGCAATTCTAACTGGCCAGAAATTAAAGAACTCTTAAACAAAGGAGAAGAAGCACAGAACCGTCCTGATTTATCAGCTAAGATATTTAGAGCTAAACTTGAAGAATTGAAAATAGACCTTTTCAAAAAAAATTATTTGGTGCAGTTGCTGCTTATACATATGTCATTGAATTTCAAAAGAGGGGTTTACCGCATGCCCATTTTTTACTGATTTTGAAGCCGCATTACAAAATTTACAGACCTGAAGAATTTGATAAGCTCGTTTCAGCAGAGTTACCCGATGAAAAACTTTTCCCACATTTGTATAAGTTAGTTGTTAAGCACATGCTTCACGGACCGTGTGGTTCGTTGAACCCAACAAACGTTTGTATGAAAAAGTCAGGGTTATGTAGGAACTCATACCCAAAGAACTTCTATGAGGAAACCATGGTAAGCTCAGATGCATACCCAAATTACAAAAGAAAAAACAATGGTGTCCGAGTGAAAGTTAGAAATGCATGGCTAGACAATAGATGGGTTGTCCCATACAACCCATATTTACTCGCAAAATATGACTGTCATATTAATGTTGAGATTTGTTCTACTGTGAAAGCTGTTAAATACATATATAAATACATATGTAAGGGAAGTGATAGAATACTATTTAACGTATCAAATCAGTCTTCCAATTTAGAAATAAATGAAATCGAGCACTACCAATCCGGCCGATGGATATCTCCACCGGAAGCTTCTTGGCGAATTTTCAGGTTCTGTTTAGGTGATATGAAACCAGCTGTTATTCAACTTCAAGTTCACCTGGAAAATTATCAGCCAATAAACTTTAATCACAGGCACAAACTGGAAAATTTAATCAATAATCCATTGAATAAAAAAACTATGCTTAGAGAGTTCTTCGTTATGAACAATACAAATGTACATGCAAAACAGAAACAACATACTTACGGGGAATTTCCTGATTATTTTGTGTGGGAAAATGATAGAAAAAGGTGGAAGATACGGAGTAGAGGCAATCCAGTGGGACGAATAGTAACTGTAAATCCAATAGAGGGTGAACGCTACTACTTAAAATTACTCTTGTCCAAGGTAAAAGGTCCTAAGTCTTTTGCTGACCTGAAAAATTACCGGGGTCATGTCTTTGAATCATATCATGATTCAGCTTTGGCTCGTGGTTATTTAGAAGAAGACAACAACCAAGAAAATTGTTTGCATGAGGTAGCTATGTACCATATGCCCTATGAACTTCGCCGTTTATTTGCCACGCTCTTGGTTTATTGTTCCCCAAAAGACCCTTTAAAACTTTGGGAAAAGTTTGAAGTTCCTATGTCTGAGGACATAGCAAAACAACCACATTTATCTACAGAAAAAGTTAGACAGGTTGTATTACAGCAAATAAACAGTTTCTTACAATCAATGGGAAAAGACATAGGGTCATTTAACCTAATACCACATGGTATAAATAGAAATAGATTTGAGGATCCAACAAAAGAACTTAGGTGTGAACAAAATATCATCGTTTCTGAAGCTGATATAAACTCTAGGAAGTTGTTTACTTTAGAGCAAGAGCTAGCCTTTAAAAAAATAACAGATGCCATATACAAAAATAAACCAGAATGTTTTTTTTATTGATGGCCCTGGCGGTACAGGTAAAACTTTCTTGTACAGGGCATTGCTAGCTGATGTCCGTATCAAAGGCCATATTGCTTTAGCAACTGCTACATCCGGTATAGCAGCTTCACTATTACCGGGAGGCAGAACTGCTCATTCTAGATTTAAAATCCCCATAGATCTTGAACCAGGATCTACATGTAGAATAAGTAAACAGACTTCATTAGCACAAATGATTAGAGAATCTAAATTAATTATATGGGATGAGGCTCCAATGTCTAAAAGAAATGCAATAGAAGCACTTGATGAATTACTAAAAGACCTTATGAATAGTTCAGAAGTTTTTGGGGGTAAAGTTGTTGTATTGGGTGGTGATTTTAGACAAATTCTGCCAGTTGTCCCACAAGGTACCAAGTCTGAAACAATTGATGCATCCTTAATACGACCAGCTTTATGGGCTAAGTTATCCAAACTTCAGCTAATCCAAAACATGCGTGCACGTCTTGATCCTGCCTTTACCGCATTTTTATTGCAAATTGGTGAAGGACAACATCAAGAGCATGGCAGTCAGTCTATAGAATTACCTATAGATATTGTGATAGAAAACAAACATACTGACAATGGTTTAAATTTACTCATTGATAAAGTGTTCCCATCTTTTGAAGCATCTAATCATAATGCAAACTGTTATATTAACAGAGCCATTCTTACAACTCAAAACATATTTGTAGATGAGATCAATGAACAAATGATTAAGCAATTCCCAGGTGTCGAAACTGAATACATAAGCTTTGATCAAACTTTGAATCCAGATGAGCAAGGACATTACAAAGATATGCTGAATAATTTAACTCCTAATGGGTTACCGCCACACAAATTAGTTCTAAAACCTAATGCACCAATTATTTTGCTCAGAAATTTAGATCCATCTGAAGGACTATGTAACGGTACACGTTTAATTTGTAAACAGCTAGATAAAAATGTAATACATGCGGAAATAGCAATAGGGGACCATGCTGGCAAACAGGTTTTTATACATAGAATTCCTTTGAGCCCTACTAATGGAGAATTTACACCAATACCTTACAAAAGAATACAGTTTCCAATTAGGTTATGCTTTGCAATGACAATAAATAAATCACAAGGTCAAACTCTGGATTTTGTGGGTGTATATCTTAAAGAGCCTGTATTCTCACATGGGCAACTTTATGTGGCCTTATCACGTGCCAAAACTGCATGTTGTGTTAAATTGCTTATTGTTCCTACCTTTTTCAAGGCTGAAAAAACAAACACAACAAAAAATATTGTGTACAAAGAGGTGTTAATGGCCCAACCACAGTAACATTATCTTTTAATATATAAAAAAATTTATACACACGTTTAAATTCTAGATTTTTACTACTGAACACTTACATTTCATTATTATGACATGATATTGAACAATAGTGCACTTTCCTGTTTTGTATGG
The DNA here is from genome assembly GCA_026214975.1 of Gentiana macrophylla. Lineage (NCBI taxonomy): Eukaryota > Viridiplantae > Streptophyta > Magnoliopsida > Gentianales > Gentianaceae > Gentiana > Gentiana macrophylla. The sequence goes on along the minus strand of CM047811.1, from coordinate 73,708,504 downwards.
CATTTAAAAGCACAACAACCGTCCGCTTTCCAACGCACTTCAAGTAACCAGTTCTGAGACTGATTGGACTGTTTTGGTTCAATGTTTGCACAAATCCAAACAAAAGATCTCTCGGAGCGGGTCTGACTACAAAAACTTTATCTTCTGTGACATGCAGGTATGTGTTCGTTTCCATTCTGTCTTTTATTATTATCATGATTATGAACAGAACATGAGAACTTTAATAAAGTTATCCATTATTTTGTTATTTTGTTATTATAATCCAAACACACAAAATACACCAACAACACATATATAAGCAGTTTTAGCCACTTTTGGTGCTTAGTATTTGCTGCCATATACAGTGTTGCATTTTTAATTGTAAAATGGTTATTACTTTATATTGTTTACTTGTTCTTTTTATTAATAGTCACCTAGCATTTTTCCTACTCCTCCTACTAGATTGAGTCCCTTTTTCCCTATTCTTTCCCTTCTGTTTCTTTTCTGCTGGGAGTGCTGGTCATGTATATCTTATTGTATCAGAGTGTTATGGTGTCTGATATATATAACATTCATAGATGAGTTATGTGATAAATGTATTAACTATTAAACAGTTTTATTTCTGACATTACTGGAACAAAACATATCATTCTGATGTGTATGTTTTCCTTTCAGTCTATATGAACTAAGCTATAAATGTTAATATGCATGCCTTTTTCCACATGCCTATCAAATTTGTTGTCTTTTTCATCATTACAGGGAACTCTGATAGCTGCCGTGACCTACGACAGAGCGATAGCGAGGCTATCCAGAATACTGCAGCCATATAAAAAGTACTACATATCCAATGCTGGTGTTAAAAATGCAGATGCAGAATATCAATTGGGCGAGTATAACTACAGCTGGACTCTATATGGTAGGACTCCAGTAGATCTCTTTAACGAGCCTATTCCTGCTAGCTTGCCTTGTGTATTCAACTTTGTGAAGTTTGAAGACATGTACAGACATGCTGACTCTGAGACTTCCATAGGTATGTTAAAAGTTGTACCATTTTTCCCCTTTTACGTCGATTTTAAACGTTCTGCTGTTCCTCTTAGGGATGCATTATTTAAAAAATACTGAGTTCTGGTCTTTACTTCTTTTTCACTACTCTTTACTTAAACTTTCCCACAACATTCAGAGCATTGGTTGTGTCATCTTCCTTGGTTCAACATCCTACAAACAACTCCATTTGGGATTACGGTGTAATCAACAATGAGTAAGTCTTCACTTATAAACCCTTTTTCTGTATGTGATGCATATTTCTTCCCTATTTCATTCTGTGATAAATGGTTTTGTATTATTCCATATGATGTACACTCATATGGTTTACTTTTACCAAAGGAAAAAAAATCATGGCATTGCGCCTGTGGGGGGACACATTAGACAATGAAGACTACAGCATTTCAGCAGGTCTTCCACAGCCAACAATCATTGTAGGAGTCAACGTGAAAATCACTACACATCATGGTAACTTTTACTTTCTACCCCTAAATCCACTTAAAAATTATCAGGCTTAGTAATACAACCACCTTTTCCCTGTTTGCTTAGGTCTATGTATAACAACTAAGAAGAATTCCTTCTTCCTTCATGACCCACCGTATCCAGAGGGCGACCCACTGCTTGCTTGGTATATTATTGTTCTCTTTATATTTTTTCCCATTTCCTTTCTGTTTTCCGTATGACATATTCATTTCTAAACAGGTATACTAGGAATGCTGAAGAAATTAAAAAACTTGTGGACGAAGAAGCTTACTTAAACATTAACAGGCTTCTTCCTCCACCGACGGACGAAATGATTGTCCCAGTTAGAGACTTTGAAGCAAATCAGGCTGTGGTATGTAGCTGGGAAAATTAAATGATGCAAATAACTTTTAAACCCACTTACTTATAGATTATCTCTATTTTAAACATTCAACAGGTTAAGGCTGATTGGATATCAGGAACTATTCATCTACTTCCTGCACAAGAAAAGCTGTGGTATTGTGCTTGCCATAACTGTGGTAAAAGTTTTGAAGCACCAGTAGGCTGGAATACGACATGTACAGCGTGTGACAAAGCAACACAACTTGAGGCTCGGTATTTCTTTCACCCAACTGTTATTTTAAGAACTTCATTTCAATGACTAACACATTCTGTTCTTGAAATGCAGCTGCCATATTGGTGTCTTCCTGAATGATGAAACTGGGACACTATCAGCTACTATGTTTTCTCCGGATGCGGAAAAACTAACAGGGTTTACGGGAGCAGAAATTAAAGGAGCTGCTGATCAGGTTTGTGTCCTATTTCTAGGTTCATGCTCTCTACTAATACTATGTTTGTTATGCTTTGTTGGTGCACATGTTTACACCATGTATATGTGTGTTGTTGTCTTCCTTTTCCAGAATGCTCCCTTGAACAATGAAATTGAAAGAAGAATCAACAGGAAACCTGTCGTATGCTTTGTGAAGCATCATGAAAAAACATTCAGAGGGATCACAGAAAGAAGCTGCCTTATTGTAAAACTGGACACTGAAGAAGAAATTGCAGCATCACAGGCCCCTAAGACTATTAAAGGTGGTTCTTCTGCAGATGGTGTGGACTCATCACTTCATGTCTCTCAGCTTGGTGAAGAAATTGCACCATCAAGGGCCCCTAAGACTATTGAAGGTGGTTCTTCTGCAGATGGTGTAGACTCATCACTTCCCGTCTCTCAACTTGGTGAAACAGAGAATCAGTTTTTCAGCCCAAACACAAAGCTGGCTATCGAAGAAATTGCAGATGCATCTGGCCTTGTAGGAGCATCTTCTGCAACCTTTTCATGTCCTAAAAGAAGTCTTTTGTTCAGTAATGTGTCTACTGGTGAACTTGATGCAGTCCTAACACCACCTTCTGCAATGCCAAGTCCTGGTGGAAACACAACAGCCACGAGTTCTAGAATTCAGCAAAGCCCAGGGAAGAAGGTTAAGGGGAAGGAGACTGGAAAAATATAATCTGCGTGGTCATGTATGATCCAGCCATATAGAACCTTGGTAGTAATAAATGTGCTGCAACTTTTGGCCTTTTAGTATCAGAAAAGGGTAAGTTTACATATTAGAACCATTAGTCTTTCAGTGTTGTACAACTAATGGCTTTATAATATGAAAACTAAAGCCCTTACATGGGTTAGTTATGTTACCCACTTTTCCTTATTGCCTACTATTTATCATATGTGGCAATTAGGCACCTTGTGCTTCTAGAAAGTGCATGTTTTGGTATATATTTTGTAATGCCTTCGGTTGTGCACTCCAAGGTCTTTGTAAAATTATGTAATGCCTGGTTATCTAATTAATATGTTTGTTTATGTTTACATCATAAGTCATACCATTTCATTTTTGTTATGAAGTTTATTATAACCCTCATATTTCACAACTTCTACTCCTTTGCATATAATAGTATCATGGGCAGCCGTGCCTTGCACGGCTTTCTTGAACCTAGTCTCTCTATAATAATAAGAAGGGAAAATCCCTCATTGTGTGACACTTGTTTTTTTTTAATTGGTCCGTCATTTTACTGTTCATCGGCCCAAAAATCCGGCCCAACCTTTTTTTTTTTTACGGTTCACGGCAGGCCCAGCCCAGAATTTTTTTTTTAGAAGAAGGGTTTGAGTTAAATTGTTCTGTTTTGGATGACTCAATTGTATCACCTTTTAATGTGTGAATATATGTAGCAAATGTATGACTATTTTCAAAATATAAGGCCACGACTTGTTGCCGACACGATCTTTGTATCATGCCAAAACAATTTTGTTGACGTCTACATGAAATAATATAGATTTTTTAAAATAAATTCATTTCATAAAAAAAACATATCGTTTGTACACGGCGATATGACTATTTTCAAGATATAAGTCAACGACATGTTGCCTACACGATCTTTATGCTTAAAAATATTTGGTTTAACGATTACATGAAATATTAAAATTCTTGAAATGAATTTTTTTTTGTAAAAAAACATTTTTTTTCTTTCCTATCTAAATAAGAAAGGAAAGGGTATGTCACATGGCACCCTCCCTTTTTTTTCTCCCGGCTCCTCACCCATATAAACCACCAAAAAATCATCTCTTCTATTCTCATTTGTTGCTTTTTGTGTTTCGGCCCTTTTTGTTATTTTGGACCGTCTGGTTTGTAAGGCCTGACATTGTAGAATTAATTTTTTTTTTTCATAAAATGAAAATTGACCAGAATGAAATCGGATGGAATGAAATGAAAATCGATAAAACACGTGGTGGTGTGTAAGAGGAAAGTGATGTTAGGTAGGTGGTGGGTGGGGTGGGTTGGGTTGGGGAGGTGGGAAGGGTAGGGTATAGTAAGATGGGTGGTGGGCACGGTAGGGTAGGGAGATGTAGGGTAGAGTAGGATGGCATGGTGGGTAGGGTAAGGTAGTGTGGGATGAGATAAAATAGGGTGTAATAGGCTTAGCTAGGATAGTGAATTAATATGTAGGTTGGGAGGTAGGTTAAGGTTTGTAGGTATGTAGAGAGGTAGGGTGCGGTAGGGTGTGCTAATGTAGGTGAGGCGAGGTATGAGATGTAATGCGGTGATGTATGGTAGGGTAGGATGGTATGGTTGGATGATGTGGCGTAAGTTAAGTAAAGTTTGGTAGGTTGAATAAAATACGTAATATAAGGTAGTGTGGTAAGATAATGTGGTGTGGGGCATGGTGATGTAGGATTGGATAGGTGAGTGTTAAAAAATGTTGGGATAGGGTGCGGTTGGGTGATTGATAATGTGTGTAGTAGATAAGAAAGAGTGTGTTGACTAGGGTAGAGTTGTGTGGTAGGTTGTGGTATCCGAAAGGAGATCGACGTAAAATGTTTTATTTTTCAATGTTGCGTTTAAAAATTGCGTTCTGAACGGTTCGTTACATGCTACGTTTCTTCGTATTTAATATCGTCAAATAAGTTAAAACTTATAGCATGGGCGCTCCGTGCGTTGCACGGAGTCGCGATTTCACTAGTATATATATATATAAGGGGAAAAAATTGAAAAATTAAGCATTTTCAGATTTCAAATAAGTGATGTTATAAACAGTCTAATTATTTTTAGATTTAGTTACTTATTATATTCAGATTTCAGACTTCAGACTTCAGATTTAACAAACGGCCCCTTAATATATTTTTTTATGACAATACAATTTGAATAAGCGCGAAAAGATCGTAAATGTTTTCTTTTCTTAGTTTTTTCTCTACCAAACAACATACGTGACAATCGAGGTTATTCTCAAAATCTTTTCTCTGTATAACCAAACAGATACGAGAAATTGTTCTAATGTCTATTCTCAACACTTTTCTTTTCTAATGTCTATTCTCAACACTTTTCTTTTTTTTAACTTTTCTGTGTACCAAACGTGCCCAAAAGGTGCTCTTATGTATGGGAGGTTCTTGTGTGGGGTCTCCACACGGTGTGGAGACATACACACCACACAGTATCATTCTATATTTAAACGGTGTGGTTCGATCGTTTCACCAGTCACTTCACCTCAAAATCCCTGGATCAACATCAGCATATACAGATGATGTATAAAACGTCATGCATGACGACGATGGAAATTATTGAGAATACTTTATTTTCTCAGTGGAAGAAAAGCTGCCGGCCATTGGCAGAAAATACAAAAGAAAAGCAACCGCATTATCAACATATCTCAACTTTAATAATTTAAAGATAAGATAGTGAGATGTAAATCGTCGGCAATGACGAAAATGTAAAACGGATATTCGGTTGAATTATTCGGATCCTTCTCTCATTCACCTATAAAATGGAGAAGTTATTTCATTTGTAAGATACCTTTTATCGCATACCTTTTATCGTAGACCTTTTATCGCATTCACAATTTCCATTCTTAGTTTCAATTATGAAAGTGAGTAATCCTCCTTAGTGAGGATATAGATAAAAGCATGGTTATGTAAATTCGGTAGTAGTATGTTTGTATTTTATTTTCTATGAAATAAAATCCGTTTTTAATCTTTCTTTTATATACTCTTCAAAGCTTCAAACACTTAAGAACAATCTGAGAACCTGAGGTGGTCTGATACGGCATAGGGAGAGTACCGCCAGGCAGGAGGCCGTAAGGGAAAGTGCCCGCAGTCGTGACCATTGGTGCTGATAATATATTTTTTTACGACAATACAATTTGAATAAGCGAGAAAAGATCGTAAATGTTTTCTTTTCTTAGTTGTTTTTTCTCTACCAAACAACATACGTGACAATCGAGCTTATTCTCAAAATCTTTTATCTGTATAACCAAACATATACGAGAAATTGTTCTAATGTCTATTCTCAACACTTTTCTTTTTTTAACTTTTCTGTGTACCAAACGCGCCCAAAAGGTGCTCTTATGTATGGGAGGTTCTTGTGTGGTGTCTTCACACGGTGTGGAGACACGTGTGGAGACATACACACCATACAATTTTATTCTATATTTAAACGATGTGGTTCGATCGTTTCACCGGTCACTTTACCTCAAAATCCCTCTCGAGACAAATATTTCCGCTTATGTATTACGTTCGTTCAATTGTGTGCTCCTGCAGGCTTATTCAAAGAAAAAAAAAATTGTGCATGCTCCAGTACAGCTTGAAGCCGAAGGTGAAACCCGACTACGAAATTGAATGGCAAATAAAGGAATAGAAGCGGTGTGTGTGACCGGCGGCAGCGGCTGCATTGGTTCCTGGCTTGTGCGCCTCCTCCTCGACCGCGGTTACACTGTCCACGCCACCGTCAGAAACCTCAGTTAATTCTTTCTCCTAATCTTCTCCAACAAAAAATGTCAACTACTCCCATTTTATTACATCACTTCATTTTCTCCTTTGATTCATGCAGAAGATGATAAGGAAACGAAACATCTACAAGATTTTGTGGAAGGTACAGAATCTCGTCTCCGTTTGTTTGAAATCGATCTCCTTAACTACGAATCTATTGCCGCCGCCATCACTGGCGTCACCGGTGTTTTCCACCTCGCTTCTCCTTGCATTGTTGATAAAGTTCACGATCCCGAGGTAACCTAGTCAATAGTTTAATTTAAGCAACACAATCCTTCTAATTGGTCCGCATTCTATCCTCCTATCTTCTTCCCGTTGATTGTAATTGACCTAGGTTTAATAGTATCAATTTTTTGCTAGTGGCTTCAATAGGATAACGTCATTTGCTTATTTATTGTTAATCTGGCAGTTGGTTTTATTGACTTATGTTTGTTGTCCGGTTGATTGAAGAATGAGCTCTTGGCACCAGCGATTAAGGGTACCATCAATGTGCTTACTGCAGCGAAACAGCTTGGGGTTAGGCGTGTGGTGGTGACTTCTTCTATATCAGCTATTACACCTAGCCCCAACTGGCCTGCTGATAGGATCAAGAATGAAGAATGCTGGGCGGATGAAGATTATTGCAGACAGAATGGGGTAAAAAAAAAAAGAAAAAACACTTCTATCTTCTTTTGTTCGGCTTTTAATGAAATTTTATAGCCAAAATACGTGTGCTTTAATATCATCTTGCGATGCTAATAACTATTTATCAAAATGAAGAGAAGAAAATGAAAGTGCAAATGATAGTAAAATAAATGAATATGGCAGCTTTAGAATCTGCATTCTATTTCGAGGAATTTCGTATAACCAAGCTAGATCTCATATATGGTACACTGTCTCAGCTAGAAAAATTCATTGTGTGCCGGAATGAAATTCAATCTGCTTCTGTTTCCTTTTCTACTACTGATATTTATTTAACTTCCAAAAGAAGTACTATTTATGCTGGAATGACTTCCCTTAGGAGACTCAGTGTGCCTAACGTTGATAAGGTGTGTTGCAATTTTACGTTTTTAATAGGTTCTTCTGCCTATTTCTTCTTCCTGCTGTAGCCACGCACAACCCTGACACAGAAGGCATCCGTTTTTTTCTAGTGTTTGAAACAAAATAGCAGCTTCAGTTTAGCCTGCCTTTTTGTTGATGCGTTCCATTCCAACTCCCACACTTACAAGTGTCAATGGAGGCGCTCAATTTTCTCTCTCATCTTCCCACCACCTTTTCCCAGAGCAGATAAACCAAACTTCAACAACACCACCGCCACAATTTCTACTTTTTCCATCGAACTGAGATATGATTGCTAAACTGACACATGGGTTACATAAAAGCAAGAGTATGGCTGTTGCATAAGCATCATCTCTTGGAAATAGAATAATGAAGAGCTGAGTTGTGAAAATTGTATAGTCCTACGCCGCTTCTACACTTAAATAAGATATAAACCACCTTTCGAATGTTGCCATGCATCTTACTGCTTTGACCCCAATATGCAAGTGTTTTAGAACTCAATCACTACAATATATCTAAGGGCCAAATAACCCATGTATTATTGTAATTTTGGTGTTTGGTCCTGTTAAACTGTTCCTTATATGCCAGCTGACATTGCTATGACTTTATCTCGCAGCTGCTCTGGTCTAGCTGTGGTACCCTCTCTCGAAGATACTTGCTGAAAAAGCAGCCTGGAAATTTGCTGAGGAAAAAGGTCTAGATGTCGTGGTTGTTAACCCTGGGACCGTCATGGGACCTAATATCCCTCCTACTTTGAATGCAAGCATGCTGATGATTCTTCGCCTTCTGCAAGGTTATTTGGCTAAAAGAATTCTTGCTGTTGTACTTGTAGGAGAAGTTATTTGTATAATGTGCGAGTAATTATTAATCTTGATATGTCTGGGTTCTCAAAAAGGGCGGAGCCCTTGCCATTAATCATTTGGGCCGATTAATCGCAAGAAAGTATACAACTTGAATACAAATGGGAGTATAACTTTATAAGACTAACTAAATTGGTTTTCTTCTTCGGGATTGGATAAAAACTCTCTGGATGGACACAATTATGAAAAGTTGAAAATGAATGGGATGATTTGATTCACTGGTCAAGGGATAAATGCTCATAATTTGATTTCTAGAACTTAGATAACACGTTCATGAATTGATATTGCTCGATTAGCTTTTGTACCTAGAGGAAAATGTTTGTATGCTTGAAAAGTTGAAATGATCGATCCAAGAGAAGAATTACAGTCCATGCTGAGTTTCCTTGTAAATGTTCCTGAATTTTAGGCTGCTCTGAAACATATGGGGATTTCTTTATGGGATCTGTCCATGTCAAAGATGTGGCACTAGCTCACATTCTGGTCTATGAAAACTCAGCTGCTACTGGGAGGCATTTGTGTGTTGAAGCCATATCTCATTACGGTGACTTTGCTGCTAAGGTTGCAGAGCTTTACCCTGAATACCCAGTCCCTAGGTAAAGTTCTCTCTCTCTCTCTCTCTCTTTTTTTCAGAATACGAACTCCCTCAATTCTCACATGCAATTATTTTGAACGAAAAATTATACGAATTATGTTTATAAGTCGAGGGATGCTATATGAGTCCATTTTCAATTACGTAATCATTTTTCCCCGAAGAGATTCTGCTGCATTAGGCTTTTGTGCTATTCTTTCTACCATAACTAAACATTGCCCTCATAGAGATACATGTAAGGGAAGACAAATCAGTCAGATATAAATGCCGTCTGCTACCTGTAGTGTAGAGCTGAGGTCCAGGATCAAGAAATCCTTGGTTCAAATCCCATCAACATGTGGGTTAATTGTTGTCCACTTTTATGTGGTAAATTCGTTCATGGAAAAGAAAAAGAAAATGAAAAAAGAAGAAGGATATAAATGCATTTAGATCGTATGCCTTCTTGAATTTGATTTTGGAGTTTAGCCTGGATTTGAACCAACTTTGTCGTGCTACTTTTGAAAAGATAACATGTACTTGTGGGTTTTCAATATGCTTCAAAGTTGAAATAGGTACACCCATTGATTTTCGCTTGTTTAGGGTCTGTGTGCCCGTTCTTTTTCCCTTGTTTACGGTTTGTATACAGAAAAGATTTCTACCTTTTGCATTTGTTTCTTCTGATCTTGGAATTGCGATTAATCAATTTCAGAGATTCCATGCACAGCTGCTCGGGCTGAAATATTGCCACAAATTCCATATGAGAATTATGATTATAATTTTTTTTCCTTGTAGGTTGCCTAAGGATACTCAACCTGGATTGTTGAGAACCAAGGAAGGTGCAAGGAAGTTAATGAACATGGGTATGCAGTTTCTACCAATGGAGCAAATTATTCGGGATGCTGTTGAGAGTTTGAAGAAAAAAGGGTTTATTTCGTAACAGGATAACATCTGCATGTAATGTATCATACGAAAAGGAGCAGCTTCTTCAAACCTTTACATTGAGTGATGGTGCTGTTGTTGTAATCCGTACTAATTCGTATAATTATCTGATTATTGATTGATAGTACTTCATTTTCATTTTCTTTTTTCTGTTTTTGAAGACTGATACTTCATTTTCTGTGTGTTGAAAATGTGTAGTGAAGGGTTAAGGGCTTGTTTTGTATTGATAAAACAAGTTCTTATATCAATTAATTCAAGTTTTGTTACTCCAAGAAAAGGGTAATACGTCCCCCCCGTTTTTTTAATGCATTATTCTCTCAATTTTCTATTCTCATCTCATCAATGTGAAAAGGGGTTCGAGAAATGAAAATTGACTTTCTTTTATTTTATAAAAAAGCATTATATTCTCCACGCTAACTGTGACGATCCATTTCGGGTATCGAATCTTTCTCCAAAGATATAAACATCCGGCACATATATAACTTAAATTTATATTAATTTATATATGTAAGCTTTACAAATACGACATCAGAGTATAATTGCAAAAACTAAAACGACTCGAGAAAACATACATAGCTAGGGTTACAATAGGAAAAACTAAATGTCGGGTCCATTACAACCTTTAAGGTCCGAGAGTTCAACGATGGTCCACAAGTTCATAACTTTTACAAGGTTCAACAGATTTACAAAACGAGATTGCTTAAACTATTACCAAATTAAAATAGAATAACATCAACCAAAACACTTTCGAAGCAATCCCAGTTCACTCCTCGATGTACTCGCAATCAAGCACATAACTTGTATCACCTTATCGGGGTGGGATGAACTTAGCGAGTGGGTAAGTACGAACGTACTTAGTAGGAAGTAGAAACATTGAATGTGTACAAACAACAACGAGATAACAACAACAAGACAATACCATAAAGCCACGTAGGTTCAAAGTCTCACAACTCTCTACTAGCCAGCCGCGCTAGTAAAACTCAACAACACAAGGGAATGAGTTGCATAAAAGCACAAGGACATTTTGCGAGGTGAATACTGGCACCACGACACATTCATCACTCATATGGCATAGGGCTGAACCCTAACATCAACCCTCCCGGATGCGGAAAAAAAACGCGTCTCACCAAGGACAAGAATACTTTATCTTTTAGACTTTCAAGTATGTATTTATGTGTTTAATCTAGCCACCTAAGTTCATTGCACATAAAACGTTTCTATGGACTACTAGGCCTTAGACAACTCTTTGTTACACTACCTAGCACGTGTCACATAAATATCAAATTCTAATCCAATATCCACAAGGCCAAGGAATAAGGTTTTGATGATCCCGGCTAGGGTGTAAGCGATCCGAGCGAGCTCGCGAGCCGCTCACCGCCGACTTCGGTAAATGCTCGCTCGAATATGGTTTTAATCGAACTCGAACCGAACTCGAAGCGGCTCGTCATAGTTAACGAGCCGAACTCGAGCAGCTTTAATGCTTGACTCGACACCTCGCATGAGCCTAATCGAGCATTACATTACATTATATATATATATATATATATATATATATATATATATATATATATATATACACACACACACTTATTACTATTTTTTAAAATTAATTTTTATCAGTAATACTTAATATAGAAATAATGTTTGGTATTTCTATATTTTTATTGTTCTTTGTTTTCGGGCGTTGGGTAGTAATCCTTCAAAACCCGAGTTTTCTTTTGAGGTCAACATGAGCAATGCCAATGATGAAGATTAATGACTATATTTTGCTTGATATCTTACACTTTACTGTCGGATGTAATTAAAGTGCACAAATGCATTTGACATTGTGCCACTTAATTCTATGCATGTTGATATTTAAGCATTAGCTATATAATTTGATTATTATTGTTATGCTGCTAGACTTGATATTTTATGTTCATATCTTTAAATTTGAAATTGAATCATTTTTCCGAGCTGCTCGAGTTCGAGTTCGAGTTCGAAAGTGCTCGAATTTTATCGAGCATAATCGAGTCGAACTCGAGCAAGATAATGTGTTATCGAACCGATCTCGAGCATTTTTTTTCATGCTCGATCGATCTCGAGCCGAGTTTCGAGCAAAGATCTGCTTTTATGGGGTTGCTCGACTCGATAAGTAAATGCTCGATTCGGATCGGATCGTTTACACCCCTATCCCGAGCTTCTTCCCGTAGAGGGTCTCCACAAGATGTTGTGCCAAATCCACCAGAAACCGAACCTCTATCTTTTCCACATAACAAGTACGACATTGACTTCCAAAGCCAACATCACGCAAGGCAAAACGAGATGTGTTCCAATGCTCCTGTTTCCAAGGTATTTCTCTCACATGCAACCCCAAAACCTCACCAAAACACGCTATATACATACCCAAACAACATTATGCAAGTTCATAACATGTTACGAAGTCTAATCCATGATTTAAAGGTCCAAAACATGGTACAAAGTCTCAAACATGGTGCAAAGCCTAACACATGGAATAAAGTCTAAACATGCTTTTAACACAAACTAGATTCAATTGAACACCTCCCTACCTCAAATTCTTCAAGCAAATCTTGAATGCAAAACACCAAATCCAAAATCCAACCGGAAGAACTCTTAATCCTTAGGCCACTCCTTCAAATCCTACTACACATAAGAAGATTCTAGGGTTATTAAACCTTCTAAACAACTATTGAGCTAAGATCACTTCAAGAAACTAAGGAATTTGAAAGATGAGTTTCAAATTCTTACCTAAATGAGGAGATTCTTATTTCAAAATAAAGCCCTCTTCAAGATGATCTTCTTGGTGTGATGAATTTACCATTCTAAGAATATGACGAAGATTAAATGAAGAAATCTTCTTCTTCTTCCTTAAAACTTTATTTCAGGCATTCTTTTCTTTACCTAAAAGTTCTAACATGCAATGATGTGATGAGATGGTAGGATGATGGAAAAGATAGTGTTGGTGTATTAGTGAGGTGGTGGAGTGTTTTGGTGTTGAATGATGGAATGTTGGAGTGATTGTGAGGGTGAGTGGATTGCATAGAGATTGAGGTGGAGGTGGAGTGTTTGAAAGATGATATGAGGTGGAGGGTGAGGTGGTAGAATGTGTAGGTGTAAGTTTGTGTTGGAAAAATATTTGTTACATGATATGGTAATGTGTTATATTAATCCAACATGATAAAATCCTTTAATATGACTCGTATACTTTACTTAATTGCTCGGGATATAATATGATACACGATAAATAACCGAAATGATGTAAATGCGCTTTCGTGAATTTTTGGGGTATCACATCATTCCCCCCTTAAAAGAAGTTTCGTCCTCGATATTTGCCGGAGCTCACCAACCTCACTAACGTTTGATATCATCTAGCTATTCAATACTAAGCTGACATCTTCAAGCTGTCCTACGATCCATCACTAAGGTTCTATTCGGATCCAAGCTTAGGTACGACTCAATCTTACATGGAATCATCACAAGCCAAGTGCCGTCACTCCTTTCCGTCTATTTAAGATTTGAGATCCTGACTATCTTTTCCCCCCGGTCATACATATTTCCTTATCTCCAAATTAATGTCTCCAGCAAACAACGTTGTTCAACTTATCATTAGCTATAAATTGACTGTTCAATCATGTTTGTAAAACATCACTCTACTCTTGCCTTCACAGCGGTCACATAACAAGTCACAAAACACATGGAAGACCGGTTTCTCAAACATGCTAGGATTCACCACATACTAATCCGTCGTCAATTTTTTTCATACTTACAACAAAAACGCCTTAGTCCTACACATTCATCTTATTTTTCTAGGGCTAATTCTAGACCTAATGACGTTGAGATATAATTTCACTTGATAATTAAGATTCCACATTAGATACCATTGTTAAACATCTTGTATTATACTCCATTGTAGAACATAACACTTACGGTATACAATCACAAGATTTAAGGAATATTCTTTATATGAGAGACAAAAAGGCAAGGCAAGGCAGTTGTGAAAACACTCATATTGGGTTTGAAAGAGAGGAAAACATCCACACACATACTTTGAGGTAGGAACTACAAAAGATAACACATTTCGAGCTTGGAAGCTTTCAACACAAAAGAAAGAAACGACAACTGAGCTTGAGTAAGGAACAATACTGAATTGATCGTTTAAAAAACTATGTTTATGTTCTTAAATAATTATTGACAAGATTGACGGCAAGGATTGCTGGACTATAGGAAAATGAAAAGTAAAAGTTGATCACTAGTGTAGTAAAACAACTTGGTGAGTTAAAAAAAGAGTCGAAAGCCCTTACAACAATGAATTCGTTTGTGTTAAATCCAAGAAAAAAAACTGAACTTAGAGTAAGGTGCATGATGCCACTGAACACGATACAAAAAGTTTCCAGAATAGCATGCTGCAGTGTACATCTTCTTAAATCTAAACGTCTAAACGTTGAAATATCTAAAATATTATTTTCAAATTATTTACACTATGTAATGCAATTGATTTTTTTTTTTTTTTTTGCGAAAACTGAGCATTAACATCGTATTACGATTATAGTATACTTAATTTCACCATTAGACCGATGCATCTTGTGCAATGCAATTGCTTTTAGTTAATAAAAAAAATGGACTATTTAAATCGGAAAGACATGCTCTAAAAGAGCTCAAACATTTTATTTTTGTAGTAACCAAGTATGTTTTTAATTTTTAAATTTTAATATGTGTATATATATTATTATCAAAACAATATGTGTGTGTATATATATATATATATTTTATTATTTATTAATTTACTTATTTTTGTTGTTGTTGTCGTAGATGATACGTTCTTCTTTTTCTATTTGAACTTGACAACATACAACGATGAATCGGGACGCGCTAGGCACACAGATACACTCATATAGACATAATTTTCTCTCTTGTTATTATCCATTCAATAAAAGACAAACAAATTTTTTATAACGTTACCCTCTCACAAAGTAATTTTTTTTTTTTTGAGATGCACTAAGTAATTCTCATGTGGTTAGGTAATTCTTCCCTTATCACATTATTTGTACTCTAGACACATGTAGATGATTTTTGAATCACACAGTTTAAATTTGAGATCGACTGCAGGTGTGCACTCATGTAAAGCATGCGCCATGCCTGGCGAGTTCTTTGAAAATCAAAGAATTTATGGAAAATTGAGATAAGATACAAATCCTGGAATATTTTTAAGAATATGAAAACTACATATTTTTATATAGGAGGAACAATCGCATAATTTTTATAATGAGTAAGACAAACAATGAATCCCAAAATCAAATGAATCTCCTCAATGAATCCCAAATCAATGAATTTCGATAGTGAATTTCGACAGTGAATCCTTAAAATTAGTGAATTTAAATGATGAATTTTGAAAATTAGTGAATTTAAACGATGAATTTTTGGAGTGAATTTAAATAATGAATTTCGAACACAAGTGAATTTCGACAATGAATAAATAGTTTTGTCTTTTTATGCAAAAGTTTCAAAAACTGCCCTTCTACTCAATTAATGAAATATTTTGTCTTCTCCTCATTCCCTCGATCGATCGTAGCTTATCTTGAGATCGATCGCTGCGCCATGTATTCAAGCCTTACTACGACCGTCGGATGATCTCATCAGTATTCGATTGTTTAGCGAGAGGCTCGCTTTACGCTCTTATCGTCCTTTGTTTCATCATCTTTTTCATTTGTCTGTCAGCCTTGTGGTAATTTTCCGACGTATTTGTTGGCTTGGCAGATACTGACTGCGCCTCACTCTGTCAGATCTTGTGTGGGGCGTTCCTCCCATGATGTAATCTCCGCCGCTATTGCGGATTTGGCTTAATAAAATTTAATTTTCCTAAAAAAAAAGTTTAAATTTGAAATAAAACTGTGTGGCCCATAATCACCGCATGTTACTTCTCAAATATACTCACCATAAAAGAATTTCCCCGTTACAAGAGGGTCTATGGCGTGATTAATATGAATGGCACACGTAGTTGAAAGTGTATTCACTCATTCATTGGAATTGTGAATTCAGATATTCAATGGAGGCAAAGCAAAGCCTTGTGCGACTTCCTCTTCTCCGATGGCAGCAACTGCTGATTCTTCTTATCATCTCCTCTTCCTTGTATGCGAATTCCTGCTCGGCCTCCGCTGCCGGAAATGCTCTGAGTGTCCCGAACGAAGAGAAGAAGGTCAAGCTGGAGCTGTATTATGAGACTCTGTGTCCCTACTGTGCAAGATTCATAGTCGAAAAATTGTACACGATATTCGACACTGGAATCATCGACATCACCGATCTTAAGCTTATCCCTTATGGTAACGCCAAAATCCGACCCAACGGTACCATCACTTGTCAGGTTGTTTCAACCTCCAATTTTCGTAATTCCGTTATCATATACTGATTTAGATCAAATGTTTAGATACTACGGTGGGAAAAAAAAAATCATAAAATACTTGAATGTGTCAATTTGAGTGCCGTAGCTGGAGTCACAGCAGTAACTTATGCGATTGTGTGTGCTTTTTTTTTGGAATTTGTCTTTGTTCTTAGTTGTATTGGTTTTGAAAATCAATAGTTTTCATGTAAAGGAGAAAGTCTTTTTGGGTTGAGCTCAATGGAAACCATTGTTCTTAGTGAAATTTGGTAAATCCAACCTGTGAATTATCAGAAGTACATTGCAGCAGCACCTGGTTACTAATCTTTATTTAAAGAAAGATGAACAACTGAAAAGGAAAATGGCCAATTTAGTGTTGAAATTAGTTCACAAATCTCATCATTTAATCCAGTTCAAAAGTGGTAAATTAAAAGTTGTACCGTTTTAGAAATTTATTCTACTTGCGTCGAACGTCAGAGAAATGACAAAAGAACGGTAGCTTTTAGGGGGCATAGAGTGAATTTTGCTTAACTAGTAAGTGGACAACTAGACATATCCTTGTATCTCTGCTATTTTTTCGGAACTGAAAATTTAGTGTGATGAGAATCTAATTTGGTGTGACCTGAATAGATGATATAAGAGCATCTGCACCTAACTTTACGGAAGAACCAAAGGCATTAGACATCATCCATTGCCACTTGACTGATTAAGAGCTCAACTAGGTGAATGTACGCATCCGCCTATCCTGGGTCTAAATAAGAACTAGACTGTGCAGTCTTGCCGTATATCTTTCAAGAGACGGTGCAGTCTTGTTGATAAGGGAGTTTTTGCTGGAAAGTGCTGTTTTTTGTTCATGTCAAATAGAATATACACACATGAATGAGCAAATGCTAGCTTTACTTAATATAAGTAGGATGTATGTTGGGGAATCAAATTAAAGACTATATAAGTGGTATTTGTCTTTCAAATTGTAGCACGGCGGTTACCTAGTGGGGCTGGTTGGCTTTAGATTCATCCATACTTAGTTAAATATTATTGTCAGGGTTATATTTTCTTTGTATTTGTAATATATTCTAACACACACACACACACACACACACATATATATATATACATACACTAACAATTACATGTAAACATACATAATATGTAAATGTGTGAAATTTGTCTTCCCCTTTTTAGTGGTCGTCCATGAATCTTTCAGTTGCATATTTCATAGACCCCAGCCTTCTGAAATACTTATAAACCCCATTTATTCGAGCCTTGTGAAATTTCTTTAAAGCGTGACATCTAAAGACTTCATTTTCTTGCTTCTCCAAACATCAATCTCCAACATTTTACTCTTGAGAACATCACAATATTTTTGTTCTTAAAAGTCTTTTCCTTATGGTGCCGTCTTCACTGTTGAGAGTTTATCTAGAACTCTCCATGATTGGTTTATTGGTACCATTGGCTCTACTTTTGCTGATTGGGGCAATGCCAACTCTCAACTCCCAATGAAGATATTTTCTTGGTATTTGCTTACATGCTGATTGCCATTTCCACCCTCCATGTTCTTAGCTTCTATTTTTTTTTTTTTTTTTTTTTGAGTGTTATATATTCATAGATATTTGTAAACTGAAGCTTCTCGTTTCTTTTTCTTTCTGATGCTTGCAGCATGGACAATGGGAATGCTTGTTGAATACAGTGGAGGGATGTGCTATAGCTACATGGCCAGATGTGGTGAGTTCAATTTCGCTTTGATGTGATAGACCGTGTCTTTCTACTGAAGGTCAACGCATTTCAATCACGTACTATGAATTTAGGGGAATATCTAGTTCCATACCCTAAACTCAACCTTATTTACATATCACTGTATAGAAATTTATTGCCAATCCATTATTCCATTCATGAAAGAATGAGCTCCAAGCATCATCCATGAGCTACTTCTGACATGCATCTGCGCACAAAACTTGGGAGACTTCCTTTCTCGGTTCATATTAAAAAGAAAATCTTAATGGGGAGTGGATTTGATGTTTCCAGTCTTTTATGCCCTATTAGTACATCTTATTATTTAGTGGCATAATCTGGGGTGACTTGGTGACATGATTTTGGAAACTCATTTATTGTTCAGTTTGGGCTCTACCAAATTTTCTTAATTGGTTTGAGCATTAGATTATCAACACGTCCTGAATTACCAAGGGAAGAATAATATGTTATTTTGCAGCACATATTGCAATGAAATTCTAAGCTTTGTAACTAGAATGTACCACTTGACTATGTTGAGTTAAAAATTTGTATATGGCTAACTGAATGTCAGATCTCTTATTTTGTAATTAACTTCTTTTTGTCCCCTCCCTTTCTTTTGGCAGAATGAGCATTTCCCTTACATCTATTGCGTGGAAAATCTGATATACCAAGGGGACTATAGTAAGTGGGAGACATGTTTCGATAAACTGGGCTTGGATCCGAAGCCCATTTATGATTGCTATGAGAACGGAAAAGGACATGAGGTTAGTTTCCTTTTAATAAGAAATGCAACTTATTAGTGCTTTCTTCCTTATATGATCAATCAACCAGTATCTAGCAGACATTAAGCAAACTTATTTGAGACTTCTGTCACATGTCTCACAGAAGATTCTTGACTGTGGTACTTACTGCTAGACAATTTAGTTTCCCTCTCTTCTGTATATGATCTTCATGTCCGAAAAGTAATATGATCGTCCTCCTCCCCATCCCCTACAAAGCCATTTTTGCCTTGGCAAGGGAAAAGATTTTTGTGTTGCGTTATTCCTTTGAAATAAAAAAGTGGGTGCAGCTGTAGGTGCAGAATCGTTTCAATGCAACTTAAAGTCTTGAGCTCAAGCCGCAAATGCATCTTTTTTATATTATAAATAGAAGCTCAAGTGGCCTGTATTTGGCTCAACGTGGCATCACTATATCCTGAACCCTGAAATTGCAGATGCGGATTGCTTTTAATGTTCTGTTTGAAAACAAATGAAGCATTTTTCGTTTTCTTCTCCTACCAAAATTTATAACTTGTGATCACCTAATCTGGTTTATTCAGGGATTAAGTAGAGTGCAACAACCATAGCTTTACAGCCAATGCTGTCGTATAATCTAATCTTCTTGTAGCCAAAGAGATTTGACTGAGATAGTACATCCCTAATAAGCCGCCCATGAATGATCATCGTCGTTTGAATTCTCAATCTATTTTCTTTTTCCTGACGTTTCTTTCCTCTAAGTTAACATGTAACTACTTCGCAGATTCAACTAGGGTTTGCCTCAGTTACTAATGCCCTTCAACCTCCTCACAAGTATGTGCCGTGGGTAACTGTAGATGGACAGCCGCTCTATGATGTGAGTTCACTTGGTATTCTGGTTATTTATCCGCAAGATTTATTCTTTTCATCTTTTCACTCATGGGCACGTAATTAAATTGCAGGACTATCATGAATTCATAAGCTTCATCTGTAAGGCATATAAAGGAAGTCATGTACCATCTGCTTGCAGCGACTTGTCATCTACTGCTGCAAACGGGAAGGAAGAGCAATATGCAGCCACTTCAGTCTGCTACACAGAGGCAATCAAATCCATGTACTCCAGCATCGTCTCAGTTGTGAAAACATGGTTTTCAGGTGCGACTATGGTTGCTTGGGCATAAGTCTTTATGCGTTGCTGTATGTATGTATGTATGTATTTGATAGTTGTTTGTCCTCAAAGCACTGTGTTTTTTCGGTTAACATGAAAGCTTTCCCTTCTTCTCTTTTATGTAAACAGTTTGTGTACAAGCATAAACATGAATATAGAATAAATGGTGTTATGAATACCTAAAATATTGCCATGTAAGTTAACTTGGTGTATGAAATCCGAATATGCATATCTTCTTGCTAGGTGATGGAAGCTTTCTGTTGGAGAAACAAATGTAACAATATGTTTCGTGCCATCTAGAGGCCTTGAGGCATAGCTGTGTCAGAGGCAATATCAACATACCACCTGTAACACCCCCCCGACCCCAATATCCGAGCCAATACCGTACGAGTTATTAGGTGATGCTTGTGAGTATTTCTCATTCTAATGGACTTCACACATGAATTCAACCCTATCGACATGATATCTAAACAACATAAAATCATTAATGTCTTTAATTTTTTTTATTTTTTTGAGGGGATGTCTTTAATTTTCAGACTTGCAATTATCATGGTTTTATCATCAATAAGGTATTTATCCACAATCTTTAAGGCATGAATCACACTTAACATGGGAAATTGGAAAATCAGGCTCGGTAACCCCCTTCACTTGTCAAAAAAGTTTGTTTTTTGAGAAACCTGTTTTTAGGTAATACGACAATAATATTGTCGTAAAAAATATTGGCGTTTAAAGACTCGTTACGATAATAATAATGAAGTTAAACAGATTTTACGATGAGCTTAAGCTCATCCTAAGAATGGTAGCCACTGCGCTTACCTGGCGCCACGTGGGAGGTCCAGGTTCGATTTCCCTCCCCTCCCCCCGGTAGTTTAGAAAAAAAAAGCTTTCGTATCAGTGGGAAAAAAAAACCCAGATTTTACGATAATATTATTGTCATAAAAAGAAGTTTTACGACAATAATAATGTCGTAAAATAAGTGATTTTACGATATTATTATTGTCAGAAAGAGAAGTTTTACGATAATATTATTGTCGTATTACCTAAAACGCATTTTAGAAAAAATAAAATTCTTTTTACAAGTAGGTGGTCTGACCGAGCATGATTTGCCAATTTCCCACTTAACATGGAACTGACAATTTATGTCCTACATGCATGGTATTTATTCCAAAGCATTTAATGTAGGCTAAGTTTCCTGCATTTTCATATGACTAAAGTATCACAACACACAAACCCTAAGATCTTAATTTCTAACATAATATACATTTCAGAAATTCATAGGAAATGGCCTTAGACATGGTTATTTATCATTTCGCTTCCTTGCATATTAACTTTTATAGACTATATTTATTCCCACTTTCAGGATTACCGCAACCCTGGTGGGGTTTAGTGTTGGGGCTTTAAGCGGTTCTAATTCTATCCCGGTATGCGCCATATGTTCAATTCCTACTCATGTTATAAACAAACATCAAGAAACATAAGCATGAATCACGAATTCAACACTTAGACACATAAAGTGATAAAATAGTTTGATGCACTGAGTCCTTACTTGGATTTCTTGGGGCGAAACCTGTAGAATCTTCTTCAACTAAGATGTATTCTTTGCCTACAATCATTCATCTTGGTCTTACTTAATGATTTCAAGATGAAACCATAATTTTTAATGAACGAACATGCTTCAAATCTTAAGAATATGAAGATCTGTAGACAATATTGTCATCTAATAAAGGGGGAATCCCATGCTACAATGATTGTTTAGACTCCATAGGAGTTTTAGCAGGTTTAGCCCTTAAAAATCATACTCTTGGAGAAGATTCAAGGTATATTTCCTTTGTGAAATAGAAATGCCATTAAGTGTTCTGGCAGCTACATACTCTGAGTTTATTAAGATCCTTGATGGTAAACTACTAATGATGATGGTCTTTGACTTGTTGAATCTCATTTTCATTAGTACTAGCTACAATAATGTCATCTACGTAAACCAATAAGGCAGTGAAAGTTTTTCCAGATCCTTGGTAAATAAGTTGTGATCATGCTTAGACTAAACAAACCCTGACGCAAAAGACTATGTCAACTTGCAATTCCATTGCCTGCTAGACTTCTTTAACCCATATAATGACTTGATTAACCCGCAAACCTGATTTGGTTTGTCAGATGTAAACCATTGAGGAAGTTGCATGTAAACTTCTTCATGCAAATCTTCATGTAAAAAGGCAGTGTTAACATCCATCAATGTTCTGACAATTGTGATCTTCCCAACTGGAGAAAAGGTCTCTTGATAATCAATGCCATAAGTTTGAGTTTAGCCATTTGCTACCAATCTAGCCTTATATCACTCTACTGATCCATCATGGTTGTATTTTATCTTATACACCCACTTGCATCCAATGGGCTTTTTTCCAGGTGGCAAAGTAACAACATCCCATGTGTTCGTCTTCTGCAATGCCTCAATTTCTTTTTGCGTTGCCTCCTTCCATTCATCATGTTTGATTGCTTGATTGTAAGTCTTGGGCTCAATGACTACATCAATAGCAAAAACATATTTTGCATTCAGCTGAGAGTTTGTCTAGACTCATTACTTGATTTAGCAGATGAGGGGTCTGCACAACATTGGCACCTCATTAATAAAAGTTTGGTGCCTTTTAGGTCCTGGTAGATCTCCTCAGCTGAACTGTTGGTGTAGGTGTGGCTCAGCAGTGACTGATCCTCTGATGGACTCCTCAGCTGCATCTGCATTTCTACTGGATTCTTCAACTGATCCTCAAAGCTGCTTAAAACAAGTAGTGGAATCGGCATGTCACTGGTACACTGAACTTTGCCTAGAACCTGGTTGAATAAAGGAAAGTAAGATTCATGAAATTAAGTATTCCTAGCAACAAAGATATATTTGTTGGTGGTCCAAAAGAATGGCTCCCTTGGAAGTGTTTGAATTTCCAAGATACACACAAGTCCTGCATCTAGAATCAAATTTGGTTCTAAATTGCTAAAGAGTAAATAGTACATGAAAAAGACCAAACAACCAAAAACTAAGTTTCAGACTTCTATCTCATAAGAAAAACCCAAGTAAATCTAGAATAATCATCAACAACAGTTAGAAATAATTGTTGACCATTCACAATGGGATGCCTCAAAGGTCCTGAAATATCCACATGCACAAGATCAAAAATAAAATTGAAAACAATAGTGCTTAATGGAAAATGTTTCTTTATAAGTTTTTCCATAGGGCATAAAAAACACAACTCATGTTCATAAAATTTTACATCAGATGCAGTAAAAGTAATGACTTGTAATCCTTTATCTGGTAGATGTCCTAATCAATAATGCCAAAGAATTTTGTCATCTACAGTGTCAGACATGCATCTATTCTCTATTGAATTACAAACATATTTGGAGACAGCTATTGTTGGAAATAAAATTTATGTTTTGATGATAATTCATCATATTTGTTTAAAGTATTATCTTAACCCCATTGATGAAGTGCTGAAGCCAGCTGTTATAGTGAAAAGCTAAAAGATGTCTAGAATTAATGCATAGGTTTTATTTAAGTCTAATATTTGTATAAGTTACATCCAACAAACACCGTAATAATTAGTGTGTCGTAAAACTTAAAAAACTGGAAGTCATCTAGAAATCGAAATCACTAAGATGTAAACCGACTCGTAAATACACCAAAGATCAAATCAAGAAAATAAGTTCATTTGAGGACACAGACTCAGTTGGCTTATATAGAAGACTGAATAACTGAGGGACACAGACTTAGTTATTGAAGATAGAAGAACTGAGGGTTCAAACTCAGTTATGAAGATTACAAGTCGAGACTTTAAAGTTAGACTTCACGCAAGATTGTGGTGACCTGAACTGACTTTATGGATCTTGTATGAAGACCTAAGAATCATAAGGACAATGAATTCTTAGATGATAATGAGTCATGGTGTACTCTGATTAAGTCAATTATAATCAGATGAAAACTGGAGTACTGATATTTGAAGAAGAGTAAAATCTCAGTTAACGCTCCAAGTCAGTTAGGAAACTGACAAACAATAAACTCAATATAAAACTGATAAGGAAACTCAGTTTTATAAGTCAGCCATCCCACAAACTGATCGCATACAAATAACGTTATAAAGGAAGCAATTTCATTGGATGAGTTATCGACACACAGAAGCGGTCGAAAAATATAGCCGTTACAAGAGAGACGTTGATACAATTCGAATTGAAGCCAGATGAACGTTGGACCTCACACTATAAATAGAAGACTTTGCACCAAGGATAAAAATAACAAATTTACAAGTATCATCAAGCAATTTTGTGCATTAGTCGTTTTATTCGAATTACTATCATCTCAGCGCTATAACAAGATCATATCTAGAAATTCTTCAAGTGTTCAAGCTACACAGATTTTATCAAGAATCAAACACTTTGAAGAACCACAAACAAGAATCAATTTATTGATTCTTAGCCCAACTTTGATTCTACATCAAAGGTTTTAGACTGTGAAGCAAACCGGGAAGGTTTCGCCAAGGACAAGCAGTGACAAGCAAATGGGTAGACTGTGTTTGTGGTGGTAGCCGGTGAAGAGGCAATTCAACCTCTCAAGGATCAAGTGTTCAAGCAATTGAAGAACATCAATTCTACCTGCTTCTACAACCTGCTTAGATAGTGAAGCTGAGGGATTAGCCAATGACTATTGTTTAGGACTTTTTGTAACAGTTCACCTCAAGAAGTTCTAGTGGAATTTTCCTCCGCACCACAGGGGAAGAGAGGACGTACATGATTACACCACCTGGAACCTCTATAATACTTGCCTTATTTACTTTACGCACTTACTTATTCAAAGATTTACTTACAAAGATTTTGATAATTGATTGTTATACACTCACAGCTTCACAACCCGACATTCAATAGAATTCGATTTCTGCGCATTCGATTTTCACAGAGAATAACAAGATCAAGAAAAAGGCTAGAACTTAATCATTTGCCGGTTGACTCGGCTTTCAAGCTTAAGTCGCTTTGACTTAAACTCACTTAGTCGACTTTAACTCCACACAAGTTTAATCAACCTTTAATTTGTTTTAAATCCAGTTTTAGGGACAATGTTATTCACCCCCCCTCTAGACTTGTGTTAACCTTTCCAAGAGACCAACACCTATGTTAGTAACAGATTTCTGAATCAAAATGTAAGGGCCTTTGTGTAACTTCGATGAACTAATCACCATTTTCCTTTTGTCCTGCAAAACACACTTGTTAGCAGTGAAACAACTGCGAATGGCTGGTTAATGCAGGTAAAGATAACAAATTAAATCTGAAACCAGGAGTACAAGACATTATGCAAAGTCACACTAGGACCGTTCACAACTTGTCCAGTATGAGTCACCTGTACATTAATGGCATTAGGTAATCCTACTTTTATATTAATAACAGGTTTATGATCACTTATATTTGAGAAGGAAAACACGATGTGATCTATGGCCCGGAGTCCAAGATCCATCGTGTATGTTGTAGTGAACTAATGTCACTTGATCTTTAAGTAGGGAAGTGAGTATTCGGTGCATGAATCAACTACATGGCTTGATGAATCATAATCCAGAAGATTCAACATCCTCTCAAAGTGTTGTGAGGTGAGACCTTGAATTCTATACCTAGCTTGTCCAACCTTTTGATCCTCCCTACCAGCAAACTAATCTGAATCTGTCTGATCCACCGTGTTAGCTCTGCTTTTGGACTCGAAGCCAGGTTGATAACCATGTTTTTTGTAGCATTCTCTTCACTATGGCCATTAAAACCACAAAAACTGCACTGAACTTTCTTAATGTTTTTAGCCTTAGAGCTATTTGCAGGCAGATTTTTTGACTACTCTACTCCACTGAATTGACTAGATATAGCCCTAAATTGTAGATTTTGATTCCATGCCTTGTTAGCCACATAAGTTTTCTGCCTTTCAAACATAATATCCATTGCAAAAGAATCTTGTATCTTAGAAAAAGACGCCATCGACATGGCCTCGGACACCATTGACTCATATTCATCCCTTAGTCCTTTCAGAAACTTCATCACATGTTCTGTTTCCATGTGATCCAATAGAGTATATATGGCATCACAATGACATTGAGGCTCATGGGTTCAATAAGGAATCGGCCTAATAGTCTTGACTTCCTTCCAAAGAACCATCAGCTTTGTAAAGTACTGATTCACATAATATGTTCCTATTGTAGTGAATTCATCTCTTCAAGAAGATCAGAAAGTCTAAAAACATCAACACTTAAAACCTATCAGCAAGATTCTTTCATATAGACTGGGAACTCTTGAAATACATTAAACTTTGAGAAATAGTATTCTCCACTGAATTCAAGATCCAAGTCCTTACCATTGTGTCATATTGCCTATAGACTTGGAATTTAGCTGAATTCACCTCTGGTTTCTTGATTGTACCATCAACAAACCCATATTTGTTCTTTGTGATTAATACCATTTCCATTGACGTCTTCCATGGATGATAATTGTTAGTATTCATCAATAGATGAACTAACACCAAATGAAGGATTTTCATTGGGATGAACATTAAAGGGAACAGAAGGACTCAATTCTTGCTTCTTCATTGCCATGGCTGACAAGAACATATAACCACACAAATTTGTAGAAAACTAAAAAAAATGATCAAGAATTGGATTCTAATTCTAGAACGAAGAGAAAATCACAGGAAACTCTCAATTTTCTTCCGAACACCAGAATTAACACAATAAGGAATACTCTGATACCATGTTGAAATCAGTGAAATTGAAATTACAAGACGAGATAAATGCGAATTCTTATTAATCAGTAAAATGATCGAGTTAAGATACAATGGGTTGATGATGGAGTATTTATAGATGATACTCCTCATAAATCAGTTAGATGAAGTTACAAACGGTTATAACAAGAAATTGTCAAAGTCAGCTTTGTCACGGATTTTATCTAACAAAGCAAACAAGTAATAAAATTTATAAATCCGGTATTCCCCAAGTGTAGGGATCGTAGTATAGCGATTAATACCGGAGTCGATCACAGGGAATCGGGGTATCTAGTTCATTAATTTTCCTAAGGTTGTTACTACGAAAACGAAACTAAAAACGAAAAATAAACTGGACAGAGGATTGTCAGTCCAAAGCCAGGGAGGATAAAAGCGATAATAAATAAATAAAACTACAACTAAGAAAACAATAAAACTAACTAACATGATAACGACTGAAGCAAATCAACATAGAACAAACATGATCCACCATCCCGCAACCCTTAATTCTTCCCTAGATTTTCTTATGATGATTCAATCAAAGTTGTGGTTCACCTAATCAAAGGTATGAATTCCTACTTCCGTAAGTAATCCGTCTATCAATCTCATCATCTTCCGATCTATAGAGATTAACGCTCTCAAAACAAGGTGCAAGATTTATTAGATCTAACAACCTAGAGATCTAACCTATCAACTTCCGTTATGTCAAGGTTAAAAGTCTAATCTTTCCTATGGTGATCTAAGGTTTACACCGATTTCCATCATACGGTAAACATCAAATAGCAATACATCTTCCGATATCGATTGCATCAACAAATAATCAAAGGAAAGAAACAAACTTTAAATAAAATCACTCACAAAATCATCCAAAGAAAGAATAAAAACGCTGCCGAAAATCTCCCATGGTCGCTCCAAGTTCACAGCTTCAGGACAACACCATGGCGTCGAACAAGAAAAGAAAACGAAAATAAAACCTAATCTAACCGCCACCCCAGCCTCCCAAAAGGGGGCTGGGGCGCCTAGGGTTCCTCTTTAATGTTTGTGTGTCAAGAGGGATCGAATTGTGTATGTTTAGGGTTAAGAAACGCGGCTGTATTTATAGAAAAGTAAGGCGGCTGCTGCTAGGTCGGTTTAAGGACGCCCGTCCACTCAACTGGACGCTCGTTCAATCTATTTGGACGCAGATGGACGCCCGCTTGCTTCAGCGGCCCAAACTCTCTCAGATCAAAATCGCACCTCCGGACGCCACCCAATATTCTCAGACGCCACCCACTCGACGGGACTTGACGCTGCGCTCAGCTTTTTCTTCCAAAATCATCTTGATCTTCATTCCAACTTCATCTCTATCTCTTCCTTCCATGCAAATCATCACTTGAACATCTTTAAGCTCCTTTCACCTCATGCAAGCGTACTCTACATCACGATAAAAATATGCAAAATGTAACATCTTACATCTAAAGATATTTATCCAATAAAATCACATAATTAACCCGATTTTGCACTTTAATACTTCTAATACTCATTTGCTCAATATTTCAATATAAAGCTCGATTTCTATGAAAACATACGAATATGGAGAGAATTGTTACAAAATATATCCTTATAAAACGTATAAAATCACCCTTAACAACTCCCCCACACTTAAACCTTGCTCGTCCCGAGCAAGACAAAACATAATCAAGACTCGAGACAAATAAACACTTATGCAAACATAAAACATATTCAATAGTTTAGAGGTTCACCCAAGTGTGTGTGCATAGCCATAATAAATTTCCACCAAATCCACACTTGAAATTGATTCAAGCAAAACTAGCCAACATCCCATTTAAATCAGAAATATAAAACGATTATAACATGCACCTCACAAAACATACGTACTCGAAAAAATAATAATAAGGAGTATTTAAAATATTTCCGACATACTCAGAGGATAGTCCCTACAACATATCTTTCAGTTTATACTGGGGATAGTCAGAAGATAACTACGGTTCTCACCCATCTTTTCACATTACCATTCACTAAATTTTTCTTTAAGATTAACTTAATTCCACATATATAGCACACGCCTCATTCCCAAAGAATAGGATGTTTCGTGATAACACCCTAGCTGGACTACTATCATCAGCAATGGAGCTATTGAACCTCATAGTGGTATAGACATTTCGTGATAATGCCCTACCGCACTCAAATCATTGGCGACTACTTCCGACATACATATATATATATATATATATATATATATATATATATATATATATATATATATATATATATATATTTATTCATATTATTCATCTTAGATTGGTATTCAAACCTTAGATTATATCCTCCTATCACATTCAAACCTTTAGATATTCACAAAGATGTCATACTCTAATTCCAAACACAAACTATTAAAATTTTCAAAATCCGTATGGAAGCAAAGAATCATGCGATAATCATCAAAAAATCTCTAATCAAATGGGCATAGCTTTAAAAACATAGCTCATCATCTACTATGGCACGTGAAAAATAGTGCTGGGTGAAACAACTAAATTTACTAAATATGCAAAATAATGCACCAATGATATAAGAACTCGAACAAAGATATGCATTTGTTCACTTGGGACAAAACAAAAATTTAAAAATTAAGCACTTTTTCATAGAAATATAATAGTATGGCAAATGAATGTAGATACATGAAACTATTCCCCTCCCCCACACTTAAATTACAACATGTCCTCATGTTGTGCAGAATTAAAGAAAAGATAAAGAACTTAGCTGATTTGGTAATGATATGAAGATAGGCTGAAGAAGACAACAATGGTGACATCATATGGAGTCCTTCCCAGCCTTCAACTCCCAAAGGTAGCTTAACAAGAACAACTAAAAATGTACCCGCACCACTTGAAAACGTGGCGTTATCTCGGGACACACGGGGGGGGAATATAACAATCAACAATAATGATATAAGCACGTGGTATAATTGCTCGGATGGAAAAATCACCATACAGGGAAAGTACAAGACACCTAAGCATCTAAACACAACCGAACGGAAGTTTGATATAAGCACAAAAGGAATAATAGCTCAGGATGGAAAGATCAACACTTACACTCGTGACATCTAAGAATAAAGCCACGTAAATGTAAAACATCAAACTCCAACTAATAATGATAGAGGATTATACATGGAAAAGAAGTCGAAAGATTTTTCGATTAAGCTCATATAAAGATGGAACATATACATGGAATATTACACAACAAAGAGGCTGTGTGCAACTACATGAAAATATACTACAATGCACCTACATGATATGCAATCCTAAAAATAAAAATAAATAAAAATGAATTTTAGACAGCTCAGCCGAAAGCGGTTTCGAGGACAACCCTACAAAGTGACTACGGCCTATGCACGAAAACTAAAATAAAAACGAGGTAGTATTACGGAAACCGACGCTAACTACACTCGTGAAAAATAAAAGAAAAATAGAAAAACAATGCAACTAGATGGTATGCAATAAATGATATGCATCTCGAATGATATGCAAAAATAAAAGAAAATGAAAGAAAGAAAACTAGCCCACTCATTAGCAACACACGACATATATAAAATAAACGCTCTACCAAATAATGACAAAGTTACGATAAACGACGATGCTGTCTGTCCATTACATGCAGCAGGTGCCGCGCTTAAGACTCATCAAAAGGTGATAGCATTATGGAAACCAACAGTTAGCTAATACTAAACGATATAACTCATATGGCCTAAGACGTAGCATACGGAAAACCGACAGTAGCTACCCATATGAGTTACAAAAATAACAAGGAAGCACATAAGTCTTAAAAGCTAACAAGATTCATCACAACAGTATGTAGCATACGGAAACCGACATTAGCTACTAAATAACAATAAGACCAAATTATAGCATTTAGAACCGATTAAAGTGACTATAACTTGCATGGATGAATCCTAACACCCTAGATAGACGACAACAGGAACAACATAAGTCATATTAGAATCACGTCTAGCTAGGTGAATTACTCAACATGGATTGCAATAGATGGAAAGAAAACCATAACGGTGAAAGAACATCTACGCATACACAAAACGGCCACAGAGGCTCATCCAGGTCAATTAATGAAGCATGTATATAAAAATTAATCAATTATTTAACATGGATCAAGAGATGGAAAGGTGTAAACATGCAAGTTCGTAACATCTACGTAAAAATAATTAGCCACGTAAGCTCATATGAAAGTATCCACATCAAATAAAGCATTAAAAATCAAACTCTATTCACTGTGAAGTTTGAACACCGGACGGACGCTCACCAATCCGCACGGACGCTCAAAGCATACTCGTGGTGGACGGACGCTCGTAGGCGACGCCCGCCCGTAACCACATGCAGCGCACGGGCGCTCGAAAGCGAGCAAACGCCGTCTCGACTCTCTAAAACATAACAGCGTTGATGCGTTGTGGGAAGGACGGGCGTTCACTTACTATGGACGCCCGTCTGACTCAGCAGAAAAACACAGCAGACTCGATCTATATCAGAAAACAGCAGCAAACCCTAATATCATATCATGAAAACAGAAACCCTAGTGTTTATTAAAAACGAAATCAAAACTATGAAACCTAAATTCACGTTTCATAAATTGAGTAAAAAACTTTTTGCACATTCTTAACCCAACGGTCATTGAAACACGGCAAAAATAAAAACTCTCAATTTATTTAACGCTACTCTTATTGAAAGAAATAAAGAAACAGAAACAGAAAAAGATACGGAAATCCTAAACAGAAACCTACCTACGAAAAATTTAAAACAGAAAACAAGAAACCGAAAGAAAGGGAGAAAAACGTGTTGAAATCTTCTGAGCCCAAAATGGAAGGGAAAACAGTGGATTTTGACCTCGAAAACGGTGTCGAACGGCCTCCGGCGTTCGCCACGCGTCGTCGGCGCGCCGGAACGAGCTTTCGAATTGGGGTCCTGCGTTCCAAACGGACACTCGAGCCGAAAGTTACGCCAAAATACTAACGAGTGCTAAACGATCCTTTTATCCAAAAAATTGACCGTGAAAACGTGGAGTCGATGATTCAACCTTAGAACCCTACCTACGAAACCTACCTACGAAAAAACAGAAACCCTAATACATTTATTTAATAAGAAAAAAAGAAAAACAAACCAAGATAACCTAAAACAAAAATTAAAAATCAGGTGATAGATAGGCGACGGGCGCCCAAGTTATTGGACGGACGCCTGCTCTGAGAAAGAACAGGACGGGCGTCTGTTATCGGGCGCCGTCGCTCTGGCAAAACACAAAGCGAGACGATCGATTTGGACGGACGGGCGCCCAATAGCTCAGACGCCCGCTTACGCTTCAAATCAAGCACATAAACGCCGCTAAACACGAAAGCAGGTCCAAACAAAACACGAAAACCAAATAAAATCCTAATTGGAACTTAACAAAATCGAAGAATTAATTCAACTAAATTCAACAAAACACCGATTCCCCGGCAACGGCGCCAAAAACTTGTCACGGATTTTATCTAACAAAGCAAACAAGTAATAAAATTTATAAATCCGGTATTCCCCAAGTGTAGGGATCGTAGTATAGCGATTAATACCGGAGTCGATCACGAGGAATCGGGTATCTAGTTCATTAATTTTCCTAAGGTTGTTACTACGAAAACGAAACTAAAAACGAAAAATAAACTGGACAGAGGATTGTCAGTCCAAAGCCAGGGAGGATAAAAGAGATAATAAATAAATAAAACTACAACTAAGAAAACAATAAAACTAACTAACATGATAACGATCAAGCAAATCAACATAGAACAAACATGATCCACCATCCCGCAACCCTTAATTCTTCCACTAGATTTTCTTATGATGATTCAATCAAAGTTGTGGTTCACCTAATCAAAGGTATGAATTCTACTTCCGTAAGTAATCCGCCTATCAATCTCATCATCTTCCGATCTATGTAGAGATTAACGCTCTCAAAACAAGGTGCAAGATTTATTAGATCTAACAACCTGTAGATCTAACCTATCAACTTCCGTTATGTCAAGGTTAAAAGTCTAATCTTTCCTATGGTGATCTAAGGTTTACACCGATTTCCATCATACGGTAAACATCAAATAGCAATACATCTTCCGATATCGATTGCATCAACAAATAATCAAAGGAAAGAAACAAACTTTAAATAAAATCACTCACAAAATCATCCAAAGAAAGAATAAAAACGCTGCTGGAAAATCTCCCATGGCTGCTCCAAGTTCACAGCTTCAGGACAGCACCATGGCGTCGAACAAGAAAAGAAAACGAAAATAAAACCTAATCTAACATACACCCCAAATTCTCCCCCAAAAGGGGTCAGCGCCAGGTTCGCTCTCTAATGTTTGTGTGTCAAGAGGGATCGAATTGTGTATGTTTAGGGTTAAGAAACGCGGCTGTATTTATAGAAAAGTAAGGCGGCTGCTGCTAGGTCGGTTTAAGGACGCCCGTCCACTCAACTGGACGCTGTTCAATCTATTTGACGCAGATGGACGCCCGCTTGCTTCAAATCCCAAACTCTCTGTATCAAAATCGCACCTCCGCACGCCAAATCCAATATTACGACGCCACCCACTCGACGGGACTTGGGCGCGCGTTCGACTCTTTTTTTCTTCCAAAATCATCTTGATCTTCATTCCAACTTCATCTCTATCTCTTCCTTCCATGCAAATCATCACTTGAACATCTTTTAAGCTCCTTTCACCTCATGCAAGCGTACCTACATCACGATAAAAACATGCAAAATGTAACATCTTACATCTAAAGATATTTATCCAATAAAATCACATAATTAACCCGATTTTGCACTTTAATACTTCTAATACTCATTTGCTCAATATTTCAATATAAATCTCGATTTCTATGAGAAACATACGAATATGGAGAGAATTGTTACAAAATATATCCTTATAAAACGTATAAAATCACCCTTAACAAGCTTCGTGTTCTTCAGTTGAGGTATGTTCTGTTGAAGTCTGTCTGCTCAGCTAGACTCTTCTCGCAGCTGAACCTCAAGTTATCATTTGAGCACTTAGATGATTATTCTAGATTTTGAGTGTGTGCACATCCTCATGCACCTATTCTGGATTTTGAGTGTGTGCACATCCTCTTGCATCCAACACTCATTTATCCATATATTGTAACAGTAATAAAGTGTGGTATTATTAGAATGGTGTTTCAGTCACTGTGTAATAGTCTTTGGGATGTTGTTTTAGTTGCAACTGTGTTTCTTTTTCGACCGCTTGTATTAGAATTTTAGCTTCATGAGCCTATCTTTTTGTTTTTCGCCATGTATTATGATGTTGATGATGTCATGCTTACATATGTAATTAATTAATTTTAATAATGTATGTGCCGGGTGCCCTCTTTCTGGTTAAGGACTCGGTGTCCGGACTATGGGCGTTACAGTTGGTATCAGAGAATGAAGTAACACTGTTGCATAGGTGTTTAATGTCTTAAGATGTGAGATTATCAAGTTTAAATCCTTAAGTTATGGATTTTGAAGTTAGGCTTCTTAAGTAGTATAGACCTTCCAAGTAAAATCTTTTAAGTGTTGGAAATCGTAAGATTGGAATCCTTAAGCTTTGATGGTGTGACATAAGGGTTAAGTGTGATCCCCTTAAGTAAAATTTTGACGTAGTAATTTTAGGTTTATGTCTTAAGATGGTGACCTTTTAAGTTTGGTTTCGTTTAATCTCCTTAATAGGACCTCTCGGTTTTCTTCAAACTTTACAGGTATTTCCTTCCCTTACCCCTTTCTTTTTATTTGATTCTTCATTCCTCAAATTTTTGGCTTGATCTTACTCATAATGGTCTGCACTTGACTTCTTCATTCATGGTGATTATACATCATGCTCATTGTTCGATGCTTCATTGACTCTACCATATAGTTTCCTCGTCCTACTTGTAACTTTGCTCTAAGCAACATGTGTACATGGTTTTGTCAACATGTTTGTTTTCGGTGTACAATCATTTTGCCTACCCCATAACATTTGAAAATTTAAATCCAAAGGAAAATTTACTTTCCTACAACTTCTCTTTTTACATCTATTTTTTTTTTCCAAAAAGAGTTTTACTAAAGATTTAAAAAACCAAGTTGAACCTTCTATTAGGAAAATCCGTTGTGGATCATTTTTTTTTCTCAATACGTTTTGAATAAGCCGTACATATTCAAATGACATGATCTTTGGATATGTTGTAGCCAACACATTAATCTACATTCTCCCTTTCGACCCAAGTACAAATTCGTTCTATCTTGATCACAATCTGCAACCCAAGTACCAACTTGGAATTTTTTTATAGACAATTATTTTGACAAAAATAGTTGCTTTTGACCAACCTCCTCATGCTAAAAAACATTCCGACTTTTGGATGGCACCTAGAAACTCCATGATTGTAGGAAGATTGTAAGGGTTAATGTTTTTACACTTTCCGGTCGTGAAAATCGCAAGAAGTTACCTTCCAACACACCACATTTGTTCTTTTTACCTTTTTTTCTTCACCAACTAAAACGCCAAACCCGAAAAAGAGCCCTCGGATTCACGTTGGGCCTCTATGTAGGCCCATAAATGAATAGGGTCATTTGTCCATCCAGTTCTAAGCCGAACTGGGCCAGGTATAATCCTGCCTGCTTCGCCCCTTTGTGATAATAATCATTGGCCAGGCATCGGGCGTCTATAAGCAAAGCCTTCATCCCATCATGTACAAGATGACACGAAGCACTGGGGTCCGGCTTGCCCGCCCCTCAGCTCGCAGGCCGTTTGATCAGGAAATAAAGTTACTAGAGTTACATGTGAAGAGCCTGCAGTGGCCGGGATAGAAACCATCTCACACATTCAGAGTTCGCCTCACAGTTTTATACTTATGCATTACTTGTATTTCGATTTCCCGCCTTGTAACCACCGACTCTAAGCCCCTATAAATAGTGGCATTAATTACCCTTCAAAAGGACGCTTATTGAAAAACGCAGCCAAGCTCTGCCAATTTATCGACTGCCTTATTGTTCTTGCATGTTCATAATGTCTTCATATATTTCTTGAGCATTTCATAGAAAAATACACCATTTAATCCAGATATCCACATACACATCCGCTAAAACTTGCTGGTGATATTTCTGACATCATCAGTTGGCTCCGTTACCGGAAAATTACGCGTTTTAGCATTTTTCTCCGGTCA
Source organism: Gentiana macrophylla (assembly GCA_026214975.1). Classification (NCBI taxonomy): domain Eukaryota; kingdom Viridiplantae; phylum Streptophyta; class Magnoliopsida; order Gentianales; family Gentianaceae; genus Gentiana; species Gentiana macrophylla. The sequence goes on along the minus strand of CM047811.1, from coordinate 73,672,328 downwards.
GATATGAGATTTACTGCGGCTTCTCTAAGCTGCGGAGATCTTAGAATGATTTTCTGGACTTCCGTTTGAATCTTCATCGGATTCTTCATCCAGTTCATCTGGAATCCCCAGATCTTGAAGATCTTCATCTAGTTCATCCAAGATCCCAGATCTTTATCGAGATCTATGGACAGATTTCCAGACCTTCATAAGTTCATCGTACCTTTGTCAGGTTTATTCCCACCGTACCAGACCCTCATCATCACCACTAGCATGTCGAAAACTTGATCTGCAGGGGTTGCGTTGCACGTTGACGTGTCGCCACCTGCTAAAAAGACTGGCAAGAACACAACTCAGGTCACTAACAGTACTACCATAGTTCGTGATACCGTACACCATGACCCCGAAGGACATCAGACACCCAGCCCGTAGGGTACAGTACGATGCACAAGCTTACATCGACACTAGAGCTAAATCCAAGAAAGCTCTTGGTCAACTTGCCACTGCCACTGAGCAAAACAAGGGAATGAACGCGGCTGATACATCTCAGCCAGCCCGTTCGCATCAACAATCTCCCCGTGAGGAGATGCAGGCATAAGACAAGCTTTACGCGAAAGCACTACTTGTCATGCAGCCCATGCTGAAAGAATTCATCAGAACAATCAAAAGCTTATCCGTCTGGGACAACCAGTCTTACTGATCAGCGAGTTGATCCCACCTCTGAGGTCACCCGCACTAGACATATACATCGACCTCCCAGATCAGTCACGAGGGCTTCAGTTCATCATACTAACAAAGTGGTGAGCGTCCACTCTTCTGCACCAAGAACGTAGGCACGTTTAGGATCGTCTGGGTCCTATCTCTTGCAGAGGAGACAAACAACCGAGAAAATAGAGGAGTTATGAGGCACATTCAACTCATCGTAATGTGAAATCAAGATTGGGTGACCAACACGGCGAGGTAATCTGCCGAGTTGGAGGGTGAAGGTCCGTAATATGCTCCAAGCACCATGTACCCAATTCGTTTTAAGAACAGGTCGCGAAACTCCAATAGAAGGTTAAGGACTTGAAGAAAGATATAAAGGGGAAATATAGTAATAAGTCTTGGGGAACCAGCGTCCTCGACGACAATATCCTGAAAACTGCATCTAAGGGATTACACTATCCCACCTTCCAGAACTATATGGGATTGACCTGCTCTTGTGGATGGCTCTCGTCATTTCAGAGCACGACAACCCTAGAAACGAGGAATGAGTCCTCATGGGGCATCGCCTTTGTTGGGGCCATGCAGGACAAGACATCGACATCGATCTGAAACCTGCCAGCCCGATCCATTCACTCTTGGGAAGAACTCCAGACCAAATTTACTACTAAATTTATGTGAGCCGGACAGCCAAAGAAAACTCAGACTGATTTATATGAGATCCGCCAAGGTGAAAACGAGTCGACTCACAACTACTATTCAACAAAATATATGAGCAGACCAGGGGTTTGAGTGATAGTGTGGTGATGAATATCTTTCAGAGCGGGCTAGCGAATGGCTACCTCAAATTTGAAGACTTGCAAGAGATGCTGGACAAAGCAAGGAAGTATGAAGCATCTGAGCCCGCACTGTCGTCATCTTCCAGTAAGGGCAAGGCCAATGCCGAGCCCAACCCACCTAAAGAGAGCACCAATCAAAATCCGGACTTCAAAAAACTTGAAAAGTTTTACGAGGAACGTTATACTCCTCTCACTGCTCCCCTCGCCCAAATTATGCATAAGGTAAATGATGTTTCGTTCCCTCCTATCCCAATGAGGCCCTATCCAGAGGGGGAAGCGGGATGTGACCAAGTACTGTGATATTCCCAAAGATCACGGTCATGACTCTGAGTCATGCAAACAGCTCAAAAGGGAGATGGAAAAGTTGGTTGCCCGCGGAGCCTTAAATCACTACAAACGAGACGGGGATCACGCCAATAGGATCCTCATTGTGTATTAAAATTAGTTGGATCTTTTCTTGTTGGATTCCTATAGGAAGCTTGTGTAGACGTATTTCTGAGTATTTTTCGATCAATTCGTCGAAGATGAACAGTTCCTCCAATTCTATGAATTTTTCTAGAATATTCTTTTCTTGAATCTCATTCAAACAAATTTCGGATTGACCGGTATGCCACCAATTAGTAACCCTATATTCTAGACTTTTTTTAAATAAGAGAGACCCCCGGCTCACCAAAGGAGGGGAGAAATTCATATAATAACCGAGCAACTTCCCAGCAACCATCAGCTGAATTCGTTGATCAACTCCTTAAAATAGATAAGCATCGAAAAGCCAGTTGTCCTACATGGGTCTGAACAACCTATCTCGTTCACCCGCAGTGAACTGGTCAGTCCGCCTGGCGTGCCAGAAATGCCCCACGTCATAACAGTTGGGGTAAAGGATCTCTCGGTGCATCGAGTATTGGTTGACACGGGAGCCTACAGAGATATCTTATACTATGACCATTCCAAGAAACCGGGCTTCCGCGACACATATCTGAGACCGAATTATGGAATACTCAAAGGGTTCAACAACGACAAAGTTCAGGTGAAGGGTGCCATCTACATTGAGGTTCAAATGGGCGACTACGAGCCATTCTTAACCAAAAAGGTGACCTTTCTCATGGTCGATCTCCATTCGAGTTATAACATGATCCGAGGGATCCCGGCTCTTAGACTATTTCAGATGGTCGTCTCCGTTCCACATTAGAGAGCCAGTTTTCACGTCGGAAACAAGGTTGGGGTCGCAGTCAGCCGACCATGGAAAATGCTCAAGCGTGTCTGGGAAACACGTTCCGAGATCAAAAAAGCTCGCCTCAAACCGCAAGAACTTCAGATAGGACCTAACAACTTTAATATGGTTACAGAGCTTGCTTCCCAAAAATATAATGTGATACTTTGCAAGTCAGGGACGAGCCTGACTTCATTGCTGAGGGAGAACTGATCGAGGTCGCAATAAACGAGGCCTACACTGATAAGAAAGTTAAGATTGAAGCTCATCAGTCTGAGCAAGAAAGAAAGGGCTGATCTCTCAACTGAAGTCCAATCCAAACGCATTTGCATGGGTTGTGACTGACATGATAGGGGTCGGGCCCGATGTAGCACTGCATCTCTTGAACACCGACCCGACTTTCAAGCCAATGCAGCAAAAGGCCAGACAGTTCCCTTCTGAGAAATAGGCCGCAATCAAAGTTGAGGTCAGCAAGCTCCTAGAAGCCGGCATCATAAAAAGACTCGCTTATCCGACATGGTTGACTAATGTCATGGTAAGGAAGCACATAACATGTGTCGATTTCACAAATCTCAACAAAGCATGCCCTAAGGATCTTACCCTCTCCCGAGGATTGATCGAATGGTAGATGGCATTGCTGGGTTCGAAATGCTTAGCTTCCTCGATGCATACTCCAGCAATCCTCAAGTGAAAATGGCCGATTCTGATAAAGAGATGACAACTTTCTGGGCCGTTGGGGGATGTTATTATTATGATGAAGCCATTCGGTCACTTGACAAACAACAGTCCTTGACACCCAAATGAAGCCATTCGGTCACTTGACACACAAACAACAGTCCTTGACACCCATAATTGTTGAGTTTTATTTTGTGAATTATTATGAAAAATTTGGCTTACTTATGTTTAGGCTTATGAGGGTTTTTGCATCATCAAAAAGGGGGAAATTGTTAGGAACATTTTATTATGTTTTGATGATGGCCATACTAGCTATTATAGCAAACCTGAAATAAGTTAGAATTCTCTGTATAAGTCTTTACTAAGAGTCTGACATATTGTATAAGTTAAGTCATACAAGTATTGTACTAGTTGGTAGGACGGCAAAGTAAAACAGACATTCGGCAGAGTGAAGCCAGCCAAGTACATGCAGAGAAGCAATGAAGACTTAATGGTATGACTTATAACCAAGGAAGTCTGTGATGACCTTGGATAAGTCTAAGTTATGGTTCAAGTGATGAAACTTAATGTTCAAATATGGTGTACACTGATCTCACCCAAACCAATGATCAGTGAAGTACAAATATTCTCCTTAAACTGAAGTAATGAAGGAAACAGTGAATCGGCAGAGTAAACTGACTTTCGGCTAAGTGAAGGCAAAAATAGTGAAGGAAGATCTAAACGGCAAAGTCAGATGGATCAGTCGACCGTTCAGAGAACGGCAAAGTAATCATTATCATAACAGAATTGAAATATGATGAAGATTTAGAGGATCATGCATTTAATGCACAATCAATAGAGGATCAATCAAGGACGGATTTTCTGCTATACATTTGAAGAAAAATCAGATCACTGGAATCAAGGAGAATGTAATTAAGGGGGAATCAAGAATAAAATCAAGGATTATTCCCCTCATTAATATAGCCAACGGACGGAATTTCAAATCAAGGATACTTAAGGCTATAAATAGAAGGCATTGGCAGACAGATAAAAATAACGATCAAGAAAAAGAAAACCAAGCAGAAACTCTGTCAATTTGAAAAGCCTTCTCTCTGAACTTACAAGGATTCATCTAAAGATCAACTCAGACATCAGAACTACAATTTTATATTTTTCACTGAGATTGATCAATCAAGCTTGTGAATCTCATTCACAATAAACTGAAGCAACTGAATCAGAAGTCATCTGAGATGGAGTTGTGTTTGTGATAGCTGCTGAAGGATTTGATCTCAAGGAGCAGTGAAAGAGACTAAATCACTGAAGCTGTTGCAGTCAAGGAGTGATAGTCTTGTAGATTGTGAAGCTTGGGAAGTCAAGGACAATCTTACTATTGTATCTGTGAAAACAATAGTGAATTCCTCCAATCATCACATGAGAAGAGTGGATTAAGGGATTACACCACCCTGAACCACTATAAGCCTTGTGACAATTTACTTTCTGCAATTTACTTTACAGCATTCATTTAAATTGCCTAGATTATAATCTATATCTGTGATTGTCTAAACTGCTTTGAAATAACATAGTAAGAAGGGATTTATCCGCTGCCCAAAAGCTTTTAAACACAAGAAAAGTTTTTGAAACTCCACTATAGTCATTCACCTCCCCCCCCTCTGACTATAGTTTTACCCTTCTCTGGGACCAACGGAGACTAAACATGCCCTCTTCTCATCAACATGATTTCAAAGAAGAAAAAACATGAAGATACAATAAGAGAACTTAGACTAACTATTCATGTACTATAATACGACCAAGAAACTGCAAAATCCCTTGAATATTCATCAATGCTTGTTATAAAAAATTCAAACATTGCTATGCCATCAACAAAAAACAAAAAAAACAAAAACAAAAAAACAAAAAACTTTCTCAAAATATTACATGTACGTATCATACCTATCATATATGCATCTCAATTTGCATAATCAGCATCAGGTCTTACGGAATTTAATCAACCTGACAAAAAAAACTTCATAAAACAAAAAAATCATACCATCATTTGGCAACGATCGTGCAAAAATTGAAAACATGGACTCGATGTCAAGGAAATCAACCGTACGTGTCTGGATCTCCAATGCTAAACGAAAAAGAGAAAAAAAATTAAATAAAATAAAAAAATGTCAAGAAAATTAACCGTGTGTGTTTGGAATATGCAACGCTAAACCGAAAAAGAAAAAAAAAACTAAATCAAATCAATGAAATTTGAAACTACAAAATCTGAATTGAATTTGACGTACTTTGGAATCTGACAAATAAAAACTAAAATGAAAAACCCGGACTGGAGATGTCAAGAAAATCACCCGTAAAGCACATGTATTGGGCAATCTTCAACCCTAAACCGAAAAAAAACCAAATAAAATTAACAAATTCAAAACCTTGAAAACTCATGTATTACAGATATATAGATTATCGAGCAGTGATTGAGTTGTTAGACAAAAAATATAGGAATGGTTATCTTTACCGTAATTTGAATCGGCTTGACACAAAATTGTTTGCGGGTTCAAAGGATAGTGATGAGTCTGAAGGGAGATTGAAAATGAAATTCAGTAGGGCTTGACGAATGCACCAGTTTTGTTTATTGAAATGATTTGCAGAGAGATTTTATAAAAAAATTGTTAATTGATACAGATTTTGTACGTTTTAATTTTTTTACATGTATTTAATTGCATTTGCCTTATTATTTTTTTTCCAGAAATGGAGTGGTTCAATTGGGTAATTGGGTTAAATGTTGCTTTCAAATATATATAGATATAGTTAAATAATACTATTCATGTATTTATGATGTAGGGGTATTTATGTAATCCTCTCTATGTGATGAGGTGGCCTATCTAGATAGATCTTGTGTTGGATTGTGTGTAGAGTTTGTTACACAAACCTTGCTATATGTATTCTGTATTTTATGTATTCTCTTTAATTTTATTAATTGAAGAAATAATTGGAAAATAAAACAGCACACTAGCTAACAGCCCGCCCGGCGCTACATCATTGACTTCATACGTTCAGGGACTTGAGAATGGAACAAAAAACAGGGAGACTTACTTAGATCGTTTATATTAGCATCTTTATTTTTCTTAGTATCCTTTTCAGTATGTTAAGGATATATATGTATTCCGAGTTGAAACGTTGTTGGTAACACCCTTTTCCTATATATATTATATCCTATCCCTATAATCCTCCACTAATTGTACTAATGGATCATCTGGTTGGAAATGAGAGGTCTCTTCGCAACAATTGTGACGGATAAAATACCAATTCAAATTGAAAGATTCCTTTATCAACCACCGTCTACTTCTACTTCAGAGATACCTACTGAACCTTTTTTCAAATACAAAAGTTCGGTATCTTCCCATGAATTAGTCAATTAAGGGCGGATTCTAGAACTTATCGCGGGGTCTAGAAAAATAAGTAATTTCTGCTGGGCCTTTACCTAATGACAGAAGCCAATCCAAGTTGATACCCAAAAAAGACAGCTCTTTCTATTCTATTAGATTAGTATTAGTACTAGCACTGCATCTTTGATGCAATCATCGATTCTCCCGAGAGGTCAAAGAAAATATCTTGTTGCGAATGAACAAGATATCGAGGAATTGTCCATACGTAAAACCATAATTATTGATACGGCATGCAGCCTTTCCTAATCAATGAGAATCATTTTCAGTTATATCTGATTTCCAACTTGGTATCGGAGCCAAAATGGCTGATGCCACCGCTTCCACGGCGGCGCCACCCGTCACTGCAAATAAAACCACTCCGATTACTCCTCCGATTACTCCATCTCACAGCCCAACATTCAGTTTTGGTGATTTCTCGATTGGAACCTCTTTTGCATCTCTGTTCCCGTCGTCAGCTCTAAGATCGATCCCACAACTGTCGTCTACCCTTCCTCCGATCCCATCCATCCTCAGCTCAACATCACCATTTCCACTGCTCACAACCGTTCCTACACCAAATACTCTTTTAGGTGGCAGCTTAAATCAGGCATGCAATGTCAAAATCGATCGCTCCAACTATCTTCTATGGAGGTCCATTGTCCTGCCGATTATCCGGGCCCACCGATCGGAGGGCTATGTTCTTGGCACTAAGTCTTCCCCAGCTCGATTCTTGCCTGGACTCAGTGGCAACATTGGATCTGAAGTCCCAAACCCTCTATATGATAACTGGCTTACCACCGATCAATTGTTAATGGGATGGCTCATGGGATCGATGACAGAACAAGTCCTTGTTGAATTGGTGGGATGTCAATCTGCTTAAGAAGTCTGGAACACACTAGAGGTTCTATTCAACAATCGATCGGAAGCAAGAATGCTGCAGTACAAAGAAGCTCTAACAAAAACTGAAAAAGGCACTAAATCCATGGTAGATTACCTAGCACTCATGAAATCATACTCTGATGGTCTTACCTTAGCTGGATATCCTATTTCTAAGGCCGAACTCATACTGGCCACTCTGGGGGGTCTTGGTAAAGATTACGAGTCGGTAATTGTTAACATCACATCCAGGATAGGATCTCTCTCATGGCAAGAGGTGCAATCACAGTTGGTAACTCATGAGAGGCTTCTTGCTCGTTTCAACCCCAGTCTTGGTCTTGATCTAAGTCAGGCTTCAGTTAATCTTGCTACTAATCGCTCTGGAAGTCCCAGGCCTTCTTACCGACCGTCCTCTAATGATGGTGGCCGAGGCAGAGGTAACAGAGGCAATAGAGGTCGTGACAGGAACAACATAGGTGGTTATCAAGGTAATGGTGGTGGAAACAGAGGAGGATATCAAGGAAATACATCCAGGCCAACCTGTCAAGTCTGTAATCGGGTTGGACATATAGCTGCTGATTGTTACTACAGGTATCACTCGAATTACACTAGAGCAAACTACAACTCTGGACAGTCTTCAAGACCTAGTGGAAATAGGAATCCTGCATCTTACTTTGCTTCTCCTGAAAGTGTGAGTGATGCAAGCTGGTATGCAGATAGTGGTGCTACCAATCACATAACTTCAGATTTGAACAGCCTCCAGTTAAGCCTGGGCTATGAAGGATCAGACATTCACAGTTGGAAATAGTGAGTCTCTTTCAATTAGACATGTAGACACCATTGTTGTTCCCACCACACACACTGACCTGAGTCTCAAAAACATCCTTCACGTACCACACATCATAAAAAATCTCCTAAGTGTTTCTAAATTAACCACTGATAATCATGTGTTCATGGAATTTCACTCTGATTATTGTGTTGTTAAGGACAAAACTACAGGGAAAACTCTTCTGGAAGGAACTCTTAGAGATGGATTGTACCAGCTGCAGTTTCCAAGCTCTCTTCACTCCAAAAGACCTACTCTGAAGTCCTTTTTAATTGAGTCTCATTGTAATAAGTTCAGCTGTCTAGCTGTTGAGTCTAGTACCAGTCCTAGTCAGGTTTTAAGTAGCAAGTCTGAGTCTGTAGCCAATCTTTGGCATAGAAGGTTGGGACACCCATCCTTTCAGGTTCTTAAGTCTGTCCTAAATGGTTGTAATGTTCATCTTAATGAAAAATTTGATTTCTGTGATGCCTGCCAATTTGGAAAACTTCATGCTTTGTCCTATCCTACCTCCACTACTAAATCTATTAATGTTCTTGATTTAATACACTCAGACTTGTGGGGGCCTACACCTACACCCTCTTCAAATGGCTATGTTTATTATATCAGCTTTGTTGATGACCTAACCAGATTCACATGGATATATCCTCTAACTAACAAATCTGATGCTTTACAAACCTTTATTAACTTTAAAACCCTTGTGGAAAAACAGTTTAGCACCCCCATAAAATGTGTCCAGTCAGATTGGGGGGGTGAGTTTAGACCTTTTGCTACTTATTTGAAGGATCGGGGGATAGTGTTCAGGCATTCCTGCCCCCATGCTCATGGCCAAAATGGCACAATAGAAAGAAAACACAGGCATGTAGTAGAAGTTGGTCTTACTTTTCTAGCTCAGGCATCTATGCCATTGAACTATTGGTGGTCAAGTTTCCAATATGCTGTCTATATCATCAATAGACTTACCACACCTGTTCTGAAAAACAAGTCACCCTTTGAGTGTCTTTACCACAAGAAACCTGACCTAAGTCTAATTAAAGTGTTTGGTTGCAGCTGTTTTCCCTATTTAAGGCCTTTCCAGAAACAAAAATTCCAATTTCACACCAAGTAATGTGTTTTCCTAGGAGTGAGTCTAGATCACAAGGGGTACCCGTGTCTAGATGTCACTGGTAGGATCTATGTCTCAAAGGATGTCATCTTCAATGAACATGAGTTTCCTTATCAACAATTGTTTCATCCTGATTCAGATTCCACCATCACCACTTCCTGTGCACCTTCATATTCTATCCATGTTCCCCTTACTCATTCTAATGCAACTGTTGCTGGTACAGACATCAACAAAGGACCCTCAGTCACCAATCTCACTCCCACAGTCACACCTGGCCCTCAAGATACCATCCCTAGAGTCCAGGTCACACCACACCATGACTCACCACCACATCATGATTCACCACATCACACTCCTACACCATCACAGTCAAACACCTCATAGTCCAGTCACACACCTTCCAATCTCTCTAGAACCATCTCTATTAGCCCTGGATCTTCATCACCAGCATCCTCCTCTACCATACACAGTTCTCCTTCTAACTCCAACAAATCTACCAGAAGTCTCATACCTATAGTAAACCACCATCTTATGCAAACTAGGAGTAAAAGTGGCATTGTCAAACCCAAAACCTTCTCCTATCTGTCTGTGAAAGATTCCACATCATGTCCAACTGAACCTGTAACTGTGTATGAGGCGAACAGTCAGCCTCGGTGGCTTCAGGCCATAAAGGAGGAATATGCAGCATTGATCAGGAATCATACCTGGGACTTAGTACCTGCTCAGCCACACCAACATCTGATTGCTAACAAGTGGATTTTCAAACTTAAACTCAAACCAGATGGGTCCATATTAAAGCACAAGGCTAGACTTGTAGCCAAGGGGTTCCTACAAACACCAGGTGTGGACTATGAAGAGACCTTCAGCCCAGTAGTAAAAGCATGAACAATTAGAGTTGTCCTAGCCGTTGATGTGTCTTTAAACTGGCCAATAAACCAAATAGACATCAACAATGCCTTCTTAAATGGCACTATATATGAAGATGTGTTTATGCCCCAGCCAGAAGGATTCAAAGATCCCAACAAACCATCCTATGTTTGCCACCTAAGGAAAGCTCTGTATGGTTTGAAACAAGCCCATAGGGCATGGTTTGAAGCACTCAGACAACAACTACTTTTCTAGGGTTTTACACAAGCAAAATCTGACACATCATTGTTTGTTTATAAGTACCAGAACACATTGATGTATCTTCTGGTCTATGTTGATGATATCCTGATCACTGGCAATTGCCCTTCACTCATAAAACAGTTTATTGAAAAGTTGAATTGCAGGTTTGCCATGAAGGACCTGGGGCCATTGACTCACTTTCTTGGATTCCAAGCACATAGAAATGCAGGTGGTTTGTATCTCAATCAGCAGCTGTATGCAAAACAGTTAATTAACAAGTTACAGATGGAACACCTGAAACCTGTTCCAACTCCCATGGCCACTGGTGTTGATTTTAACTCTGAAGACTCTGACCTTATGGAGAACCCTACCATCTACAGAAGTATACTTGGGGCTCTTCAATATCTCACCTACACCAGACCTGACCTTACCTATGGAGTGAATCAACTCAGTCAGTTTATGCACAAGCCTAGGCCTATTCACTGGCAAGCTCTTAAAAGAATGCTCAGGTATGTCAAGGGTACTTTACATTATGGCCTGCACTTCCAGCCAAGTACTTCTCTTCATATTAATGGCTTCAGTGATGCTGATTGGGCATGTGATACAAAAGACATAAGGTCTGTAGCAGGGTATTGTGTCTATTTGGGAGATTCATTGATCTCCTGGAGCTCAAAGAAACAGCATGTTGTGTCTCGATCAAGCACAGAGTCTGAGTACAGAGCTCTTGCTCATTTAGCTGCAGAAATACAGTGGTTGAAGTCTGTCCTGTATGAACTACACCTACCTGTCTCCACAACTCCAACAGCTTGGTGTGACAACATTAGTGCAAATCATCTTGCACACAATCCTATGTTTCATTCCAGGACTAAACACATAGAGATTGATGTGCACTTTGTCTGAGATCAAGTTCTACAAAATTAAATCCAAGTTCAGTACATTCCTTCATGTGATCAAGTTGCTGACTGTCTAACAAAGCCACTGTCCAGCACCAAGTTCACACAAACCAGAGCCAAACTGAATGTAGTAGACACCACCTTGAGTTTGAGGGGGGAAGTTAAATAATACTATGTATGTATTTATGATGTAAGGGTATTTATGTAATCCTCTCTGTGTGATGAGGTGGCCTATCTAGATAGATCTTGTGTTGGATTGTGTGTAGAGTTTGTTACACAAACCTTGCTATATGTATTAAGTACCTGCAGCCTTTCCTAATCAACGAGAATCATTTTCAGTTATATCTGATTTCCAACTGATATAGATAGGGGAATATAAATAGTATGTTACAACTTAGCGAGTAAGTAAAGGAAAACGAGCTACAATAATCAAATCAAGTCGCGTCTATGAACTTGCTTTAACAGAGCCGTGCCAATATCTCAGTTCTTTTTCATTTCTACATACTGCTTGATTTGCTGCTGAAATTAATACTACAATTGAGGTTTGTTTTCTTCTTCTTCTCTATCCACATGTTTGTTGTTGACTTTCCAAGAGTTTTTGTTAGTTAGGTTATGTTCTTAGGCTTACTTAGGAAGGCTAATGTATAAGGACACACCCATTTGCTTTGCTTCCTTGCAATTGTTTGTGGATTCATACCATGTCTTTTAATAAAAAATGGATTGTCTTTTTTATAATAATAAAAAAAGTGAATCTCTCAAATTGAATTAACAATTAACCGAACAGTACAATGTTAATTTTATATTTGACATCCTAAATTTTACATAAGGGGAGGTCAATTACCGCTCGTAATAAAATTCAACGACTTAATTGATCACGATAATTAGAATGAGAAATAAAGAAAAGATCACATAAGATTTTTATAAGTCACGATAATTAGAATGAGAAATAAAGAAAAGATCACATAAGATAGTTATAAGTCATACAAATCAACCTGTTTTGACCAAGATTCAAAAAAGCATAATGCGTGCTAACTAATTTTTATTTTTATTTATTTATTTTTATTTTTTTGATAAATCTATCCGCTAGATAGATATTCATGAATGCGGTGGGTAAGGTTAGGCCAGTGCTTTTGTATTTCGACGAAAACTTCATTCAAACGCATAAAATTCTTTGGGTCCTCATAATGCTCACAAACATTCCGTAAGAATTTCAAAAGATGTTTGCTCCTTGTACCATTATAAGTCCCCTGACCTTCCATTGTTAGAACTTCTTCACTCATTGTTTTTGGGTCCCTCAGCCAGGATCCACTACTACTCATGACATGAGAATCAAGCGGCAATAAGTGGATTCAAATCAAGCTTACCCTATTCACCAGTCTTAACCCTTCTATCAACATCTTGAAAAATGTCGAGAATTGTCCTTATATCACCTTCAAGAATGGGTGACTGGAGATCATGGCCAGGCGTTTATCCTCCCTAAAACATATAAAAGAAAGACCACGATAAAAACTATAACAATCAAAATTTGAGATTTGAAAGAAATGAAATTACGTAGAATTGGAAAAGTGGACTTACTTATTAAGAGGAAACGAGAAACACTACATAAATGAGTCTTTCTCTGACCAACTAACATTACCCACCGTGTTAAGAAAATAATTTTGGAGCCCTTATTTGAAGAACTTGATGTCACGCATTTTATTGTTCTCCCATTGGATCAGGGTATTTTGATACTCTCTATAATTAGTAGGCATGATCTTCAGCTTCTGGTCAGACCATACATCACCATCATTTACTCCCAACCGCGAGCTTGACACACCGACCAAGTGCATCGCCTCGAGTGCATTGCATAGCTCTCTAATTTCCCTCTTGACAGCCTCATTGGAATTTCCAGGAACATTACTTAAAGAGTTTGGCTTGTTCGACTCTGCCAAAAGATCCACGACATTAGGCAAGAAGCCATCGATTTTCTCAAAACAAACCAGGGGCTCTTTGATTTTGTCATCAAATGTGTAAAATAGTGCGTCTAGAACTCTTGGATGCTTGACGCATATTGAGCATTTAAAGACTCTGGCGGCTTCCTCTAGGCTTTTGAAGCAAATGAATGACACTTTCCTCTCCACCAAACTATCTTTATATTTCACCTGACCATGATAGTAGATTGTCAGGAGGCTGCCGGGTCTGTCACTAGGGAAGGTTATCACATTATTACTATCCAAAATGTAGTAGTCAATATCCGCGCCTGTTTTTACATAAGCGAAAGAAAAGAATCAAACGCATATCATTAAATCAATAAACGATTACATTATTTCATTTGAAGTTGTGATAAACAGTAAAACAGAAGTGTACCGCACACACATATACTGTTAACGAGCCGAGCCAAGTATTGGTGGTTCAAACTCGAGCTCGTTTAAAAGATGAAATGTTCGAGATCGTGTTCGAGCATGGCTCGTAAAACATATTGTTGTCTTCCGACTTGAGTTTGGCTCGAGTTCGGTTCGTTAAGATATAAAACATAAGTGCGAATTCAAAAATAACAGGTTATAGATTAATATTAGATATATCACACAAGTAGTATTATTATAAAAAATATCTATAATTATATTATATAAAATCATCAATCTATCTATCTATATACCACATCTAACCTTTTTTTTTTTACAGACGGCCACGTCTCCCTTCTGTTTTATTTTATTTACCTTTTCACATTTCAATTCATAACAGCTGTGTTTCCCAGCTTTCTTTTTTTGTTTTGTTTTATTATACTTACCTTTTCCACTTCTTCCTAGCTGTTTCCCACCTATTTTCTCTCTTTCACAAAGGCTTCTTCGAGGCAATCCACCTCTTTGACCGGTAAGTCTTCCTTCTGCCTTTTGGTTATTCACATTCCACTTTTTTCCCATCAGATTAACGGTACAATAAAGAGGATTCACCATTGTCTTGATTGTTTGCATAAATGCATTTTCCCTTAAAAAATTGGTTCCCAATGGAAATCCCTCTTCGTTTTTATATCTTTTCCCTCTTCGTCAGCTTTTATGTTGTTTATGTTTGATCATTTTGTAGGATTCTTAATAATATCACACCGGTTTTATTGTATTTTGCAGGTTTAGCTTAAAAGTGTGTTTATCTCGAGGGTGAAGATTTTATAGGTTGAATTGGCAAAAAAAGTGTTCTACGTACTTATTATTATTTTGTTTATTGTTCACTAAACATTGTTTGTGCCTGATTCTACCGAATCTATCTGATGGCATGTTGATTCTGATCATGGAGATGGAATTTTGATTCCACTGGCATGAATGTGATTCATTGAACAGTAATAACCATCTGCTGAATGATTCAATTTGTTGCATCTACTGCTCTTATGAACAAGGTAATGTGTGACCACACTTTTTTAATGGAATTCTAGATTCATCGCTGCTTTTAGCCATATATCTTAGCTTTTCATACTTGATTATCTTCATTTATTTCATTGTATATGCAACTCTTTATATCGATCACTGTACTTTAATGCGTGTTGTTATGAACCTTTTCTTTTCCAGTGATAATGTCGCTCTATGACAAATAATGTGTTGGACTAACTATTTTGATCTTTATGAAGAACCACATGAGTGTGATACATTATTTTGATGATGTACATGCTCTGAAGTGATGCTTTTTTGTATTGAATAAAGGTTTAAACGACTCTTCTAAGCTTTTGTTTTATAATTAATCAACTTCTCTTTTATTTTATAATTTTCATCTTTATATAAGTTGGTGTCTTTGACATCTATTATCTAATGCCATTGACATTAAAATAACATGACTGGGAAATGGACTGGCTACGATCATGGTGTTAGGAAATCACTAGTTTAACGCAGCGGAATTTAAAATTTGATTTCCTTTTCTAGATCGTAAATTTGATTTCCTTTTCTAGATCGTTCTTCGTTTAATGCAATAAACACGTTAAGTAGTTTAATTTGACGGTTATACCTCAGATGATCTATAAGATCGTCGCTTTGACCGCCAACGGAGAGTAGTTCAATGCGCAAGCCGTCCACGCGTCCGGCCTCTATCGCTAATCCACATGAACCCCTCGCCGGAATCCTCCTTGGATTGCTATCGGAAAAACTCCGGTTGCTAGACCGGACCTTTTCTTCCCTCACAAACTCACTATGGATAGCTCTCTATTTTACACAAGAACTATGAGCTCTTGCAATTGTGTTGTACAAAAGAGCTTGACACCCACCTCCTATATATAGTGGTTGGGGCACCCCATATGGTGTGGAAGAGAAGAAAACCTTTTTCCAATAAAATAAAGAAAATCTCCTAGATTGATTTATCTCTTTAATTATAATTTATTTTGCCAATATCTTATATTGATTATAATTATCTTATTACCATAAATCTATTTTTCAAAATCAATTAATATCTTATATTAATATTATGGCAATCTTATTAATTAAAGTGCACAATCCAACTGTATCTCATACACTCAATTGTGGCGCCCCATATGCCAATTAATTGGCTTCCGGAATATTCTTTAATTAATATAATTTATATATATAATTAATATCTTGTATATTATTTATTCATAATAAATAAATACCATCATATTAATTTACCACTATAACCTTTATAGTCTAGAGATAAACTTTCCTTATTTGGTTATTAACTATAACCGCATTTTAATTCGACTCGATGTTCATATGTGTGTGACCCGATAGGCTTCCGAGTATGTTGGCCGTAGACACAAAGTGCAATTTACTAAAATGCCCTTCACACCTAACGATCACGGGATATCGTCTAGCAACACACCGTGACCCCCAATTATCGGAAGAGTCAAAAGCAATGACTACTACCTTTCATGTGAAGCAATTGCCGTGTAACTTACAATCCTATCGCTGTAATAATATCCATACGATCGTATCTCGAGTGTCAATACATTGACGATCGTATCTTATAATCTGGGTATCATGCTCTCTCGGAATAACACATTTACTCCCACTTTGCAAAGATTCTCGAGAGCTAGACATTCCTTATAAGAAGGCCATTTCGGATATTCGATCCCAATCATAGGATACGCGATTCCCGGACGACCAATCATGTATACTCCGCATGCTTCAATATCATATCCAATCACTACCGCATGATCGCCCCGTGGTTAGGAGAAATCTCAATAGTGTCAAAGCATGACAATCCACACCGTGATGCCATGAAGACTCCGGTCAAAAGGATAATTACACAACCGCCACATAGTGTGACACTTAATGTAAGTGGGTCACCAAACGTCGCATTCTCTAATACACGTCCACGTACAGTCCAAGTGTCCCTACACTTCGATAGACGAGATCTATCCCTATCTTCTAAAAGATAGAAGACATCCAATACGTGCTAGCCTGATTATACTATCAATGTCTCATTTGATAATATATAAGACTAGAGACATTTAAGTACCAACCTTGTTATAGTGATTAGAAATCTCATCAACCATAATCACTATCATGGTTTCTCTATCACAGATCGATACTAGGGACGTTACTATATATATACAACAAATAATTTGAAGACAAACAATATATAATAACATAAGTGCTTTTATTAATCATAATAAAGTTATTACATGAACTAAATAGACTGTAAATGACCCGACCCGGTCGGATCCGGTCCAACCCGATTGGGTTTAGGACACCTTTCCAACACATGGTGTGGAAATGGACTGACACAAGGATTATGGGCTCTTACAATCCTCTTATGTGTGCTTCATATTAAATCTCTTTGTTTCGGTCCAATATGATGATCTATGGTTCTATATGAACTGCTTTGCATTTTTTCCCATCATATTGGTTGATGAAATATGTAGCATACATTGGGTACAAAGAATTAATGAGGTTCGTTTGTTTATCTTGAATTCATAGATTATTCAGGTAAGCCACCCTCACCAGGTTTGACGGTCTATATAAGTACCAATTTAGAGAGAAAGTGCTGCATAGGTGGAGTGTGTCTAAGCTACTTTTTGAAGTTGTTGTGTATGCCTATGCTATATAAACAGTGGCACAGTTATTTCTTACTACAAAATAAACATTTGTTGGTATACTTAACCAACAATTCAAAGATTTCATTTGCTAGATTATATGTTATAGAGTCAATAAGTGCATATAACAACTAGATAAACAGCTACGTGTACCTATTCAAGTCATAGATCTATTGTCTTCTCTTATTAGAGCATATGTAGTGGCCCTTGTATTCATGGCTTCTATCAGACAACCAAATAAAACTTTCAACTCAATTTGCGTAATGGCTTTATTTTTCAAGGATTTTCATGTTAACACTTCTCCCATGGGCCATGGCTTCTCTGTTTCGAGAATTTCATAGAAGCTTTGTATTTTAACACATGGACCAGCCTTTTTGGTAAAGCCATCACCACTTTATTTCTTTTTCTTCAGTTTTTGCCCTTCCGTTCTATTTTTTTTTCAGGTCAAGAGTATTGGCCCCATACCTGTTTGGAAGTGATTCTTAGTTATACCATTACTATTGCTCTTACTTGCTCTCATTTGGTTCCAAAAAAATTGTATTTGTTTCTTTTTAAGGGAGAAGTAATTGTATTTGCTTTTAGTCATAGAACTTTTTTTTTTAACTCTTAAGCCGTTTGTAATTGTGGATGTGTTGATATTGAAATTTCAGGTTACTCGGAGATGAAGACGGTGAGGACTTCACATGATCTGATTTAAGAAGTGAATATGTGAATGGTGTATTGGTATTTCCACATATTTATCGCTTTTTCTTACTTATCGCATAAGTCGTTGATGTTTACTTTTATCGCTTATTTTTCGCTTGGAGAGTATCTTCGTGTTTACTTCGCTATGTGTAATCTTCTGTGTTTCTAAAATAAATTTGTTTTTGTTCCAATCATGTTACTCTGTCTGAAATACGATATATTGTCTATCAATTTTTTGAAATACCAAGAGATCATGTGCTGGTTCTTCGGTGGCTCATGGGTGGCAGGGGGCTCCTAATTTGTTTGGTGATGCAACTAGTGATGAATTTTATGTATGTCAACAAGTTTCATGTATGGAATGTTGTTGACGGTGATTTCTTTTAGTTAAGCAATTTTCCTTCATTTTAGATAGGAAAAATATAAATATAGCATGAGAAGTACGTATCATTCTGCTTAATAGGAAATAATTTTCCGCAAAATATAGTCAATCATGTAAGATAGAAGGCTAAAATACTAGATGATTATTGTGCAAGTTTGTGTCTTTAACTTAAAAAATGACTATCATGCGCAATATAAAGAATACTTAAGTGAGGCTGTTGGAAATAGCCCAGCTGATATGTTTGATGTAATTTCACAGGTTTCTTGTGCAAGCTTATGTTCTTAGATGAATGGGAGTATCAAAAGAAAATCTGTCAGTTTCATTCTTCATGTGCTGAATTAATGTTAAATGTGATACTAGACTTCAAAGCATTAGTGATCCATTAATATGTTGTTCACAATCCTGAAAACTGTTATACCCAAAGTATTACAATGCGAAAGTAAAAAAATAAAGAACAGAAAAGATGAAGAACAATTTTATTATATTCTGGACTGACACAAACATAAAGAAAAAACAGAAAGAAAAACAACAAGGATATGTAACCGGGACGAGCTAATATCTGTCCTTAAGACAATTATGCTCCGGCAGTACCCACGGTTTAGCACTTGTCTCCCAGGATAACCCAATTACCTGTTCAGAATATAGGTACTTCAGCTTCTGAACTCAACGAACTCTTGGTGCTTCAGAATCTCTTCAACAAAAAACAAACTACCTTACTATATGAGATGTAAAAAGTATTATTTGGAAAAACTTGTATTGTGACATTTCCACCAAAGAGGGTTTATATAGGTGGAAAAAGTAACTCCCACTCCTAAGGTCTTTAACTCTCAATAATGACCACTACTATTCACTTATGGCACTAAGTAAAATTTAAGGCCACTAACTCATGTTTTATGGCCACTAAGAGTATGGACATAAATGGACATTTTCTCCAACAATCTCCCACAAAATGGACATTAATGCAAATGTAGACCCTGAAGAGATTCTGACAGAAAATATTGCATCAGGAGAGGTAGCTTCTGGCTTTGAACCTGCCTTAGTGAAATACTATCGGATCTACTCAGCTAATCGATGAACTATGTCTTGAACCGTTCAGCCTTTAATGTAAAACCAAACAATAGTACTCACACAATATTTCCCTTAACACGTATTGGTTCTCATGGTTGTGCTCATTTTGGCCATGAAACACCCTGGTTTCAGAAAGTTCATTAGAGATTTCAAGCCACTGAATTCTCACAGAAGCGGCCCCACTTCACACTTACATAGGTGACCTCCTATCAAGAGTATTCTGCCATACCCTACTCGAATTTAATCAAGCTATAGGAATCATTAAAAGTTTTCACTTATCCTTACACATCTTACAGATAACACTTTTATTCATAGAATGGGTAAGTGTTCAATGAACCTTCATAACTTAGTTGTCCCTTTGAACCATGATCTTGGGATCTCCAAATAACATGGTGGGGTTAAGATTACAAAGTTTCATGTAAGAATTGGCTTCATCCCCATTCCGTATGTCAATTTTGACATTTGATCTCTAGTAAACCTTTTGTTAGCGGATCCATAAGATTGTCCTTCGATTTAACAAAATCGACGGAAATCACGCCGTTAGTGATCAGTTGTTTAATGGTATTATGTCTATGATGAATATGTCTTGACTTACCATTGTACATACTATTTTGTGCCCGGCTTATAGCCGACTAACTATCGCTATGTATGCTTATAGGAGCAATAGGCTTAGTCCAGCATGGAATATCCTCGAGGAAATTATGAAGCCATTCTGCTTCTTCTCCTGCCTTGTCCAATGCAATGAACTCAACTTCCATAGTGGAACGAGCAATGTAAGTTTGCTTTGTGGATTTCCATGACACAACAACACCACCAATAGTGAATACATATCCACTTGTGGACTTTGATTCTTTCGAGTCAGATATCCAATTTGCATCACAGTATCCTTCTAACACTCCTGGATATCTCGTGTACCGTAATCCATGATTCATTGTGAATTTTAAGTACCTCAGTACTCTATTCAATGCTTTCCAATGATCCTCACTTGGATTACTTGTAAATCTGCTCAGTTTATTTACAGCACATGCTAAGTCTGGTCTAGTACAATTGGTTATGTACATCAGACAACCTATGATTTGTGAATATTTTAACTGAGACACAGGTTCTCCTTTATTTTTGACTAAGTGCATAGTCAAGTCAATAGGAGTTTTTATCGGACTTTCATTAAATACGTTAAATCTTTTTAGAA
The DNA here is from genome assembly GCA_026214975.1 of Gentiana macrophylla. Taxonomy (NCBI): domain Eukaryota; kingdom Viridiplantae; phylum Streptophyta; class Magnoliopsida; order Gentianales; family Gentianaceae; genus Gentiana; species Gentiana macrophylla. Next base: position 73,651,391 of record CM047811.1, on the reverse strand, counting down.
CAGACTCAACATAATGTGACTGTGACAATGCAAGTCCATCCGACATTCTAGAGATTTTAATCCCCAAAATCACATCTGCAACTCCCATATCCTTCATATCGAAGTTTCTTGTTAACATCTTCTTAGTATTATGATTATATCATGAGTACTACCCAAGATTAACATGTCATCAACATATAGATATACTATCACAAAGGAATTAGAAGTGTTATTGACATAAACACATTTATCGCACTCGTTAATTTTAAACCCATTTGATAACATCGTTTGATCAAATTTTTGGTGCCATTGTTTTGGCGCTTGCTTAAGCCCATACAATGACTTAACGAGTCGACATACTTTTTGTTCTTGACCTGGAACCACATAACCCTCGGGTTGTTCCATATAGATTTCTTCTTCCAATTAACCATTTAAGAAAGCAATCTTTACATCCATTTGATGTATTTCTAGATTATTTACCGCAGCAACTGCGATAAAAACTCGTATCGACATGATCCGAGTAACCGGTGAATATGTCTCGAAGAAGTCAAGACATTTTTTTGACGATAACCTTTAGCTACCAGTCTGGCCTTATATTTATCGATCGATCCATCAGCCTTGAATTTTTTTTCTTAAAAATCCACTTACAACCGAGAGGTTTATGTCCTGGTGGGATATTTACTAATTCCCAAGTATGATTTTGCATAATGGAATCGATTTCACTATTGACTGCTTCTTTCCAGAACGGCGCTTCTGGATTTGACATAGCCTGAGCATATGTACTTGGTTCGTTTTCTACCATATAGGTGAAAAAATCAGGACCGAAAGACGTTGAAGTCCTTGCCCGTTTACTCCTACGAGGTTCTGGACCCTCCGTTTCTAGAGTAGTTTCACTTGTTGGTTCATGTGGCCGCTTATGTAAGCTTGTGTTTTCTTGACTTCTTTCTTTACATGGAAATACATCCTCAAAAAATACAGAATTTCTTGATTCCATGATTGTATTCACGTGAACATCCGGATTGTCAGATTTATGCACTAGAAATCTATGTGCACTCTTCATTATTTGCATAACCGATAAATATACAATCTATCGTTTTAGGCCCAATTTTTATTTGTTTAGGTTTAGGCACTTCGACCTTTGCTAAACACCCCCACACTTTCAAGTATTTGTAGCTAGGCTTGTAGCCTTTCCATAGGGTGTTTTATCCATTTTTTTAGACAAAACTCTATTAAGAATGACATTGGCGGAAAGTATCGCTTCCCCCCACAAGTTCTGAGGTAAACCCGAACTTATCAACATAGCATTCATCATCTCCTTAAGAGTACGATTTTTGCGTTAAGCAATACCGTTTGATTGAGGTGCATAAGGTGCAGTCGTTTGATGGATAATACCAGAGTCTGAACATAATTCATTAAACGGTGCATCATATTCACCACCTCTATCACTACGAACCTTCTTGATTCGTTTGCTAAGTTGATTCTCGACTTCATTCTTATAGTTTTTAAAAGCCTCAAGTGTCTCATCTTTGCTACTTAGCAAATAGACATAATAATATCTTGTACAATCATCGATAAAAGTTACAAAGTATTTTTTACCGCCACTCTGTACAAATTTTAAATCACACAAGTCTGTATGAATTAAATCTAACGGTTCGGTGTTTCTTTCCACGGAAGGAAAAGGTGCCTTAGTCATTTTAGCTTCGACACATATATGGCATTTTTCATTATTATTAAATTTTAAATTAGGTAATAAATCTAAGTTCATCATCCGTCGAATTGATTTATTATTTACGTGTCCCAATCTATTGTGCCATAAGCAAGACTTTCAATCAAGTAAGCAGAAGAGGATGCAATTTTATTAGCCTCATTGGGCACAACATTCTTTGGCATAATTGCCATTACATTAAGTTTAAACATACCCTCGGTGGAATAACCCCTACCGAGAAACACACCATTCTTGGTCAAAATGACCTTATCAGAACCAAAATTCAAATTGAAACCAGCCTTGTTCAATTTGTCACCAGAAATGAGATTCCTACGAATCTCGGGAACATCTGACACATCATTCGAGTCGACTTCTTTCCTGAAGTCATCTTGAAATCACCATCCTGATCCAAAGAATTGAAGAAGTTGATGAATTCCCCATCCATAGTTTGTCCCCTGTGCCAGCCTTGTAAGTTGAAAACACAGCTCGGTCAGCACAAACATGTCTTGTGGCTCCAATGTCCACAAACCATTGCCTTGGATTCCTCACAAAGTTACATTCTGACACCACAACACAAAACATTTCCTCATCACCATCAGTTTTAGCCAGATGTGCCCTTGGTTGAATTGGCTTCTTTGAACGGCACTCAGCAGCACGGTACCCAAACTTTCCACAATTGTTATAGTTGCCATTGAACTTGTACACAGTCTGTGGTTTCTTGTAAGATTCAGCATTTTTCTTGGAAGATTGACCAGATTTCTTCATTTTCCGATTCTTTACCTCGGCAACATGAGCTTTGTCTGTCCAACTTTGCAATGATTTTATTTGGAGCCCTTATTGTCCTCCTCTATCACGGAGTTGGACAATTAGATCCTCCATTGACATTTGCTTTCGCTTGTGTTTGAGATAACTCTTATACTCCTCCAAGATTCGAGAAGTTTCTCAATCACACAAAGCTACTTGAAAATTCTCACTTATCATCATGTCTTCTTCTAAAATTTCGGATATAATGATTTGTAATTCCTCAACTTGTTTAATAACAGTTTTGGAATCGACCATCTTATAGTCCAGAAATTTACCCACTATAAATTTCTTAGCGCCTGCATCTTCAGTTTTATATTTTTTTCTCTAATGCAAGCCACAGTGTTTTTGCACTTTCATACATAGAATAAACACCATACAGACTATTATCTATGCAATTCAAAATATAATTTTTGCATAGAAAATCACTATGCTTCCAACTCTCTACAGCCAGCAACACCCTGTGCTCAGTGTTTTTAGGAGGCACAACTGGTTTCTCTTCAGTGAGCATCCTTGCTAGTCCAAGTGTAGTGAGATAGAACAACATCTTCTGCTGCCAATGCTTGAAATTTAGGCCATTGAACTTTTCTGGTTTCTCTCCATGAGAAGTATGAGAAGTACCAGCAATGGTAACAACAGGTTGTGTCACAGCAGACACATTAGCATCCAAAAGTGGATTCAAACTTATGGTTGATGTGGTCATAGACGCATCAGTGACTCCAGTCATTTCTGTTCAGAAAAAAAAGAAGATCAACAACACAACTGAGTCGTTTTTGCCAAAAAAACAAGACAAAAATGCAGAAAATCGTTTTTGCCAGAAAACAATATAAAAGGAAGATGAACCGGTTTTTACCAAAAACCAATACAAAAAAAATGGACCGGTTTTACCAGAAACTAATACCAAAAAGGAAGATGGACCGGTTTTACAAAAAAAAAAAATACCAAACCAAAAGAAAGGACCGGTTTTACGAAACCGATACCAAAAAGGAGAATGGACCGGTTTTTACAAAAAAAACCAATACCAAAAAAAGAAAGGACCGGTTTTACGAAACCGATACCAAAAAGGAGACACCGACCAACCGAGTATCACAGATGATACTCGAGCGAACGAAAAAAAATAAAAGTTCAAAGAAGCGGATCGAAATTTATTTTTCATTTCGCAAAGATATACTTTTTAGAGCAAAGAGGCTCTGAAAAGAATTGTCTTAAGATTGTTATACCCAAAGTATTACAATGCGAAAGTAAAAAAATAAGGAACATAAAAGATGAAGAATAATTTTATTATATTCTGGACTGACACAAACAGAAAGAAAAAACAGAAAGAAAAACAACAAGGATATGTAACCGGGACAAGCTAATCTCTGTCCTTCAGACAATTATGCTCCAGCAGTACCCACGGTTTAGCACTTGTCTCCCAGGATAACCCAATTACCTGCTCGGGAATTGAGGTACTTCTTGACCAAACTCAACGAACTCTTGGTGCTTCAGAATCTCTTCAACAAAAAAAAACTATCTTACTATATGAGATGGAAAAAGTATTATTTGGAAAAACTTGTATTGTGACATTTCCACCAAAGAGGGTTTATATAGGTGGAAAAAGTAACTCCCACTCCTAAGGTCATTAACTCTCAATAATGACCACTACTATTCACTTATGGCACTAAGTAAAAGTTAATGCCACTAACTCATGTTTTATGATCACTAAGAGTATGAACATAAATGGACATTTTCTCCAACAAGAACTAGAGACTATATCCTCATCAATGAAGAGTAAGCATATTGATATTATTGTTTCATTTTTTACTTTGAAATTTCCTTAAAAAAGAAAATGACAGATTGATTTGTAATTTTTACCAAACAATGTGGCTTAGGAAAAAGCCAGTTATTGGGCTTTGGGAAGATTTCTTGGATAATGAGTAATTTGTGTTTTCTAAGCTTCCAGAACCAACATTGGTGATTGGCAAGCATTTGAAAGTAACCACTCATCATGGTAAGTTATTTCAAATTAAGAACTCCAATTGAACGGTTGGGGTCTTTATACCGGATAAGGCGGAGTTGAATGAAAAACTATGAAAACCATGACTGTTATTGGTTAAGTATAAGTGTTGCGATGTATTTGAAACAACACTTATAGATCGTTGGGATCATATTACGTCAACTTTTTGTGAAAAGTCGAATTACTTGTATGTATAATCGGTTGACATTGCTTTAGTCAACACTTTTTAACTTTAAAGTGTTTTTTCGTAAATAGAAGAAAGTGTTACTAATGACTAGTATCAAGTAAGGCAAAAGATAACATCAAGTGATAATACAAAAAAGTTATGGGTGACATAATAATAAAAGGAGTTTACCAATACAAACAGGCAGAACAAGTAAACAAACATAATAATAAAAGGAGTTTACCAGAAAATTTTGGCTTGCTTGTTTCTGTCATCATGTCACGGGTGACATAATAATAAAAGGAGTTTACCAATACAAACATGAAGAACAATTAAACAAACATAATAATAAAAGGAGTTTACCAGAAAATTTTGGCTTGCTTCTTTCTGTCATCATGTCCTGATTCTGATATATCTGTAATGTATGTACAACCAATTCCATATTAGTGTATCAAATGTTATATCTAGTATGAATATAATATTGCACTAATCAAGAATCGAACCTACAACCTCAATCAAGTATGACTATATGATCCACCAATTGCGCTAAGTCTTGATTAGTATTTTTAACATACAAGTTAATACTCATATGATTCTTAATAAATAGGGGTGATGTAGGTATTTTAGAAAAATTAAGGGGGTATATGCCTCCCCTTGCCCCATACTAGAACCGCCCTTGTTTATAGTTAAGCCTGAATTAGAAGAAATGATGCAGTGCTTTACCAAAACTAAATCCGGAGGGCAAAGGCATGGATAATATACACAAACTAAAAATTAAATTTGCACACATGTAAACAGTAAACAATCCAATTTAGAAGAAGAAATGCCATGCTAAGTGATGCCTCCCATACATTTCAATCACACCAGAACACATACAATCATAACTTAGAACAAAAAAGTCCAAAGAAAACAAATCATAAGATACATGAGGATTCAATTTAGAACAAAAATGACAAGCATATAAAGTACATAAGTACAAAAAATAAGCACATGCAGACAATCTCTAAACCAAAACACAGAAACCCCTACACGATTGATGAATTTCTTTGTTCAAACAGTAAAACTTCCTAATCAATATATTGTTACCGAAACAGAACATACATTGTGTAGACGGCAAGCTTTGTGTAAATCTTTATCATCAAAAGAGAAAAAGTAAAGCATAAACACATGAAGACAAATGAAAACATAAAAGAGATAAACCACAGCATCATTGGTGAGGTTCTTCATCTAAACCTAAAATTTTCTGATAAATTTCTTTGTTACACAAAAAGTGCAATCCGCACCGATGACTGTTCCTCATTTTCCATACAAAAAATTTGGAACACATGAAACAGTGAGTTTGTTTTCGTATAATCTCCTTCATCAAAGAAGAAAAAGTTCAGCAAAAACAACATATACAGATGATCACCTAACCGTAATAGCATCAATGTATTTTCTTAGCTTAAACAGTAAAAAAAATCCACTCCAATTTCTTTGTACCAGAAAAATGATGTGCACCGGTGGACTAGGTTGCACGGACACGGGACACATGGATGCAGAGTTTTAAAAAAACACAGGATACGGATACGGGGTTAAAATGTAACTGTTAAAAATATAAGGACACTACTAGAATTTCACCTTTTTGAGTCAACAGAAAGTTAATGCAAAAATAAAAACAAGTTTGTTAGTCTATCCTATTCAAGAATGTTCACATACGCATGACAAATATCTCTAATACTAACCCGAAACCTATTACCCCCGATGAAAGAGTGCTACATTTTGTTAGTCTATTTTATTTAACTTACTGAGTAACTTCCATAATAAATTCAACCATGTTGGAAACAGGCATTAAGGCACAATTAAGGCACAAGAACAAACTGCAACATAAGCTCAAAAACAAGCAACATAAAAACAAAGCTAGGCTAAACAGTTTTAGGCACATTTCAAGCTCAACCAAGGATTCACATCCACACTTTTTACCACGTTAAGGTACCTACTTAAACATTTTTAGCATGCTCTCAAACAAGGGTTTGTTAAACCAAGTATCTCAACTGAGTAATTTGTTCAGATTGTTAGCATTATGTTTGTATAGCAGATATACCTAATTCACAAAAGATAAAGATAGGCGGTTTATATACAAACAAGATGTTTTTAGTATTTTCTAGCTATAATTTTCCTTAAGTTTAGGAGTGCTTTGTTCTTTAGACTCCTATAAAAGGAGAACTTGGATGTACTACTCAAAGTTAACGAAAGATAAATACATTTGTCCCTTTGTTCCTTTCATTTCTATATTTAATTTTTCAGGGTTCACATTATGATCATATAGCCCGAGTCTTTAGCGAGTCACATAAACATCGTTAATGGTCCACATGTATACAATGCAAATTCTGGAAACAATAAATATATATGACTTAGGCTTATGTATACATGTTGGGGTCCGGTCGTACGATATTTAGGATGTTTAATGACAGACAAAAACACTGTGAAATCATTTGAACATGAGACAAATCTTTCTGGACCATTAATTTAATTTATGTGTCAAACCCCATGAATTTCAAACTACAACTAAACAATTACAAAAGGCTTCTACTTGAACAAACACTATAAGTATATGAAATAAGCTCAACCACACATGTCACCAAATTCACAAGGGATCACTATGAACTTTGGTGAATGGAAGTAGCACCTCAATTAAGGAAAGAACAGTGGAAAGAGTATCAAAGGGAGTAGCCACAAAATCCAGCATAAGAACAACTCTAGCTTCTTTGTTGGGGAATTACTCCTTTGTAAATGGCATGTAATCCAGAAGAAAATGCCTCCCAAGTAACTAAAATTTGAGAATCCTTGCAAAATACTAATATCATCACTCATTCTTCTTATTATTTTAGGCCAAGGCTTTTAATGACTGCGATAAAGTCATCCGATTTGCCTTATATAAATAGATCACCACTAGTCTCAAAGCTATTTCCCCATATAATTGATGGGGGATGTGTCATTTGTTTTTGAAAAACTGTTGCACATCCAAAACACACTTTGGATTCCAGTGACCGATTTACATGTCTTTAGTTTTTTTGAATATAACTAAAACAAATCAGTAATCAAAGCAAAACAAAAATTCTTCCCTTAGACCCAAGCATTGAAAAATTAACACCCATTGAAACAAGAGTTTCTTGGGCACAAAGTCCTGCTGCTCATGTAACTCTTCCATCTCAATACTTAATTTGGTCTTAATTTAAAAAAGAATATTGCCTGAAGAACATATTGACTGATTCAGGATGAACTCTAGATAATTCAGGTTTAGCTCTAAAGTATGGAAGAAAAGCCAAATATGACCGCAAAACCAAACCTGCCAACATATATTACAAACCACTAATCTAGAGAAATCATTTCTACTCGATACTAGTTGCAGACTGTTGGAAAATGATGGTTAAAATGGATATTTTAAATGATATGTCATATTGGGCCTATTAGGCCTAAGTGGTGAATGGAAAGTGTTAGTAATAAAGAGAAAATTAGAGAAACCAATTTCTCCCACATTGAAAGGAAGGAAGGAAAAGAGCCGACATATATATGATGTTGTATTAGTGTATGCATTTACCAACTTTATACACGCTCTGCGCTGCGCGCGGGGGGTGAAAATCCATCCGGATTTCAGCTTGAATTTGTGTGCGAGCGCGCGTCCTGCGGACACGAATGCAGCTCACAACACTTATAAGTTCAGAGACCTTCCAGCTGACAACACTTATGGCATCCAAGTTGCTGCTGTGCCTGTTCCATTTCCTTGCTGTAATGATATTCAATACGAGCTGTGGCTGTTCCACTTCAAATTCCATCTGTTTTATGACATCCTCTACAGAATAAAGCCTATATAAAGAACAACATATAGAACCGAATTAGACACAAGCAATCTGCTTCTTCTTACTTCTTTTCTACATGAAAACTGAGAGTTCAAACTACAAGGTTCTTAAGCAATTGAAGGTGTTGTGCTTCCTGTCATTGCTATCCGTTCTATCCTGGGAGATTAACGTCCCGCTGAAGCTCACGGCACACGAAGGTGAGGGGACGAATTAGTCTTAAGGAAACTGTGTGCAACACAGGGCTCGGATCATATATCCTTTTCCGTTTCCTTTGCAATTGTAATTCAAATTTGTTGTTATTCGTTTCTTTGTAATTTTTCTTTCCTTTTTGAATAAGATTGTCCAACACTAACAATCTTAAGACTAATTCGGATAATTCTTGTTCATTGACAAAGAAATTGAGAACTAACAGTTTCAATAACTATGTTGAATCGAGCTGGTTCTTGTGTTGAACAGTTTCGATCTTAATAAACTGTTCATAACAGGTTTGTGATTCAGTTTTCCGTACTTGAAGAAAGCGAATCGAGCTGTGTAAAAACGAGCTATTTGATCAAGCTGAATTATAAACAAGCTGGTTGAATACTTGTTTGATAAACGAGCTGTTTAGTCTCTGAACGAGCTGTTCAGTTTGTTAAACGAGCTGAATTCAAACAAGCTGTTTAGCTTGTTAAATGAGCTGAATTTTAAACAAGCTGTTTAGTTTGTTAAACGAGCTGAACTTTAAACGAGTTGGGTTTTAAATCGAGCTGTGTTGCCTTAAAACGAGCTGTTTAGGGGTTTAAAACGAACATTGGTTCAATAATATGAGTTCCAAACGAATCATTTGTTTAATTGAGTATAGTTCAATTAAAAATTTTTCTATAAATTGTTGAAAGGAAATTTAATCAATTTGTGTGTTAAATTTCAGAAATGAGAACCAGTGCGGCTCAGAATGGTGCTGATGGTCAGACTCAACTTTGGCTATGGTGCAACAAGTGCCAAATCGAGTCTTTCCTCTGAATGAATCGATGAGAGGCCGGAAAAATTCAATGGCTTGAATTTTAAGAGATGGCAACAAAAGATGATGTTCTATCTCACAACTTTGCGTATGGCTAAATTCCTAACCGATGATCCACCAACACCGGAAGCGGAAGGAGAGCCGAATCAAGATTTTATGTTTGCCATGGAGGAATGGAAACAATGTGATTATTTGTGCAGACATTATGTAATGAATTGGTTATGTGACTCATTGTATGATGTTTATTGTGATAAAAAGAGTGCAAAAGAATTGTGGGAGGCACTAGATAAAAAGTATAGAACCGAAGATTCAGGTACAAAGAAATTTGTCGTTGGCAGGTTCTTGGAGTACAAGATGGTGGACTCTAGACCACTCATGGAACAAGTGGAAGAATTTCAGTTGATTCTTCATGAGATTCAAGCTGAAAAGATGGAGCTTAGTGAAACTTTCCAAGTCGCTTGTGTTATTGATAAATTACCAAATGCGTGGAAAGATTTCAAGAATTACCTTAAGCATAAGCGAAAGGAAATGAGCATGGAAGATCTTGTTGTTAGGATTCGTATTGAAGATGACAATAAGAAGTCTGATAAAAGAGGAAATTACTCTCAGAATCTTGCAAGGGCCAACGTGGTAGAACATGGCCAAAGCTCGAAAAAGAACAAGTTTGTTAAGAAATCAAAAACGGGACCAAAAGCTAAATTGGGACCGAAAGGTGGCATTGAAAAACCTAAGTTCCAAGGGAAATGTTTCAATTGTGACAATATTGGTCACAAATCTGCTGATTGCAAGCTACCAAAGAAGTAGGTTTCAGAAGAAAATATTGTTCAACGCATGGAAGAGATTGATCTTTGTGCTATCGTGTCTGAAGTGAACATGGTGGATTCAAATCCTAGAGAATGGTGGGTAGACACAGGAGCTACAAGGCACATATGCTCTGACAAGGAAGTGTTTACTAAGTTCGAGTCAGTTCAAGGTAATGAGACTTTGTTCAGGAAAATGAAACCTGATGGATCTATTGATAAATATAAGGCCAGACTAGTAATAAAGGTTATATTCAAAAGAAGGTCTCTTGATTATTTTGACACATATTCTCCAAAGGATGAGAATAACTTCCATTAGGATGGTACTTGCTATAGCGCTTTTGCGTAATTTAGAAGTACATCAAATGGATGTGAAAACCGCTTTCTTAAATGGAGATTTAGAAGAAGAAATCTACATGGAACAACCTGAGGGTTTTTCTAGTCCAGGACAAGATAAGAAAGTGTGTAAATTGGTTAAGTCATTATATGGCTTAAAACAAGCACCAAAACAATGGCATCAAAAGTTTGATCATGTTATGCTTGAAAAATGGTTCAAAACCAATGAATGTGATAAATGTATTTACACGAAAGAAACAAAAGATGGCTATGTCATCTTATGTCTTTATGTGGATGACATGCTGATGGTTGGTAGCAATGATAAGATGATCAAATCTACCAAAGATATGTTAAACGCCAGATTTGAAATGAAAGATATGGGTTTAGCAGAGATGATATTGGGAATTAGAATTACAAGAAATTTTAATGGTCTCATTTTGAGTCAATCTAATTATATTGATAAAATCCTGAAAAAATTCAATAAAGATGACTCAAATGAAGCTAGAACTCCAATAGATCAAAGTCAACCTTTGTTCAAAAATAAAGGTGAGGGTGTATCTCAATTAAAGTACGCAAGGATCATTGGAAGTCTAATGTACTTAATGAGTTGTACTAGACCGGATATCGTTTACGCTGTTGGCAAGCTAAGTAGATATACTAGTAATCCGAGTCATGAACATTGGAAAGCTATAGTGAGGTTACTGAGATACTTAAGATATACTTGTAAGTATGGCCTTCACTATACAAGAGAACCAATTGTTATAGAAGGATATACTGATGCAAATTGGATTTCAGATTAAAAGGATTCAAAATCCACAAGTGGCTTTGTATTCACGTTAGGCGGTGGAGCCGTGTCTTGGAAATCTTCCAAACAAACCGTGATAACCAGATCCACAATGGAATCTGAGTTTGTGGCATTGGATAAATGTGGGGAAGAGGCAGAATGGTTGCATCAATTTTTAGAGGATATTCCTCAATGGCTGAAGCTAGTTCCAGGAATATGTATTCACTGTGACAGTCAATCAGCGATTGGAAGAGCACAAAATATAATGTATAATGGTAAGTCTAGGCACATAAGCCGAAGACATAATTCCATTAGACAACTACTCTCAACTGGTACGATTACCTTAGACTATGTTAAGTCAGAGGATAATCTTGTGGATCTGCTAACCAAATGGTTAAATAGAGAGGTAGCTGCTAAATCATCAAGTGGAATGGGACTAAAGCCCATGGAATAAAACTTTTGCGAAGGAAAACCCAACCTTGTATATTGGAGATCCCAAGATCTTGGTTCAATGGGAAAACCTAATTGCCGAAGTAAAGTCACTGTGGGGGGTAACCCTCAAGCTCATTCCTAAGATGAAGAAACAGTGAGATTGAACGAGGATAAGCCCACAGAAGAGTATTTAATGATTTGTGTAAGAAGAATATTTTGAGAAAATTCTGAATTACAGAATCACCTATGTAAGAGAGAAGAGGGGCCGCTTCAAAGGGAATTGTGAGGGCGCAATTCTTAGAAACTCTTACTGAACCAGGTAGATGTCCACGGCCAAAATGGACATAACCGTAAGAACCTATGTTAATAGGTAGATGCATTGTGGTAAATAAGTCATCGTTTACACCAACGGCAGAATAGTTCAAGGTCATCGCGTCTACTAGTCAGCCAGTAAAGTAAACATATTTAATCAAGGGAAGGTTCAAAGGGTCACACCTACCTATCCTATGCATTGATCTACCGCCGAACTCTCAATTTCATTCTTAGAGCCTTTGCTAGGGTTTAAACACTATTCCATTCATGTGGGAGATTGTCGAAAAATGATGGTTAAAATGGATATTTTAAATGATATGTCATATTGGGCCTATTGGGCCTAAGTGGTGAATGGAAAGTGTTAGTAATAAAAGGAAAATTGGAGAAACCAATTTCTCCCACATTGGAAGGAAGGAAGGAAAAGAGCCAGCAAATATATGATGTTGTATTAGTGTAGTGGTAAGAATTTACCAACTTTATACACTGTTCTCTACGTGCGGGCGCGGGGGGGTGAAAATCCATCCGGATTTCAGCTTGAACTTGTATGCGAGCACGCGTCCTGCGGACACGAATGCAGATCGATTCAAAGGCTCCCAGCGAAGGTTCGGTTTTGCAACCTAAACCTTTATTTTTGGAACTGAATACTGATAAGTTCAGAGACCTTCCAGCTGACAACACTTATGGCATCCAAGCTGCTGCTGTGCCTGTTCCATTTCCTTGCTGTAATGACATTCAATACGAGTGAAGGTCGTTCCACTTCGAATTCCATCTGTTTTATGACACCTCTACGAGAATAAAGCCTATATAAAGAACGAAAGATCTGAACCGAATTAGACACAAGCAATCTGCTTCTTCTTACTTCTTTTCTACATGAAAACTGAGAGTTCAAACTACAAGGTTCTTAAGCAATTGAAGGCGTTGTGCTTCCTGTCATTGCTATCTTATCCTGGGAGATTAACGTCCCGCTGAAGCTCACGGCACACGAAGGTGAGGTGTGAATTAGTCTTAAGGAAACTGTGTGCAACACAGGGCTCGGATCATATATCCTTTTTCCGTTTCCTTTGCAATTGTAATTCAAATTTGTTGTTATTCGTTTCTTTGTAATTTTTCTTTCGTTTTTGAATAAGATTGTCCAACACTAACACAGACTACCAACTTTTGTTCCAAATCCTTCAAGACAATATAAAATAATGGGTAGTCATCATTTAGGTATTCTTTACATGCCACGATTACTAGAAGATGCTGGATTTCTAGATATGTAAATTTGTTCCAATCGATCATACATTATGGACAATTATATTCTCTTGAGATGGTATAAGGTTTTGGAAGAACACGTCATTGACTGTGCTGAAGCTTTTTCTGGCTTAGGAATAGTAAACCAAAATTCTCCAACTAACACATGATGTTCACACGTTTTATGTAATCCAAATCTCCAAAGTTGCTTCAACCTATCGATACTAAGGACTGGTAGTTCACATAAATAGCATCATAACCCATAACATAGCACATAATGCAAACAATAATACCATAAAAACCAAACAGGTTGCTTAACAGATGAAGAACACATTAGAAAGCATACAAGGATTTTTATCCTAACATAACACATTTTTACCACAGTTCAGAGTTTCGAATAACATATCTTAGCTTAAAAAATGACAGATGCACAACATGGACGAAACATGACCAGATTACTAGAGTAGCAAGCATAATCAGAAAAAAAAAAATTAGCCCATTTTGCTTGCTCTTTTATTTAGCAGCAAATGGCAAGCAGGTACTCAGCAATTAAAATTGCTGATGCTAACAAAGAGTAAGCAATTAAATTTAGAAACCCTTGCTCATTCAAAAATTTCCCTTGCTGCATAAACCAAATGGAAATAAAGCTGAAATTTTAAAATAAAGTATGACAAAGAATATGTCAAAGGCAGAGAAGAGAAACCCTATGACGTTCTAATTAAGGCAGATTAATGTTCATTAAATATGGAATCATGTAATAAATCAACAAAAACATAGATGAATGCCTTCAAATTCAGAAACTGGGAGACATATCACATTTGAAAACCTTCAATAACTACAAATAAAAGTACAAGCAAATTTTGGAGGCAAAAATCAAGGAAGACAACAAAAAGACTGTAATTTTACACACACAAAAAAATAAAAAAAAAAGTAGAAGCATACATTGGACAATGCCGGCGAGATAACAGAAAACCGGCGACAGAAACCGGCGAGAGTACAGCCAACGCACGAGGAATGCAGAGTAGCTCACAGCAGACTCAAATAAGTGTGACAAAGAAACTAAAATGGTGGTGAATGGTGGTGGATTAGAGAAGAGAATGAAGGAAAAGAGTTTTTAGCGTTCGGACTTGAATAATTTGTGAAATCCGACTGAATTTGTTTTGACATCCGACTGAGTAGTACAAAAGATTCTCCTCCCTTGCATTTATTAGCTGTTGTTTCCCGCGCAGAACTGTTGTCACTTGTCCAAATGTTTTTAAATAGCCTGTTACAATAAGACAACAATTTCCAAGGATTCTCTCGTATGACTAGTGGTGTTCATGAACCGAACCGAACATCTATGGTTCGAGTTCGAGCTTGTTTGTTAAACGAACATGTTCGAGTTCGTTTGTTTGTCAAACGCACATACATTCGTGTTCGAGTTCGGCTCGATAACATGAACATAATGTTCGAGTTCGAGCTCGAGCTCAGCTCGTCAAATAAAATTATATACGATAAAGCTCGAATATGACTAATTTAACTAAAAAAACACACATAAAAATTCCATAATTAGAATACTAACACCAATTAATATACATATGTCCATCACCAATACATAAATATATATAGGAGTTCACGAACAATATTAAACGTTCACGAACATGTTCGAGTTCGTTCGTTAATTAAACGAGCACTCAAATATGTTCAAGCTCGGCTCGATAGCATAAACGAACAAACATAAACAAACTTTAACGAGCCGAGCTCGAATATGTTCGTGAACAGTTCGATTCACTTAACAGCACTACGTATGACCCATAATAAACAACTTCTAAGGATTCTCTCGTAAATTAATTTAATAAAATATGTTATAAGCTTTAAACAAAAATTCTATAAAACCATTTGATTGTCGTAATCGCAGTAGCTGTATAATAAAATAAATAATAAAATAATGATAACATGAATAATTAAATTATCAACTCATACTGTAACCCCGTTTCTGGACACCGAGTCCATACCCGGAAAAATAACGTTCGGCACATATAATATAGAGTAAATCTCACATTATACGTAACCCTCTAATACGTCGTATCGAGTTAAGCAAAACGGAAGCAAAAGACCCGGGTATGTTTTTCTTCATCACACAAGAATAGAAATTCAACATTCTAAGATAGAAATGTAACTTATTACAACGGATTCCTCAAAGTAAACTATAACGTACGAAAACATCCAAAAGTGCAATAAAGGGCAATTACAAAGTCAAAAAAAAAAAATCTTATTTCCAAAGAACCAACTAGAACGTCATAATAAATAAATAAAGAAAAGCTCCCAGCACCGGCGTCCTCAAACATTATCTTCAAAATACTCATCGAATTCCGGTTCAATCTGTTTATCTTCTCTCCCCAAAACACATAGCAAAGCATGCATTTGAAGACAACAATAATTAATCGGGAATATAATGTCATTACAATATGGATAAATATTATAAACATAAAACCGTTTATGATATACGATGAATAGATATACATATATATATATTTGAAAGGGCGATGAATATATCAATAATATTAAAATAAGTAGAGGAATTTAATTAGTTGGTATAAAGGTGTCACGGGTTCCCTAATGAGCATAACTGGCATGGTCAAAAAGATTTAAGTTAACTATTACTCCTCTGTTCCGAAATAATTGAAACAGTTGTCAAAAAGATTTGTTTTAAAATAACTGAGGCAATTATATTTCTAATACAGTATTTATTGTGTTTTTCCTACATCTAAGTGAATGAGATGTCAAAAAGATTTATTCTAAAATAACTGTGGCAGTTACATTTTCAATGTAGTATCTATTACGTTTTTCCTACATCTCGCCTTATTTATTATGGAGTGAGAGAATAAATACAACATTGTATTAATCATAAACTAAGAGTTTTTTTTTAGTCATTTTTGATATTCAAATTAAAACATTAACTCATATTCTTAATATGCATAGTTTTAGCAATCGCCTCAGATATTTTGGAACGTGGGAAATAAATATATTTTCATAGTGGATCATTATTTTTTGTTGCATCAAGTACATACGTGAGATGTTTATTGTTTCGTTAAAAAAAACAAAAATATGAATTTGCCTACATATATTCCTAAAAAAAAGTTTGAAAATAATTTTTATTATGACTGAATTTGAATCCTTATCCATATATTTTTTTTTTTTTTTTTTTTTGAGGGATATCCATATTGGTTAAAAACAGATTTGATACTTGCTCATCAAAATTCGGTCAATAAATTTTACCTAAATTGTATTAGTAACTGTTAACAAAGAAAATAAAAAGGTAAAATTTAAAATAAATATATATTTCAACTGTTAAATTACTAGTGGCTACCCTCTCAAAAAAAAAAAAAAAAAAAAAAAAAAAAAAAAAAAAAAATACTAGTGGGAAAAAAAAAGTGTGAAAATACTTTTATCATATTAGTGGCAGAATGTGTCGTGTTTTTTGAAGCGGATATGTAAAGATTGTTGAGAGCGATTGGAAGGTGGAACGTGTACGTTATTAAGTATTTTTAATAAAGTAAGAAAAAACAATTTGTGTCCAACATATGGTATACAATAATGTAACGCTACAAAGATAATAAGTGTCGGCTATTATCAGATAGGGTGTTGTTTACTCCTCCATATAAAACTGTACATAATTAGCATCATCAACCCACAACACCCTATCCACCACGCTACATATTTTCCTTTTATTTCACTTCCAATGTTTCGTGTTTGAAGTAGCTTGAAATTTAGATAATAATCAAACATCCTTCACGTATGATATCATTTGCCAGGTTTCGTGTTTTATATACGTTATTTTGATCTAATTTGATCAATTTTTATTTTTATCCGAAACAAATTTGGGTAAGGATGTTGTATATTTAATCACATTTGATACTTTTCGAATCAAATTCAGTCAATAAACTAATCAGTATTCTGTCTAAAATTGGGTCAGAATTAAAAATAAGAAGAAAAAAAAAAAGTGCAACTTAAAAAACATATCATGTGTTAATATTTTTTTTTTATAGGTGTGAAAAAACTTTTCTTGAAAAAGATTATAATGAGTCGAAATATGTGACATTGTGTTCTAAAAAAACGAGCAATTTTATGAGAATTAGAGTTTGCCATGTGAAATTAATTGCACAATATAATTTTTGCGTAATTTGACATATTGTAATTTTTTTTTTTATAAAAGTAAGGGATATATTAAACATAAGATAAAGCTCGGTATAAATGTAACGCCCATTTTTCGGATACCAAGTTTTTATCCAGACGTGGAACGTTCGACACGTGACATATAGAGTAGACCATAAATCTCACGTAAGTCTCATGTCATATCAGAGTAACTAAAGATTCACGTGGAAGAAAACAAGCAGAATACTCGAGAAAATAGACCCTATGGGTCTTCCAAAACAACCAACAACCAGAACATCACTGCTATCAAACTAAATTATAAATAACTTAAAGTAAACACTATCACCCATTACAATTGACATGTCTTAAAAGAAGGAACAAATACGACTACTAGCAACAATGCTCTATTTAGAAAGAACAACTTAAAAGGGAACTAAGCATAAAAGACTCCATGGCCCCATCCTAAGCTAGCACTCCAAGCTCGTCATCAAACTCTGCATGTACCTGCACACCTTGTTATTCCAAATGAAGGAGTAAGCTCACGCGTTAATCTTAGTAAGGAGAACGAAGATCAAAAGGGTGACATAACATGAATCTACCACATCTAGTTCGCATATAGTTTAAAGCCAATAGATTTGCACATTAAGAAAACCAACTTTAAAGTGCATCTTGAAGAATACAGTTAGTAGACTCGACCATCGATTTTGAAGTTTTGGTTTTTTAGATGCGTTATAAAGGTACCACAGATTCTAATGGACCTCGAGGCCGGAGAAAAGCGCATTTATCACGAGTCGGCACCTTCATGCATTATGTGACCATGCCATTCGGATTAAGAATCTTTGGGGCAACATACCACGAAGGACGATCAATAAGATATTTGCAAGGCAAATTGGTAGATGTATGGAAGTTTATGTAGGCGACTTGCTTATCAAGAGTCGATCTATGAGCGATATCTAGTCGATGCTCGAGAGAGTTTTGAAGTGTTGAGAGAAACACAGGATGAGGCTAAACCCGAAGAAGTGTACTTTTGGAGTCAGTCGGGTAAGTTCTTGGGTTACATGATTTGAAGGGCGGGATCGAGCAAACCCAGATCAAAATTGACACATTGAAGAATATGCCCGCACCCACGAAATATCAAGGAGGTCGAGAGGCTCACGGGTCGAATGGCCGCTCTCTCAGCGAGTTTTTATCGAGATCGGCCACAGCGTGCACTACCATTTTTCAAGATACTCAAAGGCGGTCCTTTTCATTAGGATGATGATGAGTGTCGAGACCACCTTTGAAGAGTTGAAGACTTATTTGTCGAGGTATTGCCTACCCTCTTCTCCCGAGAAGGAAAAGTTGTTAGTTTATTTGGCGGTATGCGAGGCGGTGAGTGCGGTCCTAGTCCGAGAAGAAGGTACACGGCCAAGTGCCGATCTACTTTGTCGGCCAAGGCTTTGCATGGCCCGAGTCCGGTACTGTGACCGAGAAGTTAGCATTATGTCTCGTTCACGCCTCGAAAAGGCGAGGCCCTATTTTCAAGCTCATCCCGTTGTGGTAGTCAGCGACCAACCATTGAAGCAAATATTGGCAAAACCCGACACCTCGGTCGATTGGCAAAATGGGTGATTGAAATGGCCCAAAGATCACGATATCGAGTTAAATCCTCGAAGCTGCGATAAAAGCCACCAGCCTTAGGCGGATTTTTTAGTGAAGGGATCTCCGTTCAACTCGACCAAGAAAAGCAAAGCCAGGAGGAAAAATGGACTCTTCGGTCGATGGAGCATCCGAGTAAGGAGAGGGCGGGAGGCGGGGCTCCTTACAGTAAGCCGAAAGGCGAAGAATTCCACGCCCTTCGTTTCGACTTCAAAGCAACGAACAACGAGGCCGAGTATGAAGGCTATGATCAACGGCTTAAAGCTCACTTTGAAGGTGGGTGTCGAAAATTTGTCGGTTTGATGATTATGATTAGTGGTCAACCATGTGAAAGGGGAGTATGAAGCTAAGGAAGAAACCATGAAAAATTACTTAGCGATTGTCCAAAGCCTCATGCAAAATTCAAAAGCGGTTCAATTGAGTTCCCAAGTCGAAATAAGAGAGCGATGCGCTCTCGAAATTGGCCTCAAACTTCATGTCAAGTAAGAAGGTTCTAGTCGATTCTTGACCGATAGGAGTTACATCGAGGCGGAGGCCCGGCCGCCATCTTTAAAACATAATTTGAAACATAAGAAAGTCCATCTTAAAACCACGTTGAACATTTCATAGAAAACATGTCGATTAAGTTCATTCAAAATGTCTTACACGTACTTTTTGTTTCATTAACTACTAACTTACCGTGTTTAGCCTACTGATCAAATTTACGTAAAGCTACTACTAATCCATACTTTACTTGTCTACCAACCATAACGTGTTTGTGTCATGTCTATCATGTTCTTGTTTCTTGCTTACTTGACACATTCATGTTCTTGTCGTATTCTAGTCTTTCTTGATCTTGATTCGTGTTTACTTAATATGAGGGCGCAGAGTACAGCTCGACTAGCATGACTAACTATACCTCCAACTTAGGGCTTTTAATACCCAAGGTACTCTTATAATACACCGCCTTAAGATCGGCTTGGCTAATACATCTAATCATACCTCCGACACGGGACCTAACTATACCCATGGTACCCCGTACGATTCGTTCCCAATAATGAATACCCCTCTAAGTGGATTTGGGAAAACAAATAAAGCATGTAGGAGCAGAACAATAAAGAACCTAAATCCATGTTAAAATCTATATCTGATATTGCTAAAATATCACGGTGGATGTTACGGCGTTATTATGGTGGATATCTAGCTGAAAGAGATGATCATTTAGTTAAACGATTGGTGGTTGTTATGAACAAGGGGTGGTACTCAGCCGGTGGACACGGCTAGGAGTGACTGCGAGCATGTAGTCGAGAAATTGGCAGAGTTTATCTACTTATATTAATTGTTGGATCCTTTTGTGGGATACACGAGCCCCTATTTATAAGAGAGTATCTAATGACGGTTAGACTAATTCTGACAAGACATAAATAAATACAATTAGGAACTTTAATCAACGATGAGGAGCTGATCGATGGGCTCGCTGGTCATTTTGATTTCCTCTTGTTCGCGTGGTCTTGTCCCTGCTAACGTCAAGTGTGGGGCGTGTTCACCTATGTGTTGGGGGCATGATCCGGCTGATCGGTGTAGCGGACAGGTGGTAGCTTGCTCGGCCCCCAGCCTAGGCGCTATCCTGATCGTGCGGACTCGATGACCCGATCGGCTTAGTACCAGGCGAGTTGGTCGATGGGGGTCAGAAGCTGAGATGTGACCGCTAGATTGGGTCCGGTGGTGGTCCGGTAGACCGTGTTCAGGTTTGGTATATCAATATCCAAAAAAATGAGCGTACAAAGACCATATCAACACCGAACTACCATCTTATCTCCACCACTCGTATGAAAACAAAATCTAGAATCGTAACAAGAACTCAAAATAACTTTCTGAAACCTTGTTGACAACACATAATGTCCAGAAACTAAGTCTGTAAACTCATCCCGTGCGCTTTCCCTAATGGAGGTTTGGGAAAGCTAATCCAGTACTTAGCCTCAAATTCAGTTTCTGCACTTACAAGTACCCGACAGTAACCCTAACACATAGATATGTCCAGTTTTCGTGCAGTTTAACATAAAAAGAGTAGCGAAACTACTTACAAACATAAACTTGAAAAATATGGAACCTTTTGATAAGGACAACTCATTACCTTGTAAACGAGCCAATACCAAAAGCCAAACATGAATGAACTATGATTGATTCCTGAACTCCTATGAATCTACAGAATAACGGAAACCCAAATGTCAAAGGCCAAGAACCCAAACCTAACAAGATCAAATTGTGAATTGAACTAGGTATTATGATGATTAGATTTAGAAGAAGAAACAAAGTTCGAAATTGCTCCTAATCAGAAACGACTTCAAGCCAGGTTGTTCCAGAAGCTCACATCTGGGGCGCTTTCCCAAGTGGTCAGCCAGGACAGCGGCTGGACCTCATTACTTAGCTTTGAAAACGCATATTTTAAGTCTCATAGGGTGTCTGAGAGACGTTTTATAGTCTCATAACAAACCTAAGTCGGTTTTTCTTTGACTTGGAAGAAAAGAAAATCTAAAAGAAAATAAAATAGGAACACAATTTTTGAAAGGACAAAAAAATACTCTTTGAGAATACTGTAAAAAATAATTAAAAAAGCATATTGTCTGGTACAGAACTGAAAGTTTGAAACCACAAATTTTCCAACTTTGCTGCATTGTCAAACATAACATGAAATACTAAAAGTAAGTGATATTTATCTTATTCATAAAAATAAACACAAGCTCTATCTTTGTGCTCACACGTTGATGTGGGTGCGACCCAAGTCATACTCATCAAATTTATAAAGTTTGGATCATTTAATTAAAACGGGACTAACGAGTTCAGCACTGCCTCATACCTCAGATATTCATCGAATTCAGAAAGACAGTCGTTCTCAAGTGGAAAACGCTCTTAAGCCATCGACACGACACAGATCATTCCCTAGAAACCGATGTCAGTTCGGTGCAAGATACCTATCAGCTCGTACCACCGACATGATGCATGCTCAACTCGGTCTAGGTACCTATAGCTCGATTAGTCTTGACAAACTTAGACGAATGTGACACAATAAACATGACTTAAATCAATGATCCTATAACGATTCCATGAATAATGCATACAAGGCCATGATTACACAATGACCTCCCTCATAACTGCCTCCTACCACAGACCATGTTTTCAATGGCTGCACAATCAACTCTCTCACGTGGAAGCCCTATAAAAGGATCATCATCCTCCATCTTCAGAACTATATTACAATATCCCGATCCCTTACAACATAAGGGTATGCAACCAGCCAATTCTGCATTAGCCCAGCTATAATCCACCAACCAATCCACCCTTTACGATAGTCAGATTATCCTCAAAAAGTCCAATTACCCAGTTCTTGACCCGGTTTCTTTGGTGACAATTTTGAGCATCATCATTTGACACTATTATGAGGGTCTGAAACATCAAGCCTTCAAAAAACCTTGTAAGAACAGCCAGTCATGCCCCCTAAAGACCATAATCAAAAGAAGGTTGTTGAAAGCCAAAGTCATGCAAATCCCGTTCAGGAAGTCAGAAGGATTGGAAATCAAGACAGAGCTATTCCCTCTCATAACCCAATGAGGAAAAGCCAACACATCCAACCTCAACATTGATCAACTAGACATCTCTCAAGCTATGGTCCAGAACATTGAATGGTTAAAAATGGTTCATCCAGGTATGTTTTCCTCCCTGCATAATCAAGCAATAAGAAACAATGGGATCGAAACCGTGAAACGTCCGAAAGAGTAAACTTGCTTAATTTTCTCATGGATGGGAATACCGTTGTGCCTAGCGTTAGACACATGCACGAAGAAAAGCAAGAGGATAATTCATCTCATTAAAAGTAAAACCGTGCCGCTCATGATGAAGAAAACATGTTTATGTCTGGAGCAGAACGAGAATGGTATAACATATCCCTCTTCAGTTTTCATACAGAACAATATCAACGACCATCAAAGTTCAAATTGCCTAAAATGAATTCATAAAACGGAACCACCGAATCCGCAGATCATCTGCATTAATATGTACAGAACATGACATTATGTTTTGCACCTAAGGAAATTAGATGCAAGGCTTTCCCCACTTTGCTCACTAGTCACTAGGAAAGCGGGGAAAGCTGGGGAATGGTTTAGGGAGCTGCTTCCCCGTTCCATTAATTGTTTCGAGGAATTAGCAGAACAATCCACTCATGCTTTCATCACAAGTAAGCCTCGTAAAAGTAATACGACACACATCCTCCCATCCAAATAGAGGTAAATGCTAAACCGCAAGACAAAAGGAAATGAGTATTCGATCGCCTTAGGTCGCCAATAGCAAATTGACTAGAAAAATAAAAGAGCCCTACATGAATGGGATTTTAACTCGTTGTACCAATCTTGATCCCACAGTTTAACTATAATGGAGGAATCAAGTTCGGCAAGTCTCTCACATATTAGGAAAGGACCAGTAGAGAAACGAGACCAAAATACGTTCTACCAATTCCACCGGGACGTCGGTCACGACATAGAAGACTGCCATCAGTTAAAATGAGAAATTGATGGCCTGATTGAAGCTAGGAAGTTAGGCAAATTAGTGGATCAATGTCATCAGACCCTGTTAGGTGTAGTGTCCAAAAGACAATTTTTTAAATTGTTTATATTATTAATAAATGACAAATTTATTTATCATCTTATTATTTGTTTCGTGCTCATAAGTAATACAATGCTGAAAACTCCAAGTGTATCATATGTAGCCATATAACTTAGTGTGTATCACACGTGAAGATTAAGTTTGTGGTAATACACTTAAAGTGTTAGTACATGGTGAACTTAATCAAAGTATATGATCTATTGATTAAACCACCATTAATGCGCCTCTAACACTTTGTGACCGTCTAATCTAGACCATTGATATTGGTTATCTAAGTAGGGCATTTATATATGATGTAGTCATATAGAACTGGACCGATTTAATCTGAATTTCTTATATAATTCTGTGATTGAGAAATCTTATTAAATCACAAGATGATCATATATAAATTAACTTTAATCTTGAAGTGATTGCAGACTTCTACATGTTTCAAGGTATGGTTTGATGTGTTCGTTAAGGATTTCTAAGTGGCGCGGTCCGAATCACTTTCACGTTGGCGCTATCTGGAATGAGTAGTTGCGAAGGTGTTTCATAGATACGAAATCCATTACTTTATGTGAGAAGTAGAAAGACAAACCCCTTATTTAATGATCCTATAAACTGATTGACCCACGGAGTTCGCATTGGTTATAAACTAATTGATCACAAGCGGATTAATGGTAAATAAGGATAAGATGTAATGAAGAGGGTTTACGGAAACTTTATCGCTTCATTACATATAGTCTATGTAGGGTTAGTCTGTATGTAATGACTATATCAATAGACACTTATTGACTTGACATATTGAGAATAAGTTATATCAATAATCAATAGAGTTCAATTTCGGATTTCTGGTGGCGTAATTCCGGAATTAATAAGTTGACTGAAATGTTTTGTTCGATGAATATTTTATTCAATTTATCGGAGCTACTGGTTATAGGTACATGGTCCTCGGGTTGGCTCCCAATACGAGAGTGATTTCTCGTATTGTGGAACCTCAAGAAAAAATTAAATAGTTGGTCTATTTGATGAATATGCGAAATATTATTTATTCGGTAAATAATATGTAAAATAGAAAATACATTTTATATTATGTCGTGGCAACTAAAATGGCGCCACATGCGTTAATTTTGGGAGAAGAAATTTTCTCTTAATTATGTCATATGTGTTATTAATTAATTAATTAATTGTTAAATAATGAATGGTTAAGTAAGAGATTGATTTCTTATTTAATGAAGATTATCTCTTCCTTAAAGGAAAAAAATAATTGTCTTGTGAAAGGGACAACTCTCTCTTACTAATTATTTTCCAATTTAAAAAGAGTTTCTCCCAACAAAATAAAAAATCAAGTTCAGCACCACTTTATACAAAAAGGGTGAAAAATTAGTTTCTTACCTTAGTCATTGAAAAAAATGAAAAACTAAGGTTTTTCTTGAAAGCATATTCGAGAGGTTCGAATGCGAGATCGACATCCACCAGTCGTCTCTTGGAGATACAATCCGGAAGATCACGGCATCTCGATTCGGTTTGGTAATCTCTAAACCTTCTTTTAGATTAATTAGATATGTGAATCAAATCGTGGTAAAATCAAAAACGAATTTAATTCGTATTTTCCGATGTGCATAAGTGTATCGTGATGTATCACATGGATGATACATAAGTGTACCATGATGTATCACATATTCATATATTCAATTATACAATGTATGATATGATCATTTGATGTTTTCATGTGTTGATGTCTTTCTTTGCAATGGAAATTTGTAGATCATATTATGACATCATTATATCACCTGAATTGTACCAATAAGATATGTGCAATGTATTGTATGTCTTAGAAATTAGTGGCATTAGTATTAATAAGATATAATATAGATACGCTATATGACACAATCTGATCAAGTATGATAGAATGTAGCATGTATGTGTATGATAAAATTGTGATGACAAAAGTAAGATTAAATGTTCAATTCATTGTCATCTATGTTACAATATATGGATAAAAGAATGTTGACACAAGAGGATGTGCTCAACCGAGCAGCTTAGCAGCAGTCAGCTCAGCTGAATATAGATTAACTCAGTTGAAGAGTGTAGCTAGGTAGTTGTTCTATTGTAATAGTCTTGTAACTTCCTTTTAACCGATTCATGAGGTGTATACTATTATAAATACCCTCTGATTAGCAACATTGTAACTTAGCTCATTCATTATTCTGAGTAATAAGAATTCCACTTTATATTTGGTGTCGTGTTTTCAATTTCAACAAGGTATTTGAGAATGAAACTTGAGAGTTTTCATTGATTTTCTATGTTTTTAGTCTGTTTTAGAAAGAAACTCAAGAGTTTTCTTGTGTTTTTCATAGAATATTGAGAGAGATCTGTGCAATTTCTTCTTTTATAGAATCAAAATTCAGTTCTTTATTAGTTTTATATCAATTTCTGTTATTTTCTTGTGTGTATTATCTGTTCTTGACAGCCATGGCAGCAAAGAAGCAAGAACTGGGCCCTTAAAGTCCGTTTTATGTTCATCCCAATGAAAATCCTTCATTAGTTTTGGTACAGCCATTGATGAATGACAACAACTATAATCCGTGAAAGATGTCAATGGAGATGGTGTTGATTACAAAGAATAAATATGTCTTCGTTGATGGAACAATTAAGAGACCAGAAACAAGTTCAGCTGATTTCTAAGCTTGGAGACAGTGTGACACTACGGTAAGATCTTGGATCTTAAACTCAGTAGAGAATACTATTTCTCAAAGTTTGATGTACTTCAAAAGTTCCCAAGCTGTGTGAAAGAATTGGCTGATAGGTTTTCAAAGGTTGATGCCTTGAGACTTTCTGATTTGCTTGAGGAGATGCATGTCTTGAAGCAGGGAACTGATTTTGTGAATCAGTATTTTACTAAGTTGATGGTACTTTAGGAAGAAATCAAAACTATTGCCTTCTTGTTCATGCGATCCTTAGTGCCATTGTAATTCCATAAGTACTCTGGTGGATCACATGGAAGCAAAACATGTGATGAAGTTCTTGAAAAAACCCATGGATGAATTTGAGCCAATGGTGTCTCAGGCCATATTGATGGTGCCCTTTCATGAGATTCATGATGCCTTTGCAATGGAAATTTTTTTTGAAAGACAGAATACATATGTGGCCAACAAGGCAAATAATCAAGATTCTATTATCTTGATTACTCAGAAGAATGGAGAAGGTCAGATCCAAGCAGTCAGCAGACCAATTTTTGTGCCTGGAAATAATTCTAAGGCCAAGAAATTTAAGAAGGTTCAATGTAGTTTTAGTGGTTTTTATGGAAACACAGAAGAAAATTGCTATAAGAAACATAGATATCGACTGGTTTCAAGTCCAAGAGAGCTAACATGGTTGATCAGAAAGATGAGAACCAGTCAGCAGAAGAGGATCATGCCCACAGGTCAGCTAGTCTTGGGTTTCAAGGTCTTAATGCACAACAGCTAGAGATGCTGATGGCTCTGCTGAATTCTGATTCTTCAAGGCACACAGTTAACTAGATTAATGTTGTGAACAATCATTTTTCAACTGTTCAAGAATTAGGTGACCTTAGTTTGGTAAAACCTATCCTACGGATCTTGGACTCTGGGGCCACAAATCACATTGTTTATTCTTTATAGCAACTAAGTAATCCCCAGTGGTTAACATGAAAGTGGGATTACCTAATGGCAATAGTGTTCATGTAACACATATGGGACAAGTGAGGACTAATCCTCATCCGACCTTACATAATGTGTTATATATTCCTAGACTTAAATATAACCTAATGTCTTTACTAGCTTTGATTAACAATTCTGATTGTGCAACTGTCTACTGTCTTCACTGCTAACAAGTGTGTTTGCAGGACAACATGAAGAACATGATTGGTTCAGTAGAGCTGAACAGAAGGCTTTACTTTTCTTTAAAACATCCTATGAAGAAATATGTTGTTAAATCTATTTGTAATGCAGTAGAAAACTAAACCTTATCTGATAGAGTAGATGATAGCCTCATGTGGCATTATAGATTAGGCCATCTACCAGATAAGAGAATGCAAGTCATTAGTTCTAGCTCAGATGATGTTAAATATTGTGAACATGTTCTATGCTTTGTACGTCCAATGGCTAAACTTAAAAAGAAACCTTTTAACTTTACGTACTACTGGTGCTAATTCTATTTTTGATCTTGTGCATATTGATATTTGGGGCCCTTTGAGGCATCCTACTATGAATATTCAGTAGTATTTCTTAATTGTTTTAGGTGATTATTCTAGATTCACCTGGGTGTTTCTTATGAGACAGAAATCTGAAGCTTCTGAATTAGTTTAATCTTTTGTTAAATTTTCATCCACTCAGTTTAATAAAATGACCAAAGTAATTAGATATGATAATGGTGTTGAGTTTCATCTGAAGTCATTCTTTGATCAGAATGGCATTATCCATCAAACCTCGTGTGTCAGTACACCTGAGCAGAATGAGATTGTTGAAAGAAAGCATCAACATCTGCTCAATGTTGCTAGAGGATTAAGATTTCAGATTAATCTTCTAATTGAATATCGGGGATTCTGTTTATTGCATGTTGAAAGCTAATTAATGCCAAACCAACATATTTTTTAAAAGAGAGTACCCCGTATAAAGTTTTTTATGATTCTAAACTTGATTATTATGTGTTCAAGGTGTTTTGATGTTTAGTTTTCTCTTGTACAATTCAGTAGTATATAAAAAAGATTGATTCCAGATACAGAACATGTGTGATCCAACAGAGAACCATATGCAGCTGAGGCATCTAGTGGAGATTCAACTTTAGTACGTCAGGAACCTACATATGGCTGGGGAGATAAAAAAGAACCATAATAACACCAAACTTTTATCAACGAGGTGTTAACACAGTTTAGCAGACTTCACATCTGCTCAGTGATGTAATGAGTCTAGATAGACTTTCAGTTGAGCATGCTAAATATGTCTATGCCATTGATACTGTCATAGAACCAAAGACATACAATCATGCAATCAAGCATGATGAGTGGAAAGAAGCAATGTTGAAAGAAATTGAAGCATTACAGAACACTCACACATGATAGGTTGTTGATTTTCCACCTGGCAAGAAGCCTATTGGATGCAAAGGTACAAGGCCAGATTAGTAGAAAGGGTTACACTCAAACATATGTCATTGATTGTCAAGAGACTTGTTCCCCAATTGTGAAGATTACTACTGCCAAAACTTTGTGGACAACAACATCAGCCAACAATTGGAATTTTCACCAAATGGATGTCAATACAACCTTTCGGCATGGGGATCTGATGACAGTCAAATTATACCCGTAAAAGTCATCAACGTTGTCCTTAAATAGAGCTTAATAATATATATTTTATATTAAATCACATGTTTATATTGATTATTTAATGTTATGTGATTTATAAGATATAATTTGGTATTTATCTGTTTTTATTATTTAAATATTATTTACTGTGCGATACATATTGATTTTATAGATTGCGATGAATCGGAGGATATCTACCAATGGAGGAAGTAAATCTCAAGAGAAATCAAGGCAGAATCGGATTGCATTAAAGATAAATACCGAAGCAGCACGAAAAGTGGAGTAAGGAACAAGAAAAGCCAGCGAGCCAATCATAGGCGATGACTCATTTGGAAGCGAGTGAGGGTTATTTGGGGCGGTGGCAAAATCTCAAGGATCGGCTGGGAGTTATCTCTACGCGTTTTAGGGTTTTCAAACATATCTTTAAGTCAGTCTAAGTCTCTATATAAAGGAGCATCCACGAATTTTATTAGACACACCTTAGAAAAATACAATTCCACAACATTGGTTCTAGTTTCAATACAAGTTTTCTTTATTTTATGTTCTTTCATTACGGAGTCGTTAGACTCGCCGGTTAGAGATCGTATCGAGGAGTGGGAATCATGCTCGTCTTCGAGGGTAATGTCTACTCAATTATGCAATCTTTATTCGTAGATCTATATTATTTCGTGATGGAGTAGTCGTTTTGTGTATTGATTTCGTGATGTAGTTAATTAACGAACCCATGTTTATGTAGATCTGAGACGTAAAAGACGTTTCACGAGAAAATATGGTTCAGATATGAGCTCGCTGGCAGCGAGCCTATGTCTCGCTGGCAGCGAGATCTGTGATGTTCTTGATTTGTCTGTGAACGGCTTCGACTACTTCAGGTTCTCTGCTTTGTAATTAAAACGAGTAATTAAACCTGATCAACTTAATTATTTGTCATCGTAATTTAACATGAGACTCAAAAAGTGATTGTTACTTAGGACAGAGATTGAATCGGTGTCTAGGAAGTACGCCTAACCATAGGAATGTTGCTTAGATGAGGTTACGGTTTATACCGGCATCCTAGCTTTGTAGTTGTGTCAGAAGTTATATGAGATGGAGGCCTACGAAGCGAAGTCACGTAACGGAGACACGATGATCTAGATGGCCTACCTGGAGCTATATCTATTTTAGGGGATGACTCCCGTAGTCAGATTAATTAATCTTAAATGTCTTATTTTGTCTCGTCGTCAATCTACATAGCATGGGGGAGTAATTACTACTAGCGTTATCAATACCGTTTGTTAATTGTTTATAAAACCTATAAAAATAAGTGTTTTAGTGTCGTTGTGTGTTTTGTTGGTTTTGTGTTTCTATTGTGTCAATTTTAATTCTATATTAATTGTTGGTCGGAGACCGCCTTTAATTTGCTTTTAGTTTAATAAGATATATTTCGTTTAAGCCGAGTCTCTGTGAGATCGACCTCGACTCTATCTAACTATACTACGATTGAATCTAGTTCTCTTGCTAGTGTGTTATTTAGGTATCGAGTATTTTTATTACTTGACCCGACATCAGGATCTTCATGAAGAAGTTTACATGCAACTTCATCCAGGATTCAAGCCTGACAAACCAAATCCGGTTTGTAGGTTAACCAAATCTCTATTCGGATTGAAACAATCCAGAGACACTGGAATTGTAAGTTGACAAAGTCATTAGAGCAGCAAGGATTTGTTCAATATAAGAATGATCAGAATTTGTTCACAAAAGGTTCTAGACAATCTTTTTTTTCTCTGCTAGTTTATGTAAAAAAAATTATAGCAGCCATTCTAGATCTTCAGCTGATTCAACAAGTTAAAGACACTTTACAAAAATAGTTAGCATCAAGATTTTGGTAAGATGAGATATTTTTTAGGCATAGAAGCTGCTAGAACATCTGAGGGTATTTTCGTCTCTCAAAGGAAACACACCTTAAATCTTTTACAAGAATATGATTTTTGAGGGGCCAAAACACCTATGGAATCTAAGCAAACCTTGCAACATAGTGACTCAGCCCTGCTGGATGACAATACTGCATACATATAATTAGCTAGAAAGCTGATTTATCTCACTTTCACCATTCCTGACATAGTCTTTGCAGTTCAGCGGCTGAGTCATTTTTTGGACACACCTAATGAGAATCATGTGAAGGCTACTCACATGATTTTGAGATACTTAGAAGCCAATCCGGGCCAGTGCATTTTCTTCCCAGCTGAAAACACCCATGTTCTCAAAGGCTTCACTGGTAGTGATTGGGCTAATTGTCCTCAGACAAAGAGATCTGTTTCAGACCATATGATGTTTTTTGGGAGATGCTCCTATATCATGGAAAGCTAAGAAGCAAATAACTATTGCCAAAATTTCTTCAGAAGTTGAGTACATGGCTATGGCGAATGCTACTTGTGAAATTTAATGGCTTATTTACATTTTGCAAGATTTGAAGATTCCAATTCAGCTCCCTGCTGTGTTGTTTTGTGACAATGCTATTGCTC
Organism: Gentiana macrophylla; assembly: GCA_026214975.1. NCBI lineage: Eukaryota > Viridiplantae > Streptophyta > Magnoliopsida > Gentianales > Gentianaceae > Gentiana > Gentiana macrophylla. The sequence goes on along the minus strand of CM047811.1, from coordinate 73,619,810 downwards.
TTCACATTACTCTGAAAACCTTGTCTTTCATGAGAGAACAAAACACATTGATATTGATTGTCATGTTGTCAAAGACAAAGTAAAATCTGGCTTAATCAAACTCATGGTTGTTAACACCAAGGAGCAGATTGCTAACATTCTCACTAATGCTTTGGATGCACCAATCTTTTCTTACCTATTGGAAAATCTAGGCATTTCCAAGATCTTTCAACCAAGTTCCAGTGGATAAAGGAATGTTGGTTACAAGAGGATGTGCAAGCCAATTCATTATCACTCTCGGCTTGATGGAGGTGTTCTAATATATGGATAAATGAATGTTAATAGAAGAAGACGTGCTCTATTGAACAGCTTAGCAGCAGTCAGCTCAGCTCAACCAAGGAAGTCAGCTCAGCTGAATATAGATCAACTTAGCTGAATGCCTGAATCAGATCATATCAGCTGAATAATGTAACTAAACGGCTATTATGTTGTAACAGTCTTGTAACTTGCTTTTAACTGATTAATGAGGTGTATACTACTATAAATACCCCATTATCAGTATCATTGTAACTTAACTCATTCATTATTTTGAGTAATAATAATTCCATATTATATTTTGTGTTGTGTTTCATTTTCACAATGTCAACAATCTAGTCACATATATATAAGGTGTTTTATATTGAAACAATCAAACCAATCACAAACTAGGGTTTGGGAGCCAATTACTCAGCAATCTTCCCATTTTGATTATTTTCAAAGTAGCCAACTTTCAAATATTTTCAAGTATATGATCTCCCCCTTAATCAATGCTCCCCATTAACATGTGCATAGGTATAAATTAAGCAGATAAGCACATTACATGTTAAGACAAGTAGGTAAGCATAAATTGCAGAATCGGAAAGTCTGTAAGTTCTCATAAGTATAGTACTCTTAGCCAACACAAAACTCGCCGGAATCATCAAACCATAATTTACATGCAAAAGCTTTCTAAACGTCAAAGATATTCTAATTTCCAAGCCTATTATCCTCAAATAAACCACAAATTCTGTCCCATGCCCTCCAATGCCTTTTATAGCGCCCCTTAATAGAAATTCCAGAAAAAAAATTAACAAAAATATCGTGTATTTGATGTAGAACCGATTAGGGCACAAGAATGGTTGTTAGGGTGTGTATTGGTACAGTACTATGCACATGCTTGATAAAAATAATTTTTCCTCATAGAGATGAATATCGTGCCTGCGGATCCAGGAAGTAAATTGTTTTAATACTAAATAAAATACCCTAGATCTCAGTGTGGTCACATAGACCCTAGAGATACATATATCCCGCCCCTGCCTTTTTTTTTTTTTTTTTTTTTTTGAAGTAAAAACTTCTATATCGTGAAGATCTTTAAAAATTACAACATTTGGTTTAAGAAAATAAAACAACTAAACTATCAAGCCACACATATCTAATCGTAACACATCGGGATCAACCCCAGCCAAATGGATAACCGAACAAAAGATATTGCTAGAACCATTTGAAATAAACCAATTCCAGCTCCCAAAAATTATGATGCCGCCAACAACGGATTTGCTTTCCAATCCACCCACTCTAATTTCACGAGACCCTTAAAATTTGATAACCATGAAAAAGAAAAGCCTCTGAACATCTCTCTCAAATCAATTCCGGATTCAAAACTTGAGAATGAAAAATGACTTTGTTCCTATATGAATCCAAATTTCTCATGCCGTGACACCAACGATAGTGACCACAAAGTAGAAGCCAAATTGAATAAGAATTTCAAGTGTCACAAATAGTAAGTCGCTAAATGAGAAAACATTTAGCCTATGTAACTTGCACCAACTAAGAACATGAGACCATATCAAAAGAGTCACATCACACGCAAATAAAAGATGATTAACTGATTCTTCAAATTCATAGCAGAGCGGACACAAAGAATCCTGCAAACTGACACCATGAAGCATAAGATTCGGTTTTGTGGGAATTCAAATCTTTTGTTGATTTTTTCGTTTTATTTATTGGCCTCAAAGGAGGTAAGAAAACGTTACAGAGTATTTTGTTCATCCACAAATATCTTTTGTTGATTTTATCAATAAGGTACGTAGTGAAAATAAATTATCCACACCATACGAATCAAGCCTCTGCAAAGAGAAAATTAAGAAGATAATCAACCTACATAAAATGTAGAAGGTTCCAAATTTTCTATACTTTTTTATTGATGTATAATTACCTTAAGATATGCCGACATTTGTCATAAAATTCAAATAAAAATAGTTCAATGATCATGATTTTGTAATTCAGAAAATCATAAGGTTAAAAAAATTGACGAATGATTGATATATACCGTCTAGAAAGCCTCTTTATTCTTTGTACCTATCATATTAACTAAGAAAAACTTTATCGTACAACGATAATGATATAGTTATATCAAACCACATGTTTTATAACCACATATTTACACTCATAGGCATAATGGGGATGTGTATGGTGAATGAAATTAAAAATATGAAAATATAAAACAAGACACTTGACATAACAATGTTAAATACCATAAAAATTCATAAGGACACGACTACTGGTGGCCAAATGCCCCAACCGCCCCCCCCCCCCCTCCCCCTCCCCCCTCCCCCCTTAACCGGAACCGCCGGTTTTTGTTTTTCTCGGTTTGGGCCGGTTGACAAACCGTCGGTTGGTCTGAATCGCCGGATGACAAAACCGGCGGTTGACGGTTGAAAACCGCCGGTTTCCGGTTGGTGCCGGTTCACGGTTTTGCCGGTTTGCTCTCGGTTCCGATCACGGTTCAGATCACGGTTCAGGCCACGGTTTTAAAATTTAATAAATTTTTTTTTTAACTTTTTCATATAATACTTATTATTTTCACTACAATAACAATTATTATTATTTTTACTATAATTACTAAAACGATTGTAATATAATATGAATTTTTTTATAAATAGTTTTATATTCGGTTTTAAATATAATAGTTTTATATTCGGTTTTTTATAAATAGTTTTATACATAAAATATGTTATTTTTAAAAATTATGTTATTTTTTCAACGCATGTACGAAAAATTCGATTCTTTACGTATCTTTTATATAATGTAATCGTGTGGAGCGCGATACATATAAAATCAAAAGAACGTAGTTCTATTTTTTTTTTTGTTAGTTTGTTTGATAGGTTATTATATTATTGTATTATTGTTGTTTTATTGTTTTTATAGTTTTTTTTTATAAGTTTTTTAGTCGGTTTTAAGTATCGTTGATTAAAAATGTTGTTTAATTAAATATTACTTGAGAGAAATAATGTTTTTTTTTATGTAAATTGTGTTATTTTTTCAACGCTTGTGACAGAAAATTCGGTTCTTACGTATCTTTTATATGTAGTAGTGTCGGATGATTTATATATATAAAAAAATCAAAGCAAACGTAGTTCTTATTGTTTTTTTATATAGTCTTTTATAGTTTGTTTGATATGTTAGTATATTTTTTTATATAGTGTTGTATAGTGTTGTTTTTTATATAGTGTTGTTTTTTTATATTGTGTTGGATAGTGTTGTTTTTATATATAGTTTTTGTTTTTTATATAGTGTTTATATAGTGTTGTTTTATTATATAGTGTTGTATTTTATTTTTATAGTGTTTATATAGTGTTATTTTTTTATATAGTGTTGTATATTGTTGTATTTTTATAGTGTTTATATAGTGTTTTTTTTTATAGTGTTTATAGTGTTGTTTTTTTTGTATAGTGTTGTTATACACTTGTAAATAAATTAGTTGAATAAAATACAAACAAATTTACTTATAACTAAAACCGTATTGAAGTAACGATTAAATCAGAACAACTTCAAAAATCGGTATCGTAAAGTAAATTTGATTTTTGTTTTTAACAACTAAACCAACTTGATAATCAAAGAAACGAGTAGAAGATGTAAGAAATTAGGGAAGAAGATGTAAGAATGGTGTAGGAAATTTGAAATGGATTTGGGTAGTATTTATAGAATTTTTTGAGGTGTTTGGAAAAAAAAAAAAAAGCTGTTACTGGATTATTACCGTTGGGCCGGTTCAACCGGCGGTTCCGGTTCCGGCCGGTTTTCACCGGTTCCGGCCTTGCCGGTTCAACCGCCGGTTCCGGTTCCACCAAATCGCCAACCATACTATAACCGCCTAACCGCCGGTTCCACCAACCGGCGGTTCGCCTAACCGCCGGTTAAGCCACCCGCCGGTTACCTAACCGTCGGTTCCGGTTAACCAACCGCCGGTCCGGTTAATTTGGCCACCACTAGACACGACTACGAATATATAAAAAGGGAAGAAAAAGGATTAAAGCTGTGTGGAACTTGAGTTGTAGTGTGAAGATTAAGGGTTTGGATCATTTAAAAAAAAGACAATTGGATTTTAGGATGAGTGTGGAGATACGAACTCAGTTAATTGATATACTAACAACTTCATAACTCAGAGTCAGTATTTTAACTGATTAACATTTCTATTCTATCACGTTGGATATATAGGAAGAGTGGAGATATTTATTACTATTAGAGTTTAATAAATAGGATGAAAGAGAAACCTATCAAACGAAATAGAATATAATATATTTATTGTAACCATAAGGAAAAGAACCCCACAAAGAGAGCTAGAGTCGTAAATGAGGGTAAAAGAAAACAAAAAAGAAAGGCACCTGAAACTGGAACTGCCCTTTGATTCATCCGTATGAAACATTGAAACCCACGTGTGTATTTATCATTTGTTTTGCATGGCCCCTATACCCTAGTTTCTCTTCCACCTATTAAAATCGTGGACCATGTCGACCGACCGGTTCATGACTCTAGCCAAAGAATTTTAGCGTACACAATTATTTATAGGAATGACACCTCTAAATAATAAGACTATATATTATTTGTAATGAATATAATATAAAATTGACATTTAATTAAATTATTACATGGTAAATATTATGATGTATTTGATATAAAGTAGTTGATATTCTATAAAATAAACTTACTCAACACAACAACTTAGTATAATGTATAACCTAGGAATTTAGATCCCTCCCACTAGTGCATTAAGTGTATAGGAGGGGAGCTGGAATCACTAAACTAGTACCAGGCTTAAAATATAGAAGATGCACAATCCATTAAAAAATTAAAAAATATTGATATGGAACCAAATCTATGTTCTTTCTCATAGAAAGTAATATATATTAATTAGGAACAAGTTTATGATCTCACAAATAATCCTCCTAATATGCTAAATATGCTATAATTCAGTAATTCTGGAATCATTTAAAAAATTCATCTAGAATTTAAAATAATATATATATATATATATATTTATAGCAGAAAATTGTACTAAAAATGTTGTTACGTAGTAGTAACATTAATTACTAGCACCAGCATCATTACCACCACTGTCACTGGCGGTGGCGCCGCTACCACTAGCTGCAGCAGCCACCACGGACGACGACGTGGCAGGCCGTTTCCGTTTCTTCTTTTCATAAGGCATCCCTCTTGCCTTGGCCTGACTTTCTTTAACCTCCCTGAGATAAATTCTGACTGCCCTTGCACCAAAGGGGTTTGTCTCCGGCCTCCCTCCATTCTCTTCATATGCTGCCCTAAGACGTCCTATGAGGGCATCAAGACTACCCCAAGCTTGTTTTAGAGGACACTGACATGGCGCGGGAGGGTTGGGCTGCCCAAAATAAGGGCACCCAGTCACGTGCACTTTTGTCTTCCCAAATTGGTCTAGGTATTTCAAGAATTCGATCACGTGAGCTCCGCTACACCTTTGTAAACATAGCGGCGGCTTGTGGTTCTTCAAGTATTGCAAGAAAGTATTCCAATCTCTTCGCTTCTGTGATTCATACCGGCTTAGCGGCGCGGCTGCTGTTGGCCCTCCTCCTCCTCCTCCGCCGCCGCTACCTGTTGATGTTCCCTCTCCCTCCGCTCCAGAAGAAAAATCCATCACCGGCGGCTAGCTCGTTTCCAGCCACTCAAAGAACTCCAGTTTTCTTCTTGCCGTTGACTTGCTTTTGAGAGTTTAAACTACAAATCATCGATGTTTTGAGTAAGATAAAGATACAGATACACAGAATTCTCGGGAATTTAGATATTTTAATCAAATTTCTTTTTGCGATTTTGGGAGGAGTTGAAAATTTACAAATAGGGATTTGCTTTTTCTGCTAATAATGAAGTTGATTGCTTTTTTCCGTGAGGAAATGAGAGAGAAGGAGAGATGGGATGTGACTGAAGAGTGCGTGGAAATGATGGGACGTTAAGGTAAAAATTTTGAATATCGATACATTCACTATTTTTTTTACCACAATATCTTACACAACTACAATCAACATTATATATTTTTTTGGGGACCCATCATAATAAATAATTTATCGCTTTAATCAATGATACACAACATATTGTGGTTTGTGCATTACACAAATGTATAGTGCACGTATCATTTTCTAAAATTTTGTGTTAAAAGAAAAAAAAGCATAGCATTACTCAACTTTTTCTAATATGAACAGACTGAGTCACCATTAGTGTATTTTTCTTGTGTCCATATTGAAGCAAGGGTGCTCAAATTTACGACAAAAGATTTTTTTTTTTATTTTATATAAACGACAAAAAGTTTAAAACTCTTGGTATAACGGTTAGTTGCAGTAATTACATATATATATACACATTTTCCATTTCATCATCCATCCAATATTCTAATAAAATCTTATCATATGTAGTATTAATTTGATAAAACTTCTAATAAAGTCTTATCACATGTAGTATTAATTTGATAAAACTTTTATACGTATTGTACAAATGATGGAACATGGAAAGGGCAGAAGGAGTGACAAATTCAAGATCTTTCGGTGGTGTGACAGGGGCGGACCCACTTTACGTCGAGAGTGGTCTGCCTTTTGCCCCAAATTGGCCATGGCTCCCCCATACTGGTCCCAAGTTCTCCTCCAAATTTTTATTATTATAAGAATAATGTTAATATTAGTATGTTATGTGTTTTTCTTGACAAAAGCGCTTTATATCCTAATTCGTTTAAAACAAATCCTTATAAGTCTACCTAATTACAGGTTGTAAGTTCAATCCCACTACCAACACGTTTTTTTTTTTTAGGATTTTTAGGCTTTGCGGCTTATATATACAAAAGCACCACCGAAAATTTTCCCTGCTCCGCCAACATGGTGTGATAAAATTTCATGTGGACAATTAATGAAGATAATAACCAACGATAGATCAATAAAGCCAATTTTACTTGAGGCAGCAAAGGGAAAATCATAGAAGAGAGAAAAAAAATCAGCGTAACATTTTAAGTGTGACGTTTTGATATAAAAATTATTCCTTTCGAAATATCTTCAGCTGTCGCGTGCATCCAGTGTGCAGCATGTGGATCCGCCCATGATAATAACAGTGATAGTCATTGATCACAGTGTAGTTAATAATTATCACCACTCTATCACTGATAACGAGAGAATGATGATTTACGAGAGCCGAAGTTATTACAAAAACCATTCTCTGAAACAAAACATTATAAATACATATGGGCGAGTTGGGCCCAAAAACCGGCATGGCTCGGCGGGTTTCCGGGTTATGACCCGGAGGTTTCACCGGCCCGGCGGGTCGACGGGTCATCCACTCAGCGGGTCCATGGGTAGCATCGGGTTTTGATTTGGCTCGACCCTGCCTGGCCCGTACCTGGCGGATCAACCAACCTGGCCGGAACCAACGGTTTACCTGCCCCATCTCCCTTTTTTCCAACGTATATAATTGTCAAATTATCGAAAGAAATTAATTTTTTTTTTAATTTTTAACTATTCTCACCAACTCACTCATCACTCTATAAATACAGAGTCATTTCATCAATTTTCCTTCACACTTCTCTTCTAACTCTCACAATATCATTATCTTATCTACCAGTATAATATATTTCGGATTGTGATTTAAAGTTGTTCTGAATAAATTCGTGTACTTCATCATATTCGAAATGAATTATTTTGCAATGAAAGTCTTTTTTCGATTCTTTTTAGTTTAGAAAATCATACTGATGAAATTAATTACCGGGGAAGTGATTCTTGCACAATTTTGACCTATTTGTCACGTTTGCGATCGAAAGTATAAATATCATCGTGGATTTGATGTGGGTGAAATTAAAATGCACGTATAAAGGAGACATCATGAGGATTATGAAAATTATCTACATGACGAGCAGAAACATCGAGACGGGTAGGATGTGACATATAATAACGTCTACATGAACGTTATGAAGAATCGATGTAATATTAATGTTAAACGTTGTTTTCTATAGTATTTAATTTGTTGAAATAATTAATTTTATCAACGTTGTCGTTATGATGAATGGTCAGTGACGGAGGTCGGACTAGCACATCGCCACGTGTCATTCCCCGTTAACCTAACAACAAATACGGAAAGAGAAGATCGAGCGTTAAGGGCCAGAAGCCCCACTTCAAGATCGGAGGTCGGACCTAAACCCTAAACGGGAGGTTGGCCTAGCTAGCTTCCCATCCAATCGCAGGGCGGCTAAGGCATAGCGGAGATCTAGTGGTGCAGCTCGGGATACAACATCTTAGGCTCAGTTTAAACCTAATTCAAACCACCTCCCGTTCACATCTTTTTCTTTGGTTTATCTCGATAAAATTGCCACTGGGTTATATAGGCCCCAAAATTATTACCCGACGAGATCCAGCATCGTCAATTGGCGCTAGAATGAGGCAATTTTAAACCTAATTCAAACCACCTCCTACTGGCAATTTCGTTTGATGTTCTTCAAAATCGTAATGATGGAAGGAGATCTGTGTAAAGCCGTAAGCCAGATAGTCGCCCCAAAAAGTAATCAGCAAAATTTCAATCAAAAGACACGCTTGGAAAGTAGTTCGCAGCCGATAGGGGACCAATCCCCAACCACAGACTGTCAGACCGGAAATAAACCCGTGAACGTTGTAAAACCATCACCGGAGGGCCAAACAACTCGGCCCCGGAAGCGGATACGGGCAGTAGTAGGTCTACTGGTCCTTTAGCGTCCAACAAAAGAGACAAAGACTTTATGGAAAACTGACCTACGGTCCAAGAGACCCACTCCCATTGGTAATGAACAACAAAAGATTGTTAAATGAAGCAATAATTAATTCTCCGAAACCTGGTAAAGTGAAACTGCATAGACACAAGAAGCGCGGTAAATGTGCTTTATTATTCCGTATTTTAGGCGATGCAGTTGAAGGATTGTGAGCTGACGCCGGTTTCGGATCCGTTGTTCGGCTTTGTTGGACCCCTGGTCCACCCAAATGGTATGATCAGTTTAGCCACAAAATTTGGCCAGGCACCAAGGGGCAGGACCCTGATGGTGAGCTACGTATTGGTCAAAACCCCGTCAGCCTACAACGTTGTTATAGGCCGAACAGTGCTGATCGACCTTCGAGCTGTGATCTGACCAGCTCCCATCAGCTTAAAATTCCCTGCCATGGGGGGGGTTCCGTGGAAATCAAGGGTGACGTACATGCAGCCAGTAGTTGCTATACGGCCACCGTAAATAGAGAAACAATGATACCGTAAGTTCTTATTGAAGAATTGCTTCCAGAAGATGGGGAAACTTGGTCCTCGAAAGATCAAGTAGATGAGGTCAGCCTTTGGGCAGGTTAGCCAGGCCCGACCGTGACTATTGGTTCCTGGATCCTTGCTCAGCACAAACGAAATCTCGTCGATTTACTAAAGGAGTTCAGGGACGTTTTCGTCTGAAAAACCGAAGAAATGCCAGGACTATTCCCAACCTTGGCCCTACATAAATTAAATGTAGACCAGAACAGGAAGCCAGTTTGGCAAAGGAAAAGGCACTTTGTCCAAGAGTGAATAGTGGAAATTGAGAAGGAAGTGACCAAGTTACTTCAAGCTAAAATCATCCGAGTAGTAGAATACCATGACTGGTTAGCCATCCCAGTCCTAGTTAAGAAACTAGATGGCAGCTGGAGGATGTGTGTGGACTTCACCGACCTCAACAAAGCATGCCTAAATATTGTTATCCATTCCCCAAGATAGACCGCCTCATAGACTCAACAGTCGGGTTCGAAGTATTTGCATTCCTTGATGCTTACAATGAGTACCACCAGATTTCTATGGACCCCCAAGACGCAAAGAAAACTTCATTTATTATAGAGTTCGGCACGTTTTGCTATATAACCATGCCTTTTGGCTTTAAGAACGCCGGTGCCACCTACCAAAGGGAAATCAACAAAATATTTAAAGATCAGATCGGTAAATGCATGGATGTCTATGTAGACGACCTGCTAATCAAGAGAAAGTCCCTCGAAAAATATTTCATCAATGTAAGAGAAGCCTTCGAGGTACTCAGGAAGACTCAAGTGAATCTCAATCCTAAGAAGTGCACATTCGGGGTCAGGTCGGGAAAATTCTTGGGGTACATGATATCCCAGGAAGGAATTAAGGCCAACCCGGACAAGATCGATGCATTATGAACCATGTCTCCACCCAAAAACATTAAAGAGGTACAGAGGTTAACAAGGCGGATGGTTGCTCTGAACAGGTTTCTGTCCAGGTCAGCACAACGTGTGATGTGATCCATGAAGGGCTTCAGAAGGAAGAAAAATCATAAATTCATGGTGATGCAGAAGAGGCTCAATTATTTATGATATTGGCCTGAACAAACTGTTTAGCATTTATTTGAGTCATTAGCTCCTTTACTATCCCATATTGGTTAGATAGTCTTTTATTTTTATTTATTGTTATTTTGTCCCACATTGCTTAGCTACACTAGTTACTTCAAGATTGAGCATATATAAGGCACCTAGGTTGTTCTTTTACATACATTTTAATTTTGAGTGAAAATTTGATTAAGTCTATTGACTTGTTTATCACTTGCGAGTGAGGATCTCTTTGTTGCAGAGTTTCACCCTTAGAGAACTTATCAGCGCCTTAAGCAAGCGTTGTGGTGTTCTTGCCAACGTTCTTAGATTGGATTATCTAAGATTGTTGTTTCGAGCTCGTCATTGATTTCCTTTAGAAGGTCCTAGGGCAAATCCCGTTCTTGAATCGTATCATTTGGTATCAGAGCCTTCGGTTGACTAAAGGTAATCAAATATCCCTTTCCGTTCTTGCATATCATTATTCAAAAAAAAAAAAATCCAGCCTTGTTCTTGTTTGTGCCTACGTTTTCTTGAAGACCAAACAAAAAAAAATGGTTTCGTTCTCCTGTCTTGCATCGTTCCAAAAAAAAAAGAGTCCAACCCCATTGATTTGTTTCCTGCGTTTCCCATTTTGCTTCCTTCTTGTGTTATTTTTTTTGGTTTCCTGCGTTCATCAATCTTCTTAAAATAAAAATAAAAAAAATCTGATCTTTTTTTTCTTTCTTTCTTCAGCCTTGTTCTTGCGTCTGATTTTCATTAAAAAAAAAAAGCTATCCCTTCCTTTAATTATTTGCCCTGCCACGAATCCCATCAGCTATTTGATTGTTCAATTTTCCTGATTACTTGCGTTGGCCGTATAAACCAAAAAAAAAAAAAAAAGTTTTGACCTAATTGTTATTTGATTTTTTCGGCCAATTTAAAAAAAAAAAGAAAAAAAACAGAGGCCCTTTTATTTGGACGAGTATTTCACACCTGTGAAATTTTGCTGTCAAGCAATTTCCTTACTTTTTCCTTGTTCCTTCTTTTTTGCTTTTAATTCTTGCACCTAGTTTCTTTTCGCACATTTTTCACGCACTTCCATACCTTTTACCCAATCTCCAGACCTACCTCTTAGTTGTGTAGTCTAAATCGGTGGTTTTGATTGTTACACTTTGCTCGATTCTCCGATTTGTTTGAAAAAGGGGTTACTTTACAACTTAGAGAGAGGGTGAATGTAAACATGAGAGTTGTGAGGTTTTGAATGTTGCATGCTGTCAGAAAGAGATAGTAGTGTGCACGGTGTTGTTGAAAGAGATTTTTTTTCGTACATGTTGTTTAATTGGTGAGAGGCGATGTTCTATGATTATTGAGCCAGACTGTTGTGCTAACTTAGTTAGTACGTATGTGATCAGTAAGTTATCGATTCCCACTATTCCTCATCCCCACCCTTATAAGTTGCAGAGGATTAGTGATAGAGGTACTGATGTAAACCGATTCTCGTAGGATCGTTGATTAAAGCACATCAAACGATTCAGCTTTGAAAAGTATATTTTTATGGCTTTTTGAATATATATAACGAAAATAACAAAAGGATATGTAAATACTCCATCTCGTAATACTTACTACGGTGATCCCATCTCAGAACACCAACCAATTACCCGTCTCAGGATAATCGAAAGAAGTCAATCTCTGAAAACTTCTTGAAAGAAACCCAATCTCTGAAAGTTTCTTATGATGAAAATTCAATCTCTGAATTTCAACTAAAATAGTTTTTTGATTCAATAATAAGCTACCTATTCAAATAGAACGAAATGCCTTATATAGGCTACAGACTCCAAGTCCAATTGCCATTTTAGCAATGTGGGACAAAATAACAATAAATAAAAAATAATAATAAATATAAAAGACAATTAACCAATGTGGGATAATAAAAGACTAATTAAAAGACTCAATAAAAGACTCAATCTTCCTCTTGAATTGGGCTACATCATTCCCTCCCTCTTCAAAAGGATTCGTCCTCGAATCAACCCGGATCGAACACGAATATCGTGCTTCCATACGTCCACTCAACCACAGAGAAACTCAGAATCACAACATCGCAAAAACATGGAATGGCGCGAGTGGAGAAATCAGCGACAACAAAATCCAAAAGGCGGCAATGCTGTAAATATGGATCCACATATACTTGTGGCGCTTGTAACGCCTTCAAATCAGCAACTAAAATTTCCGAGCGCGCCTTTGAACCATCGGATTGGACCGGTTCGGTACCCGGTGGGACCACAATCGATTCAACAAGTAAGTCCACGGGCATAGTGATTGGGTCAACACCAATATCCACCTTGACGTCGGCAATCTCGTCAGAATGGTCGGGCACCGGTAAAGGAGAATCAATAGTAGCAACTGGAACAACATCATTAGTAACTGCATGAGGAACCTCAATGAACTCCTCCGTGGCTGAATCAACAATAAGAAAGTCTTCCTCCTCGTGTACCACAGCCGTAGGGGGGTTGGGAATAACCTGTTTATTCGATTGAGCACGTGAAGGAGAGAATTTGGGCGGTTTGCCATCCATAGCTTCTTCACGTGTTACACAATCCGTGATAAAGAAAAGGTCATCGTCCGCCGCCTTCCACTGCATGCGCGTCTAATTTCCTCCAACGCTCGCGCGCGTTTTAATTTCCGTTGTTCGCCTCTCGCTTTGGGTGAGCAATATATCCTTTCAAGAGTTGTTCAATACGTGACAATCCTGTTGCAAAATTATCATGCCAATGTCGTTGTGCTCAGTGTATGCGTCTTTGCTCTGCGAAGTAGTCATTTTGTTCCTTGACAAATTCAACATCGGCCTTCTTGATAGCGACGGATAATCCAGATTCGGATCATATTCCATATAGCACTCGATAACCATTGTAACGTAACATACCACCTCGACCCAACTTCATCTCGATAATTAGGGTTCCCAAATTATTCAAAGAAAAATCTCTTGGCCGCCTCCTAGGGTTACTTGGATTTCAAGAACGCCGCAGATGATTCCTCGGAAGAACAGAATGTCGGGACTAAAATCGCAAATTGTTTATGAACAATAGGGTTGCGAAAATAGCAGCAAAATTCGAAGATGTAAGGAGCTTTTGAGTGCGGCTGCTATTAGGGTTCTTGTGAATCAAGGATTACGACTTCAAGAACGTAAAAATTGAAACGCAGCAGCAAAATTCTTCAAGAAAACGCAGCAGTAAATTTCCCAACAAAAATTTTCGTCCCAGCAATAATTTAGGGTTCTTGTCACGACAAAACGGTATGGAACTCGGAAAAACACAAAGAACGAAAATTGTAGAGAACGAAATTTTGGTTAAGACTGTTAAGTTTCAGAATTTTTGGACAGGTATAACCCACTCAAATCGAATTCGTAAACAGGTCACTCTCGGGTTACGGGTTTTGACAGAAACAGTCAACTAGGTGACGGCGACTATTGTGCAAAACCGGTCGAGATTCTGAAATAACTCAAAGAATCAAAGTTGTAGAACAATGAATTTCCTATGTGATCACAAAATTTCATTCAATTCCGACCACCACAACTCCTTAAAAACAAAGTCGACTACAAGCTGTTCCAGAAAATCGAGCAGAATATTCCGATCCAAATTTGATCAAGATAAAATCCGAATTTGCTAAAGTGCCAAAGAGACAAAGGAGAGCCAATACAATGTTCTATCTACTGGTAAATTTTGAGGATTTTTAGACTTGTTTTGAATAGGGAACGATTGGAAACAAAGTCGGACAGTCAGATTTCAAGAGCAGAAAAATTAGGGTTTCGACCAAGAATAATATGTCACGCCTGATTTACCTCAATACGTAGGGTTCCTTGATGTAATATGCAGCAATTCAGCGATTGTAATATGTAGCAGCAATTAGGGTTCAAACGGCGGCTGCGATTAGGGTTCTTGGGAAACAAGAACGCCGACTTCAACTCCGGAAAAACGCAGCAGATTTTCTGTTAAAAACGCAGCAGCGTTGTTGTTGCTTTAATCGCCTGATCTCTGATACCACTTGATGTAAACCGAATCTCGTAGGATCGTTGATTAAAGCACATCAAACGATTCAGCTTTGAAAAGTTTATTTTTATGGCTTTTTGAATATATATAACGAAAATAACAAAAGGATATGTAAATACTCCATCTCAGAATACTTACTACGGTGATCCCATCTCAGGAACACCAACCAATTACCCCGTCTCAGGATAATCGAAAGAAGTCCAATCTCTGAAAACTTCTTGAAAGAAACCCAATCTCTGAAAGTTTCTTATGATGAAAATTCAATCTCTGAATTTCAACTAAAATAGTTTTTTGATTCAATAATAAGCTACCTATTCAAATAGAACGAAATGCCTTATATAGGCTACAGACTCCAAGTCCAATTGCCATTTTAGCAATGTGGGACAAAATAACAATAAATAAAAAATAATAATAAATATAAAAGACAATTAACCAATGTGGGATAATAAAAGACTAATTAAAAGACTCAATCTTCCTCTTGAATTGGGCTACATCAGGTACGATATGAGTTACCAAACAGGCATTGATTGCGTTCAAATTTAGTATATATGAAGATGAGGTGTTATGTGATGTAGTTCCCATGCCCGAAGATGAGGTGTTATATGATGGAAAACTTCTAGGAAGGTGGCATATAAGGACCCTATGGATAGATACACAGTATGCCATAAAGGGAAAAGGTTTAAACTTATTTCGTTATCCCCTGAAGAGGCTCACAAAGATAAGGTTCGGGGCGCTAAAACCTTTGAGGAGCATGCAATGGAAAACAAAGCTCGTTTGAAACTTGAAACCGAAAAAGAAAAAGAATTGGTGGAACAGAAAAATGAAAAGATTGTTAACATTCGAGATGAGGAGTTGAAAAACGATGACGGTAAGAGTGTTGTGGAGATGAATACTGAGAATGAGCCAACATTAGCGGAGATTGTGGAGAAGAAAGTGGAGGAGGAAAATGAAGCTCATATTTTAATAAATACTGGTTTGAGTTCGTCCTTGTTGTCTTTGCAGGTACACGGCGATAATCCAATTGAGGAGCGCTCGTTGCCTACGGTGGTCCTTGATCGTGATCACATTAGTGGCAAACAGGAGCATACTTATCTGATCCATTTTCTGAGCTTATTGACACTTATTCGAATGGGACTTTCTATCATTATTATTTTGTTCCATCACAAAAAGTTATCCACAAGTTTATTAAATCAATGTCCCACTATTATGATGATGCGTTTTTGAAGCGTGACTACGCAACCAAGCATGCCACTGATGAGAATTTATTTATTCGACTCACCTTTAATCCTGGTGTTCGATTGGTGATCTTTTGTGTTTGTTCAAGTTTTAATGGTGATGGTGCTCGATTTTATGATGTCTTATTGATTCGAGGACGAATCCATTCCAACCGGGAGGGAATGATGTGATGCATAAAGGGCTTCAGAAGGAAGAAAAATCAGAAATTCATGGTGATGCAAAAGAGGCACAATTATTTATGATATTGGCCTGAATAAACCGTTTAGCATTTATTTGAGTCATTAATCCTTTATTATCCCACATTGGTTAGATAGTCTTTTATTTTTTATTTTTTATTTTTATTTATTGTTATTTTGTCCCACATTGCTTAGCTACACTAGTTACTTCAAGATTGTAGCCTATATAAGGCACCTAGGTGGTTCTTTTACATACAGTTTAATTTTGAGTGAAAATTTGATTAAGTCTATTGACTTGTTTATCACTTGCTAGTGAGGATCTCTTCGTTGTAGAGTTCCACCCTTAGAGAACTTATCAGCGCCTTGAGCAAGCGTTGTGCCGTTCTTGCCAACGTTCTTAGATTGGATTATCTAAGATCGTTGTTTCGAGCTCATCGTTGATTTCCTTTAGAAGGTCCTAGGGCAAATCCCGTTCTTGAATCGTATCAGCATGCCTTTCCATTCTTCAAAGGAAAGCAAGTCCTTTTCAATGGGATGAAGAATGATGATGACGGTCAAAATATACTCGTAAAAGTCATCAACGTTATCCTTAAATCAAGCCTAATAATATATATTTTATGTTAAATCACATGTTTATAATGATTATTTAATGTTATGTGATTAATAGAATATAATTTGGTATTTATCCGTTTTTATCATTTAAATACGATTTACTGTGCAATAAATATTTATTTTGTAGATTGAGATAAATTGGACGATAATTACAAATGGATGAATTAAATCTCAAGATAAATCGAAGAAAATTCGGAGTGCATTGAAGAGAAATACCGGATCAGCGCGAAAAGATGAGTAAGGAATGACAAGAGCCAACGAGCCAATCAAAAGTTGATGGACTCGCTGGCAGCAAGTGCTCAGCTCGCTGGGAGCGAGTCCCCTAAAGCCACCGGATCGACTTGGAGTTATCCTAACGCGTTTTTAGACTTCATTTGGATTTAGGAAACCTATTTTAGATCGGTTAATGCTTATCCTAACTCTATTTTTACCCTTATATATACTTGTGCTATTTCATTAGCAAAAACACACCTTAGACACTTCTCTCGAATTATAATAAAGTTCTCAGTTTTCCTCAGAGTGGTTTTTATACAAGTTCAGCAATAATTTAATTTCTTGTATTTATTTCTTCTTAGTTCTTTATAATTAAGTCCCCAATTATTGTTTATCGTTTGAGATTGTTTGTTCTTAGTTAAACGATGTAGATCTAGGATTACGACGTGAGGCAGTAGGGATTCCTCGTCTATAAGGATCCACACGCCCATGCCTATGTCTTGTGGTCTAAGTATGACTTTATTTGGATCAACAATCGTGTTTTTAGTAGATCTATATAATTGCTTTATGAATCTCTATTTTATCCATTACGTATGTAGAAACGCTAAGATTTAGGTTTTCGCCGCGTCAATCTAGCCGCGTCTTTATGGTGTGATTGTGCACCTAGAATTTCTTATCTTAGTAGGTATGGTTACGGCTACGTTGCTCGTCTGTTTTAATTAGCGTATTATTAGGAAATGCCAATATAGTACTCCTAGGTCGGATCATGAATTGATCTTCCGGGACTTTCAGCGAGATCTAGATCTGTGTTATATTTGGGAATTGCTAGCACCTAGTTATACGTACATCGTAGATTAACATGATACCTAAAAATTTAGTGTTAATGGGACGGAGACTGATGCGATCGCCTAGGAAGTACGCCTAACCACATGAATGTTGCCTAGGTGAGGAATACGGTTAATATCGGCATCCCTAGTTTTGTAAGCGTGCAAGTTTTATGAGATGGAGGCCTACGAAGCGAAGTCACGTAATGTAGCATAGTGATCTAGATGGCCTACACGGAGCTAGATCTAGTTTAGGGGATGACTCCCGTAGCCAATATAAAAGAAATACAAATCGGATTAATAGTTGTCGAGTCTAGCTTAATTATATAGAATCTTTAGATCTAAACGATAACATAATAATTGGGGAGGTTAATTACGTTGTTTGTGTCGTGTCCTTTATCTTTCTTGTCTCTTGTTAGTCGTATACTGCCTTTGTGTCCTTGATATGAACGATTAATTGTTTGTATATAAATGACCCACAATTGGTTCCCTGTGGGATCGACCTTGATTCGCTATAGCTATACTACGATGGACCTAGTCCTCTTGCTAGTACTGATTTATGTTGGTCAAGTATTTTATTATCACTTGATCTACGTCATCAAGTTTTTGGCGCCGTTGCCGGGGAACCAACGGTCAATTTTATATATAAATAATTTTTTTATTCATGTTAAGTTTTTTTTGTTTTAGAGTCTGTTTTTACGTTTTTGAGTCACTCTGGTTGTCTGCTCTGTGTAAAAATTCCAGATTCTAAAAAAAAAAAAACTGGTTTCGCTCCCAGCGAGACCGCCTCTCGCTGCCAGCGAGCCAGTCACTTTTTCTGGGATTTCGTGTGTCTGTTTATCTTCGTATGTTTAATCCGTAGGTCTGATAGCAGCATGGGAAACCATGTTAAAGTCAGTTTACGGTCTGTTTGTTTTTTGTTTTTCTTCTATTTGCAGAAACCAGGGAAGCAATAATCTGAGTCAGTAGTTTTTTGTGGGCGCTGAGAAAAGAACCCAGCAACATGTGGAGCTACGAAACTACGATGGGAAAAGCAATGGAAGCAACACCTTTAAAGCACCAAGATGGCTCCGAGAAAATAAAAATTTAAAGGCTTAAATTCTTCGTGGTATAATGTTGAAGGCAAGGTATTACTTTTTTTTGCTTATGTTTTACTATTTGTTGGTTTTTTGTGAATAAGTTAACCTATACATGAACCTGAGTATGAATAATAGCCAGGAGTTGGTTTGTAAGATTAATTCTATTAGTGTGGAAGGTTCTGCCCCAAATCTGTCTCATCTAGAGGGTGTAGGGAAACATGTAGTCGTTGAAAGGAAGCAGTGAATAAAGAGTTCCTCGTAGTTCTGTTAAAATCTCTTTGTCCTATGCATGAGATTGCTTCTAATGGCCATGGGAGCAAAAATTTGTGTAGTTTTAAGAATTCACAATCTAAAGAAGACGTTGAGTTTTGAGAGAGCATAATGAAGTAGCATAATAGAGGATGTGATTAAAATGGGTCCCTAGGACTAAATCTCCCTAGAATTCACTAGTTCCTAAAACGAGAGCCGAGGTAAGAGCTTTGTATAAATGGTATGGATAGATGTCATTTCCTAGGTCTCACAACCAAGGGAAGGGTATTAATCCGCAAAAGCGATGAGCCCACCTCTTATAGTGCTCAAAGGGTCAAAGTCTAGCGAGCTATGAAGGATGACTGACAAGGATACTTTTTTTGGAAAGTCGAGCTGAGGACTTTAAACTCAGAACTACTTCTTTAAAACCCTTAGGATTTCTTTTTAGTTTTTTAGGTTTTGTTTTTTTTTGAGTCAAATAAGAAGTAACGTGACATGTGTTGAGGTTTTTTATTTGCCGTGTTCCGATGGCCATTAGGCTAAGGATGTGCAAAACTTTTTTACTCAATATAGGCCACATGATGTAGAGTTCCATATGAGAGTCGAGAAATTGCTAAAGAAAAGGACATTTAGCAATCAACCTTAAGATGGAAGCATTATGAGAACTTGAGAATTACTGAAAATGTAACAGAGAATGATTGGTGCGAACAAGAACAATTTTTGGTCAACTTCCAAAACCTTTTAGAATGGCGATCCGAGTGAAATCCAAAGTTGTGTGCAATTCGTTCTGCAACTACCCTTATCCTTTCCTTTATACCTTTTCACCCTTCAACCTTTTTGATCCTCTCACCAATCTGCCCCAACAGTTCATATTTCTAACCATTCTGCAATAATGTAAGTTCTTGTATTTATTTCTTCTTAGTTCTTTATAATTAAGTCCCCAATTATTGTTTATCGTTTGAGATTGTTTGTTCTTTGACTATCTATAGAACTGAACTTCCAAGTTCTGTATCTTTGCAATCGCTCATAATCAGCTTTCATAAGTTCTGTATGATCAGATGGGGATTTGAATGGTGTGAGGGTGTCCTCTGATTCTCTTGTGATCTCATGATCTTCTTCTTGAGTAGGAACTTCAATTTGCATGGGATCATCAATTTGCATAAGATTGGTTCTGCTGATTTCTCCCTCAGCAGTGATTGGGACAACTGATGTTTCTTTTTCAATATCAGGAACTGAGATTATTGGCTCAGTTTGCAAAACTTTTTCACTTGCATCTTCTTCAACGGCTTGTCTTTCACTTTGCTTAGGTTCCAATTCAACAACTGGAACTTCTTTCGTTGTGTGTTCAGTGGGTTCAACTTCATGAACTTGTTCATCCAACTGAATAATCTTGGTTGATTCTATTTCGCTTGACCTTCTTTTCTTCGATTTGAGGAGTGAAAATTCTTTAGCGCTTTCTCTTGTTCCAAATCGGGTACAAATTCTTGAGGAGTAGGCTTGGACTTTGAAAGCAACATAAGCATGTTCAATGTTGTTTCATCAATCAGTCTTTCATCACAATCGGATTCTTCATCATCAGGCTCGCCTCGTGGTCTATTCCCGAAAGTTACGCTTTTTCTGCAAGTCAGTTTCAACAGTCTGTTCTCTGTTGACAACTTCAGTTTCTTTTATTATTTCCATTTCCTGGGAATGCATAGCTGCTTCTTGAGTTGGTAAAACCTCAGTTACCGAGACTGAAAAAGATTCGGTGAGATTAACTACTTCTGGTGTAGATCTGTCAGCAACTTCAGTTCTAGCTTCTTGAGTTGATGACATTTCTATTGGTTCCTCAGTAACTAGATCAGTTAAGCCTTTTTCTGTTTCTTCCAACTGTTTTCTTCTTTTCTTTAAATCTTCAATTTGTGCCAACACTTCATCTCCAGTTGCAGGTTCTTTCGATTTCCTGCTTTTCTTCTTTTTGGGTTCAGTCTCAGATTTCTCAGCTTTCCTTTTTCTTGCTTTTTCTTCCTTAATGGCAATCTTTCCGTCAGCAATTGGTGTTTCTTTTCTCTTAGCAACTCCAAAGTGAT
Organism: Gentiana macrophylla; assembly: GCA_026214975.1. Classification (NCBI taxonomy): domain Eukaryota; kingdom Viridiplantae; phylum Streptophyta; class Magnoliopsida; order Gentianales; family Gentianaceae; genus Gentiana; species Gentiana macrophylla. The sequence goes on along the minus strand of CM047811.1, from coordinate 73,598,696 downwards.
TGAGTATCCTCTGGACTACTAACGCAAGAGTCTTCTTGTGATAAAATCGTCCTTTCTTCACATCGGTCTTCCTTTTGGGTACATCAATTGACTGTGCTATCAATTGATCGAATAGATACCTTGCCCAATTGAAGTCTTTTCAAACCAAATTACATATAGCAAATCTAGTTTTACTCCAGATAGATTGCTGAAGTTTCCAGCATTCCCAATATTCAATTTGACTGCATCTTCGAGAGAAAATTAAATTCTGGCTTGAGCAAAGCTTGTGCTCTCGCCTCAGAAGATGCCAGATTCTCCATTAATTGCCATATCTTTCCATAACTTCTCTTTCTGTTCCTTAGTCAACTTAATGGCTGCTGCTCCTCCGGATTTGTCAAACCCAAAGATTTCTGCAATTAAATCTTCAGTGACTTTGATTTTCTTATCATTGACAGTGGTGATATAGGTTTGTGTGTCTTCTCCTTCTACAGTTGTTCTACCAAATTGATAGAAGTCACTGATGCTTTCTAAACAAACGCTTTTTAGATCGATGTTGAAGGCAGCTTCCAATCCTTTAATTTTCCGGATTTTTGTTGCAATAGAATTGACTAGGGTTTGATCAACATACTTTGCAATATATTGATCAAGAGAAACGATCATTCCAGGTTCAACAAGAGTGATGGTCATTTTTCTGGATTTGATTGAAAATTTGAAAATTTGAATTTCAGAAAGTAGATTCAGAATTCAAGCGTAAGGAATTTATAAAAGAAAATTCTGGGTATTTATAATTTGGAGTGGGGGTGGTTAAGAATTGAGTGTGACTTAAAAACGTCTTGTCATAAATGTTTTGAGATTGCGAAAAGGTGGGTGAGTAGGAATTATGAACGGTTTAGATTGAGGAGGGCCACGTCCTTTCTTGATAACCGTAGCTAGATAAAAGTGAATAAAGAAGGTACGGTGTATCAACAGCTGTATACGCTCAGTTTTGTCCTTATACTGAATTCAAAAACTCAGTTGTGAATACAACTCGGTTTTGTGAATTGCATTTCTCAGTTCTCAGCTAGCGATGTTTCTCCTGCAAAACAAAGTGAGAAATTTTTGGTACCCATATCTTTTTGGGTCCTAACTGATTAGCTTTTGATGGTATAACTTTATTTTTAACTTTATACCTCTCTTGACATTTTGACTGAGTGAAGTTAGTTTTCACAAACTCTTCCTGTTTTGTCATAACAGTTTTAAATTTGTTCAGTTTGTGAAATTGATGTGATGGTCTATACCAATCTTCATCAGTGGGAGATAATCTTCCTTTCCCTCTGAGTCTATTATTCCATGAATGATCTTCATTCTTAGATGGATATGACTTGAAGATTTTTCTTACTGATTTCGGATCAGTTTTACTATTTTCAGCCTTCTGAATTTTTCTATAGAATCTGTTGGCTTGGTGAATTTTACCAGCTGATTTTTCAGTTTTATCAGTTTGTGCATTTAGTCATCTTTGAGTATCTATCGATTCTAATAACTTTATCGCTTTTTAAGTTTTTGATCGTTGAGCAATCACAAATTTTATTGCAAGCAACCGATCCTGGTCTAAACTTTGAATTATACTGATTATCAAATCCTAAACCAGATCTATCTCCAAATGGTTTTCCTGGTTTGAATTGAACTTTGGAAATTGGATCAACTGATGATTCACTGATGTTTATGACTTTTGTTGGTTCATCAGTTGGTCGAATTATCTTGGTTCCATTATTAGTCTTGATTAGGTTGATTTCAGCATTCAATCTCAAAATTTCAGTTTTCAATAACTTTTTCTCCTTTTTGACATTCTCATAATTCTTTTGAATAATCTCTAATTGCTTTATGAGTATGTCCATGGTTTCATTGAAATCTTCATTTCTTTGATTGTTTAAGATAGTGTGAGATTTGGATGTAGATGCACTTACCTCCTGATGTTTGATAGATAAACCTTCTGTTGAGGAATCATCACTAATTAGAACTTGTTTTCCTTTATCAATAGCATTCGCCTGTGTAGCTCCTAGTAGTATGATTTCTTCATCACTTTCTCCTCCATGGCTTGTAGGTAGAGTCTCATCAATACCTGTGGCTTTTGCACTGGATGGATCTCTGGTTAGCTTTTCTTTTATAGAATCAACTACTCGTAGTAACTCTCTTTCTGCTTCTTCTGAAAGACTACTTAAGGATGGAAATCTTGAGAATTCATCATCTACAATCGCATTGAACTCAATGTCTTCACCATAACTGAATTGAGGTTCTGGATTTGTGTGAGAGCTTGTAGTACTGAGTCTTTCGAATACTTGATCCTGAAAATCATAGACAACATTATGCAAATAGTCAATCAGGGGGTTATTTAGCCAATTTCTAATTCTAGATGTATCCATTAAAAATACTTTTAAGACAAATACAGTAAGGGGTTTTCAACAACTGGTTGCTCCTGAAGAAATAACTGATGGACAGTTACTTCAAATAGACAAACTGATATTGGATCAGCTTCAAAAGAAGACTAGCTCCGATACCAAATGTTGGTATCGGAAATAACTGAACCTTGAAGTGCCAAACTGATTTGGATCACCTTCAAAAGAGGGAACTGCTCCGATACCAATTGTTGGTCCCTTGGAAAGGCTAACACAAGTTTAGAGGGGGGGGGGGTGAATAAACTTGTCACCAAAAACTAATCTCAGCCGGAAAAGCCCCAGAATCGAGTTTCTCGAAACTCAAACCGATCTTCGATTCGATTTTGTTCTCGTCCCTTAACTTGTGCGGAGTTCAGTTAGCTCAACTGAATATAAGTCAATGCTGACTTATATTTAGTCTTGTTAACTGGCAGCGGATAAATATTAGCCTTTAAAAACTAGTTAACTTAGCTTCAGTATGAAAACCACATAAATATAACTATAATAAAGTAAATGAATGCGTAAAGTAAATAGACAAGTTTTATAGAGGTTCCAGGTGGTGTAATCCTGTCAATCCTCTCTTCCCCTGTGATGAGGAGGAAAATTCCACTAGAACTTCTTTGAAATGGCCCGGTTACAAAAAGTTCTGAACTGATAGTCCTTGACTAATCCCTAGCTTCACTATCTAAACACTTGTAGAACAGGTAGGATTGCTGCTCTTCAACTGTTTGAACCACTGGTCCTTGGAGGGTAGAATTGCCTCTTCACCAGCTCATCACAAACACAGCCTTTCCCGATCGCACTCAACTGTCCTTCACACCTTCTTGGTGTTTCACAGTCAAAACCTTTGATAAAATCAAAGTTGAGACTTTGTTACAATAACTATGATTCAACTGTGATTTGAGCTTTTGTTCTGGATGATTAATTTAAGCACAGCTCTGTATTTCTTCAAATGTTGGATCTTGAATCTGATTGAATATGCTTGAACACTTTGAAGAAATTTCTTGATCTTGCAATTAAGTACTTAGCAAGTATTCTTTTGGATTTGGCTTTCCCCCTCAATTTGATCTTTCTTGGCTAGATAGATTCCTTTTAATTTTCTTGCTTTATTATCATATACCTGAACTCCCTTTTGATGTTGTAGAGGCAGTCTATTTATAGGGGTTTATTCAACGTTCATCCTGCTTGTAACGGCTATATTTTCTGACCGTTCTGCGTGTCGATTTCATCCAATGAAATTGCTTTCTTTACAACGTTCGATTTGTCGATCGCTTTGTTGGATGGTGACTTATAAAATCGAATTTCCTTATCGCTTTATATCGAAGAGTTTTCATTTGTCGCTTCTAATCGACTTGGAGCATTAATCGAAATTTTACTCTTCTTCAAATATCAAGACTCGGCTTTTCATCGATTATAATTGACTTAATCGAGTACACCATGATTCATTATCATCTAAGAATTCATTGTCCTTATGATCCTTAGGTCTTCATACAAGATCCATAAAGTCAGTTCAGGTCACCACAATCTTGCCTGAAGTCTAACTTTACAGTCTCGACTTGTAATCTTCATAAATGAGTTTGAACCCTCAGTTCTTCATTCTTCAATAACTGAGTCTGTGTCCTCGCTTCTTGATCTTCTAGATAAGCCAACCGAGTCTGTAACTCTCAGCGAACTTATCTTCTTCAATCTTCTGTTGGTGTGCTCTATTCTCAGTTTCTTGTAGAATCTCAGCTAGATTAAATCTCAGTTTATTCATTTCTCAGTTCCAACCTAGAACTATTACAGTGCTTTTCTGATTTAACTTATACAAATATCAAACTCTAATAAATCCTATACATTGATATCTAGACTTCTTTTTGCTTTGCACTATAACAGCTAGTTATGACACTTCATCAATGGGGTTAAGAACAATTAACAAATAAGTGATGAATCATCATCAAAACATAAATTTTATTTCCAACAATAGGAATGTTGCCTAGGTGAGGAATACTGTTAATATCGGCATCCCTAGTTTTGTAAGCGTGCAAGTTATATGAGATGGAGGCCTACGAAGCAAAGTCACCTAATGTAGCATAGTGATCTAGATGGCCTACACGGAGCTAGATCTAGTTTAGGGGATGACTCCCGTAGCCAATATAAAAGAAATACGAATCGGATTAATAGTTGTCGAGTCTAGCTTAATTATATAGAATCTCTAGATCCAAACGATAACATAATAATTGGGGAGGTTAATTACGTTGTTTGTGTCGTGTCCTTTATCTTTTTTGTCTCTTGTTGGTCGTAGACTGCCTTTGTGTCCTTGATATGAATGATTAATTGTTTGTATATAAATGACCCATAATTGGTTCCCTGTGGGATCGACCTTGATTCGCTATAGCTATACTACGCTGGACCTAGTCCTCTTGCTAGTATTGATTTATGGTAGTCAAGTATTTTATTATCACTTGATCTACGTCAAATGACATAAAGCTTTTAAGGACCTCTGGTCCTATTTGGCCGAGCTACCAACTCCAACTGCCCCTCAGGAAGGGGACAGACTTCTGGTTTACTTATCGGTGTGTAATGAAGCCATTTGCATAGTGCTAGTTCATGAACAAGACAACACATAGAGGCCAGTATTCTACGTGATCAAAGCACTTCACGGACCAAATCCGATACTCCGATGCAGAAATACTGGCACCGGCCCTGGTTCACGCCTCTAGGAAGCTAAGGCCCTATTTTTAAGCCCATCAAATCATGGTGGTAACTGACCAGCCACTTCGACAAGAGTTGGCCCGACCTGAAACTTCAGGCCGGCTGGCAAAATGGGTGGTCGAGATGGCAGAATATGACATGGATTTCCGTCCTCAAACAATGATCAAAACCCATGGGTTAGCTGATTTTCTACCTGCAGGAACGGCCATTAGCATCGACCGCGAACAACCGAACTGCAAATCTGAACAGTGGACGTTGTATGTTGATGGGGCATCAATCAAAGAAAGAGCAGAGGCAGGCCTCCTGCATGTTAGTCCTAAAGAGGAAGAATTCCCCCACGCTCCACGTTCCAGCTTTCAAGCCACTAACAACGAGGCAGAGTACAATGCGTTAAATTACCGGACTCAATCTGGCAGTGAAACTAGGGGCCAAGAATTTACAAGTTTATAGCGACTGTGAACACGTCAACCATGTAAAAAGAGAATACGAAGCGAAAGAAGAAGAACCCATGAAAAAGTATTTGGCTATTGCCCGGTCCCGCCTGAAGGATTTCCAAAATGTGCATATCGAGCAGGTATCACAATCTTATAACAGATAAGCAGATGTTCTCTCCAAGCTAGCATCTAACTTCATCTCCAGCAAAAGTATTAGTCGAGCAGCTTAGAACGGAGCTACAACATTTAGGAAATCCAGCCCATCACACAAAAGACACATGGATGGACCCAATTGTGGCCAACCTAAAAAATGGGACCCTCCCCGCAGATAGAAATCATGCAAGAAAAATGAAGTTTTTGGCACCCAGGTACTCTCTTTTAATTGATATACTTTATAGGAAGTCTTTTATAGCACCGTGGCTCAGGTGCGCTTCGGAAGAAGAAGGAAACTATCTACTCCGTGAGATTCACTTGGGGATATATGGGAATCACGCGGGAGCCTAAACATTAGTTAGAAAATGCCGCATGTTCGGCTACTACTGGCCTACAATGCAACGAGATGCCAGTTGCATGATAATATTACGCACCAAGCTTCTCAGATCATGGTTCCGATAGTATCACCATGGCCTTTGGATCAGTGGGGTGTTGACATAATTGGGCCGCTTCCCCGAGCTCCGGGAAACCTCAGGGTTTTAGTCATTTCCATAGACTACTTCACCAAATGGGTGAAAACAGAGGCACTCACTAGTATCAAAGCCAAAGCGATCCATAAATTTCTCTGGAAAAATATTGTATGCATATATGGCATCCTTAATGTTGAATAAGTGTTCTAAACCCACTCGGGTTGGACCGGATCCGACCGGGTCGGTCATTTACAGTCTAATTAAGTTCATGTAATAACTTTATTATGATTAATACAAACACTTTTGTTATTATATACTTTGTTTATTTATTAGACCAATAGTGATTTGTGTATATGATAACTCCCTTAGTATTAAACTGTGATAGAGAAACCATGATGGTGATTATGGTTGATGAGATCTCTAATAACTTTAATAAGTTTGATACTTAACTGTCTGTAGGATGATGTACTGTTGAACAGGGCATTGATAGTACAAATAGACTAGCACGTATTAGATGTCTTATGTCTTTAACGACAGGGATAGATCTCATCTATCGAAATGTAGTGACACTTGGACTGTACGAGGGCGTGTATTAGAGAATGCGTACGTTAGACTGACCCACTTACACTGTTAAGTGTCACACTATGTGACGGTTGTGTAATTATCCTTAGGACCGGAGTCTGTATGGCATCACGGTGTGGATTGTCATGCTTTAAAACTATTGAGATTTCCCTTAACCATGGGGTGATCATGCGATAGTGATGGGGTGTGATACTGAAGCATGCGGAGTATACATGTTAGGTCGTCTGGAAATCGTGTACCCTATGAGCATGAGTGAATATCCGAAAGGGCCTTGCCATAAGGAATGTTTAGTTCTCATAAATCTTTGCAAAGTGAGAGTAAATGAGTTATTCCGAGAGAGCTTGATATCCAGATTATGGGATACGATCGTATGGATATTACTACAGCAATAGAATTCTATTTACATGCTAACCGAGCAAATGAAAGGCAGTAGTCATTGTGCATTGACTCTTTCGATGATTGGGGTCATGGACGTGTTGCTAGACGCTATCCGTGATCGTTAGAGGTGAAGGGCATTTTCGTAATTGCATCTTATGTCTACGGCTAACATATTCGGAAGCCTATCGGGTCACACACATATGAACATCGAGTCGGATTAAAATGCGGTTATAGTTGATGACCAAATAAGGAAATTTTTATCTCGAGACTATAAAGGTTATAGTGATAAATTAATATGGTGGTATTTATTTATTATGAATAAATTAAATATAAGATATTAATTATATTAAATAAAGAATATTCCGGAAGCCTTGGCATAATGGGCGCAGATGACCAAGTGTATGGGAAACACTTGGATTGTACAATTTAATTAATAAGATTACCATAATATTAATATTGGATATTAATTGATTTTTGGAAAATAGAATTATGGTAATAAGATAAAGATATTCAATATAGGATATTGACAATATCTAGATTTATTTAATATTAGATATTAAAATAAAAGAGATCAATCAATTATAAAGATTTTCCTTATTTTATTAGGGAAATGTTTTTCTCTCTCATCAATCTACTAGAAGCTAATCCCAATCAGTTGGGGAGAAGAGAGGGGCGCACCACACCTCTATTTAAGAGGAGGTTGGCTAGCTCATTTGTACATCATAATTCCATGAGCTAATAGTTCTTGAGAAAAATAGAGAGCTTCTTAGAGAGAATGTTGTGAGGGAGAAAAAAGTCGACCTAGCAGTCGAGTTTTTCTAATAGCAATCCGGGAGGATTCCGGCAAGGTGTTCGTGTGGATAACTGATAGAGGCTGGATGCATGGACGGCTTACGCATATCTACTTCTACCGGACGGTCAAAACTTCGATCTTTAAGATCAAGAAAGGTATTATCTTTGTCCTCCTTGTTATATGTTTATTGTTTAAATGAAGTCAATCATTGGATCGGAAATCAAAATTTAATTTTCCACCGCGCTACTCGTTTGATTTCCTAACCGTGGTATCGGAACCAACTTCGAGCTTAAGCAATAAGCATAATTAATTCGCGTAGTAAATAGATCCAATAGATTAAATCATGTTTGATATTGATTAATTAAAGATATACAAAAAGAGAAAACAAAAAAGGGGCGGCGGCGGTGCTGGGCCGACTAGCGGCAGAGCCGCCACGCAAAAACTCGCCGGCAGCGTCGGCGGCCCTGTGCTGTCGGTGGCTGCTGGCCGATGACCACCCCTTTCCGTTTTTTGTTTTGTGCATTTAATTTCAATATAGTACATGGTTATTAAATTATTGAATCATTAATTGATTAAAAGTTAATTAATTAATTTATTGGATGCTATAAAGACGGAAGTTGTTTAAAATTAACCTTTTTCATAAGATGTGATTGTATGGATTAGATAATAGATATAATTCGATTATATGGACCCCGATTGATCATGGACTCGACCAATAGGATAGATGTAAATGTTTTATTTTTCTGTTGGATTTATTGTTGTCCTATGCCGTTATGAAGAACGTGACCTGGTTTTATTTTTGCATTATCTCATTCCCGTTAGCTCCCCCCCGTGTGCGGCGGGTGTAAAATTTAATAGTTAGATTTTATGTAATGATGCATTGAAGACAAAGGTGAAGGCCTAAAGAGAAAGAATATAAAGATCCATGGAGATGGTGCATGTCAAAGATCCATTGGCGGTTGCGGCTACCCATAGCTTGTGACCCGCGGTTTCGTCAGTTTGTATTCGAAACCGCAGTAAGGAAAAATCCATGATCATACCGGTTATTTTGTGCGCGGAATGTTGTGTATGTTTTACTTTATATGATATTATAGTAATATGCACGCTTAGATGATACCCTAATTAAACAAAAATGAAAAATCGAGTCATAAATATGTCTCCCAATATTATAATGACGGTGAAGAGCCCTTGTTCGGATCCAAGTGATCGGACCACGTCGGGTGTTGACCTACCTCGGGTATATCGTTATTATCGAGATATGATCGTTATGAGATCTCATGAATACTTGGGTTATGACTCGACTAAGAATATTGCAGTGATTGACCCACGTCAGGACCGTTTGATTTTAGACACAAGAGGTTGGCTATCGCATAGACGATGTGAATTGTCAAAGAGTTGACTAGTCAAACAACTGGAAGTCGCGTTGGACGCGATTGGTAGGTTGTACCTACCCGTCGAAATTGACCCGGTCGATTGGCCCACGCCGGGGATCGAGTCAACTAGATGAGATTCTAGCAACTAAAGAATTAATTGAATTCTTAAAAGCCAATGGGGAATAGTTGGCTAGTGGGAGCAAGACCTTATAAAATTTCAAGTGCGATTTTTGGTTTTGTACACATGAACTTTTACTTATTCTATCTTTATTTATTTGTTGTAGAATGTCGAACAAATTGAACCTTTGTTTTATCTTCGATAAAAAACTTGATGAAACCAACTTTATCGACTGGGAAATAAACCTCAAAATTGTTTTGAGGAATGAAAAGATTGGCTATGTCTTGGACGAACCCATACCACAAAATCCCGCAGAGGGCGTGGCTGCAGATGCTGTCGAGAAGTACAACAAGCACTGTTCTGACAGTACTGATGCTACATATATCATGCTTGCTTCTATGACACCCGAACTGCAGAAACAGCATGAGTCTATGGATGCCTACACAATTATGGTTCACCTAAAGGAGCTCTATGGTTCTCAGTCTCACACTGAGAGGTACGAGGTCTTGAAGGCCTTGTTTGGTTGTAAGATGGCACAAGGGACTGCCGTAGGGTCGTACGTACTAAAGATGATTAGGTATATTGAGAGGCTTGAGAAGCTTGGCCATAAGTTGGAACGCGAGTTAATTATTGACTTAATCTTGCAATCGTTACCCGAATCATTCTTGCAGTTTATGATGAATTATCACATGAACAAGATAGATTGCTCCCTTGCGGAGTTATTGAACATGTTGAAAACTGCTGAGGGTACTGTGCAAAAGAGCAAGCTAGTGTTGCTCGTCACTTCTTCAAAAGGAAAGGAAAAGGTCCAGAAGAAAACCAAGAAGGCAAAGGATCCCCCTAAGCCCGTGCCTAATATAGCCAAAGACAAGTCCGGGGATGCTTGCTACCATTGCGGTGAGACTGGACATTGGAGGCGAAATTGTAAGGATTTCTTGACCACGAAGAAGAGGCATACAGATGCTTCAACTTCAGGTATGTTTATGACTGAGATCAATATTTCTTCTTTTAAGTCTAACCACTGGGTATTAGATACTGGCTGTGGTTCTCATATTTGTACGAATATGCAGGCACTAAGAAGGACTAGAGATCTGAAGAAAGGAGAAGTGGACCTATGCGTTGGGAATTGATAAAGTGATGTTGCACTGGCCGTATTTTTCGTTCATTGCCCAGTGGGCTAGTACTAGAGCTTAATAATTGTTATTTTGTTCATGCTCTTATGAAGAGCATTATTTCCATTTCCGCATTAGATGTTGAAGGATTTCTGTTACGTTTGAGAATAAATGTTGTTCTTTTTCACGTGATGGAATATTATATGGTACTGGCATACTTAGCAATGGTCTCTACATATTATATGTGAATATTGACATACTTAATATAAACAATAAGAATGCTTAAACAAGTAACTTGAATGAATCCTACTTATGGCGTTGTAGACTTGGCCATATAATAAGAATCGCATTTCCTAGCTGCATAAAGGTGGATTATTGGATCATTTTGATTATGAATCGTTTGAAACATGAGAAGCTTTTTACTTGGTAAGATGACAAAGTCGCCATTTATTGGCAAGGGGATAAGATCCAGTGAATTGCTTGAGCTCATACATACTGCTGTGTGTGGCCCAATGTCAATTCAAACCAAATAAGGGTACTTTTATTTTATCACTTTCACTGATGACCATTCATGCTATGGTTATATACTTGATGAAGTATAAGGCTAAAGTTCAAGGAATTCAGAAGTGAAGTTGAGAAACAACTAGGTAAAGAAATTAAAAATCTTCGATCCGATCGAGGTGGTGAATACCTAGATGGAGAGTTTCAAGATTACTTAAAGGAGAATGGAATTCTACCTGAATGGACCCCTCCCGGGATGCCACAGATGAATGGCGTATCTGAGAGGAGGAACCGCACTTTGTTAGACATGGTGCTATCCATGTAGAGCGATCCAGTTCTTCCAAAATCGTTTTTGGGGCACGCTCTCAAAACAACATCCTACGTGCTTAACCGTGCTCCATCAAAGACGGTTGACTCTACGCCATATGATGTATGGACAAAGAGAAAACCAAATTTGGCATATCTTAAACCTTGGGGTTGCCCGACTTATGTGAAGCGGATGATGCCTGACAAACTAGAAGCCAGATCTGATAAATGTCTATGTGTGGGCTATCCTAGAGAAACTAAAGGATACCAGTTTTACCACCTTGGAGAACAAAAGGTGTTTGTTGCCAGGACTGGCCATTTCTTGGAGAAAGAGTTCATTTTGGAGAGGGCCAGTGGGAGTATAATTGATCTTGAAGAAATTCAAGAACCACATACGGACAACAAATAGTTGATGGAGGTAGAGCAGGCACCACCTAATAAGGTGGCGCAAGTCCCTGCTCCAAACACAGTAGCACCTTGAAGATCCACCAAGGAATGCCATGAACCCGAAAGGTGATCATGTGTATACCTCATGAAAGATGAGGACCCTAATACTTACGATGAGGTGCTAATGAGGCCTGACAAAGAGAAATGGCTAGAAGCCATGAATTCTGAGATGGAGTCCATGAAAGACAACCAAGTTTGGAACTTTGTTGATCCACCTAAAGGAATAGTTCCTATAGGGTGCAAATGGGTCTTTAAGAGAAATACCGACATGGATGGAACGTAGTCACCTACAAGGTTAGGTTAGTGGCAAAAGGTTATAAGCAAAGACAAGGTATTGACTATGATGAAACCTTTTCACCCGTTGCCATGTTAAAGTCCATTAGAATTTTGTTTGCTATTGCATCCTACCATGATTATGAGATCTGATAGATGGATGTGAAAACAACTTTCCTTTACGGGAATCTGTCTGAGGAAGTGTATATGACACAACCTAAGGGTTTCACAACCAATGACGCCAGGATGGTGTGCAAATTGCAAAGGTCCATTTATGGATTGAAGCAAGCTTCTTGGAGTTGGAATCTTCGCTTTGATGAGACAATCAAACAGTTTGATTTTATCAAGAACGAAGATGAGCCCTGTGTTTACAAGAAGGTTATTGGGAGTGCCGTTGTTTTCCTGGTGCTTTATGTAGATGACATACTGCTAATAGGGAATGATGTGCCCATGTTACAGTCAGTTAAGGTTTGGTTATCCAAGAACTTCTATATGAAGGACTTGGTGAAGGATGCAGGTTCTTAGATCTAAACGAGTTAGATCTACGCGCAACGGATGGATCACGATTTATATATCACAATACATAATTAAAGGACTTAAACTACTACAAGAGGGTTAAGATCATGTTACCAATAGTAGGAAGAGAAGCCAAGATCTTCCGATGTGTTCTCCAAACGGCGGTTGGTGGACACCCTTCTTGATACACGAACCTCCTTGATATGCAACACCAAGAAAAACTTGTAGTTTTTCTTCTTCTAAAAACCCTAGACAAGAAAAACAATTTTTTTTCTCTCTTTTACAAGTGTGGTGGTCGAATTTTTCATTTTTCATTACCCTTGGAATAACTCTCCTTTTATAGGAGAGTAAATCCTTGGTCTCCAAGTTTTAATTAAATAAATAAATAATTAATTAAATAAAATAAAAAGATATTTTCCTTAATGACTAATTGTGACATGTATTGACCAACAGGAAATCAAATAACAAGTCATCCAACCAATCATATAACAAGAATATCTTTTATTTTCCATAACACAAGAAAATTAATTCTTGTGCTAAATGAAGACTAAAAATGGCGCCACACTTAGGGTTAATAAGCCCACACAAAATGTTTTTTATGTGTATTATATTATTTAGCCCAACTAAATAATATCCATGCATATCAATTAATTAGCCCAGCCAATTAATTATCACTGAGGCCCAAATAACAAGATTATTAGTCCGAATTACAGAAGCCACATCGGGGACCATGGACCTATAACTAGTAGCTCCAATAATTAATTATTCATCGAACATAATAAGTACATTAATTATTAATTCCGGGATTACGCCACCATAAACCCGAAACTGAACTCTACCGATTATAGATATATACTTATACTCAACCCATAGAGTGAATAAACGTCCATTGATATAATCACTACATACGAATTAACCCTCCATAGACTGTCCATTCTGAGTGGGAAGTCTCTCGTGAACCCGACTCAGAATATCTTATCCTTATTTACCATCAACCCCGATGATCAATTAGTACACATATCGACTAGTAGCTAATTAGTCAAATGTGAACTCCCAGATCGATCACTTTCTTAGGGCTAACAAATAAGGGACTCGTCTCTCTACTTCTCGCAGAAGGAATGGATTCCATGTCTGTGAAAATCGAACTACTCACTCATCGTGAGATAGTTCCAATGAGAAGTGGCTTGGAACACATATTTAAGTGAACCGTAACTAACACATCAAACACTACCCCGAGACAAGCAGCACCCTGTGATCACTGTCTCGGATTTTATCAACACAAAATAAACAAGTAATAAAAATAATCCGGTTTACCCCAAGTGCGAGGATCGTAGTATAAGTAGCTACAACCGAGTCGAACTCACAGGAATCGCCTTCGTCTAGTTTATATAAATTTCCTAAAGTTGTCACGAGAAAAAAATAAAACTAACCTACACTTAACAATTAAAGACTACTACTAGAATAACAAAACCAAAACAAACTAGTAGTGAAAACAATACGATAAACCGGACAGAAGATCAAAAATCTAAAGCCGAGGATAGTTGCGGACCGAACTAACTAAGATAACTCTATTTTATAAACTAAAAGACAATAAAATTTTAAGATTGCTACGAAGAATAAGCAACAATGATTTTTTCTCAATTGATTTAACAACGAACAAGCAATGATCCACCTATCTCGCAACGTTCAATTTCTTCTCTGGATTGTCTAGTGATTATTTAATAAAAATTGTGATTCACCTATCATAAGTATGAATTTCTAATCTCTTAGAAAAATTCACCTATCAATCTTTTTCGTCTATCGATACAAAAAGATTAACGCTTTAATTACCAAGCTGTGAAATTTATTCAATCTCATAATCTAGATTTCAACCTAACAACTATCGTTAATTAGGTTAAAAATCCAATCTTTACTATGGTGATCTCAGTCTAACAACGATTCTCATCGAATAGTAAACATCAAACAGCAATACATTCATCAATGAAATTGCATAATAACAATAAAAACATAATAAAGATACAACTTTAATTAAACTCACAGACAATCCAAAGTTGAGATCAAAACGTTGCTGAGACGGTTTCAAAAAGCTTGTTCAATTCGGACTCAGCCTCTACTCATCCTCAATACGAACGAAAAAAAGAAAAAAAAAAAATTTTTGGCTCGGTCGACCGAAGGTGTTCACTCGGTCGACCGAGTGAGTGCTTCTTCTTTTTTTTTTTTTGATTTTTGAGTTCTGCCTCCGTTCCAGATGAAATTTCGTGTTCTGTGCTGCTGCTGAATGCCGTCCTTTTATAACCTTCTTCGAGCTAGGGTAACAATTATCCTTTTTTTTCTTTTCTTAAAATAATAAAACCCTAATAAAAATATGATAATTCCAATTTTGCCCTTCTAGATATATCTTCAATTAAAATGCAACTCGAAACCCATCAGCTCGTTGACTCGTCCACGATATGCTCGTTGTACCTACAATAATAAAAACGTGCAAAGTGTAACATCACATATATAAAGATATTTACCAATAAAATCACATAATTAACCCGAATTTGCACTTAAATACTTTTAAAACTCATTTGCTCAATAAATCAATTAAACGCTTAATTTCTATGCAAATTATACGAATATGGAGAGAATTCCTATAAAATATAACGATATAAATCACATAAAATCACCCTTAACAACTCCCCAACACTTAGATTTTGCTCGTCCCGAGCAAAACAAAACAAGATAAAGGCTCGGGAAAAATATAGACACTTCAGCACATACAACGCATAGTCAATAAATTAGAAGTTCACCCACGTGTGTGTGTGCATAGCCATAGCAAACTTCCACTAAGTCCAAACTTGAAAATTTCAAAGCAAACTAGCTAATACCCCCCCTTCAAACTAGAGATAAATGATACTCATAAGATGTACCCTAAAAAACGTGACATATCCCGAAAAAGATGATAGAATACATTTAGGACCTTTCGACATACTCGAGAGGATAATCCTACAACATATCTCGCAGTTTATACTTGGGGATAAGGTATCACGATAACTAAGTCTTTTATTCATACCACTTCTTATTGCAAGTTGATTTAACTATTTTCACATTTAAACGCACATCGAAAATGAGCCATTGCCTGTCATAGCGAGAATAGGACATTCGGGATATGCCTACCTTACTCAAATCATAAGGCGACTTCTTACGGTATCGTGAGCTTTTGGTCATCATAGTGGTATAGGACATTCGAGATATGCCCTACCGCACTCAAATCATCGACCGACTTCCGACACCCCAATTTCAACTTTTTTAAACAACTTATTCAAAGCACGAGTGAATTACGTTTCACTTATCACATTCAAACCTCAGATATTCACAGTATGTCATACTTTGGATCTAAACACAAACTATTATAATTCTCACGATACGTACATTAGCACTAAGCACACAATACTTATAAGATAATCAAAAATCACTAATCCAAATGGGTATAGCTTTATATTTTAGCTCATCGTTCAATATGGCTAGTGAAATGTATGTCGGGTGAAACAACTAACTTACTAAACATACGGTATACAGCATCCATGAATATTAAAACCGAACAAAAATATGCATTTGCTCACTCGGGACAAAACAAAAATTTTAAAAAAATTTAGCTCATTTCAGCATAGAAAAATAATATAAGCAAATGATAGATACACATAACCATTCCCCTCCCCCACACTTAAACAACAACATGTCCTCAGGTTGTGCAGAACTAAAGAAAAGATAAAGTACTTAGTTGATTGTAGTTCGAAGGTGGCAATTCTGAAGGTGGTCTAGATCCAAATCCGGAAATGCTTGAAGAAATCGATGGATATGGACCATCCACCGAAAATCGATATCATCTAAAATCTCACAATCGCTATCGAAAATATCCTCGCACACTTGAACAAACATGGCAACATCTCGGGGAACATAGGGGAATATAATACGTCAGCGCAAAAAAGTAACGATAGAGGATACTACAAAGTAGCGGGGCTAGGTGCAACAAAATGACAATGGACACATAAACATAATGCTACAAAATGATATGCAAATACACTAATAATGCAAAGAATCTTGGGATACGAAGAAAATAGAAACACAAAACACTAGCCCAAGCTAATCTTCATAGATGTCGCCTAATCTACAATCCGGATTAGGCGACGAAGCAAATCGATCGCAGGGAGGGATGTCATATTCATCTTGCAAGTTCCAATCTTCTCCCGCAACATCTACTCCTTTAAAATGTTCATCACGGAGTACCAAAGAACAAATCGGTAAGCATCGGGTCATTTAAAATCGTATACGGCCGTCCTAACACACGTTGAAGGTCCTCGAGACTAAACTCTCCACCACCCACAAGCAGAAGGGGTACGATGACAACATAAGTAATGGTCCTGACGCGCGTGATGATATGGTAATCAACGTCAAGGATAAGCGTTCCTCCAGGTCCATCATCTAGAGTTATATGGCGGATTCTATGAATGAATGGGATCTCATGCGGGGAACTCCGTAATCCATTTCAAAACAAAGCCGAACTGAAGCAAATTCATACAACACTCTTATTAGACTTAAAACTAAAACACATAAACCAAAGACAAAAGAGTAATTGAAAAAAATGACTAATATATATATATAGATATCTAGGATGCCCCTAGTGGCGCTTTGTTGGTTAATGTCGTTAGCTCGACCTTTGCTTAAGCTCGGCTGGATCAGGCCATTTAACCTTCCTTCCGGCCACTACTTCGTGTAAGCTCGATGATTGGTGTGGCCACAAAACAACATCTAACACACATGGGGTTAGGTTCCTTCATCGCTTTCAAACACGTTTAAACTTCCCATGGTTGACTTCTTCTTCTTCTTCCGAGTCTTCGATGACGTTTGGTGACGCTCCTCTCATACTCTTCCATATCCCAACTACCGCTAGAACTTCTTCGGATCGACCACTACCGTCATCCTCTCAGTAAGCAGTGTCGGGTGAAAACTCGTCAAATTCTTCGACTTCTTTAGTACCACACCCGAGGATATCGAGGAAACGAACTTTCAAAGGCTTTTCCTTGGGTTCACCAATGTAGTGCTTACACCTTTGACCATTTACTCGAAACGGTTGGTCACCATAACCTCGTAGTTCTAAAACACCTCCGGGAATAATTTGGAGAATCTCAAAGGGACCGGACCATCGTGTCCTTAACTTTCCAGGAAACAGATGTAGCCTGGAATTATAAAGAAGAACTTGTTCCCCGACTTGAAATTAATTCTCTCTTCTTAATCTTGGCGTCATGGAGGAGTTTCATCTTATCTTTGCTGATCCTGGAGCTTTCGTAGGCCTGGAGTCTGAATTCGTCCAACTCATGCAACTGTTGCAGTCGATGCTTACCACAAGATTGGGAATCAAAGTTCAGAAACTTTGTAGCCCAATAAGCTCTATGCTCTAACTCATTGGCGAGATGACATGGCTTACCATAAACCATTTGATATGGAGATGTACCCATAGGAGTCTTATAGGCGGTCCTGTATGCCCATAGTACATCATCCATTTTCAAACTCCAGTCTTTTCTATGATCATTGACCATTTTTTCAAGATTTTCTTAATGCTCACTTGCTCCGCTCAACCTCGACCACTCGTCATAGGATGATATGGTGTGCCAGTCTTATGACGAACACCATACTTTTCAAGCACTTTTTCTAAGGGTCGGTTGCAAAAGTGCGTTCCTTCATCGCTGATCAAGGCTCGAGGACATCCAAATCTCACGAAAATATTTTTCTTTAAGAACTTCATGACCGTCTTATGATCATTGTGAGTCATGGCCTGAGCCTCCACCCATTTGGACACGTAATCTACGCAGACTAAGATGTATTTGTTACCACAAGATGATGGGAATGGTCCCATAAAATCGATGCCCCATACATCAAAGACTTCGCATTCTAAGATGGTCACAAAGGCATGTCAAAACGCCTTGTCGTGAGTACCGGTTCTTTGGCATATATCACACGCTTTACAGAAAGCTTCTGTATCTTTAAAGATCGTAGGCCAATAGAAACCGGATTGGAAGATCTTAGCAACGGTTTTCCAAGGACCAAAGTGACCTCTAGTGGGTCCACTGTGGCACTGCTCAATAATATCGCGCTGCTCAGATTCTGGAACACATCTTCTAAGCAGACCATCTTTACAGATCTTAAAAAGATAAGGTTCATCCCACACGAAAGATTTCAAATCAGAGAAGAACTTTTTCTTCTCCTGATAGGACAATTCTGGATCGAGATAACGGGAATGAAGGTAATTGACAATGGCAGAATACCATGGAACATCTGGAGCGCAGCATAGGCATCGATAAGCATGATATTTTCGGAGGAAAGTAAAGGTCTATATCGTCGGGTCATCCTTTTCCTCACTTAACATTCTCGAAACATGATCCGCCACAACGTTTTCACTTGCCCTTTTTGGTCTTTAATTTGAACGTCAAACTCTTGTAGGGTCAGTATCCAACGCATGAGGGCGCGGTTTGGCCTCTTTCTTAGTCATCGATATCGCAAAGTGAGTGATCATCCACACAATCACTTGAGCTCCTAACAAGTAACTCTGAAACTTGTCCATAGCAAAGACTACGCCAATAATTCCTTTTCAGTAGTAGTATAGTTAACTTGAGAGGGATTCAATGTGTGACTGACGTAATAGATTGGCTGGAATCTCCCTTTGATTCTTTGGCCTAAAACAGCACCAACTGCATAGTTTGATGCGTCGTACATAAGCTCGAAAGGTAGGTTCCAGTCAGGCGATATAAGAATTGGAGCAGAGATTAAACGGTTCTTAAGCTCCTCAAACGCTTGCTTGCAGTCCTCATCAAAACTGAACTCAACGTCTTCCTTAAGTAGTGTAGACAGGGGCTTGGCTATCTTGGAAAAGTCCTGAATGAATCTCCTATAGAAACCGACATGTCCAAGAAAACCTCTGACTTCGCGCACATTCTTAGGATAACTCATCTTCTCGATAGCTTCCACTTTGGCCTGTCTACCTCAATACCTTTGGCGGAGATCTTGTGGCCAAGAACTATTCCCTCATCAACCATGAAATGGCATTTTTCCCAATTGAGTACTAAGTTCTTTTCCACACATCTGGATAAGACCTGGTCAAGATTATCAAGGCAATCATCGAAAGATTGACCAAAGACCGAAAAATCGTCCATAAAGATTTCCATACACTTTTCTACTAGCCCGTCAAAGATAGCCAGCATACATCTTTGAAATGTAGCTGGGGCATTGCAGAGACCAAATGGCATTCGCCTGTAAGCGAATGTACCATAAGGGCAGGTGAAAGTGGTCTTTTCTTGGTCAGCTGGATCAATGGGTATTTGAAAGTATCCTGAATACCCATCCAGGAAGCAGTAGAATGCGTGTCCCGCCAGACGCTCAAGCATCTGGTCAATGAATGGAAGGGGAAAATGATCTTTCATGGTTACCTCATTGAGCTTTCGATAATCGATGCAGACTCTGTAACCAGTGACAAGTCTCAATGCTATTTCCTCTCCCTTCTCATTCTTCTCAATTGTAATTCCACCTTTCTTGGGAACTACTTGAGTCGGGGAAACCCATTCACTATCAGCGATGACATAAATGATTCCCATGTCCAGAAATTTGATGATTTCTTTTTTAACCACCTCTTGCATATGAGGGTTGAGCCTCCTCTGGCGCTGTCTAACACATTTCGCACCCTCATTAGTCTTGATCTTATGCATACAGATATCAGGAGATATCTCTCTGATATCTCCTACTTGCCACCCAAAGGCTTTTTCGTTTTTCCTCAAGACGTTGATTAATTTCATTTCCTCTAAACGAGACAGCTTGGCAGATATAATCAAAGGAAGCTTGTCACCTTCTCTTAGAAACACATACTTAAGATGTTTAGGCAATGGCTTCAACACCAAATCTGCAGGGGGATCTTCTAAACTTGACTTGAGCTCTCCACCTTTCAACTCAACATCGCTGAGTTTACTTAGCGGTCCCACTGCCAAAGCTTCACCTTCCAACAACTCATCATTAAATTCAGCTTCTAACTGCTCTAGACATACCACACCATGATTATTCAAATTATCAACCAGTCGCTCATACTCAGTTGCATCAGCCATGACTTGCTTTTCCATCAAATCATCGAAGTCATCAGACGTATCCTCAATGGAAAAACCGGTTGGAGGGTCGACCAGAGGGTATTTGAATGGATTTGGAGACATTATAGCTTACCTCTTGATCACCAACACGGATCGTCACTCGCCCACCATCGCAGTCAATAAGGGCTCTAGCGTGAGACAGAAAGGTCTTCCAAGAATCGTGGGGACATTTTCATCTTTTCAATGTCTAGGGCGTACTCAGTCAACGGGAAGGTAAATCATCGATTTGAACTAGTACGTCTTTTTAAGATTCCCGCCGCTTTCTTAGAAGATCTATCAGCAAATTGCAAATTCATGGTAGTGGGTTCTAGAAGATCAATTAAACCCAGCTGTTTACACACAAAACAATGGCAGGAGGTTTATAGATGCACCCAGTCACACAAAGAGTTAGGGAAGACCAGGCCTCCCATTAACACCGTAAGTCACGAACTTTCCAGGGTCACCTCTCTTGGTTGGTAGGTTTTCATAATTGATCATTGAACAATCCTCACCAATCAGCCTATCCATGTATGACAACTTCCTTTTCGAAGAAACAACATCCTTGATAAATTTTGTATACTTAGGCATTTCAACCAAGACCTCGGATAATGGAAGATTTACAGAGTATTTTTCAAGAGATTCAAAGACCTTTTCATACTTCTTATCTTCACTCAAAGGATGTTGCTCTTTCTCGTGGAAATGGAAGCTTTTTCAGATCATTCTCCGAAAAGACTTTCTTCAAGATGCACTTGACTTTGTCTTCCGGATCTTTCCACCACGACAGCTTTTTCAATCTTTTTTATTAGTCGTGGATCGACCTCGACTTACACTTGATTCTTCACTCCTCGGGGATCACCACCGAGGACTTCCATTTTTTTTTCACCTCTCGGGGATCAGCCACCGAGTATTTTCTTTCGGCCAAGGGAGTGTAGGTGCTCGGCTTCCCCTCCCGCTTTTACAATGGCGGGAGGGGCTGATGGTTTCCACGGTGGGAAGGACCACTAACTTGAGTACCGCTTAGATTCATTGCACCGCCTCCTCTCTACCGTATGGAATTGATGGTACGAGGTCAGTACATTGGCCATTGTTCAAGTCGTTTGAGCAACTTGACCACCCTTTGGATTTTTCTCAGTGAAACTGGGCAATTGCCCTGGGGGTCTAGAAGCTAACTGTTCAGCCAGTTGCCCGATTTGCCTCTCAAGGTTTTTATTTGTAGTCATCAGGAGTTGGATACTTTTATTTTTCTCCTCCAATTTAGCTTCAAGATTGTTAGATTGGGAGGGGCCTTGAGAGTTTTGGAAATTTTGAGAATAAATTTGGGTTGGGCCGACTTTGGACAACAGAGATTAGAATTAGCGTGCCAATTCGATTGAACCTTGATTAGAATTGGAGAAATTGGAATTCTGGTTCTGAGGAAAACCAAGGTTTCTGTTGAAGTTTTGATTCTGATTAAAATTAGAATTTGGATTGAAACTTGAAGATTGATTGAACCCTTGGTTTTGGAGATTATTCTGGCCCGAAAATTGATTAAACCTCTGATTGTTCTGGCCATAGAATGCATTTACTTCAGCATTCTGTCCGTTCATAGGACAAAATCTAGATGTGTGCCCCACATTGTCACAGTTTTGACATGTGACCTGATTATACTGTCCATAATCATGAACAACATTCACTTGATAAGGTGCAGGGGGATTGAATTGACACTGGCCAATCATGTGGCGGTCGACATAATTTTCTGTCAATACGAAACTTGAGAGTTCTGTGGAAAAGGGGGAGTTTGATTGAATGGATTGGAAATTTGAGATGTTGCCATCTGCTTCTGCAGCATGGCGATCAAACTTTGAATATTCACTTCCTCAACCTTAGGAGGAGGGGGAGGTGCTTGAATTGCTTGATAAGAGGGGGCGTAGTTATATTTGGCAATGTCCTCGAACAGTGCCCACCCCTCATCAGGCGTTTTCTTCAAAAACGCCCCACTAGATGAACTATTGACCATGCCTTTTGTAAGCTCGGTCAATCCACTAAAGAAAGTGTTGACTTGCCTTTCTAGTGGCAAGCCATGGTGGGGACACTTTCTAAGCAGAGACTTGAATCTTTTCCAACACTCGAAAAAGGATTCATTCTCTTTCTGGTGGAAAGTGAATATCTCATTTAAACATTGGGCCGTTTTTGAAGGTGGGAAGTATTGACTCAAGAACTCTTTTTCGAGTTCAGCCCAAGTATTTATAGATTCGGCAGGGAGAGAGCTATACCACTCCTTAGCTTCTCCCTTCAATGAAAATGGAAAGAGTTTCAGTTTAATGGCATCCTCACTAACTCCTTGGATGCGTGTGGTGCCGCATATCTCCAAGAATGTATGCAAGTGAGT
The DNA here is from genome assembly GCA_026214975.1 of Gentiana macrophylla. NCBI lineage: Eukaryota > Viridiplantae > Streptophyta > Magnoliopsida > Gentianales > Gentianaceae > Gentiana > Gentiana macrophylla. The sequence goes on along the minus strand of CM047811.1, from coordinate 73,575,641 downwards.
GTGCGGATTTTCGGACTGAAACCCGTGGAAAATTGATGCATGCTGCATCATCTGAATGAGGCCAGGCTTTAGCTCGAAGGTCTGAGCATTAATGGCCGGTAGGATGATAGCCGGGTTGGCTCGTGGATCGCGCCAGGCATGGCGTAGTCCGCCAACGTACGTCTATCATTAGCAGCCATTAATACAAAATCTGTGATTTCCTCGGCTAACTGATCCGCGAGATCTTGCTCGGCTCTGTCTGCCAGAAACGCAGAACTGAAAATCCACCTGTTTGGCCGGACTACGGTTCGCTCGGGGTCAGGTGTGTATAGTAACGGTCCCTTCTGACTCCGAGTTTGCATAAACCAAAGCCAAAAACAAGATGCCCGCACGAATTTCTTACAAAGGCTACACTAAACTCTAAAGTAAAAAAAACGTAAATAAAACAGAAAAAGAGACTATAATACAGAACAGAACAGAGAACAGAAAAAAAAAAAAAATTTTTTTTTTTATTTTTTTTTATATCACTCGGTCGACCGAGAGATCAGGTTCGGTCGACCGAACTAATTAATTTTTTATTTTTTTATTTTTATTTTTTTAAAAAGATATATATTACCAAGGTGTGAATTATACCACACCCGGGTGTGATCCCTACGTCAAATACGACCCTAGTTTTTTATTTTATTTTATTTAATTTTTTTATTTAACGTAAACAACAAACTAAGGGCACTAACCTACGAAAAACTAATAACAAAAAAAACTAGATAACCGTACCGATTCCCCGGCAACGGCGCCAAAAACTTGTCTCGGATTTTATCAACGCAAAATAAACAAGTAATAAAAATAATCCGGTTTACCCCAAGTGCAGGGATCGTAGTATAGTAGCTACAACCGGAGTCGAACTCACAGGGAATCGTCTTCGTCTAGTTTATATAAATTTCCTAAAGTTGTCACGAGAAAAAAATAAAACTAACCTACACTTAACAATTAAAGACTACTACTAGAATAACAAAACCAAAACAAACTAGTAGTGAAAACAATACGATAAACTGGACAGAAGATCAAAAATCTAAAGCCAGCGAGGATAGTTGCGGACCGAACTAACTAAGATAACTCTATTTTATAAACTAAAAAGACAATAAAATTTTAAGATTGCTACGAAGAATAAGCAACAATGATTTTTTCTCAATTGATTTAACAACGATCAAGCAATGATCCTCCTATCTCGCAACGTTCAATTTCTTCTCTGGATTGTCTAGTGATTATTTAATAAAAATTGTGATTCACCTATCATAAGTATGAATTTCTAATCTCTTAGAAAAATTCACCTATCAATCTTTTTCGTCTATCGATACAAAAATATTAACGCTTTAATTACCAATGTGTGAAATTTATTCAATCTCATAATCTAGATTTCAACCTAACAACTATCGTTAATTAGGTTTAAAATCCAATCTTTACTATGGTGATCTCAGTCTACCAACGATTCTCATCAAATAGTAAACATCAAACAGCAATACATTCATCAATGAAATTGCATAATAACAATAAAAACATAATAAAGATACAACTTTAATTAAACTCACAGACAATCCAAAGTTGAGATCAAAACGTTGCTGAGACGGTTTCACAAAGCTTGTTCAATTCAGACTCACTTCTACTCATCCTCGAATCTAACGAAAAAAGAAAAAATATATATTTTTGGCTCGGTCGACCGAAGGTGTTCACTCGGTCGACCGAGTGAGTGCTTCTTTTTTTTTTTTTTTTTTGATTTTTGAGTTATGCCTCCGTTCCAGATGAAATTTCGTGTTTTGTGCTGCTGCTGAATGCCGTCCTTTTATAACCTTCTTCGAGCTAGGGTAACAATTATCCCTTTTTTTCTTTTCTTAAAATAATAAAACCCTAATAAAAATATGATAATTCCAATTTTGTCCTTCTAGATATATCTTCAATTAAAATGCAGCTCGAAACCCTTCAGCTCGTTGACTCATCCACGATATGCTCGTTGTACCTACAATAATAAAAACGTGCAAAGTGTAACATCACATATATAAAGATATTTACCAATAAAATCACATAATTAACCCGAATTTGCACTTAAATACTTTTAAAGCTCATTTGCTCAATAAATCAATTAAACGCTTAATTTCTATGCGAATTATACGAATATGGAGAGAATTGCTACAAAATATAACGATATAAATAACATAAAATCACCCTTAACAATCACCTCAGGATTAAGGTTGATCCATATATGATCATCTAATGATTTAATAAGATTCCTCGATTACGGAATTATATCGAGAAATTCATATTAAATCGGTCCAGTCCTATATGAATGCCATCATATATAAATGCTCCACGTAGGTACCCTCTACCGACAGTCCGGATAAGACTATCACACCCTAAGGTGTTCTGGGCGCATTATTGGTGTTTTAATCAAGAGACCCTAAACTCTGATTAAGTTCACGACGGACTAACAGTTTAAGCATATCACCACTAACTCAATCCTCACGTGTAATCCATACACTGAGTTAAGTGGTTACATATAGATATACTTAGGGTTTGCAGCAGTGTATTACTTTACAAGCACAAAGCAAGTAATAAGGTGAGATAAATTCTGTCATTCATTATTAAAAACAATTACACAAACTGTCTTTTGGGCACTACACCTAACACTTGGGAGAAGCAAATTATATTTTGGGGATTAAGATCTACAGAGATAGATCTAAGAGGTTGCTTGGTCTGTCACAATCCACTTATATAGACAAAATGCTGAAAAGGATCAGCATGGAGCAATCCAAGAGAGGGTTTATGCCCATGTCACATGGGGACTACCTGTCAAAAGAAATGTGTCCTAAGACATAAGAGGAAAGGGCACGTATGTCCAAGGTCCCGTATGCTTCGGCTATAGGTTCTATCATGTATGCCATGTTGTGCACAAGGCCAGATGTCTCGTACCCTCTTAGTATGACTAGTAGGTACCAGGAGAATCCATGTGAAGGTCACTGGGTTACTATCAAGAATATCGTCAAGTACATGAGACGTACTAGGGATATGTTCTTAGTCTTTGGGAAAAATGATTTGGTATTACGAGGTTACACAGATGCCAGTTTTCAAACTGATAAAATTTATGTTTTGATGATGATTCATCACGCACTTAGAAAGTTCATCTATAACCCATGATGATGGAGTCATAACTAACTGTTATAGTGCATAATGAAAGAAGAAGCAAGAAATGGTCTAGAGAAAAATGTATAGGATCTATCTAGAGTCTGAGCTTTGTATAGGTTGTTTCAGACAAGCATTGTAACAGATAGGAACTAGGCAAACAGCTGAGTCATAGTAAACAAACTGAGTATACATCTGAGAAGAGAAGAACTGAAGAAGACAAGTTCACTGAGGGACACAGACTCAGTTGGCTTATCGAGAAGTCTGAAGAACTGAGGGTTCAAACTCAGTTATTGGAGACTGAAGAACTGAGGTGACAAACTCAGTCAGAAGCTGATTAAGGCATGACTATAAGTCAGGAATCAGGCAAGTCTATGGTGACCTGAAACTGAACTATAGGTCATGTAAAGCTGAATAATCTTAAGGACAAAGATTATCAGTTACCAGGAAATGGAGAAGCTGAATGGTGTACTCTGACTTAACCAACTGAAGTCAGATGTCAAGTATACGAGGTACATAGTTTTGAATAAGAGTAGAAAACTGAGTTAAGGCCTTGTCAAGAAAGAACTGAGAATCTGGAAAAGCTGATTTAATTAATCAAGGACTGAAAACTGAGAAAATACAGATCAAGAAAGCGATATGGAGTCCGTACATATGAACGTCGGCTAAACGACAAGTATAACGGCTATAAGACCCATATGACCGTTACATTACCCCTATAAATACACAGGGAGGAGCATTTGAAAAGAGCAGTTCTTGGACAAGCTTTAAAAGCACATATCTAAAATCCAGATCAAGAGGAGAGAGATCCAGATCTAGAAAATCATATTCTATATCTAGAAAGAGGGAAGCCAACGAAATTGCCTTGAAGATTAAAAGATAGATCCAATAACCAGTTAAGGGGGAAGAAGGCATCTTGGAGCTACAACGCCATATCAAGAAGAATCAAACAGCTCACTGAATTAATCGTTTGATTAATTCTAAACCTAACTTAGTATAACAAAGGGTTGGTTGTGTATAGTTTGATGAGAGGAACTCCACCTTTCTTCATACGGTTGCAACTCGGTTGCCACAGCTGTTGGTGCAGTCTGCGGACTATGTTTGTGTTTATGGTGAGCTGGTGAAGGAGTAATTCCTCCTCCGAAGGATCAGTGTGCAGCGTGAAGAGAGCAATCTCATCTTTCTTTATAATGTGTAGACAGTGAAACTAGGGTGTCGTGAAGGACTGTCATTAGGCTAGGATTTTGTAAAAGTTATCTCAAGATTCCAGTGATACCTCCTACACCACAGGAGAATGGGAGACGTACGGGATTACACCACCCGGAACTTCCATAAACAATTATGTGTTAATTTACTTTACGCATTTATATTTGTGCTGTGATTGTTTTACTTATTGATTTATCTTTTCATCACAATGCTTAGCAAACATCAGACACTGAGTCAGCACAGAACTGATACATAGGAGATTAGGAACTCTATTGCACAAAAGGCTTTATCTTATCCGCTGCAAGTTAGTTCAGTTCTAGTATCAGCTAAGCTGAATTAGCTGACTCCTATACATGGTTTAAGGGTAGGAACGGAACTGATCCGAGTTCCATTAAACATCAGTTTGCTAGTTCAGTTTGAGTTTCGGAAGAAACTCAATTCCTGGGGGTGTAAGTCAGCTTTTGGTGACAAGTTTATTCACCCCCTAAACTTGTGTTAGCCTTTTCCTAGGCACCAACATGGATGATAACATAGCTGATCCGTTAACCAAGGCTTTTCACAAGCTAAGCATGAGAAACATGTTCACATGTACGGGCTTAGGCATATGGGTGATTCACTTTAGGCCAAGTGGGAGATTGTTAAATAGGTGTCCAAAACCTAATCGGGTTGGACCGGATCTGACCGGGTCAGGTCATTTACGGTCTATTTAAGTTCATGTATTAACTTTATTATGATTAATAAAAGCACTTTTGTAATTATATACTTTGTTTATTTATTTGACCAATAGTGATTTGTGTATATGATAACGCACTTAGTATTAAAATATGAAAGAGAAACCATGATGGTAATTATGGTTGATGAGATCTCTAATAACTTTAATAAGTGTGATACTTAAATGTCTCTAGGCTGATGTACTGTTGAACAGGGCATTGATAGTACGAACAGACTAGCACGTATTAGATGTCTTCTGTCTTTAAGGGCAGGGATAGATCTCGTCTATCGAAGTGTATTGACACTTGGACTGTATGTGGACGTGTATTAGAGAATGCGTACGTTAGACTGACCCACTTACACTGTTAAGTGTCACAATAAATGACGATTGTGTAATTATCCTTAGGATCGGAGTCTGCATGGCATCACGGTGTGGATTGTCATGCTTTAACACTATTGAGGTTTCCCTTAACCATGGGGCGATCAAGCGATAGTGATCGGGTGTGGTATTGAAGCATGCGGAATATACATGTTAGGTCGTCTGGAAATCACGTACTCTATGAGTATGAGTGATTATCCGAAAGGGCCTTCCCATAAGGAATGTCTAGTTCTCGTGAATCTTTTCAAAGTGGGAGTAAATGAGTTATTCCGATAGAGCTTGATATCCAGATTATGGGATACGATCGTATGGATATTACTACAGCGATAGGATTCTATTTACATGCTAACCGAGCACATGAAAGGCAGTAGTCATTGCGTATTGACTCTTCTGATGATTGGGGGTCATGGACGTGTTGCTAGCCGCTATCCGTGATCGTTAGAGATGAAGAGCATTTTCGTAATTTCACCTTATGTCTACGGCCAACATATTCGGAAGTCTATCGGGTCACACACATATGAATATCGAGTCAGATTAAAATGCGGTTATAGTTGATGACCAAATAAGAAACGTTTTATCTCGAGACTATAAATATTTTAGTGGTAAACTAATATGGTGGTATTTATTTATTATGAATAAATTAAATACAAGATATTAATTATATTAATTAAAGAATATTCCGGAAGCCAATTAATTGGCATAAGAGGCGCAAACGACTAAGTGTATGGGATACACTTAGATTGTGCAATTTAATTAATAAGATTACCATAATATTAATATTGGATATTAGTTGATTTTTGGAAAATAGAATTATGGTAATAAGATAAAAATATTCAATATAGGATATTGGCAATATCTAGATTTATTTAATGTTATATATAAAAATAAAAGAGGTAAATCAATTATAGAGAATTTCCTTATTTTATTAGGAAAATATTTTTCTCTCTCATCAATCTACTAGAAGCTAATCCCAATCAGTTTGGAAGAAGAGAGGGGCACGCCACACCTCTATTTAAGGGGAGGTTGGCTAGCTTTTTTGTACATCATAATTCCAAGAGCTAATAGTTCTTGAGAAAAATAAAGAGCTTCTTAGAGAGAGTATTGTGAGGGAGAAAAAGGTCGAACTAGCCGTCGAGTTTTTATAATAGCAATCCGGGAGGATTCCGGCAAGGTGTTCGTGTGCATAACTGATAGAGGTCGGACGCTTGGACGGCTTACGCGCATCTACTTCTACCGGATGCGTCAAAGATTCGATCTTTCAGATCAAGAAATGTATAATCTTTGTCCTCCTATTTATATGTTTATTGTTTAAGCGAAGTCGATCCTTGGATCGGAAATCAAATTTTAATTTTCCGCTGCGCTACTCGTTTGATTTTCTAACAGTGGTATCAGAGCCAACTTCGAGCTTAAACAATAAGCATAATTAATTCACGTAGTAAATAGATCCAATAGATTAAATCATGTTTGATATTGGTTAATGAAAGATGGACAAAAAGAGAAAAGCAAAAAATGGCGGCGGAGGTGCTGGGCCGACTAGCGGCGGCACCACCACCCAAACACTCGTCGGCTGCCCTGTGCTGTCGGTGGCTGCCGGCCGACCCCACCCCTTTTCATTTTTTGTTTTGTGTATTTAATTTCAATACATGGTTATTAAATTATTGAATTATTAATTGATTAAAAGTTAATTAATTGATTGATTGGATGCTATAAAGACGGAAGTAGTTTAAAATTAATCTTTTTCATAAGACGTGATTGTATGGATTAGATAGTAGATATAATTCGATTTTATGGACCCCGATTGATCATGGACTCGACCAATATGATAGATGTGAATGCTTTATTTTTCTGTTGGAATTATTGTTGTCCTAGGCCGTTATCAAGAACGTGACCTAGTTTTATTTTTGCCCAAAAAAAGCTCAGGGAATTGAGCCATGCATTCGTTAACACCCAAAACATGACTACCATTTATCGCAGGAGCTAGCAGCAGCGGCAAGGATTCAATGAACTCTCAGAAGGCTTTGTAATCCCGAACAGCCTGGGAAGAAGCTACCTTAAACCGAGCAGGGAAGGCCTGGACAGCCGCTTCCAGGTCAGACATCTCAGATCGGATTTTTGTAACGGCCCGACCTAGTTCACCTCCCTTTCTAGGTGCTCATCCATGAAAGTTTGGAATCGCGCAACATAATCCAATTTCAAGGCCTCTAGCTCCTCATCTTGAGCTTGCAACCATTTCTCGAGGTCCTCAATCTGTTCATCTTTGGACTTTAGATTGGAATTCTTCTTCTCACGTTCAACCGAAGAACGGGCAAGTCTAGAAAATATCTCATGACCGTCAATGGATACCTGCATTCACGTAGTGTGAAATAAGAAACCAACATTAAAGTAATATGCATAAGGCATAAGGAAGTAAAACTTATGTATCTCATGGCCTCAAAACCCGCCTCAAGCAACTCCAGGTCAGACATCTTAGAGATCTCATCTTGTGCTTGAGTCTTCAGATCATCCTGAGCTGCAGAAATAGGCGACGAGATAGGGTTGGCCATAGGAACATCTTCCTCCCTCCGTCCCTACTCTACCACCTGTTCAAGGTCTTCCCGAGCTGCCGTCTGGGAATGCGTGTCATCTTCGTCCCTCCGATCAATGAAACTAGATGCTCGGCCTGAATCGGCCTCATTTCTGCTTCTTTTCCTTGGTCTCTCTCCCACCTAAAAGAATGAGGCCCCAACAGGGCATCATCCTCTTTCTCGGACATCAACCGAGTAGCAGTAGCGTTTACAGAGAACCCATGGTCCGAGCAGCGAAACCTTCTCCAGTATAAGCTCTACCCGTTGCAACACCCCGTTCAGCTCACCGATCTACGCCCATCCTACGGGTAGAATTATGAAGACCGGACAAAACCTTTTCTGCAAGCAGAAGATCCTAAAAGTTTTTAGTCAAAACTTGAAATCTAATAAAGCAGGGAAAGCAAAAACAAGGGTACTTACAGGCATCTCAACTCTCGACACTCAAGGGTAGGTCGGGGTCGGCCCGACTTCAGCTAGCTGAGCTGCGGTTATCAGCTCAGAAGAAAACTCCTTGATCATGAGGACGACCCCTGCATTTCGTATGACATTGACCTCAGTAATGTCAACAGTATCCGTACACGCATCCTTCTGCACAGGGACCGACTTCCAGCGTTCCAACAAGGTCTTTCCTCCGTCCCTAACATAGAAGAACTGGTCGCGCCAGTCCTTGTACGACGGACCATCGGCAAGTATTTCTTTACCCCCGATCTGTGGGGAAAGTGGTACCATCCCTTAAGCCCTTGGCTCGGTACGGTATGGTAGAACCCTATGAAAAGGCTTACTGAGAACCGAACTACAACCGCCCGGCAAAAGATGGTGAAACCTATAATGCTCCTAACCCCAGGGGGAGTAACTTGAGCTGCACCAATTCCATAATATCGCAGCACGGCTAGGAAGGCCGGACATAATGGCAACCTCAATCCTGCCTGAGTTGAGCCTCGTAAATGGCAAAATACCCATCCGGGGGCTAGGACGCATATGGACAAGGATCATCATGGAGCAAGGTGGAAAACTCCTTCAAGTTTATCCCGTACTCACGACAAATGTTGTCCACACTACGTTGAGCAAGGACAAAGTTTACACTATGGCTACCCATAATATATTGAGTGGTTTCTTGGATTTTATATCTCAGGGTAGCATCGAATGTCTCGGAATCAGGACGGGAGGCAGAAGAGAAAATGTGTACTGCGGCGGAACTTGTGAATCCCCCTCGACGTTGAACTATCAAATTCATATTGAAACAACTCCTCCACTGACGAACTAGAAGGGGTTGAAGCCCTCATCAACAAATGTAAGGAAAATTAAGGGCAAAAAGAAGCAAATGCCGACGAAGGAAGGGAATAAGCCGAGGAAAAAGTTGCGATCGGCTTTCGCACCGCAAGATGAAGCTACAAAAGAACGTTTGATGTGGAGCAGACGGTTGATATGACGAGGGTTATAGAACCCAAAAATGCATCGAAAGCCGCCTCAATTCAAAACAAGTAGACAGTAACGCCTCGACTTCTAGGACGGTTATAACGGCGTCATAATAGCATTTCTGCCACTTGGCAAGTTGTCTAAAAAATCCCACCAGGCCGAGCCGAGCTACGACTCTGATAGATCTGAACTAACCTCTAGAGCTCAGCTATATATGGGGGTCTTATGACGGAGGTCAGACTAGCACCTCACCACGTGTCATTCCCCCGTTAACCTAACAACAAATATGGAAAGAGAAGATCGAGCGTTAAGGGCCAGAAGCCCCACTTCAAGATCGGAGGTCAGCCTAGCTAGCTTCCCAGCCCACCGCAGGGCGGCTAGGGCATAGCGGAGCTCTGTTGGTGTAGCTCGGGCCTCACAACCTAATGGACTCGACACAGGTCGGCCTGAGTATGCCTTAGACGGAGTAACCCACGTGCACAATACAACAGATAAACATGGAAAGAATCCTTAGACATAAAGGCTCTGATCCTTATTCAAAATGCCATGATTATCTCCTACAATCAAGGAGATAAAATCGTAACTATCTATTCCTTAGGGAACACGAAACCGAGTCCACAATGGGTACGACACATGCAAAATTAGGGCATCACGCCTCATATATAAACACTCTATAAGGAACTACGAAGGACTTGATTCCTGATTCATATACAGGATACGTAGGCAACTTGAGATACAACATCTCAGGATCAGTCTAAACTTAATTCAAACCACCTACCGTTCACATCTTTTTCTTGGTTTATCTCGAATAAATTATGCCACTAGGTTAGATAGGCCCCAAAATTATTACCCGAGGAGATCTAGCATCTTCAGTCGGTATCTATCATTTAATTGTAATGCATTTTATTGTAATAATTTAATGTAATCGAGGTGGTCGGTATAATTAATGTTGAACGTTGTTTATTGTATTTTTTAATTGTAATATTACTAATGTAATCGACGAGATTGTTATCATTAAACGTTTAGTATGTTTATTGTGACAACGTTATCATTAATTGTATTTAATCAATGTCGTCGTTATCTAAATGCAACTAAACAATAATAATAAATTATAATACCAATTAGATAAAATAAAAAAATAAATTATAATACCAAAAAATAGTGGTACAACACTTTTTTATTAATAAATTAGTAATATGGATAATTCGAATAACATAAACACCAACGGCAACGTCTTGTTTGTAGAAAATGTTAGAGAGCATACAACAATATTTTGATAAAATACGGATAACACATGGATAATATCACTAATATGGATATAGCATACAACAATATTTTGTTAACCTACCCAAACGCCTTCATTCATAGTAAATGTGGTTACTTGGTCCGGTAATATGGTCAACATCATATTCTGGTACTCCGAATTCTCTTATAAAAGCTATGATAAGGAATGGAAAGAAAATATAACCGTCACTTCCGGTGCAATTGGCAATATGATAAATTCTTTCCATGATATATTAACATACATCGATTTTCTCATGCATATGAAATGCATACACAAGGACGTACATGGAAATAGTTGGTTTGATGTGGTTAATAGTACCTTAAAGGCGATTTGAAAGAAAAATAACCACTACCCGAATGATTTCTATTGAGCATCTCAGAGGGTATGCTGGAGCGTACATTCTACTCATAGATTCCCACATGTGAGTAACACCAAAATGAACATTACAATCTAATATGTTTAATACACTTATTATACTAAAAAATGGTAAACCCTACCATTAAGGGTCCCTTCACCCCCGATCACACAGGAAAGTGAGGAGATGTTAATCAGGTAACCTAGTAGCTCCAACATGGGCTGCCTTTGAAACCTCTGCACTGAAGGGTGTTATCAATCGGAAATCAACCCCATTACGGGAATCGAACTGCTGACCTCCAGCTTAGGTTAGAGGCTGCACTACGCACCCATGCCTTCACCACTAGGCCATATCCAGGGGATATACACTTATTATACTATATATGTACAATGTAGGTTAGTGTTTATTTTTAACATTATACACTGTTTTACACATAAAAATGTATATATTTTCAAATATATATATACACACACACACACACACACACACATATATATATATATATATATAAACACTAAACAAATATAGAACTACGTCGACTTTGATTCTTTCATTATTTCGGTATGAGAATAAAAGATACATAGGCAACATTATTCTAAGAGGGTATGCTTGAGCGTACATTCTACTTGTAGATTCCCACATGTGAGTCACGTCAAAATGAATATTACAATCTAATATGTTTAATACACTTATTATACTATATATGTACAATGTATGTCAATGTTTATTTTTAACAATGTACACTGTTTTACACATAAAAACGTATATATTTTCAAATATATATATATATATATATATATATAAACACTAGACAAATATAAAACTACGTCGACTTTGATTCTTTCATTATTTCAGTATGAGAATAAAAGATACGTAGACAACATTATTCTAAGTGATAAAATACTTCCGATAAAGTACAAGCTGTAATTTGATAAGCTATTTTTCGATTAAACAACTTTACTTGTGTTATAATTAAATACAAATAACGTAAACATGCTAACTGATAAAACAATAGCATTAACAAATTGAACATTACAATCCAATATGTTTAATACACTTATTATACTATATATGTACAATGTATGTTAATGATTATTTTTAACATTTTACACTGTTGTACACATAAAAACGTATAATTTTCAAATATATATAAATAAATAAATAAACACAACAAACATAGAACTACGTCGGCTTTTATTCTTTCATTCTTTCGGTATGAGAATAAAAGATACATAGGTAACATTATTTTAAGTCATAAAAAACTTAGGATAAAGTACAAGCAGTAATTTAGTCCCGGACAATTGTCTAAGGATAGCTTGCGAAAAGAAAAGAAAAAGTACAAGCCGTAAATTAACAAACCATTTTTCGACTAAACAACTTTACTTACGTTATAATTAAATACAAATAACGTAAACATAATCAATGATAAACAATAACATTAAAAAATTGAACATTACAATCCAATACGTTTAATACACTTAATATATTATACATGTACAATGTATGCTAATGACTTTTTTTTAACATTATACAAAATGTAAAAAATTGAACATTACAATCCAATATATTTAATACCCTTATTAGACCAAACCGTTACATCATTTGCGTACTTCAAATATATAAAAAAGAAACATATACAACATGCCAAACTTTGATTAAATTATAATATTTAAAAAAGATGTTACATTTTATTATGTAATACACTAAAATTGAAAGTAATAAATATAGTACAAGTCTAAGTACCAATTTAGTATTTATTATAATTACATGTACGATCAAATATTAAAACTATTTTGTTTTATTGTGATTCGAAAATATATTCTTTTTCAAATTTAGTTAATGTTTCGGGGAAAAAAAAAAAAAAAAAAAAAAATATATATATATATATATATATATATATATATATATATATATATATATATATATATATAATGCCCCGTGATCTGAACCGTTTCGAACCGTATCTAACCAGTAACCCGTAACCCGTAACCCATAATCCGTTTTAGCCTGGCCCGGCCTAGAAACCCGTCCAACCCGCCGAGTTACACAACCTGTCGATCCTGCCATTTTTGGGCCCGGCCCGGCCCACCCCTTTTTAGGCCCGGAACCTACGGGTTAAGGCCCGGACCCGCCCATATCTATTTATAAATGGTTCATTTTTGTTAAAATCTGAACGATTGAGACTATAATTTTCTTACGTATATATGATGTTGAGTACAATTGTTTTTTGAGAGGTTGTTCAATTATTATGTTACAATCAAGTTTGATTGCATTTTATCATTTTCTTATAAATTTTTTTTACTCAATTATTTTTCTTATATGGAAAATGACGACTGGTTTATATATATATATATATATATATATATATATATATATATATATTCAGAAACGAAAATTTTCCATTCAAAGTCAATAGAGGTACATCAAGAGTTTGTCTCCATGCTTCCACCTCAGCATGGATCAAGGAGTTGATCCAAGAAGGAAAGAATCCAAACCAAATGGCTAGATTAGCAAGCTTTTTTGCAAAAGCAGTCATGCCATGACTAATAACATTTAGTTTTCTATTTAAATACATTACCCTACAAGAAGGCATATTGTCCATAAGTGCTTGAATATCCCTAACAATTACGTAAATGTCTAGGTTAGGGTTCTGGAGCATGAGATTTGTTGACAGAGGATCAAAGCATCAGTCCTAACACGGATGTCACTCCAGTTTCTCTCTATTGCCATTTGCAGAGGTGCCCATATTTTGGTTGCTAGAAGCATTGCCATTGTGGGGAGCAAATTGTGCAATGATGTTCTGGTTGAGCTTATAAAAAAGTGACTATATGCAGATTTTAAAGTGAAAGAGTCACTGTTGGAGGGATACCAGAAGACATTTTCTTGAGTATTGTAGCAAGAAAGTGGCAGGGAGAGGATTTGACGAGAGTCCACTAGCCAGAAAATAGACTTGACCAAGCGTCCGGCCTCTACCAGTAATCCACACGAGCACCTCGCCGGAATTCCGCCAAGGATTGCTACTAGAAAAACTCGACTACTAGGTCGACCTTTTCTCTCTCTACAATATCTCTCTAAGAAGCACTCTTATTTTTCACAAGAACAATTAGCTCTTGGAATTATGGTGTAAAAAAGAGCTAGCCAATCCCTCCTTTATGTAAGAGAAGTGGCGTCCCAGATGATTCCGATCTGATTGGGAAAAGCTTCCTAGTAGATTGGGGAGAAATAAAATTTTTTTCCTAATAAAATAAGGAAAATCCCTTAGATTGATTTATCTCATTTAATTTAATATCTTATATTAAATATTTTCAAGATATTGTCAATATCTATATTGACTATATTTATCTTATTACCATAAATCTATTTTTCCAAACTCAAAATAAATCTATTTTTCCAAAATCAATCAATATCCAATATTAATATTATGGTAATCTTATTAATTAAATTACACAATTCAAATATATCATATACACTTAAAACATGCGCCCCTTTTTCCAAATATTTGGCATCCGGAATATTCTTTAATTAATATAATGCTATGATTAATTAATTTGCAAAATACATGTATATCATATATACACATTTTGAAATATATGTATCGTTATACATATTTAATTAATCAACATAATTAATATCTGATATTATATTTATTCATAATAAATAAATACCACCATATTAATTTACCACTATAACCTTTATAGTACGAGATAAACTTTCTTTATCTGGTCAACAACTATAACCACATTTTAATCCGACTCGGTGTTCATATGTGTGTGACTCGATGGCTTCCGAATATGTTGGTCGTACACATAAGGCGCAATTACGAAAATGCCCTTTACCTCTAACGATCATGGATAGCGTCTAGAAACACGTCCATGCCCCCCAATCATCGGAAGAGTCAATACGCAATGCCTACTACCTTTCATGTGCTCGGTTAGCGTGTAAATAGAATCCTATCGCTGTAATAATATCCATACGGTCGTACGTCGAGTGTCAAGCATTGACGACCGTATCTTATAATCTGAATATCATGCTCTCTCGAAGTAACTCATTTACTTCCACTTTGCAAAGATTCACGAGAGTAAGACATTCTTTATAAGAAGGCCCTTTCGGATATTCACCCATATTCATAGGGTACGCGATTCCCAGACAACCTAACATGTATACTCTGCATGATTCAGTATCATACCCAATCACTATCGCATGATCGGCCCATGGTTAGGGGAAACCTCAATAGTGTCAAAGCATGACAATCCACACCGTGATGCCATGTGGACTCTGGTCCTAAGGATAATTACACAACCGTCACATAGTGTGACACTTAACAGTGTAAGTGGGTCAGTCTAACTTACGAATTCTCTAATACATGTCAATGTACAGTCCAAATGTCTCTACACTTTGATAGACGAGATCTATTCCTGCCCTTAAAGATAGAAGACATCTAATACGTTCTAGTCTGTTCATACTATCAATGCCCTGTTTAATAGTACATCTGCCTAGAGACATTTAAGTATCAAACTTATTAAAGTGATTAGAAATCTCATCAGCCATAATCACCTATCATGGTTTCTCTATCACAGTTTAATACTAAGGACGTTATCATATAACAATTCATAATTGGTTCATTAAAAGAACAAATACATGACAACATTAAAGCCATTTATTATATATGTATAATCATAAAAAAATTGTACAAATGATCCGACCCGGTCGGATCCGGTCCAACCCGATTGGGTTTAGGACACTATTTTAACAATCTCTCACTTGGCCTAAAACCAATCACCCGCACACACAAGACCAAGTTGAAACACAGGAATCTCATGCAATGCTCACAACCAGCCCTAGATGTGAACGGATCATCATCCGTGGGGACCCAAACTATCTTCATATCTTGCTCCAAATGATCAAGTCAAAGGAACGGCCTCAACATACATGAATCTCTAATGAGACCCTGGTCCCCGCTCCAAGCAATGAATCGACAACTATGTCAGCTATATAGAAAATGTGGAAGAACCGAGAAAGGTTCACGAATGAACCTTCTAGATCCATGTACTGCTTCCGTTGTGCCTCTAACGCGCATACTGTGTTTTGGCATAGTTGTAGAATTTACAGTGATCTTCACCTAAGAACATTTCCAGCCCACTTATTCACTTAATCAAAGTGATCGCAAATCCAGACTGTAGCTCCCACTCGCCTTCATAAGACTCAGTGTGCATTACTGTATATCTATTTTTATCAAATTTCAAGTTTCGATAAACTAGGAAACCATCCTTAACTTGTTTAAGGATATTCTCGACATTCACCAGATTTACTTTCATACTTTCTTATGACTCTTCATGGATTATAAACATCTGGCATTACTTTTATGATGGTTCCTATCGCAGTAGCAAAGGAAACCTTCCATAAGCGTCATCTTTAACCTTATCTTTAGGACTAACGTCCTAACATAGATAGATCTTGAGAACACCAGCTAGCAGTATCTCCTGTTGCGATCTATACTAAACTCTTTTAGCACCACATCTATATAGGTAAACTATAAACTAACAGCAGTTAAATCTATCACTATAGATTCTTATTTTTAAAAATAAGAACTGCTAATCCAAGTGCTTTCATAAAGACCTTGAACTACCAAACATTAATTGATTGTGACATGGGGTGATAATTCCCGAGAGAGATATCCAATACCTTACTCAAAAATTGTAACACACTCCCACTATATTGGGCATATCTCTTCTTTTGACTAAATCAAACTCCTTTGATTATCAAACAACGAAATCATCTAGAGAAACTCGTTTGAGTCCATAAATGGATCTCGCGGACTCACATATCATGTTGTCGTCTATGAACATTGGGCCATTTTCCCAACGTCTTCAACACTATCATATAGCCATGAGACGAAGTTATAACAAGCATAGTCTGAATAGAATTGGGCTCAGCTGGCAGCATAAAGATAATTACAAGGTTTACACCCCGTACCCTTCAGCCGTCACTATAGCCTTATGGTAATCATATTACTATTTATGTCAGCCTTTCAGGAACATTCCCTCTAGGTAAGACAAACTAGGTTCACAACCTGGTTGTCACTGATGGAATCTAATTCAGATATTATGGCTCCTGGCCATTTCTCTCAATCTTGCCTCTCAAACATTCCTTCATAAGTCGTGAGATATTCATTCTTCAATATGAACACATCAGCAGCCTTTTCAGGCCACAGACTTATAGAACATTTGTGTACACTAAGCAATGTTCTACACCTCATCACTATGTGGCGTCTTCTCATGTTCCTATGGTTGAATCTCTCCTTGTGGCTCTCAAACTCTTTTGAGATCTCACTTAATCCCACTTTCTCTTTTGGATGAAATACCTCCTCTAGAAGATAGTATGTTTGGAGACAAACATTTTGTTCCATGGGAAAGTAGACAATATCCAGCATATTTGCTAAGATATTCCACAAAGTAGCATATGTCGTACTCGGCTCCTAGCCTTTCTGACTTTGCCTATGACAACTTCAAATCATTGGTTAAGATAGATTCGGTATTATCCCCTTCCATATCTAATATGGAATTTATTCAACCTTATTCTTTGGAACACGGTTAAGTATGTGTTTTGAGTAAGGCCACTATCCAAAAACGTGTAAGGGATATTTTGCATGGCTTACTTCACACCTTTATCGTATAAAGTGTTGTTTCTATTTTAGAAACACAATCTAATTGTGTATCCAAGAATGGTATCCTTAAAAGGGGAATATTATTCCTTTTCATACAACTTTTGAAACATCCTCCAGTTATTAATTACTTCAATCCAATTGAAGATTAATTCATAAATTTCATTTATCTTATATTCGTACTAGCTCGAACTTTTCGGGCTTTCAGAATTGTCGTACTTCAATAAGTACATTCAACTATTTCTAAAATAGTCCAAGAGAGAGATAAGCAATTATTTATGGTACAAATTGTCATAAACCTACAAACATCAATATGTTTAGGCTTTAGTCAAGTTTTCTACATTTTGTAACCATTTTCATAAAAGGGTATTTTAGTCCTCTTTGGATAAGATACGTGTGACCCACATGATTCATAATCACATGGCTCAGACGTCATCAGAATGACATCTGATCACACGACTCTCCTTCACAGAGACTATGTATAGAACAACCATAAACATTAAGGATAATAGCCATTCAAACACTTAGTTGAGATCTCATCACCTATATCAACTATATAGTGACATTAATCTAGTATGTTAGATTCAGTGACTATTCAACCTTGTCGGAATAACATTTATTCCTTACAATTGAATTTGTCCATTAAATCGTAACGTATAGCTGAAAATATGTTCTTCATAAGAACCGGAACATAATAACATTTATTTAGTTCTCTTATCAGCTTACTAGATTCAGAATATGGTAAGTGTTATAACGTTTGCTTCACCTTCCAAATCTGTATTTAATCTTTCTAATTTAATCACACTCCGAGAGTTGACTTGAGTTTAGACAGATTAATCTCAACTTACTTGCTTAGGTTAGAGACTTCGATAAGTTCTCTTATTTAAGCACATGCTCTAACTTACCATTTTAATCCTTCAAGCTCTTGTAAATATTTCTTAATTTGGTCTTCATAAGACTTAAGAAAAATCACAAGAATCGTGTCTTCAATTTTCTTTGATAAAGAAAATCCAACGTTTGTTAAATAGTATATTTAACCATTTGAATCATATTCAAAACATGAACTATTTAATTTACTTTCAAGCAATGATTAAGGAATTAAGTCGATGCTTAAATCTTATAATTTTGAAAACAACCTTTCCAAAATTCGATGTGCAGGTCATCCTAATCCAATCCATCTAATGTTTGAATCATCATCGTATGACGGAGTGACCCACTGGATATCGTTATGTTCAATATGTGAGCTTCCATTAATAATTAAAGTCTTAGAGGACTCAATCAAATATGTAGCCTACTTGTCTTTGACTACTATTACGTACTTGCTCGTTTCATTGCTTATTTTAAAGGATTAAAATTACTTAACCAACTTGAGAACGTTTCTCAAAAGGCAACAGTCATAATTTGGTTTTACTAATCGAGAATTAAAACGTAAATATAATTTCCTAAAACTACAACATAAAATAAAGATAAAAGAGTGTTGTTGTTGTTTATACATTGCAAAATCAAAGATGGTCTTTGGGATTATGATTTTGCTCCCACTAGTCAACTACTCTCAATTGACTTTCAAAAATTCTTTAGTGGCTGGAATCCTATGTAGTTGACTTGATCCCTGACGTGGGCCAATCGACCGGGTCAATTTCGACGGGTAGGTACTTCTTACCTATCGCGTCTAATGCGACTTCCAGTGGTTTGACTAGTCAACTCTTTGACAATTCACATCGTCTATGTGATAGTCAACCTCATGTCTCCAAAATCGGACGGTCTTGACATGGGCCAATCACCGCAAGATTCTTAGTCGAGTCATAACCCAAGTATTCATGAGATCTCATAACGATCATATCTCGATAATGACGATATAACCGAGGTAGGTCAACTCCTGACATGGGCCGATTAATTGGATCCGAACAAGGGCTCTTCACCGTCACTATAATATTGGGAGACACATTATGACTCGATTTTTGTAGCGGGAGTAATTTTAAATTAATTCACTTAATTAATTTTATTTAATTACGGCCACATCTACTATGTGTATATTACTACAATATCATATAAAGTAACACATACACAACATTCTGTGCACAATATAACCGGTATGATCATGGACTTTTCCTAGGTGCGATTTCGAATACAAACTGACGAAACCACGTCCCCAACTAAGGGTAGCCGCAACCACCAATGGATCTTTGACATGCACCATCTCCATGGATCTTTTATTTTTCTTTCCTTCTTTGGATCTTCGTCTTTGTCTTCAATGCATCATTACATAAAATTTAACTATTAAATTTTACACCCGCCGCACACGGGGGGAGCTAATGGGAATGAGATAATGCAAAATTAAAACTAGGTCACGTTCTTCATAACGGCCTAGGACAACAATAAAATCCAATAGAAAAATAAATCATTCACATCTATCATATTGGTCGAGTTCATGATCATTCGGGTCCATATAATCGAATTATATCTACTATCTACTCCATACAATCAACATCTTATGAAAAAGATAAAATTAAATTTTAACTACTTCCGTCTTATAGCATCCAATCAATTAATTAATTAATAGCTTTAATCGAAATAATATTAACCATTAATAATAAATTGATTTTAATTTTAATTTTCTAATTTAAAACTATTTTAAATAAAATTAAAATCAAGTGGGGTCTCTTTTGTTTCTTTTTTTTATATTCTTAATCAAATGATGCCTTTGGTTTGGTCCAAACCAAATTTAAAGGCATCCTGGGACTTTTTCAAAAATCAAATATTCTTAGATAAGGCCAAGTCCTGTAGACCTTTTTCAAAATCAAATATTTTGGAAGAGGCCTAGGCATATTCCAAAAATTTGGAATAGCCTAGATTAGTTCATAACCAAAACATATTTCTTCCCAACAAATAGGGTGATGCCACATTGCTTCTCAATGGCCAAACTATTTGAGCCATTAGTTAGTCACATGGCATCAATTAAACAAAAGAGAAATTACCAACCATTGGCCATATTGAATAACATAAAGATGCACAAAACAAAAAAAGAAGGGCAGGGGGACGGTGGTGTTGACATCCACCGGCATCCCGGAGGCCGGTGCCGGTGCCGGCTCTGATGTGGCGGGGTGCCGCCGCTCCAAACATTTTTTCTTTCTTTCTGTGCACTAATTACGAATCAATATCATACATGATTTAATCTATTGGATCTAAATTACTACGCGAATAAAAGATGCTTATTTCTTAAGCTCGAAGACCGCTCTGATACCACTGTCAGGAAATCAATCGAGTAGCGCAGCGGAATTTAAAAAATTGATTTCCCGATCCAGGATCATCTCCATTTAAACAATAAACATATAAGATAGGAGACAGTACTATTACCTTGGTTGATCTAAAAGATCGACGATTTGACCGTCCGGTAGGAGTAGATGTGCGTGAGCCGTCCAAGCGTCTGGCCTCTACCAGTAATCCACACGAGCACCTCGCCGGAATCCCGCCAATGATTGCTACTAGAAAAACTCGACTGCTAGGTCGTTCTTTTCTCTCTCTACAATCTCTCTCTAAGAAGCTCTCTTATTTTTCACAAGAACAATTAGCTCTTGGAATTATGGTGTACAAAAAAGCTAGCCAATCCCCCTTTATATAAGAGAAGTGGCGCTCCAGATGATCCCAATTTGATTGGGAAAAGCTTCCTAGTAGATTGGCGAGAAATAAAACCTTTTCCTAATAAAATAAGGAAAATCTCTTATATTGATTTATCTCATTAATTTAATATCTTATATTAAATATTTCCAAGATATTGTCAATATCTAATATTGACTATATTTATCTTATTACCATAAATCTATTTTTCCAAAATCAATCAATATCCAATAGTAATATTATGGTAATCTTATTAATTAAATTGCACAATTCAAATGTATCCTATACACTTAAAACATGCGCCCCTTTGGCCAAATATTTGGCATCTGGAATATTCTTTAATTAATATAATGCTAGGATTAATTAATTTGTAAAATACATGTATATCATATATACACATTTCAAAATATATGTATCAATATACATATTTAATTAATCAACATAATTAACATCTTGTATTATATTTATTCATAATAAATAAATACCACCATATTCATTTACCACTATAACCTTTATAGTACGAGATAAACTTTCCTTATTTGGTCATCAACTATAACAACATTTTAATCCGACTCGGTGTTCATATGTGTGTGACCCGATAGGCTTCCGAATATGTTGGCCGTAGACATAAGGCACAATTACGAAAATGCCCTTTACCTCTAACTATCATGGATAGCGTCTAGCAACACGTCCATGACCCCCAATCATCGGAAGAGTCAATACGCAATGACTACTACCTTTCATGTGCTCGGTTAGCGTGTAAATAGAATCCTATCGCTGTAATAATATCCATACTGTCGTACTTCGAGTGTCAAGAATTGACGACCGTATCTTATAATCTGAATATCATGCTCTCTCGAAGTAACTCATATACTTCCACTTTGCAAAGATTCACTAGATTAAGACATTCCTTATAAGAAGGCCCTTTCGGATATTCACCCCTATTCATAGGGTACGCGATTCCCAGACGACCTAAAATGTATACTCCGCATGCTTCAGTATCATACCCAATCACTATCACATGATCGCCCCATAGTTAGGGAAACCTCAATAGTGTCAAAGCATGACAATCCACACCATGATTCCATGTAGACTCTGGTCCTAAGGATAATTACACAACCGTCAAATAGTGTGATACTTAACAGTGTAAGTGGGCCAGTCTAACTTATGCATTCTCTAATACATGTCCACGTACAGTCCAAATGTCTCTACACTTCGATAGACGAGATCTATTCATGCCCTTAAAGACAGAAGAGATCTAATACGTGCTAGTCTATTCGTACTATCAATGCCCTGTTTAATAGTACATCAGCCTAGAGACATTTAAGTATCAAACTTATTAAAGTGATTAGAGATCTCATCAACCATAATCGCCTATCATGGTTTCTCTATCACAGTATAATACTAAGGATGTTATCATATAACAATTCATAATTGGTTCTTTAAAAGAACAAATATATGACAACATAAAAGCCATTTATTATATATGTATAATCATAAAGAAATAGTAGAAATGATCCGACCCGGTCGGATCCGGTCCAACCGATTTGCTTTTGGACACTATTTCAACAGTTATTAATGTAGTTCTGATTTGTGAGGGTGACAATCCTTTTATAGGCATTCCTCTTGGATGAGAGTGCTGCTATTGAAGTTGTGGTCAATGAACCTGAAGCAGCTATAAGGGAAGTCATGGTGTAATCATGGCACTATATGCATGAATCATGGAACCGTTATGGGACCGTGGGTTAAAACCAAGTTGACCATATAACCGTTGTCTTATTTCATCAAATACTTATACCGAGTTTTGTGTACCTGACCGAGCTGAACATGCAACGTGTCCAAACCGTGTCTTGGAGTGACCCGTGTTTAAGTCATACCCACATCGAAAATCCCCCGGGCCTAAGTAAGGCTGCAGATCATATGTTAGGTATGTTCGAGAATGATGTGGCATGAGGAGTGTTAGTAACATTTTTAATATGTTTTGATGACGGCCATGCTAGCTGTTATAGCAAGCTTAAAATAAGTTAGAAATCTCTGTGTAAGACTTTACTTAGAGTCTGACATGTTGTATAAGTTGAGTTAGAAAAGTATTGTACTAGATGGTAGGATGGAAAAGTAAAACAGAAATCCGGCAGGGTGAAGCCAGCCAAATACCAGCAGAGAAGCATGAAGACATTATGGTCTGACTTATAACCTGGGAAGTCTGTGATTACCTTGGATAAGTCTAATTTATAACTCAAATGATGGAATACATTGTCAAATATGGTGTACACTAATCTCACCCAAATTAAGGATCAGTGAAGTACAAGAAGTTTGTAAAATCAAAGCCAGCAGTAAACCGGCAGAGTGAACTGACTATCTGCTGAGTGAAAACAATGCAGTGAAGGAATAACTAAATAGCCAAGTCAGAAGGATCACTTAACCTTTCAGCGAGTGGCCAAGTAAACTTTACTTGTTCAGATTCTATACTATAAAGATCAAGCATTAAATGCACAATCAATTGAGGATCAATCAAGGACGGATTTTCTGATAGAAGTTTGAGAAAGAAATCTGATCACTGAAATCAAGGAGAATATAATTAAGGGGGAATCAAGATTTAAATCAAGGATTATTCAACACACTAAATAGTCAATGGACAGAAATTTAAATCAATAATAATCAGGCTATAAATAGAAGGCATTGACAGACAGTAAAAATAACGATTGAATCTGATAAGAAACAAGCAGAAACTCTGTCAATTTGAAAAGTTTTCTATATGTACTTAAAGGAAACATCTAGAGATCAACTCAGCAATCAGAGCTCAAATTCCACATCAAGCACTGAGATTGATCACAAGTCTGTGAATCCAATTCACATCAACTGAAGCAATTGAATCAGAGGAATCTGAGAAGGAGTTGCAACCTTTGTGATAGCTGCTGAAACATTTGATCTTAAGGAGCAGTGATAGAGACTGAGTCACTGAAGCTTTTGTAGCCAGGGAGTGATAGTCTTGAAGATTGTGAAGCTTGTGTAGTCAAGGACAATCTAACTATTGTATCTGTGAAAACAATAGTGAATTCCTCCAATCATCATAGGAGAAGAGTGGATTAAGGGATTACACCACCCTGAACCACTATAAACCTTTGTGTCTATTTACTTTCAGCAATTTACTTACCGTACTTCATTTGATTGCAAACTATATCCGTGATTGCATAATCTACTTTGAACAAACATTTAAAGAAGGGACTTATCCGTTGCCCAAAAGCTTTTAAATATAAGAAAAGTTTTTGAAACTCCACTATAGTCATTCACCCCCCTCTGACTATAGTTTTACCCTTCTCTGGGACCAACAATTAGTATTTGAGCAGTGTTCCTAGTATCAGAACCTGTTCAGATCTAATTTATGGTAACAAAGAGATCACATATTTTCAAAGTAGTTTTCAAATTTGTGCTTTCTAAATACATCTCTTATTTGTACTCATGGATTCCTCAAATTTCATGTCAAAGGTACCTGTATTCCATGTTAATAACTTTGATGAATATAAAATAAGGATGTTGTCTCATCTTGAAGCAACTCATGAGGAGATGCTGGATGTATGATAGCAAAATACTTAACCGCTAACCTTAACCGACAGAGTATCGGGTCAACGGTAGTATAGTGGTTTCAAGGTCGAATCTACAGGGAATAATAGTGAAGTACCAAAGTCAACGTCTAAACTTGGTTCAGGTCAATATTAAGTGAAAAGTATTATATCTAATGCAGAAAATAAATATTATTCTAACGGATTTATCTAGGTGATTAAAAGGGCATAGCCGAACTACGATCCAACAGGTTACTTTTACCCCACAGGAAAGACTTGACAAGGAGTGTGTCTTAACCGACCTACCTATCCAATTCAGTTTATATGACATCCACGGGTGTCAACTCCTTATTCTTGCGTTAAGGTCTGAACAACTCTCGCTTAACTCCTTATACTAGGCTTATTAACCCTCCTTTTAGAAAGCTAACTCGCCTAACATGGTTGACCAGAATAATGAGCCGCTCGGGAACCTGATAAGAACCTCACACAGGCACAGTCCTAACGTCTAGCTAGGTTGTCAATCTAACAATCGAGGCTATGTCTAGTGATTCTAATACCCGTATCCCTCACCTCGCCGCAAAATACATATATAAGCTCGATGTGTGTGTAACAGTGAACAAGGTTGTCAATCTCATTCAAAGCTATTAAAACAATCAAAACAAGTTTTAGAACATGAATTCATCATACAAACGTTTAATTAAGCGCTACACAACTCCTCTCATCCCCCTTTGGGATTTTCACCCGTTTTCACATAATTCGGCTACACAACTACTTTAGCTACTCATAATCATACTAACAACGAAGTAATTAAAGGAAATTATACTAAGAACAATAATAAACGAAAACATAATCATCATAAAAATCAAACCTTGAATGTTGAAGAAATAATCCACCAAAAAGTCGAATCTTTGCTATTGAAACGGAAAATTAATCTAGGAGAAAGTATGTAGAATCAAAGGATTTAATCTATGGAATATTGGGATCAAAGGGTGTTTAAACTACTCAAAAACCGCCCTAAAATCGCCCCTAAGATGCCCAAAGTCGTCAAGGGCTCAATAGGGGCTGAATGAGCTGTGTATTTATAATGTAGGTCGAAAATCTGCTCCTGTCGGTCCCGAACGCCCGTCCGGGTCATGTCGAACGCTAGTTTGGCCCAACTTGACCTGTCTTCAGTAAATCAGTGATAACTTCCTGTGTAGAGCTCCGATTTGAACGATTCAACATGCGTTGGAAAGCTCGTTCAATTACCTACAACTTTCATGAAGACGACTTGATCAGAAAATGCATCCTAGATGGGTCAAAATGACGATTAAAGGGTCAGGCATGGCGAATCTGATGCTGTCGGGGCCAAACGTCAGTTTGCATCCTTGCAAACGCCAGTTTGCCTTATACGAGTCGGGTCGAACCCATCCAAACGTGCGTTTGAGGTGATTTGGACGCTACTTTACACCAAGCTTCAGTATTTTCATCATAACTTCACTTCTAAGGCTCCAAATTAGATGATTCAAAATGCATTGGAAAGCTGATTCAAATCTCTACAAATTTCATCAAGACAACTCTTCCTGAAAGTGTCGTCAAGTGTGACCAAAATGCCCCTGAAGTGACTGGTTCAGATTTCGTCAATGATTCTTCACTCTTTTCTCCTCCTTGGCCCCAAATCTCGTTCTTTCTCGAGACTCTCTTCCTTATTCTCAAGATTATACATCAATCTATCCCTGAAAACAAAGACACGAATACCAAGGCATAATATACGTTGACGGAAACGTAACGAAATCCACATAAAACACGAGTTTTTAGGACGAAAATGCCTTTAGTCTCGAAACATGCATATAAGTGAATATCGTTTATATACCACCCATAATAGCCCAAAATAACCATGAATAACTCGTAAAAGGAGGTAATCTCATATAAGAAATACCCTACAATTTGACTCCCACCAATGTAATTAATGATGGCCCGATCAAGATCACAAATGTGGTAACCACAGGAGCAGATCAAGGGAAGGAGATAGACAAACTCAAGAAGGATTGGATCAAGGATGACAGAAGAAGAGCAAACCTAGATTTTGTTGCAAACGACATGATCTTGAAGACTCTGGACAGTAATATGTTCATGAGGATCAAAGATTGCAAAACAGCAAAGGAGATATGGGATAAATTAGCACTGATCAATGAAGGATCAGAAGCAGTCAAGGAAAACAAATTATCTATTGCAAAATAGAAATTTGAGAACTTTAAAATGAAGACTGGTGAGTCCATTGATCAAATGGACAACAGATTCTCAAGCATTATCAGTGAACTGCAACAACTTGGGCACACATATCCACAGAAAGAAGTGTGTCTGAAAATCTTGAGAGGACTACCTGAAAGATGGAAGATCATCACATCAGTGCTTAGAGGAACAACAAACCTTGCAAACACTGATACTTTAACTCTAATGTCTCAACTAAAGGCTCAAGAATTTGAGTTGAACAGCGAAGACAGTGCACTAGCAGAGGCACACAAGGCCAGTGCACTGGTTGCACCCCAGCAAAGCAAAACAGCCGACACAAGCAGCAAAGAGACACAGGAGCTGAAAGAACATACAGCTTTACTGATCAAACGTTTTGATAGGTTTAGCAAGAAGAAGAAATTCAAGGGAAGTTCATCATTATAAAAGAAGTCAAGCTTAAGAAAAGACATAAAGAAAAACGATGATGAATACATATGCTTCAACTGTAAGAAGAAAGGTCATTTCAAAGCTAATTGTCCTGAAGAAAAAGAGAAAGATGAGGACAAGAAGAAGTACAAGACAATTGAAAAGAGAAAAAGCAAGAATGCACTCAAAGCTGAAACCAGCAGTGAAAAGAATGAAGAATCATCTGAAAATGATTCTGATGATGATGATGAAGCTGACAGCTCAGACAATGAAAAAGCATACATATGCCTTATGGCTAAAGAATCTAACGAAACTGAGGATGTCTGTTATATAGACAGTGGATGTTCCAGACACATGACATGAAACAAGGGATGGCTGACTGACTTTAAAGCTTTTGATGGACCCAATGTAACATTTGGAGGGAAAGAAAACCCATGCAAGATTAAGGGGAATGCATAATCCTCAAAAACAGTTTGAAGATTCAAAATGTGGCTTATGTTAAAGGACTGGATTTTAATCTTCTACGCATCAGTCAATTCTGTGACAAAGGTTACAATGTGCATTTCAACAAGGAAGGATGCAAGGTGATCCATAGCCAAACCAACACAGTTGTACTTGTAGGAAAAAGAGAAGACAACATGTATATGGTAGATTAGAAGACAGCAAAAGCAGATACATGTTTGCTTGTCAAAAATAAGCAATCAACCAGCTGGATTTGGCATAGAAGATTGAATCATCTCGACTTCAAGATCATCAACACACTGTCAAAGAACAAGTTAGTTGAAGGCCTACTAGAGATCACTTTCAAAAAGGAAAGCCTCTGTGATGCATGTCAAAAAGGGAAGCAAATCAAAAGCTCTTTCAAGTCAAAGCCCTATCAATCTACAACAAGAATTTTACATCTGTTGCACATGGACCTTTTTGGACAAGTAACACCAGTAAGTGTAAGTGGAAAGAAGTACACTCTAGTTGTGGTGGATGACTTCTCCAAATTCACTTGGACCATATTCATGAACAAGAAAAGAGAGACACTCAAAAAGCTGCCAGATTTGCTAAGAAGAATTCAAAATGAAAAGGAACTAAAGACTATCAAAATAAGATCAAATAGAGGCACGTAATTTCTAAATGAAATTATCAGAAACTACTGTGAAGAGAATGGAGTACTACATCAACTATCAGCAGCAGGGACTCCACAACACAATGGTGTAGCAGAAAGAAGAAATAGGACACTCAAAGAAGCAGTCAGAACAATGATTGCAGAAGCTTGCTTACCAAAGAGGTTTTGGACTGAAGCAGCAAACACAACATGCTATACTCAAAACAGATCAATCATCAACAAACATCATAGAAAAACTCCATATGAAATATGTAATGGAAGAAAACCTAACATCTCACATTTACATATGTTTGGATCTAAATGCTTTGTTTTGAACAGGAATCAGCTACATACCTTTGATGAAAAAGCAGATGAAGCAATTTTTATGGGATACTCAGACACAAGCAAAGGCTTCAGAATACTCAACAAAAGAACCTTAGTGATTGAAGAATCAATTCATGTAGTCCTTGATGAACCTAATACAAATGGTGAAAGCCTACAAGAACTTGAAGAAGAAACTGAACAAAGACAAGTTTATATGAATACAACAGTACCAGCTACTATTCTGAATCACACCTTTGGCAATCAAGATGAAGCACCAGTCAACACAACACAAGAGGCACCAACACAATAACTTGAAGTTAATGCACAAGTTGAAGTTATGGAAGAACCAACCCAAGAGCAACTTCAGCCTGACCTAAACTTGCTGAGAGATCACCCTGAAGAACAAGTCATCGGAAATATCCATACAGGAGTTAGAACGAGAAGACACCTGGAAAGAATGCTAACCTGTTTTCTATCACAGGTGGAACCCAAAACAATAGATGATGCAATCCAAGATGCTGATTGGATTACAGCTATGCAGGAAGAGCTAAATGAATTTGAGAGAAATAAGGTTTGGGACCTTGTTGACAGACCAGACATGGCCAACATCATTGGAACAAAATGGGTATTCAGAAACAAGATGGATGAACAAGGGACAGTTGTCAGAAACAAGGCAAGGTTAGTTGCAAAAGGGTACTCTCAAGCATAAGGAATAGATTATGATGAAACCTTTGCACCAGTAGCAAGATTGGAAGCAATCAGACTCTTTCTAGCTTTTGCAGCCCATAAAGACTTCAAAGTTTACCAAATGGATGTCAAGAGTGCATTTCTGAATGGACTTTTGGAAGAAGAAGTATATGTGGAACAACCCCTAGTTTTCAACTCAAAGGGAAAGAAGATAAAGTGTACAAGCTCAAAAAAGCACTTTATGGACTCAAACAGGCACCCAGAGCCTGGTATGAGACACTATCACAATATTTGATCAATAATGGATTCAACAAAGGAACTATTGATAAGACTCTCTTCAATCTAGAGGAAAGAACAAGCACCTTGTTAGTCCAAATCTATGTTGATGAAATTATCTTTGGATCAGAAGATGAGAAGCTATGTGAGAAATTTGCAAATTGATGAAAAGCAAATTTCAGATGAGCATGAAGGGAGAATTAAATTACATTCTTGGTCTACAAGTAAAGCAACTGAAGGATGGCATATTTATCAATCAAGCCAAGTACACAAAATACTTGATACACAAGTATGGTATGGACACAAGTGGCACATCAGATAAACCAATGTGTGCAAGAGTTATTCTTGGAAAAGATGAAAGTGGAAAGGATGTTGATCAAAAGCTTTACAGAGGAATCATTGGGTCTTTACTTGATCTAACTGCAAGCAGACCTGATATAGCATTTCCCGTGGGAGTATGTGCAAGATTCCAAGCTCAACCAAAGGAATCTCACCTACTAGCAGCTAAAAGAATAATCAAATATCTGAAGAACACTATAAATGTAGGAATTAGGTATCCAAAGGATAGAGGATTTAAACTGATATCATATTCAGATTCTGACTATGCTGGATGCAAGATAGGTAGAAAAAGAAGATCTAGAACCTGGCAAATGCGCAGCAGACTAGTATCATTGTTTAGCAAAAAGCAAAACTCTATATCCACTTCAAGAGCTAAATCAGAATATATAGCAGCAGGCAGTTGTTGTGCACAGGTGCTATGGATCAGACAACAGCTAAGGGACTATGGAATAAAGGAGAAGACAATTCCAATCATGTGTGATAACACAAGTGCAATATCTATCACAGAAAATCCAATACTACACTCAAGAACAAAACACATTGATGTGAGACATCATTTTATCAGAGATCATGTAGAAAAAGGAGATGTCATTCTAAGATATATACCAACTGAAGACCAATTGTCTGACATCTTCATAAAACCACTCAGTCATAAAAGATTCAGTAAGTTGAGAACTGAGTTGGGAATGATAGAAATTGATTAAGTAATAAGGAGCAGCTCACTGGAGTAATCAGCTAAGTAACTTCACCAGCTGACTGAACCTTTTCCACTTAGGGTGTGCTCACTTGGTAGGTAAGGCACTAGTTCCCAGCGAAGTTAACTTCACTGATTGTTAGGAACTTTTTTCTACAATCAGCTCAGTAATAAGTCACTCCACCGACCTAGTGACTATCAAAGTCACTCCACCGGCAAACAACTTGAAGTCAACAGCAAACTAAAGTGTGAACTAAATCAATTTTACTCATGTGGAATATCAGAGGAGTAATAGAGGATTATCTTATGAAAGATTACACACGTGGAGATCAGTTTGAAATCGTGGAGGTAACTATATTATTTTTAAATTACAGGAATGATGGCAACGCCTCGATTCCCGGGATTTATCATTACATACCTCAATCCACTCCCCCACTACACTCAAATACCGTGATTTATATACATAAAATCATGCCATTACGTCACCAAATGCTTCCATATTCAACCACGTTCGCACTACTCAAATCATCCTATTTAAACCACACTTAGAGATTTTTCAGAACTCTTTACTCTCTCCTGCAAATCATAAACCCTATTTTCTTTGAAAAACCGAAGTTTTTCTACAAATCTCAAACACTCCAAACAATGGCTTCATCCTCTTCAAACACACAAAGTGGAAAACAATATGAGAAGTCAATCGCCACTGGATCGTTCTTTCAAGAAGAACACTACTTAAAGCGATGTGGAAATGACGAAGAAGCACAAAGACTAGAAACTGGAGGCAAAAACCTAAGATTGTCAACTTTTCTAAATCATCCCATCAAGGACATCTGTTATGAAAGCCTCATCTCTTTCTGGAATACCGCCAAGTTTGTTTCTGGGCTCTTTGCTGAAGAAGGTGTCGAAATGGGTGAAGACCGGATTGTTGCATCTGTCAATGGTACAGAAGTGGTCATTACATCCAAGGTAATCTGCAAATACCTTAAACTCTCTAATAAAGGTCAAGCAAAAGTGGCTCTTGTTCCACAAAACTTGAATGAATTCTGGGTAACAATCGCTAAAACGGCGAACCCAGGCTCTAAGAAACTCAACTGTCTTAGATCCATCTTGAAGAAACCTTTCAATGAATTCAGTGCTTTAGTTGGAAAAACAATTGAAGATAAGCTAAGGGCAAATAATGGCATGACATAGGTTAGAATACGTCTTATGGGAATCATCTACAACAGTCTGGAGTTCAATTGGCCACCTATTTCTTCCAAAGAATCAAAGAGCAAATCCAAGGAGAGGCCAATGCCGCTAAAAAGGGGCTAGTAGAAGGAAAGAAGAAAAAAAGAATCTTTCGGGTGAAGAAGTCCTATAGGATTCAATTACACTATCTGTTGCAATGTCTGCAAGTTCCTATTGTCAAACTCCACAAATTACATGAATCCAAAATCATGTTTACCTATGTCAAATAGAAAAAGATAACAGAAGGTGGAAAGAGAAAGCACACTAGAAGCAGCACCTCCGGCCAACGAAAGAAACAAAAAGTTGAAAGAAATCTAGATAAAGAGGATTTTGGAAAATTAATCGATGAAGAAGAAGAAGAGGAATTAGAAGAAGATGCAGAACAACAAGAGGAAGAAGACTGTAGTGAGGATGATAAACTTGAAAATGAAGAAGTTTAAGAAGACAACAGAGGTGATGAAGAAACTCCAGAAGACCCAGCAGACACATCTGCCAGTGATATTGATGATCGAATTGCTGCATATCTCGAATGAAATGAAGGTGATTCCAGACTTCAGCTTCAAGATTCAGAACATATGCTTCAGGAAGAAGCCTGGTTCTTTGAGGTTTTTAGGATCAAAACCCTGGTTGGTGTACTTGATGAATCCCCACTATGGGATATGGTTGATGCAGCAAAGGCAAACATACATCCAACTTCTGATAAAGGAAGTGCTGACTCAGATGATGATGGTGATGATCATGATGACAATGATGGTAATGATCATGATGATGATGATGGTGTTGATCACACTGATAATGGTGATAATTCAAAGGATGACGCTGATGGACAAGACAATGAGGCTGCACAAACAGCTGATGCAATTGATGATAACATCCTCTAGAGTTCTTCTACAAACACAAGAACCAGCAAAGAAAACCCCACCAACAAAGGCAACACCTCAACAACTGTCTGTTCACAGTCCAACTAAACCAACCACAATGGTCGACACTAGTTCAGCTGCTGCAACTCCAGTCAAGGCAACTCCCGGCACACACCAAGGGGGAATGGGAGACAGTGATGCACCAGAAATAACTTCAACTCAAGTACTTGAGGAAGTAGAAGCTGGTTTAGATGTTACTCAACCGACAGCACAACACCAAGAATCAATTGAGGTTCCTCCAACTGTGCAACATCAAAACAGAGGACAACAAACAGAACCAGAACAAGCTGATATTCATCAAAAAATAACTCAATTGTCTACTGGCATATCAAATGAGGCCTTTGAAAAAGTAGCAGATTTGTTGGCTGAAGAACTGGAACAACAAGCAATGTATCTCAAATCCATGACTTTAGTATTCAAAGATGAAAGTCACTCCATAGAGAAACGATTTCAGGCTATTGTTGAATACAATGATGCATAAAATATTGTTGTGCAAAGACAGGGTGACTTGATGAGACAGTTGAACATAAATATCACCAACAATCTTGCAGGCCTTAGACATCATGTCTCTCAAGAGAATGAGTCAATGGCAATGGCTTTTGGCACCAGATTTCACAGTGTGACCGAGAAGCTGACTGATCATGACGAAAGATTCACATCCATTGAATCCAAACTGGACACTTTGATTGGTATAGCTAAAGCTACAAATAGCATCTTACTACAATAGAGGGATGATGCTGCCAAAAGGGGAAAGAAATGATAGGCCTGAAGGATCAAAAGTCAGACCCCCCTAAATTTACTGAGAAACAGCTAATAGCAAGGGACAGAGAGATAAGAATCCAAAATGAAGCTGAAGAACAACTGAAAAAGGCCAGAGAGAAGAGGGAAAAGGTCTTAAATGAACCTTTCATTGGATTCCCTCATTCCATCCATAGAAGAGATGATGACAGAGATAGATCAGGTAGACAACAAAGGCCTGGATCTAGTCAGCTAAGAGGATCAGCAAGCAAACATATATCCAACACCAGCAGAGGTAGCAGCAGCACCAGATATCTGGTGAGAAAAGAACTTTCACAACCCACAGAAATAGGCAAGAGTATGATGCTGAGATACTGGAAAGGGTAAGAGAGTTTTTCATAACTCAAGATAGCCTGTATCCAAACCAAAAGCAAGATGAAGCATGGGCAGATTGGCTAGGCTATCAAGATGAGAAGATGAGAGCTAATATGGCAAAAATTTATAATGATGTTAAAAGAAAATATGCATCCCTCAAACAAATTACAGCATCTGACTCAACCAACAGATCAGACCAAGCCATACCTTTCTCTGCAAAAGGACCAGAAGATTTATCCAGTGAACAACAGGAAGACTTCAACAACATGGTAAAATTCTTCGGCCCTATGGGGAGAATGAACCGACATGAATAATGGGGTCTGTTCAAGAATCTCAAGTTTGCTGACTCACACATTGCAGAAGCCAAGGATAGACTTGAGAAATACTTTGGAGAACCCAAGGCAAACGAGACTATGCCTGACTTTCACAGACTCATCAACAAGAGAGTATTCCTTGGAGTCTCTGATTACACTGCTATGACATACTGGAAATGGAAGTTCCCAGAGATAAACTGGAAAGTCATAGAGGAGGTTCAAACCGCAAAGTTCAAGAGGTATAAGGCAGACTTAAGTAAAATGTAGATGTAGCATTCTGAATCTGTTTTGAACTCACTTATCTTATTTCCCTTGAATGAATGAATAAATTTTTTGAGTTTTATTCTGTTATTATTATGAAAAATTTGTATGCTTATGTTCAAGCATATGAGGGTTTTGGCATCATCGAAAATGAGGAAATTGTTAGGAGCATTTTTAATATGTTTGATGATGGCTATACTAGCTGTTATAGCAAGCCTGAAATAAGTTAGAAATCTCTTCATAAGACTTTACTTAGAGTCTTACATGTTGTATAAGTTGAGTCAGACAAGTATTGTACTAGATGGTAGGATGGCAAAGTAAAACAGAAATCTGGTAGAGTGAAGCCAGCCAAGTACCAGCAGAGAAGCATGAAGACATTATGGTCTGACTTGTAACCAGGGAAATCTGTGATGACCTTAGATAAGTCTAAGTTATATCTCAAATGATGGAATACATTGTCAAATATGGTCTACACTGATCTCACCCAAATTAAGGATCAGTGAAGTACAAGAAGTTTGTCAAATCAAAGCAAGCAGTAAACCGGCTAAGTGAACTGACTATCGGCTGAGTGAAAACAATGCAGTGAAGGAAGAACCAAACAGCCAAGTCAGAAGGATCACTTAACCGTTCATGAAGCGGACAAGTAAGCTTTACTTGTTCAGATTCTATACAATGAAGATCAAGAATTAAATGTACAATCAATTGAGGATCAATCAAGGACGGATTTTCTGATAGACGTTTGAGAAAGAAATCTGATCACTGAAATCAAGGAGAATATAATTAAGGGGGAATAAAGATTTAAATCAAGGATTATTCTCCACATTAAATAGCCAACGGATGGAAATTCAAATCAAGAATAATCAAGCTATAAATAGAAGGCATTGACAGACAGGAAAAATAACGTTTGAATGTGATAGAAACAAGCAGAAATTCTGTCAATTTGAAAAGCTTTCTATCTGTACTTAAAGGAAACATCTAGAGATCAACTCAGCAATCAGAGCTCAAATTCCACATCAAGCACTAAGATTGATCACAAGTCTGTGAATCCAATTCACATCAACTGAAGTAATTGAATCAGAGGAATCTGAGAAAGAGTTGCAACATTTGTGATAGCTGCTGAAAGATTTGTTCTCCAGGAGCAGTGATAGAGACTGAGTCACTGAAGCTTTTGTAGCCAGGGAGTGATAGTCTTGAAGATTGTGAAGCTTGTGTAGTCAATGACAATCTAACTATTGTATCTGTGAAAACAATAGTGAATTCCTCCAATCATCACAGGAGAAGAGTGGATTAAGGGATTAGACCACCCTGAACCACTATAATCCTCTGTGTCTATTTACTTTCAGCAATTTTCTTTACCGTACTTCATTTCATTGCATACTATATCCGTGATTGCATAATCTACTTTGAACCAATATTTAAAGAAGGGACTTATCCGCCCAAAAGCTTTTAAATATAAGAAAAGTTTTTGAAACTCCACTATAGTCATTCACCCCCCCCCCCTCTGACTATAGTTTTACCCTTCTCTGGGACCAACAAGGAGAGAGTCTATACCCAAACTATTTCTGACACTCGTGATGTATGTCAGCTTGCATTTGAAATTTAAGGAGTTGATCGCATATCCCTATAAATCATGATCACATTCAAATCCCATATATTGAGTGATGCTTATATGAATACAGACTATTAGTTTACGCCTCTTGGCTGGCTATAAAAGCAAAATCTAACCACCGATTCATTTCTTTTCAACTTCTTGAGTTCTAGCAACAGAATTGAAGAAAGATCTACGCTTTCTTCTTGAAGTTCTTAAAGACCTTCTTTACGTACATCCAAAAAGTAAGCTACTTTTTTCTGCATAATTTTCTTGATTTTTGGCTTGACAACCCAGTATTCATTTGAGATTCAAACAAGATTATTATTTTTGACGAAGCCCTTAGCTATGATACATTCCAAAGTGATGAGCTCGGAACCCAGTAATCATCTTCTATAGTGGTTCCCGATGTAGCCTTGAGTTCTTAGAATTCACGAGAATCGGCTATTTCTGCCTTTCGAGAGAATGAAGCCCTCTTGTTGAAGAATACCCATTCTTCCATTTCTTTAGCCAGGATGTATTGTTTTTGCATCCGATATGAAATCTGATAAAAAGCTTAACACAGTAAAGTAGTAATAACCGTGATCATCAACTTGTGACCTCTCCACCCTTTATTCAAGTATATATAGTAAACAGTAACACAACTCCTAACCCTATTTGGCCCTAATTTGTTGGAAAAAGAGCCTCATTCGCATATAAGTTTGATTAATTTTCCTGAAATACCATTTATATGTGTTTTGACCTTTTTCCCCCTCACAGTAATGGCCATGAAGCATCAATGCTTACACATATGCACCCTTGTTCTGGTTTTATTTTTGTGGGTAACTATTGAATTAATTATATTAATTATTTGATATTTAAAATATGTTATAAAATTAATTTTATATGTATTTTAGTTAATTAGATAACCAATTCAATTAACTTCTTATAATAAAATACCATGCCGGCCTTTACCCTTTTTCCCTAAGCCTGTTAATTAGCCCAGCCCGTTATCTCCCAAGCCTGTTAACCCGATCTTTACTCCGGACCCATACGACCCCCCACTATTTAAACTTCAAAACCCGACATTACCCCATTTCATCTAAACCCTAAATTGGATACCCTTCTAGCCTTCCAGAAATCCTCTCTTCTTCTTCCTCGTATTCATTGCACCCTTCTTATTTACCATGATTTCTAGGATACGTTTCACCTCCCTAATCTTCTACCTTCCTAATCAGTATCCATTGTGCCTAATTGTCTCACATAATCGTTGTAGACACAACACATAGCTTTTCTCTGTGAAGGCTCTACGTCGTATCAGCAACTATCTCTTTGATTTTGGAAGGCTTGAAGATTATGCATTTAATCCGGTAACATCTTTCCTTTTTATTTAATGTTTTGGTATGAACAAGACTTGTACCTTGACTTGCATTTTTGTGTTTTATTTTGCAGAATCCATCAAGCAACACGTTTAAAACGTGAAGGGTGTGTTAAAGGAGAGAGCTTTCAATGGATTTTTCACCCTCGTGCTGAAAACAGAAAATCTAGAGTTTAATTGAAGGCTTATTGGTCAAAATTTAGAGTTTTGGCAAAGTGGATCTCTTGGTTTCAGTCACGTCCCACAAATCGGTGTATCTCTACCTGATTTTCTCAGGTAAAGAGGCTTGAACCTTCTCTATGGGTTATTTCGGTTTGACCTAAGGTTTCTTAACCAGATGATGGTCTAGTTCAAGTCAAATGCTGAGGGTTTATAACCTATGATGAATGAGTCAGTAGTTAGACATGGTTTCATCATAACCATGGCCTAACCAGTCAGTGGGTCTGTCGATTCAGCCTTTAATTTAACCAATTTTTGTGTGCTTGCTACATGTATTTGGTTTAGTTGAACTATTGGTTGAATCTGGTCTAATGTGGCTACGTGTAAACCAAAATTTGGTTCTTTAAGTGATATGAGAGGCAATGTTGACATCATAGTTCAACCACATGTCTATTTTCTACAGAGTTGTTGACCTGACGGCACCTAGATAGAAATTACATGTTGATACACTCCAAAACTTCTAAACTTTCCTTTTTTAGATATATCACATTTGCCTCAGTTTTCAGAATTTGAAATTGGTTTCACACTTAAAGGGTTTAGAGTTCTTCACCCCTAAGTCCTATAAATAGTCACTCATATCAACCTAGGATTGCATAAGTTGAATACATAGGACTCCCACATTTTCTCATCTTGCAAAATCCTTTTCTTTAGTTTCTGAAAGGATTAGAAGTTTGTGGTTTAGTTCTTACAATTTCTTGAAGTGGTAAGAACTTGGTTGGATTTTCAATTGGGGTGTGTATAGCTTGTGGACTGGCTAAGCTATACACAAGGAACTCAGGATCAACCTGTGGTAGAATGTTTGGGTTTCTTCATTTGAAGGTGCTCAATCATATATCATTCTACTACTTTATTTAACTATTTGGTTGTTTGTTTTTGGTTGTCTATAAGATTAATCTGTGGCACCTTTGTTCTAAGATCATCTGTGTACTGAAGATTGAAGTTGTTAGTTGCCTAAGTGAGGATTTGGAAATCAGCTTTGATTTTCAGTTGACTGCTGATCTTGTGTGAATCAGAAACAAAGATTAAGTCTCCAGTTTGATTCCCTTGCATGTTTGAACATTCTGTGTGTCATAATTGCTGATTTCAAAAAGGTCAGAACTGCTCATATAGTAATTTGGTTTTACAAGCCAAAGTTAATGCTTTATGAATAAGGCATAGCTATATTGACTTCTTGAATCCCTGCTTGGACCCTCAGAAGTGTTCCTCACTTGCTTAATTTTGGTTCTTGTCTGGTTGTTTTCATTCTGTGTTGAAATCTGCAGAAAGTACAAAAAGGCAAAAATCTTGTTGACTGTGATTGGTTTGAGATACCAAGTTCACTTCCTTGTGGATAAGGCTGAAAAGGTTTTTGACTTCCATACTTGATTGCTCCTTTGATCAATGAGGCAGGAACTTTGTTGTACCAAGTCTTCACTGTAGTTATCTAATTGTACTAGCCCTCAAAGATTCAGGATCTACCCCTAGTGTGTCTGGTTTGAGATACCTGCACATTTCCTTGTGCATAAGGCTTAGTAGACTGAATCTTTGTCATAATACAAGTCTATGCCACTAAGTCAAGACATTGGTTTTTTCTTTGTTCTATTTTCTCCTCAATCCTGTTGGGAGGTTCAGTTGCATTCCTTTGAGATTAGCACCCTGAACATTATTTTTGTTCAAACTTGTGGTCTGTTGAGTATACATAGTGATCTTGTACCTGGTCCCAAGTTTGTTGCGGGCCTGATGTTGCATATGTTGTAGTTAAACCTTAAACCTTAGGCCTTATGCTTTTAGATAGGTGTTTAGACCTGTTCTTGTTATCAGACTTGTAGTCTGATGTGATAATCAGAAGTTTATTCTGATCATCAGCTCAAGACAGCAACTGATTAGTCATCCAAGTTTGGGCTTTCTCCTTGGTGTGTTTTTGTAGTAGCATTTGTTCAAGTTTGGTTTCCGTAACTTAATACCTGCTGAATACTGTTTGTTATCCTATTGTATTATGATACTAGACTAAATCTGTTTTTATCCTGAACAGTCTGTAATTGAACATTCATGTACTACATGCTGCTTTTGAGTTCAGCTTCAATTTGATACATTTGCTTGTAATCTAAGTCTGCTATAGTTCTAATATCTGCAAGCA
Organism: Gentiana macrophylla; assembly: GCA_026214975.1. Lineage (NCBI taxonomy): Eukaryota > Viridiplantae > Streptophyta > Magnoliopsida > Gentianales > Gentianaceae > Gentiana > Gentiana macrophylla. The sequence goes on along the minus strand of CM047811.1, from coordinate 73,535,571 downwards.
TATTATATGTATCTGTTTAATCAGAATTTAAATCAATCTGTTAACTTACCTAGTTGTTCTTGAATCAGTTTGCAAATCTATCTGTTTTGATACTTGATTAATTTGCCTCAATCTGCATTTTTATCTATCAATCTGATTGTCTGAACTGACATGTGCTTATACTTTAATCAATCACTATAAGTCAACCTTAAGATCAACTTAAATTGTTTGATAACTTATGATAGCAACATAGTCGAGTAGTCAATTAATCTCTTCCGGTTTAATTGATTGGTAATTGTGTTTACTTGTTTGCTTAAATCGAAAAAGAGATAAAAAAATTCCCCACACTCTATTCCTCCTTCTAGAATGTTTTTTCACGCAATATTGATCGAAAAAACTTTTCCCTTACTCCAAGACACATAGGTTGGCTATACATCATTTAACCTAGCCTACTTATTACACACCAAAATACCATAAATACCCTTACTAATACTGTGTCACTTTAACTCTCACCCTCAATTTGGCGCATATATATCATGCATGATTAACTTGCTACAAAAAAAACCCCAAACCCCAAGCAATTCCCAAACAAAGCTTTAGTGAAGACATCAGTTAGTTGTTCTTCTAAACGAACAAATGGTGTGCAAATCTCCTCTCGAACTATCTTCTCTCGGATGAAATGGAAATCCAATTCGATGTGTTTGGTCCTCTCATAGAATACCAGATTAGATGCAATTTATAACGCTGCTTGGATATCACAATGAAGAGGAATTGGCATATCAACTTTGATTCCAATTTCTTCTAGGAAATACCTCATCCACATCAACTCACTACATGCTCAATATCCATCTTCCGCACATGACCGCACGTGCTACCACTGTTTGCTTCTTACTCTTCCAACTCACTAAGTTTCCTTTCAGGAATGTGCAGTACACCGTAGTAGACTTTCTATCCGACAGTGAGCCAGCCTAATTGGCATCTGAATAGCCTTCAACCCGTGAATGACCATATGGTCTGAACATAACCCCACAGCCTGGGGTCTTCTTCAAGAACCTCAATATTTGGACCACAATATCCTAATGTGGTACCCTCAGTGATTCCAAGAACTGACTAACTGTACTCACAACATACGGTATATCGGGTCTTGTGATAGTTAAGTAGTTAAGTTTACCCACAAGACACCTATACTTCCCTGGGTCTGCTAATAGCTCTTCTTCATCCTTTACTAACTTCACATTCAGATCCATTGGGCTATAGACCAGACGTCCGCAAGTAATCCGATCTCCTGCAATAAATCATGTACATACTTCCACCGACTCAAGAACATGCCTTCTTGCGATCTAGCAACCTCTCTACCAAGAAAATACCGGAGTTTCCCTAGATATTTGTTTTGAAATTGCTTGCCCAAAAACTGATTTAATTTATTTATACCTGCATGATCACTTCCTGTAATAACAATGTCATTTACATAGACAACCAAAAATATATAGCCGCTCTCGGAATGCATATGATATATTGAATGATCTGGCTAGAACTGTTTCAAACCAAATGATCTTACCACATATGAAAACTTACCGAACCATGCCCGTGGAGACTGCTTAAGGCCATATAGTTCCTTTCTTAACTTACATACCAAACATTTCACCCCTTGAGCAACAAACCCGAGAGGTTTTAATATCCTCCTGCAAGTCCCCATTAAGGAAGACATTTTTGACATCAAGCTAAAACAACGGGCAATTATTGTTAATAGCAATGGAAATGAAAATACGAATCGAGGTAATTTTGGAAACTGGAGAAAAGGTCTCTTTATAGTCTACACCATAGATTTGTGTATACCCTTTTGTGACCAGCCTAGCCTTCAACCGATCCACCGATCCATCGGGGAGGAATTTTACTATGTAAACCCACTTTCATCGAACAATATGTGCTTTAGGTGGGGGTAGTACCAAATCCAACATACCATTAGAATGAAAATCATCGACCTCATCTACCATGGCTTGTCTCTATCCAGGGTGATCAAGGGCTTATTTCATGGCTTTAGGAAACCTGTAGTCGACAAGTGGGTGAGAAAGCAAGAATAACTAGGAGACACACGGTCATAGGAAAAAACATTACCAATGCGATTCTTAGTGATACACGTTCGGGTTGCTTTATGTTGGGCAATAGGACACAGATCAGGAGCTTGCATATGAAGATTTGATAAGGACGAGTCATGAGTCAGGGACTGCTTGCGTTGATAGGTTTGAGAAATTAGAGGAAGGAGAACAAGGAGATCAGATTTAAATAGGTAAATTACACTCGGAGGTGGTTTTATTAGGCTTGTGACTAGGAACCGGATCAAAAAGGTTGTATCGGTAAAGCGGTTGGTGTATTATGGGTGTGGACTCATCAAAGGTGACAGCGGCAGACACAAATGACTTACGAAGAATAGGGCTATAACAGCGGTAACCTTTCTGGTTACGAGAGTAACCTAGGAAAACAAATTTGATGGCACGATGATCTAATTTATCATTTCCTGGAGCGAGATTATAATCATAGCACACACAACCAAACACTTTAGGAGGAACAACAAAAGGTGTTGTCTGGGGAAACAAGATGATGAAGGCTGACGAACCTTGAAGATTTTTAGTAGGCAATTGATTAATTAGGTAAAAGGCTGTCAAAACCGCATCACCCCAAAGGTATTTAGGAAAATTCATGTGTAGCATTAGGGTACGAGCAACATCAATGAGGTGACGGTTTTTACAGTTTCCCACCCCATTCTGTTGGGGTGTATAGTTACACAAAGTTTGATGGATGATGCCATTTTTAAATAGATAGTTGGATAAGTCACTTTTGTATTCTCTCGCATTATCTGAATGGATTGTACGGATATGACTTGTAAATTGGGTTTCGACCTTTTTTTGAAATAAATGGAAACAAGACACAAGTTCAATTCTCGATTGCATCAAGTAAACCCACGTCATACGGTAATGATCATCAATAAACATAACAAAATATCTAAAATTATTTGATGGAATATGAAAAGGACCCCAAACATCAGAATAAATAATTTCAAACATAGACTCCCTATAAGAACTACTCATTTTAAAGGAGGAACGAAAATGTGTACTAATATGATACGTTTCACAAGGTAAAGACTCCACAGACCCTATACTTTTGAATTGTTGTTTGAGAATATCCAAAGATGGATGGCCAAGCCGACTATGCCAGTCCATCAGGGAGACATCGCTGTGAAGACCAATAGATGGGCTTTCATCAAGGTAATAGAGACCATTTGTTCATGACCCCTACCAATCATCCTCTTTATATGGAGGTCCTGCAAAACACAACAATTAGGCTTGAAAGTTCTAGAACAATTAAGATCTTTGGTAAGTTTGCTAACAGGTAACATGCTAAATGGAAAATTAGGGATATTGTGTTTGTGAAAGATTGATTGTGGGAGTGATGCTCGTGCTTCCAATACCACTGACTTTGGCCGAACCGCCATTAGCCAGTGTGACAGATTTGTGATTTAAGGGTGTATAATCAGATAAAATTTTAAACAAGCCGGTCATAAGCTCAATAGCTTCGGAATCGATGATCCATGGATTTCAGTCAGACGATATGAGACATGTTGATGGCTGGGTATATTGGAAAAGTCTGGAAAAAGAAGATGAGTTATCTATCTTACCATTCCTATGGTAATCCTCCATGTTTGTTGTTGTCCAATCACCATCAGGTTGGCTGTTTATCTTGGCTTGTGCCGAGCTTCCTCCAGTGGGCCTTCCATGAATGTCCCATCAATTGTCCACCGTGTGATTGTTTCCACCACAATGTTCACACCAAGTAGTACCACGGCCTGATTGGCCACCTCAGTTGCTTCTTCCACCAAGGAAATTCCGACCACCACGGCCACCACCGTGATAGGGTGGGTTTCCCACGTAAGGCTGATTTCCAGCCAACATGGCTGAATTTTCTTCAGTGAACTCCTATTTTTCCATCTTTTCAACACTTCAACCATGCATAGAAACTCTCTAAGCCGAGAGAACACCTCGGGAAGTGTAGGGATACTGTTACCACCGAGAATCTAGGCTTGAACATGTTCGTATTCAGGTTTTACTCCAGATAAAAACCGAATAACATCCATATAGTTTCGTTGCTTCTCCATCTTCATCACATCAGCAGTCAAACATTGATAGAGATTCCTCTCCTCACACACACTCATTACCTGTGAATAATAATCTTCCAAAATCAGTAGACCATTCTTCAACTAAGAGTATTGTTTGCACATATCATAGATCCGGGTGAGATTTTCTGAACCTGAGTACATATGCCTTAACCGAGACCACATATCCTTGGCCGAGTTAATGTACAAAAAATTTGAGCAAATATTTGGATCAATGCTATTCAATAGCAGGGACATAATTTGTGCAACATCCCGTCTCCACGATGCAGCCCTTGGATCGTTGTTTTCCGCTTTATCTTTAGCTAGATGGTGATCTAAAACTCTTCTTTTAATGTTGATTTTAACCAAACAAGACCACAACGTGTAGTTCTTCCCGTTTAATTTAACTGATGTGATTGCCAGAAGGGACGCCGCCAGGAAAAACAGACTGCTTCCGGAATTGACCAAGACATTGGAAGTGTCACTTTTACCAAATATTTTCTATGACACATAACACAGATATTATAGTATAAATAAATGTAAAGTAAATGATTAATAAATCCCAAAATAAATATATTTTGAAATTCATCAACACAAAATACTCAACACAACTTCCTGTAGAAATGTGTTCAACTTCAGATGTGGAAATTGAAATTGAATTATGTTTCTTGTTGAACCAAGAAACAAGTCTATTTCCCAATAATTGACATGTTTCCAATGTGCTTTTTCTATCAACTTTGCATCCAACATAGTCTGAATCTGAACAAGAAATAATCTGGAAACTTCATATTGGATACCAAATTCCAACCTCTTATGTATCCTTCAGATAATCAGAATCTTTTTAGCAGTTGTCATATGACTTTCCTTGGGTTGTGATTGAAATCTTGTACATACTCCCACAACAAAAGATATATCAGGTCTTCTTGCAGTTTTTTAAAGAAGTGATCCAATTAGTCCTTTATACTTCTTTCGATCTACATCTTTACCTTTTTCATCTTTATAAAGCTTCAGACTTGTGCTTATTGGAATTGTTGAGTTCCACTGGTTTCCATATCATACTTATTGATTGAATAGCTTGTGTAATGGCATGATTTATGAAAATACCATCTTTCAGCTGTTTGACGTGAAGTCCCAGAAAGTAGTTCAGCTCTCCCAACATACTCCTCTGAAACTTACTTTTCATCAAAGCTAAGATTTTTTCCAAAAGCCTTTCATCTTCTGATCCAAATATATCATCTACATATATTTGAAATAACATAGTGCCTAATTCATCTTGAATTCTGAAGAATGTTTTGTCAATGGTCTTTTCTTGAATCCATTGCTCACCAAAAATTGAGATAGAGTTTCATACCATGATCTTGGCTCATGTTTGAGTCCATATGGAGCTTTCTTCAATCTGAAAACTTTATCTTCTTGAACTTTTATCTCCAAACATGGTAATTGATAAACATACACTGGTTCTTGCACTTTTAACATCCATTTGATAAACTTTAAAATTCTTGTATGCAATATATGCTAGAAATAGTCTGATTGTTTCCAATCGAGCAACTGGTGCATAAGTCTCATCATAGTCAATGCCTTCAGCTTGAGAATAAAATTTTGAAACTAGTTTGAATTTAATTATTAACAGTAGATCCTTGTTCATCCATCTTATTTTTAAACACACACATGGTTCCAATGATGTTGGCATCATCAAGTTTATCAACAAGTTCTGAAAATTGATTTCTCTCAAACTCATTCAACGCTTCTTGCATTGCAATTATCCAATCATGATCTAAAATTCATTCTTCAATAGTCTTAGGTTCCAGTCGAGATATAAAATAGGTGTGCATAGCTTTAAGATGCCTTCTGGTTCTCACTCATGCTTGTACATCTCCATGCACTTGTTCAGGTAGGTGATATTTCAGCCAACTTAGATCAGGTAGGTCAACTGGTGTTGTGTTATGTGCTTATAGTTCTTATTCTATTGATTGTTGAGTAGATTCCAAACCTAAATCCTTGGTTTCCACAACTTGCCTTTCAACATCAATGAATACCGGAACTGAAATATTCAGTTCATTAGTTTCTTTAGCTAACTCTTCAGTCTTGTCTGAGCTAAAGTGTGGTTCATCAAATACTACATGTATTGATTCTTCCACTAACATTGTTCTCTTATTTAATACTGTGAATGCTTTACTGGTATCATAATATCCCAAGAAAATCCATTCATCGGATTTTGCATCACATGTGTTTAGATGATCTTTTCCATTATTATGAATAAAACATTTTCCTCCAAAAATATGAAAGTATGAAATGTTTAGCTTCCTTCCATTCTATAATTCATAATAGTTCTTTCCATGTTTCTTGTGTATCAAAGATCTATTCTGAGTATAACAAACTATGTTGATTGCTTCAGCCCAAAATATTTTAGGTAAGCTTGCTTCATTTAGCATAGTTCTTCCAACTTCCTTGAGTGTCTCGTTTCTTCTTTTAGCTACACCATTCAGATGTGGTGTCCTAGCGGCTTATAGTTGACATTGAATTCAATTCACTTCACAAAAAGTTCTGATCACTTGATTTAGGAAATCAGTGCCTCTATCAGATCTAATCTTGATAACTGTTACGGTTTTCTCATTCTGAGATCTTTTCATCAGATCTGGTAGTTTCTTCAAGGTTTACTTTTTGCTTGTCTAGAAAGATTTTCTTAGTAACCCTTGAGTAATCATCAACTACAACATGATTATACTTTATCCTCTTATGATTACGGGAACACCTCATTCAAACAAGTCCATGAGTAGTAGTTCCAAAAATCTGCGTGTTGACAGTTTTGATGATTTGATCCCCTTCCTTTTCTGACAAAAGTCACAGATGTTGTCTTTCTTGTATAGATCATCTAAAAGTCCACCCAAAAGATTATTTCTTGCTAGCCGGTTGATTCCTTTAAAATTCATATGATTTTGCTTCTTGTGCCACATCCAACATATTTATGTCTTATACTATACATGTAGACATGTTTCAGAAATAGTTGTGGTCCAATCTACAACATACATGTTATCAACTATTTTTCTTGTAAGCACAATTTTGCCTGAATCATATTTCTTCACTTGACATCCATCTCTGCTGAAGATAATTGTGTTAGGTTTTATGCCCGAAAGACAATTTGTAATTGTTTTATTTAAATAAAAGACAGAATTTATTTCATCTTATTTATTCGCATTAATTGCCAATATTAATACACTACAGAAAAACCTAAGTATATTGATTATGTAATCACATAACTCAGTGTATGGCTATACACACGAGAATTGAGTTTGTGAAATATACTTAAAATTAACTTAGTCCATAGCGTTTATTAATCTGAGTACGGGTCTCTAGATTAATTTGCTAATAATGTGCCCATAACACTTTAGGTGTGACAGTCTTATCCAGACTGTCGGTAATATGGTACCTAATGGGGCATTTATATATGATGATAATCATATAGGGCTGGGCCGATTTGATTTGAGTTCTCGATATAATTCTGTAATCGAGAAGTCTTATTGAATCACAAGATGATCATATATGGATTAATCTCAATCCTGAGGTGATCACAGACAACTGCTTGGACTAGGGTAGGGTTTGATGTGTTAGTAAGGATCACTTCTTAGTATGTGGTCAAACACTTCTCGTTGGCTCTATTCTAGGATAAGTGAGTAATCTGTGTTATCACAGATATGGATTCCATTCCTTCCCTCGGGAAGTAGACAGACGGTTCCCTTATTTGTTAACCCTAGAAACTGATCGATGGGCCCAGTTCATATTATATTAGTTATGAACTAATTGATCACTAGGGGTTAATGGTAAATAAGGGTAATATGTTTCGAGAAGGGTTTACGGAGATATCCCGAATCGAAGTGAACAGTCTATGGGAGATTTATCCGTATGTAATGATTATATCAGTGGACACCTTATGACTCATTGTTGAGTGTAAGTTTATATCTATATTCAGCAGAGTTCAGTTTCGGGTTTATGGTGGTGTAATCCCGGAATTAATAGATTGAATATAATTGTTCAGTCTGACGAATAATTTTATTTAATTTATTGTAGCTACTGAATATGGGTCCATGGTCCCCGGCGTGGCTCCTAACATAGCATATGTTTTCTCGTCCTTTCACCTCAATTAATATTAAATAGTTGGATTGGACTATTTAATTGATATGTGGATTAATTGTTTAGTTGGACTAGATAATTAAATACATGTAAAAGAAATTTTTTAGTGGACTCAGCCCAATGTGTCAAAAATTTCGTGTGGCCCTATACTACCTTGGGTTTTGGCCGAAATTAGTTGTTATTTAATTATTAAGGAATTAGTTTTCTTGGATAATTATTTAACATGTGATTTATCTTTTATTTGTTAATTGATAATTCATGAAATATTAGATAATAATATTATTTATCCTAATTTGTTTGGGATAATTATTTTATTTATCTTTTATTTGAAATAAGGATTTATCTCTTAATTATTAAATCCTTGGAGGACAAGGATTACTCTCCTATATAAAGAGAGTTCTCCAAGCCTTATGACACACATTATTTTTCGAAATATTGGTGAGTATGCTAGCCTTGAATTTTCGGCTAAATACTTGGGGTTTGAGTTTTAGAAAACTTTGGGTTTTCTAAGGTAGCATATCGAGGAGGTCCGGCGGCTTGAAACACCATCCACCTAGTGTTGCTAGGAGACACACGTTGGAAGACTGTGGCTTCTCATCTAGCTTGGATTTTGGATTGACCTTTGTTCTTGGAGTAATTGCACCATAAAAAGGTTGGTAATCTAAACCCCCTCATAGGTTTAGATCTATTATTTTATGTATTTTGGTTGACTAGATCTAGATCTTATACTTTCCACTGCGTAATCGGGTGGATCTATGATTCATCCGGCGATATTACATCCTACAAGTGGTAGCAGAGCCTTTGATCTATCAATCAAAGTATTTAAATTTTAGATCTAGGAGTGAAAAATCATGTATTAGATTTTTTTTATTTCGTTTTTTTTTATGAATTCGAAATATATCATGTTGTATGCTTATGAATGTTGTGGTTGAAGAGATGGATTGGGGTTGGTATTGTTTACCCATAGATCTATTTTGTAGCTCTCTTGTTTAGTAACAATTGAGTATAGGATTTGTATTTTAATTTAATGTCAATCGAATTTTATGTAAAAAATAGCATCTTTGTCGTTTTTTTTTTATATTCCGGGCTCGAAATATGAAGATCTTGAAGAAAAGATGAAGATCAAGGCGAAACCCAAGGTATGAACGAGGAGAAACGGTTAAAAACCTGTTTTTAATTAAAATCTGCTACAGGACTCTCTGCGACGCTGAAAAGCGTCGCTATAAGTCTGTTTTTTTTATAACCCACAGCAAGGGTTTAATTTTTCGGCGGCTGTATGTATTTAATTTAACCTGATTTTTTTTTTATGAAAATCTGCCGTATTGGCAGAAAAAAAAAAATTAAATAAAAAATTTCTCGAGTAATTTTGATACAGCCGCATATAAAAAAAAATTAATTAAAAAGGTTTTAATTATAACAAATTGGATTTATTTAATTTAAAAGCCTTTCTCCTCTCAGGTGTTCGTGGTTCGTGATCTGGCGGTTCGAGCTCAAGATTCGAAGTTCAAGACTCGAAGATTAGATTAAGTTTTTACTTTTCCTTAGAAAATAGGTTAGTCGGGGGTACCAACGGTCCATCTCGGTGTTTATTTTTCCGTTATTTTTTTTCGTGTATGATCGAAAATTGTATGATATAACCGAAAATTGCCATGACATGCATCTTCATGATTCCACTCCAATGCATACACGTAGATATTTAATTTCGAATTAAATTAGGCGTGTATAACTCGATTAATTAGTTAACATACTTGTTTTTAATTAATATGTGGTAGTTAATTAAAATTAAGTAACTAATTATAAAAACCGAGGACCCGGGTTTTGTCAATCGTTACGATTTTAGTGATGGATTCTCGGTGAATCCCACTTAGATAAATCATTGAGTTTTTCGGTGATGGCTTCTCAGTGAACCCACCTTAAACAGAAACGAGATTACGCTTTGGGTGACAATTTAGAAATCGGAAAATCTTAGTACATGGGTTCGGAAATAGTCTAACCATGGTTGGGCGAGTTCAACCGAGCTTCGGCTCAATCGACTTCCCTCTATGTGTGATGTACGATATAGTAATTCGACAAGACTTAGTATAGCCGATAAGCCTTCGGGCTAAACAGGGCTTCTCTTGCCGGATTAGCCTGGACTGTCACATATGTTCCAACGAATAAGACGGCGTAGGCTTGCCTACATAACCGACCCTGTTTGGAGTACTTTGATTTATTGTTTCTTATTGTCAAGACCGAAACCGTAATTAGTAAACTCACCACTTTTTCAAATTATTGAGTGGGAGCGGGGAAAGTGACAGCCAACCCCACAGCCTCTACTATAAATGCAAGCACGTGAGAGAAGGGTGACGTCTCGAGCCGCTTTGATTCCGGCCCCCTGCGGGTGGTGTTCACCCCTATCAAAATTCAAGGCTTGGTTTCCGAAAGGATAGGATTTCGGGTACTTGTTGAGTCACTGACCGACCATGCGGCGGCACACTCGGGGCGTACTTTGAGATCTGATATAGTAGGTCCCACTCTTTATGGATATTTTCGAAATATCTAGGCTAGAAAAAGAAAAGTAATCAATGATTAAGGCCCGGGATGTATGATTCCCGTGAGATGTTCGATTCTCGAAGCTTAACCATTGAGAGAGATTGTCTCAGTTTAATCGTCACCTCTTTGACTGACCCTGCGGCGGCACTGAGGTGTGAGATTAAAATCCTTGGAATGGTAGGATAGACTTTAACTAAAGTTTATTATTCCTAAAATAAAATTTATCGTAGTGTATATTTGATTAAATTTCTGTCATTTTATTTACAGCAACATGTCTTCGCAAATTCAAACTTTACTGAACGATAAGCTAAATGGCGACAATTTTACTAAGTGGAAAAGTAACGTAAACGTGGTGCTCATATTTGAGAATGCGCAATTTGTTTTGACTGAGGAGTGCCCTGTTATTCCCCCACATAATCCGCCTAAACGCATTTGCGATCAACATAAAAAATGGACAGAGGCGAATAATAAGGCAAGAGGCATCTTCTTAGCCTCAGTGTCGGAGGTCATTCGGACCAAAATTGAGGGTTTTAATACTTCACAAGCAATTATGTAGCATTTGACCACCATGTTTGGCGAACCGTCTGATCAAGCAAGACACGAAGCCATGAGGAAGGCTGTCAATGCCAAGATGAGGCGGGGTCAGTCGGTTACTGGTCATGTGATGAACATGATTAGTTACTTTACTGAAGCAGAAACTCATGGTGCGACTATAGACGATACTACCCAAGTGTCCGTGATTCTCGAATCTTTGACACCTGATTTCCTAACGTTCAGGACTAACTACGTCATGACTAAGACTCGTCTTTCCATGACGGAGCTGATCAATGAACTTCAATTCTTTGAGGGTCTTTCTACGAAAGATAAAATCCAAGAGCAGGAAAAGAAGGCTGAGGCCAATATGGTCGTAGCCAAGGCGTCTAAGTCTAACCAGCAGGGTAAGCCAAAGAATAAGAAACAAACTACGACGGCGCCTAAACCTATGAAGAAGAAGGCTAAGCCGAATGCACCATCCAAGCCCAAGGGCAAGTGTTTTTACTGCAATGATAGGGCACTAGCGTCATCACTGCCCCGTATATCTCAAAGATGTAAAGGATGGGAAGGTTAAGGGTAGCAATGGGAAAGATAAGAAAGGTAATCCAGAATTACTTGAATTGGAATCTTTTAATGTAACTAAAGATGTATCAATTTGGATACTAGATACTGGAGCTACTAACCATGTATGTTCTTCTTTGCAGATCCTTAGTTCTTTCAGGTGCTAGAGGAAGGAGCTCAAGTTATGAGAGTCGGCACCGGGGCATTAGTTTCAGCAAAAGTAGTGGGAGCTGCGGTTTTACATTTTGGAAATAAAGTTTTACATTTAGACAATGTTTATTTCATTCCGAATTTTCAGAGAAATTTAATTTCGTATTCTGCTTTGAATGACCAGTTGTACTCTATTTCTTTTATGAATGATGAGTTTACTATTTCAAAGAATGGTTTTAATTTGTGTACTATTGTATTAGAAAACGGATTATATTTCATTAAACCTACGCAAGCTCCCCTGTTAAACACTGAAATGTTTAAAGTAGCGCATCAAAAATCTACTAAAAGGCAGAAAATTTCTCATAAAGAAGATAGTACATATCTTTGGCACCTTAGGCTAGGTCACATTTCCTTGGAAAGAATCAAACGACTGGATAAGGGTGATTCCTTAAAAGAGTTCGTCCCTTCTCGTCAAAAGGGAATAGGGCCAAAGAACCTCTAGAGTTAGTACATTCAGACCTTTGTGGTCCGATGAATGTGCAAGCTAGAGGCGGATTCTAGTATTTTGTTACTTTCATCGACGATTACTCGAGGTTCATATATGTTTATCTGCTGCGTCGAAAATCCGAGACTTTTGGCAAGTTTAAGGAATTTCAGGCAGAAGCCTAAAGGCAGTTAGACAAGTCTTTGAAATGCCTTTGCTCTGATCGCGGAGGAGAGTACTTAGATACTGAATTCATTGACTAACTACTTGAACATGGGATCTGTTCCCATCGTTCTGTGCCTAGGACACCTCAGAAAAATGGAGTTGCTGAAAGGAGAAATAGAACATTGATTGACATGGTCAGATCGATGATGAGCTACGCCTCGCTAACGATATCTTTTTGGGGATATACTCTAGAAGCAGCGGTACACATATTGAATGTAGTTCCGTCTAAGTCAGTCAGTAAGACACCCTTGGAACTTTGGAAGGGACGTGGCGAAAGCATACGTCACTTTCGAATTTGGGGTTGTCATACACATATACTAGTTGACAAGACTACGAAGCTACAAAAGCGTATGAAAGTATGTATGTTTGTTGGGTACCCCAAGGTAACACATGGAGGTCTGTTTTACGATCTGTAAGATAACAAGGTGATAGTGTCTACTAACGCCACATTTTTTGAAGATCAATATATTACCGACTTCAAGCCTTGAAGTAAAGTCGTACTTGAAGAGTTACTTTCTGACGAGGTCAGACCACAAGTGCAACCTAGTGTCACTGTAGACAACACTACGAATGCAACAGTCACCCCTAATCCTAATCCACCCAGATGTACTGAGAGAGTGGTTCGGCCACCAAATCAGTATGGACAATCAGAGGCGAACGTAGCCGTCTCTGATGGTGTGGAAGATGATCCAGTTTCTTTTCGCAAGGCCATGGATGATCATGACAAGGATCAATGGGTTGACGCGATGAATCAAGAGATAGAGTCAATGTACTCTAACTCTGTCTGGAAACTTGTAGATTGCCCCGAAGAGGTAAAACCCATAGGGAGCAAGCGCTCTACAAGAGGAAGCGAGGAGTTGATGGTAAGTTGCAAACCTTTAAAGCATGGCTTGTTGCTAAGGGCTACACACAGAGAGAGGGTATAGACTACGAAGAGACCTTCTCCCCTGTGGCCATGCTTAAATCCATCCAGATGCTCCTTTCTATTGCTGCATGCCTAGATTATGAAATCGGCAAATGGATGTCAAGACAAATAAGCTTTAACGGCTTTCTCGACGAGGAAATCTATATCAAAGAAACTGTAAGGATACATCGAGGAAGGCCAAGAGCATAAAGTGTGCAAGTTGCTAGAGATCCATTTATGGGTTGAAGCAAGCATCTCGGTCTTAGAATCATAGATTTGATGACACCATTAAGTCATATGATTTCGAACAAAAACCTGATGAACCTTGTGTATACAAGAAAGTCATTAAGGATAAGGTTGCGTTTCTAGTGTTGTACGTAGATGACATTCTCTTAATTGGAAACGATAATGGGATGTTATCGGACGTTAAAATTTGGTTGGCCAGCCAATTCCAAATGAAAGATTTGGGAGAGGCTAATTATGTTCTCGGGATCCAATTTATATGGGATCATAAGAACAAGATGTTAGCTCTTTCACAAGCCACTTACATTAATAAGGTGATGGCTAGATATAGCATGACAGATGTAAAGAGTGGTTACCTACCAACTCGTCACGGCGTCCATCTCTCTAAGACTCAGAGTCCTCAGACTCCTGAGGAAACAGAGGCTATAGAAAGAGTGCCTTATGCTTCGGCTGTAGGTAGTCTAATGTACGCTATGTTGTGCACTAGACCTGACATCTGTTATGGCGTTGGACTCGTCAGTCGTTATCAGTCGAATCCAGGCAATGAGCATTGGATTGCAGTAAAGAACCTCTTAAAGTACTTGAAGAGGACTAGGAATTATATGCTGGTATATTCGGGTGTCAACCTGGATGTATAAGGGTACACTGACTCTGACTTCCAGTCAGATCGAGATGATTTCAAATCTACCTCAGGCTCAGTGTTTACCATTGGTGACGATGCAGTCATTTGGAGAAGCATCAAGCAATCCAGCACGGCTGATTCTACTATGAAAGCTGAATACATAGCGGCCTGTGAGGCGGCTAAGGAAGCAGTTTGGCTGAAGAAGTTCCTGAGTGGTTTAGGAGTCTCTCCAAATCACAACGATCTGATACCACTCTATTGTGACAACAATGGGGCAGTATCAAACTCGAAGGAACCCCGTAGTCACCGCAAGTCGAAGCATATCGAGCGAAAGTGCCATTTAATCAGAGAGATTGTACAAAGAGGAGACATTTCCGTCAAGAAAATCGCCTCTGCTGACAACCCCACTGATCCTTTCACCAAGACATTGCCGTTAGAAGTCTTCAACCGGCACTTGGAGACTATTGGTATTAGGGACATGACTTATTTGCTTTAGAGCAAGTGGGAGTTGTATTGCTGTAATATAGATATAGGGTGTGCGCTAAAACAATTAATCCACTTGCCTTTCGTGCAAGTGGGAAATTGTTTGGATATATGCCCGAAAGACAATTTGTAATTGTTTTATTTAAATAAATGACAGAATTTATTTCATCTTTTTATTCGCATTAATTGCCAATATGAATACACTATAGAAAACCCTAAGTATATTGATTATGTAATCACATAACTCAGTGTATGGCCATACACACGAGGATTGAGTTTGTGAAATATACTTAAAATTAACTTAGTCCGTAGCGTTTATTAATCTGAGTACGGGTCTCTAGATTAATTTGCTAATAATTCACCCAGAACACTTTAGGTGTGACAGTCTTATCCGGACTGCCGGTAATAGGGTACCTAATGGGGCATTTATATATGATGATAATCATATAGGGCTGGACCGATTTGATTTGAGTTCTCGATATAATTTCGTAATCGAGAAGTCTTATCGAATCAAAAGATGATCATATATGGATTAATCTCAATCCTGAGGTGATCACAGACAACTGCTTGGGCTAGGGTAGGGTTTGATGTGTTAGTAAGGATCACTTCTTAGTATGTGGTCCAACACTTCTCGTTGGCTCTATTCTATGATGAGTGAGTAGTCTGTGCTATCACAGATATGGAATCCATTCCTTCTCTCGGGAAGTAGACAGACAGTTCCCTTATTTGTTAACCCTAGAAACTGATCGACGGGCCCAGTTCATATTATATTAGTTATGAACTAATTGATCACTAGAGGTTAATGGTAAATAAGGATAATATGTTCCGAGAAGGGTTTACAGAGATATCCCGAATCGAAGTGAACAGTCTATGGAGGATTTATCCGTATGTAATGATTATATCAGTGGACACCTTATGACTCATAGTTGAGTGTAAGTTTATATCTATATTCAAAGAGAGTTCGATTTGGGTTTATGGTGGTGTAATCCCGAATTAATAGATTGAATATAATTGTTCGGTCTGACGAATAATTTTATTTTATTTATTGTAGCTACTGAATATGGGTCCATGGTCCCCGACGTGGCTCCTAACATAGCATATGTTTTCTCGTCGTTTCACCTCAATTAATATTAAATAGTTGGATTGGACTATTTAATTGATATGTGGATTAATTGTTTAGTTGGACTAGATAATTAAATACATGGAAAAGAAATTTTTTCGTGGACTCGGCCCAATGTGTCAAAATTTTTGTGTGGCCCTATACTACCTTGGGTTATGGCCGAAATTAGTTGTTATTTAATTATTAAGGAATTAGTTTTCTTGGATAATTATTTAACATGTGATTTATCTTTTATTTGTTAATTGATAATTCATGAAATATTAGATAATAATATTATTTATCCTAATTTGTTTGGGATAATTATTTTATTTATCTTTTATTTGAAATAAGGATTAATCTAATAATTATCTCTTAATTATTAAATCCTTGGAGGACAATGATTACTCTCCTATATAAAGAGAGTTCTCCCAAGCCTTATGACACACATTATTTTTCGAAATATTGGTGAGTATTCTAGCCTTGAATTTTCGGCTAAATACTTGGGGTTTGAGTTTTAGAAAACTTCAGGATTTCTAAGGTAGCATATCGAGGAGGTCCGGCGTCTTGAAACACCATCCACCTGGTGTTGCTAGGAGACACACGTTGGAAGACTGTGGCTTCTCATCTAGCTTGGATTTTGGATTGACCTTTGTTCTTGGAGTAATTGCACCATAAAAAGGTTGGTAATCTAAACCCCCCTCGTAGGTTTAGATCTACTATTTTATGTATTTTGGTTGACTAGATCTAGATCTTATACTTTCCGCTGCGTAATCGGGTGGATCTATGATCCATCCGGCAATATTACATCCTACAAATTGTTGATTCATTTATCATAAAATTGACTCGTGCTGAGAATATTGTCTTTCAATCCTTCAACATAAGTCACATCATGAATTGTTAGTCCATTTATGTTGATGACTCTATTTCCTTTGGTCAATCATGGTTTTTCTTTTCCTCCAAAATTAACCTTGGGTCCATCTTTAGCTGCGAAATCTTCAAGGCAGTGCTTGTGTCCTGTCAATGTGTCTGGAACATCCACTGTCAACGTACCAGACACCCTGCAATCATATATTATACTTATTTAGATACCCAAATCTATTTGGGTCCATGCTGGTCAGTTCCAAAGTTCACTGTAAGTCTATAACCATAAGATCTTCTTCTTGGTGGATTGAACTTATCACCCTCATATGTGAAATGAACAAAATTCTTATTCTTGACTTGATAAGCATGTATGTTCACATATGTTCTCTGGCTTTTTAGAATATACTTATGCATGTTGCACTGTCCATTGTTAGGATCAACTTTGTTCACTTTGCTTTTTCTTGTTAACATAAGCATATCTGTTCAAGGACTGTTTGTTAACATGATCAGCTCTTTTGAATGCAGATGGTCTAACAACTAGAATAGCCAGATTCCAATTATCATCAATAGGGTATAATCTGCCTTTCCCCCATAATTTTAGTAGTCCTTGAATAATTTCCATTCTTAGCTTTGCTACTATCGATTGATTTGTTCGTATTCTTTGTTGATTTCTTATCATCTCTGGCATGTTCAGTTGACTTCCCAGTCTTGGTTCTAGGTTCAGCTCTAACTTTAGCTCCAGCTTTTAAATTCAATAGATTTTCATATCCTAGAACAGATCTATCTCTTGGTCGTTTTTTTCAAGTTTGAAAACAAATGTACGAGTTGAATTTGTGTTAGGTTCAGATGTGACCCAACCAGTGAAATACACTATCTATGATATTGGGATTGAGGAGAATGCTATTGGGCTTGAAGAAGTTAATTCGAAGTCTTTTATTTAATTTTGGTATTAATAAATCGAGCCCATCTATTTTGGGCGCCACTTTTCATTATTTTTTGTTTTATTGGACTTATTTTTATGTTATGTCATTAGTTCTTTATTCATAATGTCATGTGGGCCTAAGTGACTCAAGGAAAAGCCCATTAAGGCTTATAGGCTAAACTTACTTGGGAAATTATAACACATTGCTTAGTTAGAGTTTTTACTTGGAGATTGTAGGCTATATAAAGACATCTAGTATTCTTGTACAAACAGTTAAACATTTTGAGTGAAAATTTTATTAAGTTTTTTTGACTTGTTGATCACTTGCGAGTGAGCATCTCTTCGTTGTAGAGTCCCGTCTTTTTAACAACTTATCAGCGTCTTGAGCAAGCGTTGTGGTGTTCTTGCCAACGTTTTTAGATTGGATTATCTAAGTTCGTTGTTTCGAGCTCGTTTATTGATTTCTTTAAAAGGTCCTAGGCAACATTCGGTCCTGATTTTGTATCATTTGGTATCAAAGCTTTGGTTGACTAAAGGTAATCAAATATCCCTTTCCGTTTCTTGTTTTTTTTCCTTCTTTGAATTCTTTTTTTCAAAAAAAAAAAAAACAATCGTCTTCAATCATCTTGATCAAGAACCCTAATTCTGCATCATCTCTTATTTTGTGATCTGACACATGTATTTATAACAGTTCGTTTTATACCTTATACACCTCCGAAAATTCTTAATTTTTTACCACGCCTAAAAAACATCCTGATCTACATTTTGTATCTTTACATAAAATCTAAAGTCGAAGTCTATCTTGCCGAAAAATGTAGATCAATGCAAACCATCTGTCGAGAAATACTGCAGCAGTAAATTGTCGTTAGAATTAGGTTTCAGTGAGTTAGATGACTCTGAATTACCTGAAATTTTATGGTGTTATGTAAAATTGTCTGCTCTACAACTTGCATCCTTTGAGTTGTTACTGATTCGTAATAGGTTGATCACAAAATTCAAATTCATCCACTGTTATCATTCTGGAAATTCTTGACAGATTGATGCAATTGTAGAAAAACAGTTGTTTGGTCAATTTAAATTCATCCAAAAATTTTGATATTTGAGTTTAATCTGGATAACTCATTAATCTACAAGTGTTGTTTTCATTTCAAGGTTGATTTCAATACCATTTGGGCTGCAATTTTCAATAAGTGCAGGACGGAATTCAAGATTGTTTCTTGTTCTTGTCTCCTCTAAGATTCCAAATGTCTAAGAAGTGTTTATTCCTTGGAATTATAGGGATTCGGAAGCCAAAGAATATTGTGAATCGATAAAGAAGAAATCGTGGAGAAAATATCCAACTTTTCTGTTTCAAAATGAGACAAAAGAAATGTTTGACAAGAGAACTTCCCCGATTGGACTTATTTTAACAAGGCCATCATCTAACCATAAACCAATTCGAACTCGAGATATCTATTGCCTTGTGTGTATAGGAAGATGAATGCCCTAATTTAAAGCATCAAGCTGAAAGTCTACTTGAAGAGCTTCCCGAGGATGATAAAGTGAACAGTAAAACCGTGGAGAAAATAGTTGAGGAGGAAGAGGAATGTGAAATCATTTGTCCTCCAAAACCAATGGGAAATTTTTGGGGGAAGTAAGTGAAGAGGAATTTGTGGAAACAATCAAAGGGGAAAATGAGAGTGTAGTAAAGATGGGAGATGAAAATAATCCTAAATTTGTGGATGAGAAAGTGGAGGAAGAGATGGAGGAACCGGATTCACTAAGAAATTGTTCGAGCTATGTTTTATCTTCATTGAAGATACATTATGATCATAAACTTCAGGGGGAAATCGGATTATTGGATACATCCAATGCATCCCCTAGAGTGTCTTTGGATTTTCTTAATCTAGATCATATTGGTGGCAAGCCGGAAAACACTTTCATTGATCGATTCGGTGAACATGTTGATGCCTCTCCGTATAGGAATTGCTATGAATATTTTGCTACTTTCCATGGCTTCATCCATATTTCTGTCACGACGGGTGACTTCTCTAATTTTTCATTGGTGAAGCATGGATTGCCATATCACAATGTCATTCATTTGAAGTTGTCTGAATGCATTATATTTGATCCCGGCATATCATTGGTGTTTTTTGTGGGTTCTCTGGATGTTGTGCATATTGATCAGCTCTATGACGTCCTTTTGATTCGAGGATGAATCATTTCCAACCTGGACGGAATGATGTGATCCAGCCTAAGAAGATTGAAGATCAGCCCGTGAAATGAACCATCTATGATATTGGGCTTCAAGAGAATGCTATCGGGCTTGAAGGAGTTAATTAGAAGTCTTTTATTTAAGTTTGGTATTAATAAGGCTAGCCCATCTATTTTGGGAGCCACTTTTCATTAGTTTTAGTATTATTGTACTTATTTTTATGTTTTGTCATTAGTACTTTATTAATAAGTGTCATGTGGGCCTAAGCGACTCAAGAAAAAGCCCAATAAGGCTTTTAGGCGGAATTTACATGGGAAATTATCACACATTGATTAGTTTGAGTTTTTACTTGGAGATTGTAGCTTATATAAAGGAATATAGGCATTCTTATACTAAAAGTTAAACATTTTGAATGAAAATTTTATTAAGTCCTTTTGACTTCTTGATCACTTGCGAGTGATGATCTCTTCGTTGTAGAGTTCGACCCTTTTAAGAACTTATTAAAGCCTTGAGCATGCATTGTAGCATTCTTTCCAACGTTCTTAGATTGGATTATCTAAGTTCGTTGTTACAAGCTCGTTAATTGATTCCTTTCGAAGGTCCTAGGCAATCTTCGTTCGTGATTCATATAAGTTTAGCTTCGGTTGTGTTAGTGACCGGTTCAACTGAGTTCTTTCCAGATTCAGCTTTATGACCTGACTTGTCAATATTGATAGAATTCAGTTCAGATTTAAGTATTTGAACTTAAAATTCAAGTTCTTCTTTTTCAGACTTAACAATCTTATAGCTTGTCTGGATTTCTTCAAACTCACTAAGCAGATTCTTAAATGTGTCACTTAAATTCAAGTTTTTTAGCTTAGAACTGGCAGTACTAGAACAAGAACTTGATGCAAATGAGTGACTAGATTTAGAACTTAATACCTCAGTATCATCTTCTACAACAATGAAACACATAGATTTTAATGATTTATCATCAGTTGATTCTAAAGCCGAGCTCTCATAATAACTAGAGCTGGTGGCCGAACTTTCTTTAGCTTCTAGTTCTCTTCTGCTCTTCTTTTTCTTATCAGTTGACTTATGCCTCTTTTCAGCCTTGTATTTCTTTCTGTCCTCATCCTTATGCCTTCTGACCAATGGTTTTGGACAATCAGCTTTGAAATGTGTAAGTTTTTTGCAGTTGTAGCAGAGATACTCATAATATTTTCTTCAATTGTTCTTATTTTTGTATTTATCATCTTTGGTAGATATTCTGGTTGACTCATCTCTCTTCTGGACATTAACAAATTTGGAGAACTTCTTGAACTGCTTCATCATTAAAGCCATTTATTCCTCCATCTTGTTAGTGTTATTGGTGTTGCTACTGGCTGGTTCAAGTGACTTATGAGATGTTTGTTGGGGTGTAACAAGGCCTGACACTTTTTGTGTGTCATTCTTCACTGAGTCATGATTCTTTAAATTGGACTCATAAGCTTTTAGATCTAAAAAGAGTCTGAAAGTATCTGTTTTATTCAGGTTCCTTGATTCCCCCATTGATGTGGTCTTCATCGACCATTCTTCTAGTAATCCCTTCTAGGTGTAGGATTTACCAAGCATATTCAGTTCATCCATAACAGCAATAAACAATGATCCCGTTTGAACAATGGTTTTTTTATCATCATCTTGAAAGTCTTAAACTTTTGAGTTTCCACTGTCAGTTTGTTTTCCTCTATGGCTTCAATACCTTCACTAACTAGAATCAATTTATCATAGATCTCCTATGATGTTTTGCATTCCTTGATCTTCAGAAACATGGAATTGCAAAGTTCTTAAGATCATATCATTGTCCACATTATCCATATTAGCTCTTTTTCTATCATCTGAAGTCCAATGTGCCTTTTCTTTCTCAACATATATTTGTTCACCAACCATGGTAACATTTTTGTTCAGCTTCATGATCTTGATGGGTCCTTTTGTAATGACATCTATCATTTCTTCATGTGTTGCTACAAGTTGTGCATGCATCCGTATTTTCCACTCATCAAATTCATGAATTGAAAAAGTATAAATCCTGGTGACAAGATGTTGTGCATCCATTATGCAAGGCTTTTTCTTCATAAAATAGATTTTGAATACTAAATCTTCCAAAATTATATCAAGATCTAAGTTTCAGCAAATGATACTGATTGTTAGAAACACTTCTCTGATACCAATTGTTGGTTACTTAAAAAGGCTTGAACAAGTACAGAAGGGGTGAATGAACTTGTTAACTTTAATTTTTTAACTAAACTGAATGTAGATGAATTGAATTAAGCTGAGTTCTATGCATGGAAAAAGCCTTGTATGAAAATTGTTTTTCCAATTTAGGTGAGTTGCCTAGTGTAATGCAGATTCAGGTGTGTTAAACTACACACCTGAAAATAATTTTAGAATTGTAAAGTGCTGGAAAGTAAATAACATAAAGTAAAAGACACAGAGCAATTTGTTTATGGAAGTTCGAGGTGGTGTAATCCGATATGTCTCCCATTCTCTTGTGATATTGGATGGATTCATTGACGTCTTTTACACAGTTAGAAAAGTGATTGATTGTCCCTGACTGAATCCTTAGCTTCACAATCTGAACTGTCAGTCCCTGACAACTTCACTCATCTGCTTCACTGGAATAGCTCTGCTTTTCCTTTGAAGTTATATTTCTACAATATCTCATCTACAAACTCAGCTCATTCCCAGATACCCTGATTCATCTGCTTCATTCCTTCACACCATCAAGTGCTTCACCGATCTTCTATCCTTTACAACTGCTCAGCTGTTTCACAGATTCAAGAACTTTGTGAAATCAAAGTGTTGTAATTTTTAATCCTTAGATTCTTTGAGATTTAACTGGATGTAAGCTTGTAATATCAATGCTCTTTTTTTGAGGGAAATATCAATGCTCTTTATTCAAGGATTTCTATTGGATTGATACTTTGAATATTTGAATGTTGCAGCACTTGAATATATGGATGTTTCTTTGAATGCCTTAGGAAATTTTCAAAGTTTTCTTGAGTAAGGATTTCAGCAGAGTAACAACTTGCTTTTTGTTACTTCGTAAAATTCTTCTTGTTTGTTGTTCATGCGTCCACTATTTATAGTTTTGAGATCCCAGCATTGAAATTCAAATTAGCTCATTTGAATAATAGCCGTATTTGCATAATCCCTAATTATTCTCTGAAATTCCTAAAAATCCGTTCTGATTGCAGCGTACATTGTCCTTCTGACAATGACATACAGTCATCCAATGGAATTTCCTTACATTATGTGGCCTGATTCTGTCCTCCAAAATTTATTCTTGTCCATTGATTTTAAATTGATCATTCGCTCCAAAATCATCTACATCTTGAATAATTTCATTGAATTAAAATTTCAAGATATTTTCTAAGACTTGTACTTTTCAGCTTCAATTTTTTTCATCTCATCTGAATTGCTTCACTACTAAATTCTTCAATTCTGATTCTAGTCTACTAAATTTACCTTCTCGTCTAAATTGTCTAATCAGATGAACGTGTCTTCACATGTGAATAAAAGCTCTACTGAATCATGATTCAATGTCTTTGAATTTACTTAATATCTCTGATATTTTCTTGTGAGATCAGAGTACACCATTTTTGTCACATGCTTGAAGTTTACATCACATTCACAACTTCAAGCCTTCATAACAAGACTTATAAAGTTATTTCAAGCCATCACAGACTTACTTGAAGATAACTTTACAATCTTGATGTTTAGTCTTTTCATTTGAGTCTGAAACCTCGGTCTTTCAAATCTTCAGCCTTCAATCTTCAGCTCTGGTCTTCAGTCTCTACTGAATTAGCGTAAAAGATTCTTCACTGGCCTATTCTAATAAAAACCTATCAGATGATGATTATAGTGCTTGTGTGATTAACCTATACAATATTAGATTCTACTGAAGACCTATACAAGTAACTCTAGACAACTTTTTGCTTGCATTTATAACATCTGGAATGTCCTTCATCAAAACTACAAAATTCTTGTGCTGGTTGTTAGGATCAAGTGCTTATCGTTGTACTAAAACTAATTGGTGAGGGTAAATGTGCTACTATATTTCCTTATACACCGCACACATTTTCAGCTCCTTGGTTGAACCTTGCTTACAGGAGGGCAGACATTATTGCTGGTAACCCTAACAATTCCACCCAAAACTTGTCAAGCGTAGCTGCAAAGCATGCTATCATCGGGATTTGAACCGCTACCATACCAGATACCAGTTGTTAGGATCAAGAGCTTACCGTTGTACTAAAACCAATTGGTGATACTAAAGGTGTTACTCTATTTCCTTATACGCCGCATACATTTTCAGCACCTTAGCTGAACCCACTTACGCATGTGGAGGCAGGACTGGTGGAAACCCCAACAAAGTACAGGAATACGGACATGATTATGTGTTTTTTGGGTAACTATAATATTGATTTTAAAGTACTTTTTTGTTTTCTAGATACTTTTCTATACATTGTTTTATGCATTTTGGTTACGATTAATGGATATATGATCGGAGTTCGATGTTGTTATGGCCTTTAGATGCCCACGTATGTTAGTTATGGACTTTTACATGAAATCTATGTGTTTTATGTGCTCCTACTTGTGTTAAGATACGGTCTAGTTAGCTATCCTGTAATGTACTATAAGGATCACCATAAGTTTTAAGTCCCGTGTCGAAGGTAGGATTGGCCATGCGAACCATGTCATTCTTAAGACGACGATTTTAAGTCTCGTGGGTTTTAAGTCATGTGGTTGGAGGTATGGTTAGTAATATTTTCCGTGTTTCCCAAAGCCATCATGTTAAGTAAGTAAGAAACATGAACATGATAAACAAGACACGTATATGTTATGGTTTAGTAGACAATTAAAGTATGGGTTAGTACTGTTGGACTTATTTTAAGTTTTAATGATGAGTGCCAGACTAGCTGTTATAGAGCAAAGGCAAAAAGATGTCTAGATCAAATGTATAGGTTTATTAGAGTTGGATCTTTGTATAGGTTTGATCAAACAAGCATTGTAAGGAGGTCAGCTGACTTTATCAGCAGACCTGTCTAGGTCAGTAAGGTAACTAGGTCAGTAGACTAGTTAGGAACCTGCTGAAGACTGAAGGCTGAGGGTTCAAACTCAGTTATTGAAGGCTACGGGATCAAACTTAGTATTTAAAATCAAGGATATGGAATCAGAATTTAGGAAAGTATGTGATGACCTAAACTGATTACATATACCTTGTGTACAAGGTCTAAGTTCCATATGTTAAGTGGTGTTTGGAACTTAGTTATGTTCAAATTGGTGTACTCAAACGTCACAATAAAAAGTTAGATAGAAGACAGTCAGCTGAAGTGTTTTATAAACACAGCAGACTTGAACAAGCTGACTGACATGTATTTCAGCAGACTAACATACACAGGCATCTGCTGAATGCAAATCTCGATTTAATAAAATGTTACATTTGAAGATTACAAGGATAAGGATGGATTACAAGCCTTGATATTGTCAACAAATCAATGGTCAAGATTAAAAGAACATTGGAAAGATTCAAAGGATTAACCAATGGACACAAGTCAAAGGGTGGACAGAATGAACACTGTCAAAAAGTAAACTGACAGTGTCAGTACTATGTACAGGGACATAAAGCAAGTCAAGATGGGGACAAATCTGAAATGGCTATGTTTGAATTTTAAACATAAGTCACAGGATTCTCACCTATAAATAGAAGACTCCTGATTCAGATAAAAGTGATGAAAAATAACAATCTATTCTAAGCTATCAAGATTCTTATCAAGAAAATCACCCTTCTGACTCACACAGAACTTAAAGCTACTGATCCAGAAAAGTCTTCAAGTGTAACCTGCTATCAAGTTACATCAGGTTCATACCCTAGAAGACTTCAAGTTGCTGATCATTTCATCCTGATCAAGCTGCTGACTGTTGAATCATTTACTTGATTCAAACTTTCTTTTACAAGAAACCTGCTGAAGACAGAGAAGCACTTAGGTGTTAAGAACTGTTGTTTGTGGTGGAGCTGGTGAAGAGGCAATCCTACCCTTCAAGGACCAGTGGAATATTTTGAAGCAGCAATCCTACCTGTTTCAAATATCCAGTTTGTGAAGCCATAGCTATTGGTGACGGACAGACATCTAAGGGATTTTTGTAACTGCAACCTCAAAGATCTCTAGTGAATTTCATCCAACATCACAGGAGAAGAGTGGACTGACAGGATTACACCACCTGGAACCACTATAAAATCTGCCTACTTACTTTCTACATTTAGTATACTAACCACATCAACCTACTGAAACTAGCAACTGAATCACACACTTACACTACTGAGTATCTAATACTTAGTATCATATTTAAACAACAAGTAATAAGGCTTAATTTGAATATATTCCGCTACAACAAATTCAGTAATATCTATTGTCAGCAAACTACTGAGCAGTCAGCAGGCTACTGACCTTGCTGAGTTTGTTAACTCCAAAAGTTTTAAGTGTTAAGTTTATTCACCCCCCTAAACTTAACCAAGGCCTTTTCAAGGGACCAACAATTGGTATCGGAGCGATTGCTTCGCTCAAGTAATCCTACTTGTTGTGCTTGTGAAAATACTTTGAAAACTTTTTCAAGTTTCTGATTTTCAAAGCTTTGCATCATGGATAACATCCAGTATGCTAGAACTATGTTGATGTGTTCCTTAGATCATTTTGATGAGTATAAACGTCGTGTGCAGGCTTTCCTAGCTGCAACACATGATGAAATGATGGATGTGCTGACTGATGGACCACTGGAGATCACAAAAGCTATAACTGTGGATGGTCAAACTCAGTATGTTCCAAAGCCAAAAAGAGAGTGGAATGCTGAAGATAGAAAAAGAGCAAACCTCAACAATATTTCTATTGATATCATACTCAGAACCTTGGATAGCAATACGTACATGAAAATGAAGGATTGCAAGACTGCAAAGGAACTTTGGAATAAGTTACAACTAATCTGTGAAGGCACTGATGCTATCATGAAAAACAAGATCAGTGTAGCCAAAAAGAAGTTTCAAGATTTCAAAATGAAACCAAATGAAACTATTGAACAAATGGGGTCAAGATTCAATGCTATCATGGATGAACTCACCCTACTGAATGTAGACTACTCAAAAGAAGAAATCAATACAAAAATCTTAGAAGCCCTACTAGCAAAAGAATTTTGGCAAATGAAGGTTACTTCCATAGAAGAAATTGGAAGACTACATGAAGATGACACCTTCAAGTTATTTTTAGACCTCAAGGCTTATGAATTCAGCAAGAAACTTGCACCTGAGACTGAAAAGAAAGAACCAAAGACTACTGCATTGGCTGCCACACATCAAGAAGAATCATCAGGAGCTTAAGATGATCTACTGGATGAGATGCAAGAGCAAAATTCCCTACTGAGCAAGAAAATCAGAATGATGGAAACATGAAGAGGTACTCCAAGGAATTTCACAAAGAAATCAAGTGAAAAGTAGAAGGAAGAATCCAAGAAAGATAATGATTACTTGTGTTTTCATTGCAAGAAACTAGGACACTTCAAACCTGACTGTCCTGATCTAAAATAGAAAAAGGAACCTGATTATCTATGCTTCAAATGCAAGAAACCTGGACATTTCAGATCTGATTGTCCAGACCTACTGCAGAATAAGAATCAGCAAAGAAGACCTGGCAAGAAAGCAATGGTTGCTGATGATGAATCAGGATATGAGGTTGAATCAGAAAAAGGAAATGAATCTGATGATACTACACTTGTTGCTGACATGGAAGATTATGCTTTGATGGAAAATATGGAAGAGACTGAGGAGGTATACAATTTTGTATCTATAAACACTCCTGCTGAAAGTGATTGTGAATCAACTTATGGTTCAAATCCTAAAAATTCTGACAATGAAGAAACTTTGGATGCCATCCTTAATCAACTGAGGAAAATACAATCTGGTTATGAGATTGTGAAGGCTAAAAAAGAAGCTCTTCAAACAGAAGTTGAAAGGTTAAAAGCTGAATTAAGAATTCTCAAAGGTAAGGAAAAAGATTTTGAGCAAAATCAGCATAAGCCTACTGTACAGTCAGTAGCTGCTGAATCTGTTGAACAATCTAGTTCCAACAATGCATTCAAATCCGGAAAGCCTTATGGTGACAGAACAAGCCTTGGATTTGGAACTCAACAATCTAATAAGAGTGGATCCAGTAAGGTTACTGAACCTAGTACCAGAATTGGTCCTAAGTTTGTACCTGCATAAGATCCAATTCCCAAAAAGGTTGCTGAGGCAGTGAAGCCTACTGAGGATACTTCAAAGAGGCAAAATCAGAAGTCAAAAAGGACATCGATGCTAAACAAAAGGAGTAAATCCAAAGGTAGGACTCTTTGGACCTTCTAGACTGGCTTGATAGCGGACTGCACTAAGTCTACTAGACCACAAAAAGGGAAAAATCAGAAATATTCCAGGGATAAAATCCTAAACCTAAAAATGTTAATCATTCTAGGGATACTTATCTTAGGGGGAAAGGTAGATTGTTCCCTGCTGATGAAGATTGGAATATTCCTGCCCCTAATGCTAGATACAATAGATAGAATCATAATGCTAAGGTAAAACCTCAGCAGAGGACTTATACAAGACCTCAGCAGGGACCTCAGCAGACTCCATATCAAAGGGCTGCTCCTAACAGACAACAAACCTATGTTTATGCTACTATTTCTAACAATAGAAATCACTTCAAACAGCATATGAACCAAAAGGCCAGAAAGCATATGTGAATCCTACACAACCAAATGCTACACCTTATGGAAGTGTGGAATACATCTATGAACAAAAGTATGATACTTTTCAAAGAAGACCTTTTGGAAATTTGCCAAGGGTCATGCTTACCACTGACCACTATAGACCCAAACAGTTTTGGGTACCTAAAATACATCAACTTTGTTTTGTAGGGTGTCTGGTACTTTGACAGTGGATGTTCCAGACATATGACAAAGAATAAGCACTGTTTGACAAACTATGTGGCAAAGGATGGCCCAAGAGTCAATTTTGGCCACAAGAATACACCAGGATATTCAAGAGGATATGGTACACTTGTGAGGAATGGATTAACTATCAGAAATGTTGCATTTGTGGAAGGACTGGACAACAACCTACTGAGTACTGGACAGTTTTGTGACATGGGTTACAAGGTCACTTTTGACAAAGGCTACTGTGTTGTCATTAGTGAAAGATGTGAACAAGTTGTGTTGGCTGGAAGAAGACAACAAAACATGTATGTTGTGGATTGGTCTACTGTTGTTCCAGAGACATGCCTGATTGTGCATACTAAGTCAGAACTGAATTGGTTATGGCATAAGAAGTTGAATCATCTAAACTTTGATGATATCAATCAACTGGTGAAAAATAAGTTGGTGATTGGTTTGCCTGAGATTACATTTAAAAAGGATGCCATATGTGATGCCTGTCAGCAAGGTAAGAAAACCAAGTCAAGCTTCAAGTCAAAGACACAAAAAGAGTTTTGGAGCTGATGCACATGGATTTATTTGGACCAGTAACACCAACAAGTGTGACAGGAAAGAAGTACACTTTGGTAGTTGTGGATGATTATTCAAGATACACTTGGGTAGTATTCATGAACAAGAAAAGTGAAACACTTCAAAAGATGACTGAACTTTTGAAGAGATTGCAAAATGAGAAAAATTTGACAGTAGTGAAGATCAGATCAGACAAGGGTACTGTGTTTCTCAATAAAGTCATAAGAGAATATTGTGAGCAAAATGGTGTGCTGCATCAATTAGCAGCTACTGGTACACCTCAGCAAAATGGGGTTGCTGAGAGAATAAACAGGACTTTGAAAGAAGCAGGAAGGACTATGATTTGTGAAGCATTATTACCTGAAAGATATTGGGCTGAAGCAATCAATACAGCATGCTATACACAAAATAGGACCTCAGTGAACAAGAAGCTGCTGAAGACACCTTATGAGAAATGGAATGGAAGAAAACCAAATATATCTTATTTCCATCCATTTGGGAGAAAATGTTTTATTTTGAATCATAAGGAGCAATTGAAGACATTCTAACCAAAATCAGATGAATGAATCTTCTTGGGATATTCTTCTGTCAGCAAGGCATTCAGGGTACTGAATAAAAGGACATTGAAACATGAAGAATCAATACATGTTGTATTTGATGAACCAAAGTTCACTGGAATGGAAGATGAAGCTTCAGAACCTGCTGAGAATCTCCAAGTCACTGATCCAGAATGTGTTGATGTTTTGGAAATGATAAATGACTTAAAAGTTTCTGACTCTGCCCCTACCGAAGAACCTGCTGGTAATACTGATGCAACAACTGAAGTAGTTCAAGGATCTGCTGAACCCCCTGTTGAAGCAACAGCAGACCCTACTAAAGTTGATGTTCCTAAGAACCAAACTAACCAAAATCCACAATGGTTAAGGGATCACCCTGCTGAACAAGTCATAGGCAATATACAGCAAGGTGTAAGGACTAGAAGACAATTGGAAGCAATGTTTACTTGTTTTCTATCTCAAATGGAACCTAAATTTGTTGAAGAAGCAATATCTGATCCAGATTGGATAATTGCTTTGCAAGAAGAATTGAATGAATTTGAAAGAAATCAAGTTTGGACACTAGTAGAAAGGCCTAATCATGCAAATATAATTGGAACTAAATGGGTATACAGAAACAAATTGGATGAATTTGGTACCATTGTAAGGAATAAGACCAGACTAGTAGTAAAAGGCTATTCTCAAGCTGAAGGAATAGATTTTGATTAGACATATGCCTCAGTTGCAAGATTGGAAGCTATAAGATTATTCTTGGCATATGCTGCTTACAAAAACTTCAAAGTATACCAAATGGATGTCAAAAGTGCATTTTTGATTGGCATTCTAGAGGAGGAAGTTTATGTTCAGCAACCTCCTGGTTTTGAAGTTAAAGATCAAAAAGATAAAGTGTATAGACTCAACAAGGCACTTTATGGGTTGAAACAAGCACCAAGAGCATGGTATGAAACTCTATCTCAGTTCTTGGTGGACAATGGTTTTACCAAAGGAACCATTGACAAGACTCTTTTCAGAATCAATGAAGGGGACAGCACCCTGCTGGTACAGATTTATGTTGATGACATAATTTTTGGTTCTGAAAATGAACTGCTATGTGAAATGTTTGCTAATGTCATGAAAAGCAAGTTCCAAATGAGTATGATAGGAGAAATGAACTACTTCTTGGGATTACAAGTCAAACAAATGAAAGATGGAATCTTCATTCATCAAACAAAATATACCAAGGAGTTGCTGAAGAAGTTTGGCATGGAAAATAGCACCAAGGTATCAACTCCTACGAGCACCAACAACAGATTGGATGAAAATAAAGATGGCAAAGATGTTGATCAGACTTTATATAGAAGGATGATAGGCAGTCTGTTGTACCTCACTGCCAGCAGACTTGATATATCCTTTGTTGTAGGTGTTTGTGCAAGATTTCAATCAAAACCAAAGGAAAGTCATTTAGCTGCAGTAAAAAGAATTCTCAAGTATCTTAAAGAGACTTTGGGAGTATGGATATGGTATTCAAAA
The DNA here is from genome assembly GCA_026214975.1 of Gentiana macrophylla. Taxonomy (NCBI): domain Eukaryota; kingdom Viridiplantae; phylum Streptophyta; class Magnoliopsida; order Gentianales; family Gentianaceae; genus Gentiana; species Gentiana macrophylla. Next base: position 73,503,894 of record CM047811.1, on the reverse strand, counting down.
GATGGAAGCTTCAAGGTTATATCCCACTCAGATCCTGATTATGCTGCAGGAACCTGTCAGTTGATGGGAAATAGACTGGTTTCTTGGTTCAGCAAGAAACAGAATTCTATATCAACTTCCACTGCTGAAGCTGAATATATAGCTGCTGGAAGTTGTTGTGCACAAATACTATGGCTAAGACAACAATTAAGGGTTATGGAATTGAAGAAAGAGAAATTCCTATAATGTGTGACAACACAAGTGCAATAGCAATCACAGAAAATCCTGTTTTGCACTCAAGAACCAAGCACATTGATGTGAGACATCATTTTATAAGAGATCATGTTGAGAAGAAAGATGTGGTGGTTCTTTACATCCCTGCTGAAGATCAACTTGCTGATATATTTACTAAACCATTGGATAGTGAAAGATTTGCTAAGTTAAGAACTGAACTTGGCATTATAAAAGTTGACTGAGATACTAAAAATCAGCAGTGTACTGGAATTCACCAAGGGGATTAGTCTTTGATATGTTGGGTGAGCTCACTTAGCAGACTAGTCATTGGTATCAACAATTCCATGTACTTAAATAAGTTTGGACAATTGAGCAAATGAAGTTGCCAAGGGGATTGATCTTTGTCCTATTGGGTGACCTCACTTGACAGATCAGTCATTGGTATTAAACTTCATCTTGTATTATCAGTTGGACAAAACAAATGTGTGTGAAGATCAGCAGAGTAACCATGTCAGTAGGTTGCTGAGATAACCTTACTGAAGATCAAGCCTGCTGAATTATACGTTACAAGACAGTCAAACTTAACTGAAAGTCAACAGTAATTGGATATTATTCTTATCTTTATAACTGTGGTTACGTAGATCCAATGGTCACAATGCTTGATGGAATCACTTAGTGGGACACGTGGCAACATCACATTTATTCCAACTTTAATCGTGGTTAAATGCTACAGTACGTGTACAGTACTTTGTGAGAGTTACTACCCACTACTTTTCTCTATATATACAGATATATATATACAGAGATGATATATACAACTTTCAGATCGATTTTTTCTCTGAAGATATACAGTGTGAACATAGATTTGAAATTTTCTCTTCATCTTTTTCAAAATTCTAATGGCGGATAAAGGTGATATTCACATTGGAACAAGCCAATGTGTCAGAGGGTTCATTGTTGATGCTAACAAGACTGAACTAGCTATCAACATTGGTAAAAGAATCATGAGATATGAAGGATTAGAGGATGTTCTTAATCTGAGATTGGAAAGCATCTCTTATACTAATGTTACAAATTTCTGGAGAAATATAGTGATTAGAGATGATAGAGAGGCATTCACTACCACTGTTAATGCCCAGGAGATTGAAATTTCATCAAACCTGCTGAGGGAAGTGTTCGGATTTGGACCTAGTAATGGTGCTCCTACCAATCCTAAATCAATGGGGTTGTCAAGATTGGAGTTTGTTGATATAATAAAGACCAACAATTCCATAAAGTCAGCACTGAGTATCAATGTGAAGCACATCAAAATGGAGTATAATCTGCTGAGTAAGATTATTGCCAAAAACATTCTTGGTTTCAGTGGAAGTCTTGACACATTGTCTGGACCCAAGATTGACTTGTTGATAATTATATGCAAGAGTATGAAGTTTGATTGGGCTGGATTCTTTGTCCAATACATGAAGAAAGTGATAACTGAGGACAGAGATGGGACAAGGAAGTCCAAGACACTGACTTTGGGTTTGATGGTGCAGGCCATACTGAACCATTTGAAGATTGCTGATGTGGCACCTGAAAAAATTAGTAAGTCTAGATATAAAAAGGAAATAAATTATCTCATCCTTGGTTTGGATGAAGATGAAGATTTAGATACTGAAAGAACAGAGAGTGATAGTGATGAAGATGATGGTGCTAGTGGTGAGAAGGTTAAACAAGTTGCACCTAAGAAGGCTGCTGAGAAGCGAAAGGCTACTGATACAAGGAAGATTACTGAGATGTTAAAGCGTAAGAAGACAAGGCAGCAATCAGTAGACCCTGTTGAATCTACTGAGGTCCCAGTTGATGTTGAGGCTGCTGTGCCAGCTGGAATTGCAAAGAGAATTGTTGTTGAAGTTTTGAGAGAGCGGTTAAAAGAAGACTCAAGAAAGAGGAAAGCTGCCAAGGATCTTGAAACTGAACAACCTGCAAATAGAATGAATGAGGTTGTGAAAAAGAAAAATCATGGAAAGGGAAAACAATTAAGGGTTTTGGAGGCCCAAAAGGAAGCTGAAAGTGTTGGTGAAGAAGCACATGTACAAGGTGATGAGCCTACTGAGGCTAGAGAGGTTGTTGTTGAGCAACAAACTGCAGAATCACAGCAGATTGTTATACCTGACCCTGTTGTGGAAATTATTGAACCTGTTCCTGACCCTGTTGTGGATGCTACAACTCAAGAGGATGAACACACTGCTGCAGACCCTACTGATACACATACAAGTCAGGGGGAACCTAGTGTGGAACAGCTAGAGGTGGTAGGTACAAATGTACAAACTGAAGAACCTACTGACCTGCTTGTATCTGCTATAAATACATTGGCCCATCTTGTTGAAGCCTTTGGAGAACAACAAGCTGAGCAATCTTCACCAACAAGGCCAACAATGCATTTTGAGAGAAAAGAGAAGAAATCAAGGAAGGAAAAAGTAGATCCCAACATCAAGAAAATTCAGGACTACTTTGCTTGGAAATTTGGTTTCTATAAGAGACAGAAATCAGCTGCAGAACCAATGACTGACTTTGAAGAGTGGTCATTTAATAAGTTGGGTGTGGAAAACTTACTTGGTTTAATTGAAACATCTGAGTTACAAGTAAGGCTGCTGGATCTCATTGAAAGTGAAAAGCAGAATGCAAGCATTAAGATCAACAAACCGCACTCTGGACCTGATGATGATGATACATCATCCTCTGATTCTGATGATGATAATCCTTCTTCCCAGGACAACCTAGCGGCACTGCATTGGAAAGACCTACTGAGGATGTAGGACAAGGATCCAAAGATACAACTGAAGATCAATCTGCTGATGCTTGCAAGTCTACTGAGGTCCAGCAAACTGATCAGGTGGATGAAGATCTGGAGGATTTAACTATAGATGAATTGGAGGCTCTAATAAATGATGGAATAAATCTTGGAGATAACAGGATGGTTAGTATGTCTAACACCTTTTTGGTTGTAGAGTCTGATGCACATCCTGAAAATCAGTAGACTGGTATGATAAATGAAGAGTTGTGAGCTATTTTTACTGAAGATTTAGAGGGACAGCTTGCTGTAGCAACATCCATGGAAGAGGCCATCATATTTACCTTTGACGATGTTGTTATATTTGAAGAAGCTGATACAAGCTCAGAAGAATCAGCACAGTATCAGGAGTGGTTTGACACTCAGGAAACCTTGTCACTAGTTGTAGATCATTTGCAAAAGGTTGCTGATACTAGAGGAGTATTAGAGGAAAATGATGCTATATTCCCTCAAGCTTTTGTTGAAGAGGTTGCTGAGTTACAAACAACATCTGAATACAGGTTGGAACAGGAGGTTCAGGCTGCTGAGGATCAAACACCACCTGGACAAAGGTTGGAACCTTTGATGGGATTGGAGGAATCCCCTGCAAATGTTGTGGAAAAGACTGTTGTAGTTCAGTCTACTGAAGCTAAGGCTACTGAAGGAAAGGATAGTCAGCAGACTGTTGTTGCTAATGATGATAAACAGCTGTTGGACTATGACTTCAGTGATGAGGAATTCCAAGTGCCTGAGGAAGAACAAGATGCTGTTGAACCTCAACAGGCACATGTACCACTTTTTGAGGAAGAACATATCTTGGAACCTCAACCTGCCCAAGACCCTATCTTGGAAGACATCTTTGAAGATGTGATTGAAGAAGGTCCTGACCCTGCTGGATGGGATAGGACAGGAGCCTTGGTTGTCAGCACTCACATAGCAGATTACAATGTTGAAGAACCTGCTGATGATGCTGCTAGACATATGGGTGGAGGTATGGCTGGTTCTGTACCAGCACATGTTTTTGATGAGTTGAAGGTAGTCAGAAATGATATTACACATTTAAGGACTCAACTCAATAGACAGGAGCAAAGATTTGATGAATCTAGTGGAAAATAAAGGAAGAACCACTGAAACTGTTGCTTCCAACATCACTTCCACTCAGTATGCACTTGCTGACTTAACAAAAGATGTGAGAGGAATAAAACAAGGCAATGCACACAGAGATAAATTTTTGAATGAACAGCTTGTATCTCTACACAAAAAACTTGACAAACTTACTGACACATCCAAGCCTGTTGAAGTTCAACCTGCTGAAACACCTCAACCTGCTGCATTGGATCCTAAGGTCACTGAGAGGATCAATCTGCTGGAGCAAACTTTAGAAGGAAGGATCACTGCAGTTGACACAAGGACAGAGATAATGGAGGTCAACTTGCTAAATTAGTGATCACACAAGAGAGTGTTCATGCCTTACTGTCCCGGTTTGTTGATGATGTCAATAAGGGGGAAGAGGGCCTTACAGCAGAAGCAAAGGAAGTTGCAAGGATCTTTGCAAAGAAGAAATAGGAGGCTGATACTAATGAGTTCAGGAACCCTGCACCTGGCAGGATTCAGTTGACTGATGACTTCCTAAAGGAATATAAGCAGCTATACTATGGAAAGAAAGGACCTTACAATCGCATGGGATATTTTGAGGGTCTGGATTCCTTTTTGGGAATGAACCATTGGGAAACAAGGGTCAAAGCTATGAGAGCTTCTACTAGAGGTGGAAGAGGAGGCAGAGGTGGAAGAGGTAGATTGGGAACTGTTCAATCAACAAAGAATTCACTGGATAAATTCAAACACTTCTACATGGGATAGGGCTTCAATGTTCACAACATAAGATTAACTCTACTAGAAGCCTGGAAATGGTGGAAAGATCTGAATCATTGGGTTGACTTTTCCCCAATTGAAAATCAATGGATGCAGGATGTAGTTAGAGAAATCAAAGAGTTTTATGAGAAGAAAGAACAAGACAAAGACAGGAACTAGATCAGCATACTTACACTGTTTACTTCATACTGTTGATCTTAGTTTGTAATAATGTTGAACAAATATGATTATAATGAGAAATGACTGAATTTGTTCTATTTTTGTTTTTATCTTTTTGCATTGCTGTAAGGAGGGTATTGGCATCATCGCTAAAAAAGAGGAAATTGTTGGACTTATTTTAAGTCTTAATGATGAGTGCCAGACTAGCTGTTATAGAGCAAAGGCAAAAAGATGTCTAGATCAAATGTATATAGGTTTATTAGAGTTTGATCTTTGTATAGGTTTGATCAAACAAGTATTGTAAGGAGGTCAGCTGACTTTATCAGCAGACCTGTCTAGGTCAGTAAGGTAACTAGGTCAGTAGACTAGTTAGGAACCTGCTGAAGACTGAAGGCTGAAGGTTCAAACTCAGTTATTGAAGGCTAAGGGATCAAACTCAGTATTTAAAATCAAGGATATGGAATCAGAATTTAGAGAAGTCTGTGATGACCTAAACTGATTACATATACCTTGTGTACAATGTCTAAGTTCCATATGTTAAGTGGTGTTTGGAACTTAGTTATGTTCAAATTGGTGTACTCTAACTTCACAATAAAAAGTTAGATAGAAGATAGTCAGCTGAAGTGTTTTATAAACACATCAGACTTGAACAAGCTGTCTGACATGTATTTCAGCAGACTAACATACATAGGCATCTGCTGAATGCAAATCTCGATTTAATCAAAGGTTACATTGGAAGATTACAAAGATAAGGATGGACTACAAGCCTTGATATTGTCAACAAATAAATGGTCAAGATTAAAAGAACGTTGGAAAGATTCAGAGGATTAACCAATGGACATAAGTCAAAGGGTGGATGATCAAAAGCTCACAAAAGTAAATCGACAATGTCGATTACTATGTCTGAGGACGTAAAGCAAGTCAAGATGGGGACAAATCTAAACGGCGCGCTATGTTTAAATTTCAAACATAAGTCACGATTCTCACCTATAAATAAAGACTCACGAATTCGGATACAAGTTATGAAAAATAACAATCTATTCTAAGTCACAAGATTCTTATCAAGAAAATCACCTGTTTGACTCACACGTAACTTAAAGCTCTTGATCCGAGAAAGTCTTCAAGTGTAACTCGCTATCAAGTTACATCAAGTTCATACACTTGAAGACTTCAAGTTCTTGATCATTTCATCTCACGATTGTTGAATCATTTACTTGATTCAAAATTTCTTTTACAAGAAACCTGCTAAAGACAGAGAAGCACTTAGGTGTTAAGAACTGTTGTTTGTGGTGGAGCTGGTGAAGTGGCAATCCTACCCTTCAAGGACCAGTGGAATATTTTGAAGCAAAGAATCCTACTGTTTCAAATATTCGGTTTATGGCCATAGCTATTGGTGAAGAATGATGACATACTTAGGGATTTTCGTGAATCGCAACCTCAAAGATCTCTAGTGAATTTCCTCCAACATCACAGGATAAGAGTGGACTGACAGGATTACACCACCTGAAACCACTATAAAATCTGCCTACTTACTTTCTGCATTTACTTTCTGCATTTAGTATCCTAACCACATCAACCTACTGAAACTAGCAACTGAATCACACTTACACTACTGAGTATCTAATACTTAGTATCATATTTAAAAAACAAGTAATAAGGCTTAATTTGAATATATTCCGCTACAACAAATTCAATAATATCTATTGTCGTGACGATCGAGCAAATCAAGAAAGCTCTCGACCTTCTTTGAGTTTTTTAACTCTAAAAGTTTTAAGTGTTAAGTTTATTCACCCCCCTAAACTTAACCAAAGCCTTTTCAAGGGACCAACAAGTAGATATATTACGTAAGTTTGATAAGCAGGCTAAACACGGTAAGTAAGTAAGTAATGAAACAAACAAGTATGAAAGATGAACTGAGCATAGATAATATGTATGTTTTCTATGCATTGTTCATGTTGGTTTTAAAGTGGATATTCTTATTTTCAAGATATGCTCTTAATATGTTTTACAAGTTAAGTTTTCAGCTGTTTATAAACTGGATGAAGTAGATTAATGTCATGTCTCCCGACAATCGACAAACAATAATCTTCCTTTTGATCTTCTCTCTCCTTACTGAGAATTCAGCTAGTGATCACTCTTTTATTTGGAATAGGAAGAAATACTGGTTGAGGACGAGTTGGATGATCAACATGGAGAGCCAACTTAGGAATGAAGTCATGAAGTTCTTTATGTTTCATCAGTTTCCTTTTAGTCAAGTTGAGTTGTAATAAATGTTAGCAGTTATAATTTGACAGCAGTTGTAATCGGTTGAGTTAGTTGATAGAAGGTCTTAAGGGTCAGTTTCCCGAGTCTCTTGATTATTTCTCTTCTTCCATGCGTTCTTTAATTACTCTGATATGACATAAGGCTTACGTGGGATTTAAAGTTTACTCTAAATGTCACGTGCCGAACATCCTGTGTGCGGATAAGGACTCGATATCCGGTACAAAGGCGTTAGCCGTATCACAATCCTCTAGAACAATTTTAAGTAGCAAAACATACCATACCATTTACTCTTCGTCCCAAAATATAAATTCGTTTGATTTTTCCTGTTTGTCAAGAATATAATTAATTTAAAATACCAAGGAATCATTTATTGCATTATACTTCATTTTATTCCTAATTTATTATCAATCCATGCCAAATTCATGATATTTCAGCCATGGAGGAGGCAAAATGCATGCTTCAACTAGCGCCAGCTTATCACTAATTCGGATACCAAACTCTTTAGCATATGGATCCTCAGCATAAGCATTATGGCGTACAGTCTGAAGAATATCACGTTCCCGTTACGACTATTGTATTAATTCTAATCAAAATATATTTTAGATATTTATCTTTAAGATTTATAACACTCAACTGTGTGAAAAATGTAAACGGTTTTATATTTTGGGTCCGAGGATTAATATAGTCAAGTGTACCAGAAAGGAAAACTGTGATCTAGGGACTCTTTATTAAAACACACTGTCGGATGACTGCCACGTATAGAAAAAAATAAAATTGTTTCATTTATTTGTATACTTGACAGTCGTGTGACCATCCGCTCTAACAAGCAGAATCGAGAACAGTTATGGTGGATGAGTGATTTTAAAGGTATACCAAGTGGAGGAGTGTGATTAATACATGTCACACCTACACATATCTACTATGTTTGAGAGTGTGTGTGAGATTTAATCACACCCTCCACTTAGTATACCTCTAAAATCACTTTCCCACAATAACTTTTCTTAGCAGAATCACCCCTACTGCAAAGAGATGCTACTAGGGGTGTACGGTGAACTTGAAAACTGAACTAACTGACTGGATTTGACCAAACTGGATTGAAAATCATAAACCGCAGTTTTTCAATTGGTTTTTTTATTGGACAAAAACCGAACCGTGAATTCAATCCAATTTTCGGTTTTATCTGGAAAAACAGGTAATAATCAAACCGAACCGGTTACAATCTTATATTTATTAAAAATGATATACATACATTACATATATTTAAATATTTTTTAATCCCTATATATAAGAAGTACACGCCTCTAACCTTAAGCTCCGCCTCTAAACATATCTACATCTCTCCATGTTCCCTCGATTCTCTCTAGATCCTTCCACTCTTCCACCACATTCAACTTAACGGACTTGAATTTTCACTTTCCCCAAGACTTTCAACCTTCACTCCTCCTTGAAAGAAAAAAAAACGCCACCAAACCATGGAACCACCAACAACCTCTGTCGTCAATCAAAGATTAATATCTTTTCCATCTTCATTATAATCAATTCGTGCAACGGTGTGAGATCTTTGAAATCGAAGGAAGAAAGCTAAAAAATATCAACTTATCATTTTGATTTGAGCGAGTGATAGTGAGTTATTATTTGGTGTGTTTGGTGTATATGCATTAATTACTTTGAATATGCATCAATGTTGCTGATTTAAAGTCCTTGTTTACATCGAATGGAACAAAACAAATCTTTGCTTAGATAAAACTAAAACATAGTGTAAAAATCGAAACTCCGTCCAAACCGGATTGGATCATCAGGTCGGTTTCATAGGTGAGTTCAGTCCAATTTGGTTTTAAAAATTTCAGAACCGTCCAAGTAGTTCGGTTCGAAAATTTATGAACTGATCGGACTGAACTATGTACACCCCTAGATGGCAGTATGGTCTTTTATGTCATAACCGTGGTCCTTGCCACAGACAATTACTCCTCTCCCACTCTAATAAATGTTTCCCACCTCCCCACATAAAACCATCCTTCCCCACTCTCACTCCATGTTCTTCACGCTAAAAGCCTTCACGTTACTCTGCATCACAAGCCAGCTAACCACATTCGTGATTCCTGAATGAGCCGTTGAAGCTGAAAAAAGTGTTGTGAAAATCGAGTCAAACATAACCCCATGGCAGCCGCTTTGGAATGCTGGTCCAGCCGAGCCAGTAATCCAGACGAGGACATGGTGGAGCAAGGCTTGATGAGGTCCGATGACAGATCGGAAGGCCTGCCGGGAAACAGAGGCTGCTCCTATATTGCTTCTTCCACCGGCGGTGGTGGTTTTAAAGAGTCTTCAGCAATGCAGAAGAAGTTGCAGAGACTCGGTCGTAATATGTCTGAAGCCATTGCTTCACTTAAAAATTCACTTAATCTAGATTTGGTCCGAGAAACGACGCCTGGTTCTAGTCGGCCGGATAGAGTTGAAAATTGCCGGAAACAAGTTTGGGGGACCGTTGTTCGGAGCTTGACTCAGCTTTACCCTGGTAGTCAGCTTCCAGATAAGCTTGTGTCCAACATCCGCAAGCATTATGATTCTTTACCAATAAGGTGAATCCGTCACTTGTTTTCAATGCTTTTCTAAGATTTTTCCTTTTCCTTTGTAGCTCATTTTTTATCATTTTTTTTTTTTTCCTTCCAATTTAAATAAAACTACAATTACCGTTGATTGGGAGAGTTGATGTACTGAGTTCCGAGGTTATGATCCTTGTAATCATTGCTTTAGCTGAACATTATTAGCTTGTTTTGTTGATGTTTTATAGTTTTTTTCCCCAGTTATGCACAGGCTGCTTTTGAAATGAAGGACGTATTTTTGCATATGAAATTGATAGAACAAGCAACAGAGGAGGACCAGCCATCAATAATGATACAGGAAGGTTCAAATGATGAAGTTATAGGTTCATTACTCAAGGTCACATTTGCATGTAATTCCACGGTTTCTTGGGCTGCACTGTCAGGTGCATTTGACAGTGCCTCAATTTGTTGCAAGAAAATTCAGATCTTTGAGAGGAAAGGGTTCACTCTGGGAATAGTGATCTTCTTGGTTCAATCTGGTCAAGAAAAGATGTTTAAAACCCGGATTGAAAATGCACTTAGAACCGCTTTGAAGAAGCCGAAAAGTATAATGAAGCTGCCGTTTGGGCTTTGTGGATGTCAGGAGGAGAACGGCAAAGGTAGAGAGCTTGGAGAGACGGATGAGGACTTTGGAGAGCAGAACTATAGGAATGGGAGTGGAAGTTGTAGCCCTAAGATTCAATTAAAAGTGCCTCTGCCGAGCACTTCGATTTTGGTTTCAGTTAATGAATGGCAAACAGTGCAATCTGGTGGTAATGAGATTGGGAGCTGGTTGCTGAAAGATAGTCTAGAGTTTTCAGATCACATTGGGCCAAGCACATTCAAGGGGTTATATAAAGGAAAAAAAGTTCGAATTGAGAAGCTTAAGGGATGTGATAAGGGTAGTGCATATGAATTTGAGCTTCGGGAAAATTTGTTAGAGTTAATGACGTGCGGGCATAAGAATATTTTGCAGTTTTACGGTGTTTGTATAGATGATCGTGAGGGGCTGTGTGTTGCGACAAAGTTGATGGACGGCGGGTCAGTCCAAGATTTGATGCTAAAAAACAAGAAGCTTCAAAGTAAGGAGATTTTGAGGATTGCTGTTGATGTTGCAGAGGGAATGATGTTCATGAATGATCATGGAATTCCATACAGGGACCTGAATACGCAACGTATTTTGCTTGACAAGAATGGGAATGCTTGTCTTGGAGACATGGGAATCGTAAATGCCTGCAAAAGTTCAGGTGAGGCAATGGATTATGAAACAGATGGTTACAGGTGGCTAGCTCCTGAGGTTGGTTCCCTGCTGCTAGTTTTCTCTATTGTGATTCTTTTAGTCTATCCGTGTAAGATAAAATTTCGGTTTCTTTTTATATAGCAGATTTTTTTTCCGTTCCTTGAGGTAGGGGGTTGTTGTGATTGAGTTGGATGCAGTCTAAAGTAGAACTGCCTTAAATAAAAAATTCTAGGCAATTTACATCCTTATGCTACTGGGTAAACGGGTAAACAGAGACAACTTCCATCTGAATGTTTTGTAAGTGAACATATTCCCCTAGACTTCTTTGTCTTACAAAACTTTGTTCTGCTTAATTATTCTCCTGCTTTCTCAAGTTCTTTTGTAGTATCACCTTGACAAAATCCAAAAGAAGTCTTTGGGAAAATTGTGGAAAACTTGGAAGTTTCTTAAGTTTGACAATGGGAATATCATGTTTGTTGAATCTTTTGCTTTTTAGGACATTATTGAGATTCAGGGTAGGTGAAGTGTTTGTTTAAACTACTTTTTTAATTACACTACTTGCAGCAATAATCCTTCCATCATTGATTGAGCATGCGTAAGTGTTACATGATTTCATGAGCATCTTGCTTTAAATTTTAATATATCTTCTGCCTTTATGTCTCAAATTATTTTGTAGACTTCTTTATTATCAAAAAGCTTCTGCTTTAATGTCCCCTTCCTAGTATTTCCAGAGTGTTTTATTTCCAGTATTATTAATTATCAGAAAGTTTTAAAGTTTTAATTATCATTAAGAAACACTAATGCTAGAGTTCATGTGCTTGACAATAATTGAGCTACTGTAACTTTTGTGGCACCCTAACTTTGTGTTTTGTCATTTCAGATTATAGCAGGTGATCCCGAGAGCGTGACAGAGACATGGATGAGTAATGTATATAGTTTTGGGATGATACTATGGGAAATGGTGGCTGGTGAGATTGCGTATTCTGCTTATTCACCTGTACAAGCTGCCGTGGGAATAGCTGCCTGTGGGCTTAGACCTGAAATACCTAAGGATTGCCCTCAGATCCTTAGAAATCTCATGACCAAATGTTGGGACAATTGCCCTTCCAGACGTCCCCGGTTCTCAGAAATCCTGTCAACTTTGATGCGTGCAATTAACGGCTGCAACAACTCTGGTCGGTGAAATAAGTTCTCGGTATTCGTTTAACTATACTGCATAGATGATAAATCTATAACGCCCCATAACTTGCGTCTTGTAGCGTGCTATTTGAATCATAATGGATTCAGTAACTACTTAGATTCATCCTCTTCGGTTGGAGAGTTACTAGTCCATTATGTCTCAAACTTGTATTTAAACACTTCTTCTCACTTTTGCTAGGTGAGATGCTATAGAATGAGAATCGGCACGAGGAACACATCTCTTACCCACATAATCAAAAGTTAGACCTGTGACATGATCTTGTTTAGTTATCAAATATGCTAGGAACAGTGTTTTTTTTCTGTTTTCTTGGCTTCTTTTTTTTTTTTTTTTTGGGGGTAGGGGGTTGTGGGGAAGGGTCAAAGATGGGATGTTGTCTCCGAATTTGTCTGCTCAAAATATACTATATAGGATTGCATCCATTTGATGTAATAGCATACAAGCATCATGTCCCTTTATCTTTTTTTTTTTTTTTTTTTTTTTTTTTTTTTTTTTTGTCTGATGTGACATGTTTCTTTGTCTGCTAGCTTTGTATTCTTCTGTTTCGTCATGTTATCTGGTACCAAATTTCAACCTAGTGGTAAATTAACATGACATATTAAAGATTAGTTTGCTGCATAAGACCCCTACAACATTTGAGTGATTGGAGGGGTTCTGCTATTTGGTTATTGAGCAAGGGACCGATAAGTCATTTATATTTATATATATATAATATATATTTCGTGTTATGGAGTATGCTAACATTTTGATCCTTGTATGAATTCAATTTATATCATGATCCAGAAGGATCAAGGTAAATATTTTGATCCTTCTAATATTCTTCTCCTTCTTTTAGGAGGAAAATAATATTTATTATTTATTCCATCATATTAAAAGTGCAAGTAAATGAGAAGACAGTTTAGATACCCATTGTTTGGACACCAACTAAATTTAAATATTTCTTAGTCAAAAGATGAGCGGGTGTGTTACCTTCGCTTTTGACACAAGAAAAACTATAATTAGAAAAAAAACATGCTTTTCTTTAATAAAAAAAAAAAAAATGCTAACATACTTTTATGGTCTTGAATTATGCTTCCAACATGAGAGATCGGGGGTATCTTAAATTATGCTTCTAATCCAAATAACATTTTCATTAGGGGATGTTGAAACTCTTTTTCCGAAGTGAGTAACTCACCTACTAGCGAATATTTTCAATCTCAATTTAAGATTTTCTTATACATAAACGTTTTAAGATTGTTGCAACAATTTCTAGTATTAATTTTTTCCATCTTTTTCTCATGCACATTATATGTGTGTACGTGTAGACATGACCGTTCATAGACCGTGATCCAGCCTCCACAGGGTTGGTGGGTCCATGGGTCCAGAACCCCACAGTTCAACGAGTTTAGGCAGATAAAGGACTAATAGTACTTGTACTATTTCTTGGCAAATAATACATCAAACCATTAATTTGGTGTAGCCTTTACACCAAATTTTTATCCATCAACTCCGATTGGTTACATATCAAAAAGGAATATTCTACTTAGAATATTCCATCTTAAAATGAAATAAATCTATGATTTGTGTCTTATATTAATTATTTGTATTCTCATCTTCTCACATTTTCTTAATATTATACTTATGTTATAACAGCTTTAATGATATAATTAACATATAAAAATTGTTTCATACATTTTTTTTCAATTACAATTATAGTTTTTAGGGGTTAAATGAATTTTTAGAAGGAATTATAATTAGATTAGGAAATTAAAAAAATAAGGCTGTCTTATCCTCCACAAAGAAAAAGGAAAGAAAAAGAAAAAAAAGAAGGTGAATAGTAGTTGCCGGGTATCCCAATTTGCCCAGCAAATTGGATGGTGAATTCTCTCCACCACCCCCTTCCCCACCAATTTGATGCTCGAATTACATGTGCATTGGAGATGGAGTTTTCCACCAAATTGCTTGTTTTGGTGTTGAAAAACAACCACCTTGGAGTTGCTCTAATAGTGTACTTGTAATATTTCAGATCTTTGATTTTGAATTTGTTATGCTAATTTGTAAGTTCTGCTTCAGCTCAGCTTCATCTATTACCGTCTATTGAAAAGTAAAAACAGCATGAAGCAGAAAATAATGAAATGTCTAGTGCTTGACTCTCCTTCGTTGCTTTCTTTGTCGCTTCAACTTCCTCTTTTCTTCTAGTTTCTTCCCATTTGTCTTTCAAGTGCGAAAAATTCACAAATGAATGATGGACTTTCCATACCTTCCATGCATCTTCTATGTAAAGTCAGGCCGCTCCTTCTTCATATCTGATGAGTGAATTGATCATAGTATTCCATGCATGATTTGATTGTGGCATTTTCTCCTTCAGCTTGTCTTCATTTCCTCTTGATCTCTCAAATCTTGATTACAATATTCATAAGCTTTTAGATCTCAAGAAGAGGTCAAGAGCTTCTAATTCTTTTATATCAAGGTATGGCTTCTTCTTTGGATGATATACTACTCGAATTGTCTCTATAATTCACCGATTAAGTATACTCTTCCAAGTGTGGGTTTCTGAATTTAGAAACAACATCGATACTTAACATGTTCGCCATCTTTCTTGCTTGAGTTTGGATTACTCTCCCCACCTTATTGGCAAAGATCATAAAAGTGATTGTTCACAAGTTGGTCGATTTGTCTTGACACAGAACCAAGTAGTTCGATTGTGACTCCATAAGCTCCATTCTAGTCTCAGTGAGAGCTAGAATACTTGACTAGATCTTCATCCAAGCTGTGTCACTTTCTTGACACCCCTTTATTGTGCAAGTGTTGGTCCTCTTTGTTGGCCTTAAGAGTACCCAGGCCCACACTTGAGGGGGCGTGTTAAAGTGTCCCACATTGGAAACTTTCTATTGTATCACCACCATAACCTAGGTTTTGGGGATGAGGCCCCTCATCATATATGGGTTTGGGTCCAGATCATGAAGTTTGTAGAATTACAAACAAACAAAACAAAATGTGGAATTATTATTGATCATGTAAAAGTTACAAGTTGTTTACAATGTGGTGATCATGGGGTATTTATAACATCATACACCTCATGAATCGGTAAGAAGTAAATTACAAGCGGTTATAATAGATTACAACTAAATAACCGTTTTCTATATTATACACTACATCAAAGCGATCAGTGAGTTCTTTGAGTCTTCAGATCTTGTCGGCCAGTTTCTTGATCTTTATGCTTCATCGGCCAGTGCTGATAACTTGATTGATCACAGAGTGCACTCGAGATTCCCATCATCTTCTTATCTTGTAACACCCCTCAAGCCGTGAGTGGTTCATGAGCGACTTGCACTCAAGATTCCCATCAGCTACTTGAAGTCCGAAATATATTTGAAACTCCCAATTTGTCTAGTAGATAAGAGAAGATAGGTGCATCTAAGGCTTTGGTGAGGATGTCGGCTATTTGTTCTTTGGTATTGACTGGAAGAAGTTTGATGAGTCCTGATTTGACCATGTCTCTCACAACATGACAGTCAATTTCAATATGTTTGGTTCTCTCATGGAAACTAGGATTGTGAGCAATGTACATTGCACTGGCATTGTCACAAAATAGGACAGTAGGCAACTGGACTGGAACTTGTAAATCCTATAATATGTAGATGAGCCATTGGATTTCACAAACTATATTTGCCATGGCCCTGTGCTCAGCCTCTGATGAACTTCTAGCAATAGTTGTTTGTTTCTTTGCCTTCCAAGAGATTGGAGCATCTCCTGAAACATCATGTAACCTCGATATTGATCTTCTTGTTTCAGACGAATAACCCAATCACTATCTCAGAAACCTTTAAGTAAAAGATTATTGTCTGTGGGAGAAAGATGCCTTGGCCAGATTGGTCTTCAAGTATCTCGGCCAGATCTATAAGCTACTTTCATATGGTTTTCATTAGAGTGTCCGTAAATTGACTTAGTTGTTGGACCGCAAAGGCAATGTCCAGTGCAGTAACAGATGAGGTAAATTAATTTGCCTACTAGGGATCTGTATGCAGTGTTGTCTTCTAAAAGTGGCGAGTCACCATGTTGTAAGGTCTGCTTGGACTTCATTGGTGCCTTAGCAGGTTTTGCTCCCAAAAAATCATATTCTTCTAGGAGGTTAAGTGTGTATTTTCTTTGTGAAATGGATATGCCTTTTGGACATCTAGTAGTTTCAATGCCTAGGAAATATCTCAATTTTCCAAGATCTTTGATGGTGAATTCTTGATCTGAGAGCATCTTTTACTTGGCGAATCAATCCTTCACTGGGCTTGTTTGCTATAATGTCATCAACATAGACTAGTAAAGCAATAAAGAGACTATCGACCGCTTTGGTAAACAAAGCGTGATCATTTTTGGATTGGGTGAATCCTTGAGCCTCCAAAGATTCGATCAACTTGCAATTCCATTATCTATTTGGCTTGCTTGAGGCCATATAATGACTTAGTAAGCTCGCAAACTTGATTTGGTTTGGATCTTTGCACACTGACTGGAGGTAATGCTTGCATGTGTACTTCTTCATGCAAATCTCCATGTAAAAAAGCGATGTGCATCCATCGATGTAAAGGTGCCAATTGTGGGCTGTTTCTTTAACTGCGAAAGTAAGGCTCTAACTGTAGTGATTTGGACAAGCTGTTGAAAAAGTTTCTTGATAATCAATCCCATATGTTTGAATGTAGCCTTTTGCTACTAATCTAGCTTTATATCTCTCTACTGATCCATCAGGGTTGTATTTGATTCTGTACACCCATTTACACCCAATAGGTTTTTTGCCTGGGGGCAGATCAACTATCTCCCATGTGTTAATCTTTTGTAAAGTTTCAATTTCTTTGTTCATTGCCTCCTTCCATTCATCATGCTTGATGGCTTGATTGTAGGTCTTAGGCTCCTTAACAACATCAATAGCATTAATGAATCTGGCATAGTCTGGCTGAGAGGTTATCAAGACTCATTCGCTTTCACTCGGCGGATGTGAGTCTCTTGAGCATTATGAGCATTCCTTGATAAAAGGTTGGTGATTTCCTTGTTCTTGTGGACCTTCTTGGTTGTATGGGTTCAGTGCACGATTCAATCGGTTCATGCCTTGTATTGGATGCATAGAGTTGTTAACGAGCGGGCGAGCCGAGTATTAGTGGTTCAAACTCGAGCTCGTTTAGCTCACGAGCTCATTCTAACTCGCTCGCTTGTTAAACAAACAAAAATTATGTTCGAGCTCTGGCCGCTTAAAAGATGAAATGTTCGAGCTCGGCTCGTTAAACATATTTTTTTGTCTTAGTTTGGCTCAAAGAATCGCCTCAAGTTCGGTTCGTTAACAAGTTAGACATTAAAATTACATATATTACACAACTAAAATTACTATAAAAATATCTAAATATTATATAAATTCAATCTATAATATCTATTAAATGAATGAATGAATTATCCTCTTTCGAGTCATGGTTACTGTAAATTGATGTATTTATATAAGCACGTTCGCGAACATAATCGAACGTTCGCGAACCAAGCTCGTGTTCGTTCGTTAAGCAAGCGAGCCTACAATCATGTTCGAGCTCGGCTCGTTAAGCTAACGAACAAACGATCACGAACACTAACGAGCGCCGAACACGAGCTTGTTCACGAGCGGCTCTGTTCGTTTAACGACTATGGATGAATTAGCTTCACGTTGATCCCATTTATGGTTAGTCTGGCCGACTCATTCAAAGAGTCATCAAAGCCCATCCATTCGCAAAGAACAGGCATGTCAGCAAGATATCTAGGCTTTCCCAAGACCTACTGAAAAAAGAGGAAAGTAAGTTTCATGGAATTGAGTATTCCTAGCAACAAAGATATCTTTGTTGGTAATATCTAAGAGAATAGCACCTTGGAGGTGGTTGAATTCCCAAGATAGACACAAGTTCTACATCTTGAGTCAAATTT
Source organism: Gentiana macrophylla (assembly GCA_026214975.1). Lineage (NCBI taxonomy): Eukaryota > Viridiplantae > Streptophyta > Magnoliopsida > Gentianales > Gentianaceae > Gentiana > Gentiana macrophylla. Next base: position 73,485,649 of record CM047811.1, on the reverse strand, counting down.
GGTTCTATATTGTTGAAGTGTGCATGAAAAACTAGGCAACCAAAGACTTTAAACACCGAATAGTTCAGTTTGGTGCCATAAAGAACTTCATGTGGAGTGCTTTCTTTTAGCAATGGTGTAGGTGTGGCATTAATCAACTTTACAAACATGTAAAAGACAAAATCCCCAATACTTAATTGGTAGATTACTCTGAGAACCTCAAACCTCTTGCAACATTCAAATGGAGATCTTTGATGTTTTCTTTCAACAATACCATTTGCTCGGTGTACTTACAGGATGTCTCGATGTATGATACCTGCGAGCATAAAAGTCGATAAGTTGGAACTCTACGCCATTGTCGAATCTAATTACTTTAATAATTTTATGAAACCCAGGTAGAAACAAATTTATCAAAAAGATTTAACAAGGTCGGAAGCTTCATATTTGAGCCTCATAAGAAAAACCCAAGTAAGTCTAGAAAAATCATCTACAATAGTGAGAAAATATTGTTGTCCATTTACAGTAGGGGTGTCTCGGGACCCCAAATGTCCATATGAACAAGGTCAAAACAACATTTACAAAGATGGTACTTAAAGGAAATGGATTCTTCTTCATTTTAGCCATAGGACAAACATAACAAAGATCATGATTACAAAATTGGACATCAACATACTCGTGAGCTCGATGGACATTAGGAACATTTTATTATGTTTTGATGATGGCCATACTAGCCTATTATAGCAAGCTCCCAAATAAGTTAGAACTCTCTATATAAGTCTTTACTTAGAGTCCGACATGTTGTATAAGTTGAGTGGACAAGTATTGTACTAGTTGGTAGGGCGGCAAAGCAAAACAGATATTCGGCAAAGTGAAGCCAAAGAAAGCACCAAAGAAGAGAAGTATGAAGACATTATAGTCCACCTATAACCAAGGAAGTCCGTGATGACCTTGGATAAGTCTAAGTTATGTTTTAAGTGATGAAACTCAATGTTCAAATATGGTGTACACTGGTCTCACCCTCAAGGATCAAAGTGAAGTACAAAGACTCTCCAAAAACTAGAACAAAGAAGGAAACAATGAATCGGTGAGTAAACTCGACTTTTCGGCAAAGAGAAAACAAAACAAAGAAAGAAAGAACTAACGGCTAAGTCGGAAGGCTCACTCGACCGCTCTAAAAACGCGAAGAGACATTTACAAGATCAAATTTGATATACGATGAAGATTCGTAAGATCATGCATTAAATGCACAAATCATTAAAGGATCAATCAGGACGGATTTTCTCGCTATACGCTTGAAGAAAGAATCCGATCACCAAAATCAAGGAGAATACAATTAAGGGGAATCAAGAATAAAATCGCGGTTATTCCTCATTAATATAGCCAACGGACGGAATTTCAAAACCAAGGTTATTCAAGGCTATAAATAAAGGCATTGACAGAAAAGAAAATAACGATAATGAAAGAAAATCAAGCGTAAACTCACAATTTGAAAAGCCTTCTCCGAACTTACAAAGACATATCTAGTGATCAACTCAAGTATCGTAACTACAAAGTCATACTCAGAACTGAGATTGATCAAGCAAGTGTGTGAATCACATTCACATCAAACTGAAGCAACTGAATCAGAGGCAATCTGAGAAGGAGTTGAATCTGTGATAGTCATTGAAGGATCTTAATCTTAAGCGAATAAAGGAAAGTGAAGATCAATCACCAAGTCCATGTAAAAGGCGGAGTGATAGTCTTGTGAGATTGTGAAGCTTGGGAAGCCAAGGACAATCATACTATTGTATCTCGTGAAAACAATAGTGAATTCTCCAATCATCACAAGTGAGAAGAGTGGATTAAGCGGATTACACCACCTCAACCACTATAAGCCTTGTGTCAATTTAAATTCTCGCAATTTACTTTACAAAGATTTATTTAATTAGCTCTACATCTTAACTTATATCTCATTGACTCAAGCCTACACCGATTTGAAAACAACATAGTAAGAAGCGGACTTATCCGCTGCCTAAAAGCTTTTAAATAGAAGAAAAGTTTTGAAACTCCACTATAGTCATTCACCCCCTCCGACTATAGTTTCACCCTTTTCTCAGGACCAACAATTGGTATCGGAGCGTTGTTCCTAGTATCGTAACCTCGTTCAGGATCTAATTTACGTAACAAGGAGATCACATATTTTCAAAGGTTTTCAAATCGAGTTTTCCATTCACCGTCATTTATATATTCAATTATACCGATGGATTCCTCAAACTTTTGTCAAAAGTACCGCTTTTAATGTTAACAATTTTGATGAATATAAAATAAGAATGTTGTCTCATCTTGCAAAGAACTCATTGAAGAGATTTGGATGTAATCAATGATGGACCGATCACAATCACTACGGTGGTAGGCAATGGCTTGAGCGTATCAAGGAAAGGAAATTGACAAACCTAAAAAGGATTGGACCAAGGATGACGAGAGTAAGAGCAAATCTGGACTTTGTTGCAAAAGACATGATCTTGAAGACCACTGTGACAACAACATGTTCATGAGAATTAAAGACCGCAAAACAACAAAGGAGATGTGGGACAAGCTATCATTGATAAATGAAGGATCTCAAGCGCTTAAAGAAAATAAATTATCTCATTGCAAAACAAAAGTTTGAGAACTTTAAGATGAAAATTTGGTGAATCCATTGATCAAACGGACAACTGATTCTCAAGCATCATCGAATTTACAGCGACTTGGACACATATATCCCCAAAAGAAGTATGCTTGAAAATCTTGAGAGGACTACCTCGAAAGATGGAAAATCATAACATCGATGAATCGTAGGAACAACAAATCTTGCAAGCACTGACACTCTAACACTGATGTCCCAGTTAAAAGCTCATGAATTCGAATTGAACGGCGAAGATGGTGCTCCGGCAGAGACACACAAAATCACTACATTAGCTGCACCCCAGCAAAGTAACTTTGCCGAATGCATCAGCAAAGAGACACAAGAATTAAAAGAACAGGTAGCTTTATTAGTTAAACGTTTTGATGAGGTTTAAAAAAGCCATTCAAAGGAAATTCGTCATCAAACAAAAAGTCAAGCTCAAACAGAGACATGAAGAAGAAAGATGATGAATACAGATGCTTCAACCCAAGAACAAGAAAGGTCACTAAAGGCTGATTGTCCCGAAGAAAATGACAAAGATGATGAAAAGAAGAAATACGCGAGCATCCAAAAGAGAAAGAGCAAGAAGGCACTTAAGGCGTAATCCAAGCAGATGAAAAGCATGAAGAATCATCTCGACAATGACTCGGATAATAGTGATGAAGAAGACATGCTCGGAAATGAAAAAAGCATGCTATGCCTCATGACCAAAAGAATTGGATGAAGATAAAAGTGATGGCTCGTGATTAATCGAGGAAACAAGCCTATGTTTAATGGCTAAAGAATCAGATGAAACTGAGGTAACATCTAGTTCTTGTTCTTCATCTAATGCATCCACATCTAACACTGCACAATCCTCTAGTCTCCCATTAGATACAGCAGACCTAGTCCAAAATCTCATGACTAAATTTGATGAAATTGAAAAGAATCATGAAATTTGCAGAAAAGGAATGCAAGGATCTAAGTAAAGAGAATAAGAGGTTAAAGAAAAGAACGGATGAAGCAAAAAATCAATTAACTAGTAAAGAAGACCTACTTAAATGATCAACAAAGCAGATGATCATACATCTCATTACTAAAAGGTCGAGTTAAGAAAATCTCCTCAACAAGGAAGGTATCCACTTGCACTACTAAAAGCACCCGTACCTACAAACCCTCAAAAGGTTTGGATCCGTGATTCGGTCTTGGCATACAACAGTCCGAGATGAAAGTAGGAACAATGATCAACACCATTCTAAATTCAGAACCACTAGTGGACCAAAATTTAGAAAGGGGCGCACCATGGCTCCAACAGATCATCATGTTCGGTGAAGTCAAGACCCAGCAGTAAGCTTGAAACAAAGAAAATCCTCCTTCCATCCAATCAAGAACCACAGCCATCTGAAGGAAAAGGCGAGACTTACCCTTAGAGGATGATTGGAATGTTGCACCTACAAATACAAGAGGAACTATTCCTGGAAAATACATCATGTGTTTAAGAAAACCAAACTGCTCTTAGACACATATGTAAGCAAGAAAGGTTTCTACCGCATATTGGAAAGTAAAGAAGGATGCAAATGCACCAAAAGGTGGAGAAAAGTATCGAATACCTTCAAGAAAAATACTAGAAGCTATTCGCCATGCCTATACATACGAAGTTGATGACTTCAATTATCCAAAAGAAGACCTTGGATACACCCTTGTATATGGAGGCATGATTGCTTAACAAGCATGGACCCAAACAAGTTAGGTACCTAAACTTAGTAACTGCTTTGTAGGATGTCTCCGGTACATGTGATAAAGGCATGTTCCGAGATACACGACAGAAACAAGAAATGGCTCACCGACTTCAAAGCTTTTGATGGACCCAAAGTCACATTTGAGGTAAAGAACCCTGGCAAGATTAAGGGAATGCATAATACTCAAGAACAATCTAAAGATTCAAAATGTGGTATATGTCGCAGGGACTTAACTTCAATCTGATGAGCATCACCAATTCTGTGACAAAGGCTACAATGTGCACTTCAACAAAGTTAAGGATGCAAAGTGATTCATAGTCAAACCAACACAAGAGTTCTTGCGAGTAGAAGACAAGACAACATGTATGTGGTGGACTGGAAACACCACAAGGCGTAAACATGCCTACTTGTCAAGAATAAAACAATCAACAAGTTTGGATTTGGCACGAGGAAGATTAAATCACTGAATTTCAAGACCATCAACAAACTATCAAGGAGCAAGCTAAGCCAGAGGCTCGCCAGAGATCACATTCAAGAAAAGAGTCTATATGATGCTTGTCAAAAAGGAAAACAAATAAAAGTTCATTCAAGTCAAAGCCTCATCAATCTACAACAAGAGTTCCTACATCTCACGTGCACATGGACTTGTTTGGACCAACTTACACCAAAAGAAGTGTGAGTGGTAAGAAATACACTTTGTAGTGGTGGATGACTTCTCAAAGTACACATGGACCATTTTCATGAACAAGAAGAAAGAAACACTCAAGAAGTCACGGATTTGTTGAGAAGACTCGTGAATGAGAAAGAGCTAAAGATTATCAAGATCGGATCGTATAGAGGCCTTTGAATTTCTAAAATGAAATTATCGTAACCTATTGAAGAAAATGGAGTATTACATCAACTATCTCGTGAACAGAACTCCACAACAAAATGGTGTTGCAGTAAAGAAGAAACAGGAGAACACTCATTTCAAAAACGCCAAATCACGCATATATAGGTCTCCCAACAAGACTCAATTGTTATGAGACAACAATCGGTGAAGGCTTACCTTAGTTTCTCCGGAAAAAGTATATCAAATCCTGAGCCCAGACTCACAAGCCAACCATACAATCTCTTTCTCACCGGAAGTCTCATAACAGATTCTCTACTTTACATACTCTAACACCATTTTAATCTGCTTTACAAAATCTCTACACATGGTCAACTGCATTAGAATTTCTACTGTACAGTATTAAAATAACTACAAATCATAAAAAATAAAACATATTTTGAAAAAAACAACACACACACACACACACACACACACACACACACACACATATATATATATATATATATATATATATATATATATATATATATATATATAAATGGTGTTGCCTATTCTTACAATGATAAATATATATATTAGAAAAATATTACTTTGTATGGATCTTCTGAATATTTATAGAAGATCCATACAATGAAATATTTGTCAAAAACAATTTTTTGTCACTCTAAGAAAATATACATATGTATATTTCAAAAATGGTTGAAAATAGTAAAAACTTGAATCTTTAAATTCTTTCAGATTGCAGTAGATGTAGAGTATGGTGTCTAGAATCTGTTGTATACAGATCCTATTAACAGATTTTGATGCAGCTGTATTTTAACTGGATCTGAAGAGTTAGAATTTGTAAAATATAGATTTACTATCTCTTACAGATTCTACTACAAGTGCTTTAGGGCATTCACACCAGAAGCCCTATTTTTTTATCCCTAAAATAATATAAAATGATACATATATCTATTTTACAACATCTCAATTTAGAACACTCCACAACATCATCCTTATCTCTATCTTTAACCATTAATATAGAGATAGTGCTTTAAAATAGGGATAGTTCTCCACAAATGGGGATACAATGTTCATCGCCCCTAAAATAGGGAGAGAGATGAGGCTTCAGCTGTAGAGGTATTTGAGGAAAATTCCACTTTTTATTTTTATTTTAGAGATAGGACACCGTATAAGGCTTATGCTACAAATGCCCTTATATAGGGGGCCGAAATCGAAGAAAAATTATTTCAAATTTCGAAATCATAATGACGTCTCCTCGAGAGTCACGTTCATTATTGTAGCCGTTGTTAGACCACGCCACCAATCAAAAATCATGATCCAGACACAACTTGACGCCAAAGCGCGCTCTTCATCTCGTTTCAACACGGCCACATATTTGAAACTCGCCCTAGAGCGAATCTCTGTAAGCCCATTTCGACACGGCTACATATTTGGAACTCACCCTTGGGCGAATCTGTATAAGCCCGTTTCGACACGGCCACATAACTAGAACTCTCCCTCGATCGAATCCTTTATAAGCCCAGTCGCTTTGGCATGGCACTGTGCAGATACGCCCACAAGCGTTCAAGCACCTTAGCCCGGTCGCTTTGGCATAGCACTATGCGGACATGTCCACGAGCTTTCAAGCACCTAAGACCGGTCGCTTTGGCATGGCACCATGCAAACACGCCCTTGAGCGTAATGCGTCTAAGCCTGTTTTGACACGGCACCTCACCAACACGCCATCGATCGTAGAGCATCTAAGCCCGTTTCAACATGGCCCTTTGTGGACACGCCCTCGAGCGTAAAGCACTCAAGCCCGCTCCACCGGCACGGCACATAGCTTGATATATGGTAAATCAATAAAAACTTACTCCTTGACGTATTCATGAGTGCACTATGAATAAATCAATGAGTAAGAGCCATTGATATGCCAAACCCGACATCAGCCTGCGGATCCGAAGTCTGGACCACGCGTAAACCCAACAAGGACAAAGCCCGCGGCCCAGTCCGCTCGCCTAACATAAGCTGAGTCACACCAAAGAAACAGAGCCCGCCTCATGACTCCACAAGCTCTCGCCATCAGCCGAGACGGAAGAAGACCACCAACCTATATACAACTTAGCTCGGATACCGGAGGCCGACCATCTCACCCCCCAGCTTTCCATCCGCACATATAAAACCAGCATACAAGTAGTCACCAGCGTGGAACTCGCAGCGGCCTTAGCATAAGCCCGCCCATCAGAACTCTCCCAAAGACACATACTTTACCGGCCTATTGTAATTGCTGACTAAAACATCTATAAATAGCGGTGTCCACTCGCACACTAGAACTACGTCATTGGTTTGATCCCTCACACTTGAGAGTACGTAGGCAGCCACCTCGGTTCAGCCAAAATCCCCCAAAAACACCCCCATTTTATTGTACTTGATCTTCATACTATTCTTGAGCGTAAACGATATAAAGACTTACACCCAAATCAGCTAGATGTCCACCGCTAAATCTTGTTTGTGATAATCCCGACTTTATCACCCCTCAACAAGTGCCCTTTGTTCTTCCAAGAGAACTCTTTCATATGCCTTAATTATTTTTCAACTTCTTGGATTTTTCTTGATGTGGACTCTCTGAATCTGAGAACAACTCTTTCTCTAGCAATTCTTTGTCAAAAACTGTTTTTTTTTTTCTTTTTCAGACTTTTCTTGGCTGGTTGGTCAGACAAAGCTGACTTCGCAGTCTCAACAGTTTTCTTTGGTTCAGCGGTGCCTGAGACTCAGCAAGTGCAACTGATTTTTCTGGCTCAGCAGTCTTTGCATTCTTTGTCTTCTCTTCTTTGTCTTCAGCAACCTTCAATGATTCTAAAAAAACTGGATTAACAGTCCAAAAGTTTTCTTGATGTGGAATCTACCATTTTTCTTGGTTTTTTACCTTTCTTTTCAGCATTTATCTCATTTAATTCCTTGTAATTCTGAACCTTCATCTATTTAAAGATGAATCCTACCCAGTTAAACTCCAGGTGATCACAAATTTTAGCCATGAGATCAATCTTTACCACATATAGAGTATCCCAACTTCCAGAAGTGCCCATGATACACTTAGATACCCATTTCCTCATCTGATTAAGCTATGTTGGAATGTTCTTAACAGAGGTTGAAACGGATAAGTCTTCTTCCCTGTTTATGGCTATTCTTTTCAAGAATGCCATCATGTCAACTTTCAGCTCTTTATGGACCGAGGAGACCTTTGTCTTGCTTCTAAAGAGTTTTCAGATTATTCTTTCAGTCAGCACTATCTCTTTTCCATTCACAGTGCTAATTATGGTGTCTTCCGTATCGTTAATCTAAAGAGTTTTCAGAATATTCGCCTTAGAAATGTAAGTGATGAGAATATGCAAAAATGTGGGATAAAATTATAGAATGGTCCCAACATTTGGAAAAACCTTTTAAAATTCGTACACTTGAATTCAGACAGTTTGTTAATGTACATTTTGTCTCATCCTTGATAATCATGACAGCTATTCTGAAAAGTTACAGCAGTAATACATGTGTAAAAACGGCTAGAAAAACGATAACGTTGATCCAATGTATCTTGAATTTTTAATTAAATTCTGACTTTCCTCCGTAATGCATGCTAAGAAAGTGTTTAATGAAGCTCTAGTAGGTAGGAATGCAAGCATGGAGCGTGGCATTTGTATTGATTCTTCTAATCTATCAGCAAAAGTTGAAGCCGAACGTCGAGGTTGGCTTAAATTTGCTGCTGAACCATCTAATCCGGTCAATCTTAGTCTTGTCCGGGAATTCATAGCACATTTACATGGCACTTCAAGTGAGACGTGGACTGCATTTATCTCTATGAGAGGAGCCACTGTTGTTTTCTCTCCAGAAACGATCATGCAATTGTATGATATCCCAGCCACTCCTATTGATCATCATTTCAGAGTCTCTTAGGGAACTGATGATGCTGTAACCAAAGCCGCTGATACTATCGAAGCCCAACGCTTTATCAATCCGAGAGCACCTATTTTTACCCTTTCTAGTCCTATTCCTGGTGCTTCGTTGAATTACGATAGGTATGAGCTTGGTAATGCCACTGCAAAAGTTAAAGTTTGGAAACACTTTGTTAATAACCACCTCATGCCATCCACTCATAATCATGATGTTAATGGGTCTTTGCATCTCTTTGCTATTTTGACCAAGGCACATGTTCATGTGGGACATGTGATTTTCAAACATGTTGTTAACTGTGCAAACCAAGAGATCAGTGCCAACTTACCTTTCCCGAGCCTGTTGTCCACTCTTTGTGCCTATATTCCGTTTGCTCTGCTTTTGTGTTAGATTAGTTAGTATCCTCTGAAACAGCCCTCATTAGACCCTTTCAATTTCACAACTTCGACACTTCTCCCCCTTTACTGAGTGCTTATATAATCACCCTTTATTATTTTTCCCACCCCGAGAATGTGGTTTATTGTAGGTAGGGATCAAGATCGCTCGAGGGTGATTCCCAAAGTTGTCTCTTACTCTCTTGTAATAATGGTATAGAAGTGATATGCCAAACCCGTAAATGAACCCGCCGATCCAAAATTGGGCTTGTCCTCGGCCCAACAACGGAAAGGGTCCTCGGCCCAATAAGTCCGCATCAATATAAGCCGGATCGGGCCGGGTACAATCAAATCCATCTGAAGCCTTCAATCCACCTCATACGGTGCAAAGCAAACCCAGGGGGGCGGTCAATCTGGCCTTCAGATCAATAGTCCGCCATCTCGGATCAAGCCTGCTCCACTAGCCAAACAAGCTATCACATAGCGACCACGAGACAGAGACTCCACAAGATGGCCAAGTGTTGGGTCTGTCCCTCACCAGTCCGGCCCAACAGTTGTCTAGTCTAATTAGTGTCACATCATACTTAATTATGTCTTTTCGTCATTAGCGTAATCATCATTAGTAGTTCGCCTGTATATAGTGGCTCAATGTAAATCATTTGCCATCTGAAATTGAATACAAGCAGAAACACTCTACCAATTTGTCGACTTCATCCTCGCCTTTATAGAGCTCTGAGTCTAACCCTCATTGTCCATAAGCACCATCGCACTTCGCCGGTAATATCATACATAAACAGCCAGATATCCATCAATAAACCACCACTAACACCACCTTGATAATTCCGACATTATCTGTTGGCTCCGTTAGTGGGAAATCTTGTTATTCAACATTTTTCATGTCGAAATGCCGCCCTAAAATCGTTTTCGCGGCGGCACTGGTGGAGGAAAACCACCCATTTTGGTTTTCTGGCAATTTCAGCACCAAGACCTCATGGAATACAGCCATTCCTAGGTAGCACAAAATCTCTGAGTTTGCGCTTGAGCAATCGCCACTCTCATTGGATTTTCGTTAAAGATTATGTCGAAGTCTTCCACCGTCTTCAATGACATTTTTCGAGGTCTGCATGCATGTTTAAAAAGAAGAACATATAATCTGGGAAGTTTGCGCTTGATTTATTGCCACTCTTCTTGGATTTCCGGCAACCTTCTCGCCGGAATGATCATCAGCATTACAAGAATTCTCTGGTTTAGAGTTCCAGCAATTGCATTACCTCTTTGCATGTTTCAGAAGCAATCTATCACATCCACATGCATGGAGATAAGTCATTGGTTCCAGCTACCCCTGGCCAAAAATCACATCAAAATCCACTCGGAATTGATGATGTGACCGAAGGTGTAAGCAACCAAGGCGAGCCCAACGATGACTCGCCCCACGGAGAGGATGTCCGCGCTTTCATCTCTGAGAAAACCAATGCCCGGAACACACTTGAGGCCATGACGGGAGATAAAAGGAAAAACATTGTGAGAAGCTCCCGATAAAGATGAGATCGTAGGGCGACACCAGACAAATATGCGACTGCCCAACGTAACCCAAACGCAGCTACAGCTTTGGCTTATTGTTAACAGGTGATTTTTACGGTTTATATGACTTTATTTCGTAACAATTTCCTTCGTGTTTTACTAATTTTTATAGAAAAGTAAGTGTTTAAAGGATTTATTGAAAGAATGAAGTTTGAAGATGTTTAAGTGGAAACTCGAGCTAATTACGTGGTTTTATTGGTGATTTTTGTATGGTTATACACTTTGCACTTTTCTATCAACTTGTAGGTACATTTACATGGCAAGGAATGAGCTGAAAAGATGTTTGATTGAAGATTAAATGGAAGGAAAGAGATGCAAGTCGAAGGTAGAATGAAGCTTTACAAGTCTCGACGCACGTTTGAGGTCTCGCCCAGGTGGATCAAGCGTCGAAGAAGAAGTGGACTAGCGCGCCCGTGGAGGAGAAGTTGATTCAGATTGACAGATATTTGGTGAACGAGCGTCCAAAAAGTAATAGGGACGGGCGTCTGATCCAGCCGGCCCGACTCAAGAAATCAAAGACGATGGGCGGGCGTCCGACAATCCAGACGGGCGTTCACCCATTTAAACTGGCGTCCAGAATCCTTGGACGGGCGTCCAGCCACCGCCTCAGCCTAAACCAACTTCAAAACCTATATATAGTCGCGTTTTTCTGAACCCTAAGCACCACAATTTCACCCCTGGCCGCCCCAGGCCTCTGGGGCGCCTAGCTGCTTTTCCCACCATCATAAACATCTTTTATCTTCTTTTACTTATATGATTTGTATTCCAACGATGAGCTAAGGCTAAGCCTAGAAACGAGCTTTGTGAAGCCAATTCTCGTGAGCGTTTTTTGATTTCGAATCTTGGATTGTTTTGTGAGTTTTTATTTAAATTTTGTATCTTTATTATGTGCTTTATTGATTATGCAATTTATATCGAGAGATGGTTGCTTTGTGATGTTTAACGTTTGATGAAAATCGTTGTTGTACCTAGATCAATATAATAAAGATTAGATTTTTAACCTATAAAATAACGAGAGTTGATTAGGTTGAATTTCTAGATAACTAGATTGAGAAATCTTACACCTTTGTTTTGAAAGTATTAATCTTTAAAATCGAGAGATAGAAGATTAAGAAACGAACTTTTCTAAGAAATTAGGAGTTCATACCTTCGATTAGGTGAATCACAACTTGGTTAAAAATCACGAGATAATTGAGATAGGAATTGATAGTTGTAGGAGAGGTGGATCAATTGCTTGTTCGTTCGTAAAATATTGATTAAACCACTTGAATTCGAATTGCTTAGTAAAACTGCAATCTTTATTACATAATAGACTTAGAATAGATTTAGTTTAGATAATTTGTTCGCAACCATATTTTCCTGGCTTTAGATCTCGATCATCTGTCCAGTTATTTTTATTGTTAGTTTCACTCTTCGTATTAGTTCTTCCCTGTTTTAATTTCACATCTTTTTAGTAGTAATCGTGACATAGTTAGGTTAGATAATAAAAACTAGTTTAAACAACCCCGATTTCCCGTAAGATCGACCCGGTATCAACCTCTTTACTACGATCCTTGCACTTGAGGTATATCGGATTTATAAATATTATTACTTGTTTATTTGCATTAGATAAAATCCGAGACAAGTTTTTGGTGCCGTTGCCGGGGAACCGGACGGTTGTCTAGTTTTTATTTTCTTGTTTTAATTTTGTTTCTCGTTTTTAATCTTCTTAGTTAGTTATATTTAGGTTATTAGGGTTTTTAGTAGTTAGGTTTTGTGACGTGCAATTAGGTTTTCCTAAATTTGTTTCGTTTTTCCCCTATCTCTTTCTGTCTTCTTTTCAGTTTCTGTTTCGCTTTCTGTTCCAGTAAACGGGCGTCTGGGGTGGTGGACGCCCGTCCGGTCTATTTTTATAACTATATTCATTTATTTTACCAGTTAGACGAGCGTCCGGTTATCCGAACGCCCGTCCTGTTCATTCTCCGTGCGACGCGCCATCCAAGAACTTGGGCGCCCGTGCTGTCTGCATCGCCATTATTTTCCCTATCTGTTCGTTCTCGTTAGACAACTGGAATTTGGTCTCGGTTTATGCAAACTCGGAGTCAAAAGGGGCCACTACTCTATACCCCTGACTTAGAGCGGACCATAGTCCGGCCAAACAGGCGGAAAATCCGTTTTGCGGCTCCTTCTGAAGAAGCCGATCAAGATTTAAAGGATCATTTAGCCGAAGAATTCGAAAACTTCATAATTATGGCTGCAAAGGATAGACGTACGTTGGCAGACTACGCCATGCCTGGCGAAGTCAAAGTCAACCCGGCTATTGTTATCCCAACCATAACTGCACAGACCTTCGAGCTAAAGCCGGGACTTATTCAGATGATGCAGCATGCATCCATTTTTCACGGGTTTCAGTCAGAGAATCCCCATACTCACTTACATATATTTTTAGAGATATGCGGTACTACACGCATCCAAGGAGTAAGTGAGGATGCTATAAAACTGAAAATGTTCCCATTTTCTTTAAAGGAGAAGCTAAAGAGTGGTATACCTCTCTCCTCACTGAATCTATTACCACATGGTCTCGAACTTGAAAAAGAATTTTAAGTCAATATTTTCCACCTTCAAAAACATTCAGTGTTTTAAATGACATTTTCACGTTCTATCAGAAAGAAAATGAGTCATTTTTCGAATGTTGGAAGAGATTAAATCTCTTCTCAGAAAGTGTCCCCATCATGTCTTGCCATTTGCAAAGGCAAGTCAATACTTTTTTCAAATGGATTGACCGAGCTCACGAAGCGGCATGGTCAATAGTTCTTCCGTGGGGCATTTTTGAAGAAAACACTGAAGAGGGGTGGGCATTGTTCGAGGACATTGCTAAATATAATTATGCTCCCTCTTATCAAGCCATTCAAGCACCTCCTCCTCCTAAGGTTGAGGAAGTGAATATGCAAAGTTTGATCGCCATGCTGCAGAAGCAGATGGCAACATCTCAAATTTCCAATCCGATCAATCAAAGTTCCTTTTCCACGTAACTCTCGTGTTACGATTGTGAAAGTTCTTTGTCGATTGCCATATGATTGGCGAGTGTCAATTTAATCCCCCTGCTCCCTGTCAAGTTAATACTGTTCATGATTATGGACAGTATAACCAAGTCACATGTCAAAATTGTGACGATGTGGGGCACACTTCTCGTTTCTGTCATATGAACGGACAGAGTGCTGAAGTGAATGCGTTCTTTGGCCAGTCCAATCAGAGGCTTAATCAATTCTCTAGCCAAAATAATTTTCAAAACCAAGGTGTCAGCCAGAATCCAAGTTTTAATCCAAATTCAACTTCTAATCCAAATCAAAACTTCAATCGAAACCCTGGTTTGAATCAGAACCAAAGCAATAATTTTTCCAATACAAATCAAAGGTTCAATCAGAGTTGGCCTACCAATTCTAATTCTACTTTTCAGAATCGGTCCAGCCAGCCATATTCGCAGAATCTCCAAAACTCTCAAGCCCTCTCGCACTCAAGTGATATCAAAGCTCAATGGGACTCCTTTAGGGAGGAGCAAAATAGATCAATGAAAAATCTGGAGAGGCAAATCGGGCGGTTATTTGACAGCTTAGCTTCTAGACCCCAAGGCAAACGCCTGCCAGGTTTCAGAAAAAGAATCCAAAGGGTGGTCAAGTTGCTCAAACCGATTTGAACAATGGCCAATGCAGTAACCTCGTACCTTCAATTCCATACGGTAGAGAAGAGGCCATTATGATGAATTTAAGAAGTGGTACTCAACTAAGTGGTCCCCTCACCAGAAAACCACTAACCCCTCCCGCGGTGATAAGGCGGGGGGGAAGCTAGCACCTACACTCCTTGGCCGAAAGAGAATACTCAGTGGCTGATCCACGAGAGGTGAAAGAGTTGAAAGTCCCAGTGGGTCGAACCCCGAGGAATGAAGAAACAAGTGAGAGTCGGAGGCCGATCCTGACTAGTAAGAAGAATGAGAATGTAGTAAGGTGGAAGGATTTGGAAGACAAAGTCAGTCGTTCATCCTCAAAGAAAGTCTTTTCTCGAGAGTGACTTGAAAAAGCTTCCATTTCCACCTAGAAGAGCAACATCTCCTTGAATGAGGACAAAAGTATGAAAAAGTGCTAAACCTTCTCAAAATACTCAAAGTTAATCTTCCATTATCCGAGGTTTTGGTTGAGATGCCTAAGTATACAAAATTCATCAAGGATGTTGTTTCTTCTAAGAAGAAATTAGCGAGACATGGATCGGTTGATTGGTGAGGACTCGCTCTGTGATCAATTATGAAGATCTACCAACCAAGAGGGGTGACCACGGGAAATTTGTGCTCACATTGCTAATGGGAGGCCTAGTCTTCCCAAACTACTTGTGATGTGACTGGGTGCATCCATCACTGATGCCATTGTCTCGTGTGCAAGCGACTTGGTTTAAATGACCTTCTGAACCCACTACCATGAATTTGCAATTCGTGACGATCTTCTAAGAAAGTCATGGGATTACAAGGACGTATTAGTTCAAATTGATAAATTTACCTTTCCCGTTGACTGAGTACGTCCTAGACATTGAAAAGGATGAAAATGTCCCCTGATACTTGGAAGACCCTTTTTACATCTACTGTACCAGAGCCCTCATTGACTTGTGATGGTGGCAAAGTGACTATACGGGTTGGTGATCTAGAGGTAAGCTATAATGTCTCCAAGACCATTCAGAGACCCTCTGGTCCTCCAACCGGCTTTTCCATTGAGGATACATTTGATGACTTCAATGACCACATGGAAAAGCAAGTCATGGCGGTTGCAACTGAATATGAGCGATTGGTTGATAATTTGAATAATCATGGTGTGGTGAGTCTAGAGCAGTTAGAAGCTAAAATTGAGGATGAGTTGTTGAAAGGAGAAGTCTTGGCAATGGGACCACTAAGTAAACTCAGCGATGATGAGTTAAAAAGTGGAGATCTTAAATCAAGTTTGGAAGACCCCCCTGCAGATCTGGTACTGAAGCCGTTGCCTAAACATCTAAAGTATGTGTTTTTAAGAGAAGGTGACAAGCTTCCATTGATTATATCTGCCAAGCTGTCTCGACTAGAAGAAATGAAGTTAATAAACGTCTTGAAAAAAAGAACGAAAGCGTTTGGGTGGCAAGTAGGAGATATCGTAAGGATATCTCCCGACATCTATATGCATAAGATCAAGACTAATGAGGGTGCGAAATGTGTTTAGGACAGCCCAGAGGAGGCTCAACCCTCATATGCAAGAGGTGGTTAAGAAAGAAATCATCAAACTTACGGATATGGGTATCATTTATGCCATCGCCGATAGTGAATGGGTATCCCCGACTCGTAGTTCCCAAGAAAGGTGGAATTACGATTGAGAAGAACGAGAAGGAGAAGAAATAGCATTGAGGCTTGTTCTCGTTTCTGAGTCTGCATTGATTACGAAAGCTCAATGAAGTAACCATGAAAGATCATTTTCCTTGCCGTTCATTGATCGGATGCTTGAGCGTCCAGGCGGGACACGCATTCTCATGCTTCTGGATGGATATTCGAGATATTTTCGATACCTATAGATCCTATTGACCAAGAAAAGACCACTTTCACTTGTCCCTATGGTACATTCGCTACAGCGGATGCCATTTGGTTTTTACAATGCCCCACCTACATTTCGTAGATGTATCTTTGGCTATCTTTGACGGGCTAGTTGAAAAGTGTATGGAAATTTTCATGGATGACTTTTCGATCTTTGGTCAATCTTTCGATGATTGCCTTGATAATCTTGACCAGTCTTAGCCAGATGTGTGGAAAGAACTTAGTGTTAAATTGGGAAAAGTGCCATTTCATGGTAGATGAGGAATAGTTCTTGGCCACAATATTTCCGCCAAAGGTATTGAGGTAGACAGGCCAAAGTAGAAGCTATCGAGAAGATGAGTTATCCTAAGAATGTGCGAAGTCGAGGGTTTTCTTGGACATGTCGGTTTCTATAGAGATTCATTCAGGACTTTTCCAAGATAGCCAAGCCCCTGCCTACACTACTTAAAGAAGACGCGTTTTATTCGATTTTGATGAGAGTTGCAAGCAAGCGTTGAGGAGCTTAAAGTTGATTAATCTACGCACCGATCCTTATTTCGCTTTGACCGGAATCTCCTTCGAGCTTATGTGCGATGCATCAAATTATCTTTGTTGGTGCAATCTTAGGACAGAGAATAAAAGGGAAATTCCAGCCAATCTATTACGCCAGTCACACACTGAATCCGTCTCAAGTAAACTACACGACGACTGAAAAGGAATTATTGGCCGTAGTCTTTGCTATGGACAAGTTTCGTGAGTTACTTGTTAGGTGCTCAAGTAGTTGTGTGGATGATCACGCTTTGCTTTCGCGATACTTGATGACTAAGAAAGAGGCTAAACCGCGCTTACTCGTTGGATATCACGACCTACAAGAGTTCGATGTCCGATCAAAGACAAAAGGCGTTGAAAACGTGGTGGTGATCATGTCTCAAGAATGTTGAATGAGGAAAAGGATGACCCTGACGATATAGATCTTTACTTTCCTCTGGAAAATATCATGCTTATCGACGGTTGTCCTCCAGATATTCCTTGGTATTCTTCCATCGTAAACTACCTTCATTCCCAATATCTTGATCCAGAATTGTCTTATCAGGAGAAGAAGAAATTCTTCTCGGATATGAAAACATTCGTTTGGGACGAACCTTACCACTTCAAGATTTGTAAAGATGGTTTGCTGAGAAGATGTGTTCCAGAATCTGAGCAACGTGATATCATTGAGCAATGCCACAGTGGACCCACTGGCGGTCACTTTGGTCCTTGGAAAACCGTTGTTAAGATCTTTCAATCCGGTTTCTATTGGCCCACGATCTTTAAGGATACAGAAGCTTTCTGTAAAGCTTGTGATAGGTGTCAAAGAACCAGAACTTTAACAAGGCTTTTCAACATGCCATTGAAACCCATCCTAGAATGCGAAGTTTTTGATGTATGGGGCATCGATTTTATGGGACCCTTCCCATCATCTTGTGGAAATAAATACATCTTAGTCTGCGTAGATTACGTATCGAAATGGGTGGAGGCTCAGGTCACGACTCACAATGATCATAAGACGGTCATGAAGTTTCTAAAGAAAAACATCTTCGTGAGATTCGGGTGTCCACGCGCCTTGATTAGTGATGAAGGGACACACTTTTGCAACCGACCTCTAGAGAAAGTGCTTGAGAAATATGGTGTCCGGCATAAAACTGGTACACCATATCACCATATGACAAGTGGTCAGGTTGAAAGAAGCAACCAAAGTTTAAAGAAGATCCTGAGAAAGCAGATTATTGATCATAGAAAAGACTGAGTCTAAAATTGGATGATGTCTTTGTGGCGTATCGAACTGCCTATAAGACCCCCATGGGTACATCACCCTATCAAATGGTTTATGGTAAACCATGCCACTTACCAGTCGAGTTAGAGCATAGAGCGTATTGGGCCATGAAGTTTTAAACTTCGATACCCAATCTTGTGGAAAACATCGATTGCAACAGATTGCATGAGTTAGGCAATTTAGACTTCAGCCTATGAGAGTGCCAGATAAGTAAGGAAAAGACGAAACTCCTTCATGATGCCAAGATCAAGCGAGAATTTCAAGTAGGGAACAAGTTTTATTATACAATTCCAGGTTACATCTGTTCCTCGGTAAGCCGAGGACACGAAGGTCCGGTCCTTTGAAATTCTCAAATAATTCCCTGGAGGTGTCCTAGAACTACGAGGTTATGGTGACCAGCCGTTCCGAGTGAATGGTCAAAGGTGCAAGCATTACATTGGTCAAGCCAAAGAACAGCCTCTGATTGTTCGATTCCTCGATATCCTCGGGTGTGGTTCTTCAGAAGTCAATAAATTTGACGAGTTTTCGCCTGAATTGTTTTCTGAGGATGACGGTAGTGGTCCCTCTGAAGAAGTTCTAGCAGGTAGTTGGGACATGGAAGAGTTTGAGAAGGAGCAACGGTTGAAGCATCGTCAGAAGAAGAAGAAATCAACCATGGGAAGGTTTAAGCGTGTGTGGAAGGCAATCAAGGAATTCACCCCATGTGTTAGATGTTGTTTCTGCAGCCACACTACTGATCGAAGCTTACGCGAAGTAGTGGCTGGTAGAAAAGCTAAATGGCCTGATCCGGGCTGATCTGAAAGAATGTCGAGCTAACGACATTAACCAAAAGCGCCACTAGGAGGCATCCTAGATATCCTTTAGTATATTAGGACTCTCTTTTGTGTTGTTTCTTTTTCGTTGATTAGTTTTTATCTTAAGTCTAATTAAGATTTTGTTTGAATTTGTTCAGTTTAGCTGTGTTTTTAGATATGGATTATGGAGTTCTACCAGAGGAGTTTCCTTTCATTAGTAGGATCCCACTTATCACTCTAGGTGACGGACCCGGAGGGACTATCATCTTGGACGTAGACTTTGATATTAGTACCCGCATAAGGACCGTTACTTATGTTCTCATTGTGCCCCGTTCTTCGGGAGGTGGAGATTTTAGCTCAGAGGACCTGCAGGAGACTTTAGGACGACCGTACACCATCCTCAACGATCCGATGCTGACTGACTTGGCGCTAGTGCTGCAAGCTGAGCATTTCCAAGGAGTAGATGTTGCTGGCGAGGACTGGGGTTTACAGGACGAGTATGATTTTCCTCCCGCTATTGACATGCTCCGCCGTCTGATCCGGATTGTGGATTGGGCGGAGATTTATGATGACTAGCGTCGTTAGGCTGTTTCGTCGAGCAAACGACGTAAAACAAAAGCGCTCGGTGGGAGGCAACCCACTATTTTCTAGTATTTTTATGTGTTTTCCAATTTTGTTTGTTATTTGAAGTTTTGTATGACTATTTATAATGAAATAAAAATTTGAGGTTGGAATGAATAAAATCTTTGAGTTTTGCTGAATTTCGACCTTGGACGTGCGTCCATGCCTTTGGACGCCCGTATGATATGTGTTTGCACTGGACGAGCGTCCCTCATTCCTGAACGCCCGTCCGTCCTTTGGAAATTTTGGACGAGCGTCCAAATTTCCTGAACGCCCGTCTACGAAATTCCCTCCAACTGTTTCAAATTTGGCAACCTGACGAGCGTCTGAATATCCGGGCGCTTCTTCCAGTTCATATGATCTCCAGCTGGACGCTCGTCCGATACCTGGACGCCCGTCCAAGCCTGCTCCTATATATACCCCTGCTTCCCCATTTTATTTCGAATCATAAATTTCAAAACGCATAACCCGACTTTTCGACCTCCTTTGCCCTAAAATCTTCATTTCTAAACCAAATTGGGCGATTCAAGGCTCTATCAACAGCTTTCAATCCCTTCTTTTCGATTTTCCACTCCAAATCCTCCAACAAACGCCCATTAATTCGATACGGTGATATAGTTGGTACGGCCTTTTTGAAGAAAAATTCGATTTTTGGGTTCAATTTGGCATTGTTTGGACGTCTAATCCGTTTTATCATCATCCCATCATCTTATTTGGTAAGTTTTTATCAACTTCTCTTAGGTTATTTCACTTTTTTTTCGAGTTCGATTTTCGAGTCGACTCTTTTCTATGTATTCTCCCTTATTTGTTTTTTTCTTGTTTTGTTTTCATTTCTTGTTGTGTTGGTGATCTGGGATGTTGATGGATGATGTTGGATGGGCTGCATTGTGGTTTGTTGTGGTTTGGTGTTGGATTGTTTGGGAAATCCCGTTTGGACGATAAACGGGTGGTTTTGTTTGATTTTGGGGTTGGGTTTGTTGTTTGTGTAGCTTTAGTTCACCATGGTTCGTAAAGCAGTAGTCAAGAGGCATGGTAAGAGGGTAGCTAAGGAGCCTACTAAGAAGCAGAAGGGTGTGGACCCCACTTTAGTCAATCCCAACCAAGGCATCCGTATTGGTGAGCGTCAGAATCCTCCTAGAGGTCAATCCAGGGTTCCCTTACGAGATAAGTTTTTACAACGCTTGTTCAAGGGAGGTCTAGCCTCTCAACATCCTCTTTGAAACTCGAATTTGTTTGAATAAAAGTGCATAAAAAGTGTTTGAATAAAAACTAATTATAAACTAAGGAAAAACGCAGCTGAGCCGCCCCTAGGGTTTAGGGTTCGAATGTATCATGATTTGTGTGGAGAAAACCGCAGCTATTTATAAGATTTTAGGTTGGTTCTGCTAAGTCATATAAACTGTAAAAATCACCTGTTTACAACTCCCCCACACTTAGCTTTTGCTCGTCCCGAGCAAAACAAAACAAGAAAACCATGGACCTACTTGAACATTGAACCACATAAAATCCCATATATCAAATCACAACCGGTCGACTAGCACAAAAAACATACATCCCATGCAATAAACGATTACTCGAATGTGTAGTGTGTGCAAAGCCTTCTTCAACTTCCGCCGATTCCACACTTGACAATTAAAATCAAGCTAACCAACCAATACCCATTAAAGACAGATAATGAATTACCCTGACTATACATATGCCCTACAAAACTACTCACGTCATGACTAGAGTAATACATGTGTTTTCAAAATCTTTTCAGTTATACCCAGAGGATATTCCCTACAACATATACCTTGGCCTATACTTGGGATAAGGTAGGCGATAACTAAGTCTTTCATTTATTCATACTACTTTCCTTATGTAAGTTGATTCAATTAATTCACATTTATACGCACATCAGAATGAGCTCTTGCCCGTCATAGCAGAATAGGACATTCGAGATATACCCTACCTTACTCAAATCATAAGGCAGCTTCTTCTGACTGTCGTGAGCTTTTGGTCATCATAGTGGTATAGGACATTCGTGATACGCCCTACCTCACTCAAATCATCGACCAGCTTCCGACACACCCAACTAATTCATATATTTTTCTTCAAACAACTTTTCCAAAGCACAGTAGTTACGTTTCACTTATCACATTCAGGCTTCGGTATATTCACGATACTTCCTACTTCAATTCCAACTACGCACATATTACAATTTCCATGACATGAGCCCTAAGCGAACGGTCTGATAACCTGAATCAAACATTATCAGCTTAAATGAGTACAGTTTCCTAAGTTCAGCTCGTCATCAAAGAGGCTTACGTGAAAAGAATTCGAGTAAAAGCTTATTTAACAAAGGTCTATGCAAAAATACTAGTCAACTCAACACAAGTATGGGAATATAACAAGTAGGTAAGCCAAAATAAAATCATGCTCGGGACGGATTTTTTTAAAAATTCGAATTTTTTTTTTGAACTTTTGAAGAATGGTGGTAAGCATAATAAATTAAGCACATTGTAGGTACAACCAATCCCTCCCCCACACTTAAATAACAACATGTCCTCATGTTGTGCAGAATAAGGAAAACTTAGCTGATTTGTCGTTCGAAGGTGGCAATTCTGGAAGTGGTAGCAAGTCATATCCAGAAATGCATGAAGAAATCAGTAAACTGTGGACCATCCACCGGAAAACTGGCTTCATCTAAAAGCGCACCATCGCTATCGCAAATATCCTGCACACATGAAAAACAGAACAAAACGTACCTCGGGGGATAGGGGAATATAACATATTGCGCAGAAAAGTTTGATATAAGCACAGGATATAATTGCTCAGATGGAAAAATCACCCACACAGTTAAAACACAGAACATCTAAGCGTCAATTATAAAGCCACAGAGGCTTGACATCCGTATAGGTTCCGACATGTGCATACAGAAATATTAAACTCCAACTGAAAGTGCAAATGCGTCTTACAAGATTCATAAAAAAAAAGCAACGGAAAACCGACAGTAGCTTCAACTAAAGCACAGATGAATCAAAAAAATGACAGTAGCTTCCGCTCATGCAAGTTACCTGGCCACAGAAACCGACTCCAAAAACCTAGACGACACAAGACAAAACTAGCCCCCCTTATTCAACAAAAACAAAATAAACCAAAATAATAATAAAAAACTATTCTCATTATTGGGTTGCCTCCCAACAAGCGCCTTTCTTTAGTGTCTTTGGCTAGACACACGTACTATTCAGCCTGGATTAGGCCACTTAATCTTCCTTCCGGCCACTACTTCGTGTAAGCTCTGGTCATTAGCGTGGCTACAGAAACAGCATCTCACACATGGGGTCAAGTCTTTACCGATTTCCAAACATTCTTAATTTTCCCTATTGCTGACTTTTTCTTCTTCAATCTTCTCTTTAACTGTGCCTCCCGTTTAAACTCTTCCATATCCCAACTACCAGCCAGAACTTCCTCTACTGGACCACTGCCGTCATTCTCAGAAAACAAATCGGGCGAAAACACGCCAAACTCATTGACTTCAGGAGTACCACACCCGAGGATGTCGAGGAAGTGAACAATCAAAGGCTTCTCTTTGGGTTGACCGATATAATGCTTACACCTTTGACCATTCACTCTAAACGGCTGGTCACCATGACCTCTTAGTTCTAAAACACCTCCAGGAATGCTTTGGAGAATTTCAAAGGACCGGACCATCGTGTCCTCGACTTTACCAGGAGAACAGATGTAACCTGGAATTGTACAATAAAACTTGTTCCCCAACATGGAATTCTCGCTTGATTTTGGCATCGTGAAGGAGTTTCGCTTTTCCTTACTTATCCTGCGCTTTTGTAGGCCTGAAGTCTAAATTGCCTAACTCATGCAATCAAGTTGCAATCGATGTTTTCCGCAAGATTGGGTATCGGGTTTAAAAACTTCGTGGCCCAATACGCTCTATGCTCTAACTCGATTGGTAAGTGGCATGGTTTACCATAAACCATTTGATAGGGTGATGTGCCCATGGGGTCTTATAGGCGATTCGATATGCCCACAAGACATCATCCAACTTTAGACTCAGCCTTTTCTATGATCGTTAATCGCTTTTCTCCAGGATCTTCTTTAAACTTTGGTTGCTTCTTTCAACCTGACCACTAGTCATAGGATGGTATGGTGTGCCAATTTTGTGCCGGACACCATATTTCTCAAGAACTTTCTCCAGAGGTCGGTTGCAAAAGTGTGTCCCTTCATCACTAATCAAGGTGCGGGGACATCCAAATCTCACGAAAATATTTTTCTTTAGGAACTTCATGACCGTTTTATGATCATTGTGAGAAGTGGCTTGAGCCTCCACCCATTTCGATACATAATCCACGCAGACTAAGATGTATTTATTTCCACAATATGATGTGAATGGTCCCATAAAATCGATACCCCATACATCAAAGACTTCACATTCTAGGATGGGTTTCAATGGCATGTCGAAACGCCTTGTTAAAGTTCCGGTTCTTTGACACCTATCACAAGCTTTACAGAAAGCTTCTGTATCTTTAAAGATCGTGGGCCAATAGAAGCCGGATTGAAAGATCTTAGCAACGGTTTTCCAAGGACCAAAGTGACCGCCAGTGGGTCCACTGTGGCATTGCTCAATAATATCACGTTGCTCGGATTCTGGAACACATCTTCTCAGCAAACCATCTTTACAAATCTTGAAGAGGTAAGGTTCATCCCAAACGAATGTTTTCACATCAGAGAAAAATTTCTTCTTCTCCTGATATGAAAATTTCGGATTTAAATCTTGGGAATGTAAGAAGTTGACGATAGAAGCATACCAAGGAATATCGAGTGCACTTGTCTAGATGCATAACATTCGAGAGGAAGGTAAAGGTCTATCCCTTCAGGGTTCTTTCACTTCTTCATCCTTCATTCTAGACATATGATCATCTACTTCGTTTCCACCTTCCTTACGGTCGGAGAGATCACCTCCCGTCTTCCACTAAATTCTTTATTTCCCGGATCAACCACCGAGTACTCTCATCCGAGCAGGAAACCACTAAGTTGAGTGTCGGACCTTACATTCATAGCACTAGCCTCTTCTCCACCATTGTATGTGGATGCATAGTTAGATTGAAGTGGATTCTCATAACTTGCATCATAATTGCTATTAGTATTCCATTGGTGGGGTGAATTACCTCCACTGCACTGAGCCTCATAATGGTTTCCACCACAATACGAACATCTCACTTGAACGTTGTTAAATCCATGTCCATAAGAATTCTCATCGGTTGAGGTATCTGAGCATCGGATCCAAAGGCAGATGAACTTGACACTTCTACTTTTGGGGGACCACCGAATTGAATGCCGGATCCTAAGTTCATGGCATTGTCCTCTTCTCTATCATAAGGAAGTGTGGGAGCTAGGTCAATGCCTTGGTCTTGAGCCATTTGCCTGAGCCGTCTCTCAAGATTCTTGAGTGTCCTGTTTTGCTCATCCCGAAAGGAGCTCCATTCAGCTTGGATATCATTCAAGTGCGAGGGCCTTGAGAGTTTTGAAAGTTCTGTGGGAAAGATTGGCTAGACTGACTTTGAAACATAGGATCGGGACTGTTCTGATTGAACCATTGATTTTGATTAGAAAAATTGATATGTTGGTCCTGACTGAAGTTCGGGTTTTGATAGAAATTGGATTCTCGAGAATTGAAACCCTCGATTACAAATCTTTGGCGGTCGATTATTAAATCTCTATCATCACTGCTACATGAAGCATTTACTTGTGCTCATCCACTCACAGGAGCGAAAGCGAGAAGTGTGTCCCACATTATCACAATTTTGACATGTGACTAGATTAAAATTTCCCCGATTATGGGCGGTGTTAACTTGATACGCAAAGCAGGGGAAAGAAAAGCGACAGCGCCAACAAAGCATGGCCAGGTCGACAACATCTTCCATAGAAACGAAACTTGTGAGTTACGTGGAAAAAACGGGTTCGATTCATAGGATTAAGCGACATTTGAAGAGCGCCATCTGCTTTGCTTCAAAGCATGGCGTTCTGATCTTGCATAATCCCAGTTGATGACATTTTTTTGTTTTTTTTAGAGAAAAGATAAAGAAACATAAAAAGAAACGGAAACGGAAACAGAAACAGAAACCTACCTACGAAAAAATTAAAACAGAAAAAACACTAAGACGGAAAAAAAAACGTGTTGAAATCTTCTGGGGCCAAAATGGAAGGGAAAACAGCAGATTTTGACCTCGAAAACGGTGTCGAATGGCCTTGGGCCATTGATTACGTCGTCGGCGTCGGAACGAGCTTTCCGAATTGGGGTCCTGCGCGCCAAACGGACACTCGAGCCGAAAGTTATGGCCAAAATACTACCATGTGCCCTAACGATCCCTTTTATCCCAACTTATAACAGAAAATCAGAAAAATTAATAAACTAGACAACCGTACCGATTCCCCGGCAACGGCGCCAAAAACTTGTCTCGTAAGGGAACCCTGGATTGACCTCGTGCCTGAAAAGGCCACCGACTTGGAAGGATCTTGGGCGGACTTTTTTGTTGAATGCCTTTGACAACCGGGCTTGGTAGCATTCAAGATTTTCTTTGAGCCTGAAGCCGTTTCGTCCAATGCTTCCAACTCTTCAAAGCGGCGGGCATTTTCTTCGTCGTTAAGCCTTCTTGGATAGCGATTCTCGGTGAGGTATTTGCCGCTCAAGAGGTAGCACGGCTTCTACACCGTATACACAGCGAATATGGAGTGGCTTGAGTCGAGTCCGAAAGGTTGTCGCGATAGGCCCACAAAGCTTCACCCATTCGTTCGTGCGGTCTTTCTTGTGTCTTGCCACGACATTCTTCAAAAAGTTGCATAACGTCTTATTGAAAGCTTCGGCAAGTCCGTTGGCCGGCGCATTGTACATGGACGACTTGTGCTGCTTGAAGTTGAACTGCTCACTGACTACGATGTTGACTGGCTTTGTTGACCTCGTGCCATATGACTTAATTTCGTAACAATTTCCTTCGTGTTTTACTAATTTTTATAGAAAAGTAAGTGTTTAAAGGATTTATTGAAAGAATGAAGTTTGAAGATGTTTAAGTGCAAACTCGAGCTAATTACGTGGTTTTATTGGTGATTTTTGTATGGTTTTACACTTTGCACTTTTCTATCAACTTGTAGGTACATTTACATGGCAAGGAATGAGCTGAAAAGATGTTTGATTGAAGATTAAATGGAAGGAAAGAGATGCAAGTCGAAGGTAGAATGAAGCTTTACAAGTCTGGACACACGTTTGAGGTCCCGTCCAGTGGGCTGGCGTCCAGAAGAAGTGTGGCCAGCGTCCAGGAGGAGAAGTTGATTCAGGATTGACAGATATTTGGTGAACGAGCGTCCAAAAAGTAATAGGACGGGCGTCTGATCCAGCTCGGCCCGACTCGAAGAAATCCAGCACAGTGGACGGGTGTCCGACAATCCAGACGGGCGTTCACCCATTTAAACTGGCGTCCAGAATCCTTGGACGGACGTCCAGCCACCGCCTCAGCCTAAACCAACTTCAAAACCTATATATAGTCGCGTTTTTCTGAACCCTAAGCACCACAATTTCACCCCTGGCCGCCTCAGGCCCCTTGGGGGCGCCCTAGCTGCGTTTTCCCACCATCATAAACATCTTTTTATCTTCTTTTTACTTATATGATTTGTATTCCAACGATGAGCTAAGGCTAAGCCTAGAACGAGCTTTGTGAAGCCAATTCTCAGCAGCGTTTTGATTTCGAATCTTGGATTGTTTTGTGAGTTTTTATTTAAAGTTTGTATCTTTATTATGTGCTTTATTGATTATGCAATTTATATCGAGAGATGGTTGCTTTGTGATGTTTAACGTTTGATGAAAATCGTTGTTAGACCTAGATCAATATAATAAAGACTAGATTTTTAACCTATAAAATAACGAGAGTTGATTATGTTGAATTTCTAGATAACTAGATTGAGAAATCTTACACCTTTGTTTTGAAAGTATTAATCTTTAAAATCGAGAGATAGAAGATTAAGAAACAAACTTTTCTAAGAAATTAGGAGTTCATACCTTCGATTAGGTGAATCACAACTTGGTTAAAAATCACGAGATAATTGAGATAGGAATTGATAGTTGTAGGAGAGGTGGATCAATTGCTTGTTCGTTCGTAAAATATTGATTAAACCACTTGAATTCGAATTGCTTAGTAAAACTGCAATCTTTATTTCATAATAGACTTAGAATAGATTTAGTTTAGATAATTTGTTCGCAACCATATTTTCCTGGCTTTAGATCTCGATCTTCTGTCCAGTTATTTTTATTGTTAGTTTCACTCTTCGTATTAGTTCTTCCCTATTTTAATTTCACATCTTTTTAGTAGTAATCGTGACATAGTTAGGTTAGATAATAAAAACTAGTTTAAACAACCCCGATTCCCCGTAAGATCGACCCGGTATCAACCTCTTTACTACGATCCTTGCACTTGAGGTATATCGGATTTATAAATATTATTACTTGTTTATTTGCATTAGGTAAAATCCGAGACACTTATATGGAGTACGTCGAAAGATGGCATAAGGGAATCAATATCTCATCTCCATAGGGTTGCCCCCTGAACAAATCAAAGGCATGCCCGCACCCGGCATGCCCGCGCTGATGGAGCAGCTGGCTCCAGTCAACAACGATCCTCCGCAGCGCTTTCAACGTTCGAATAGGGAAGGGAACTCTCAAAGAGATAGGAGCGTTCACTCATCTGATGAGCGAACTCAAGGAAGATGATCGGCTCTAAATCGCCTTGGGCCTAGGAACGGTGAGCATAATGTAGCCCCAAGGCAAGGGCAACGAACACAAAGCTGATCGCTAAAATATCAGAGATAGGTTAAGGGAACAACATGCCGAATCTTATAACCAATTGGAGAGGGAAGCTCGATTAGAGCACGTCTCTAGACACTCCGCTGCACCGTCATGGGACAAAATATTCAATAGACTCGAAAGGCAGCTTGAGGATATGGAAAAGGCAAAGCCTGAGAAAATCGATAGGCCGACTTGGGGAACCAGCGTCCTCTCTGAAAAAACTCTGAAATCGGCGCCGAATGGAGGCATCCATAATCCCACTTTACCAAACTGTCAAGGTACGACCTGCCCTTATGACTGGCTCTCCGAGTTCCAGAGTAAGATCACTTTGGTGACCCATAACGAGTCCTCTTGGTGCATCGCCCTAGTAGGCACTATGCAAGAAAGAGCGGCAATGTGGATCCGCAATCTACATCCTTGATCGATCCACTCATAGGAAGATCTACAAACTAAATTTATTGATGAAATCCAGTCGGCAGGCAGGCAGAAGAAAACAATCCATGATCTCTACGAGGTCCGTCAGGGAGAGAATGAGAAGGCTCGAAGTTATTATGATCGGTTCAATAAGGTCTTTGAACAGACCCGGGGCATTAAGGACAGAGAGATCATCACCGGATTCCAAACAGATTTGGTCAAAGGAGCCCTCAAAACTGAATTCACCCTATGACCTCCTGTAAACCTACAGGATATGTTGGACAAAGCCTAGAAATATGGCATATCTAAGTCGGGCCCTTCATCATCATCGGGAAAAGGGAAAGCCAAGGTCGATCCCTCAATCTTCCAAGAGAAGATCGACAAAGAAATCGGGATCGCGACCTCAAGAAGCCGCATAAATTAAGAGAGGAGGATTACACTCCCCTCAACACTCCTCCGGGTCAGATAATGCATGAGATCAAAGACCGTCCCATGAAGTTTGATGCTAAGAGCCGTGATGAGCCGCAATATTATGAATATCACAAGGATCATGGACACACCACAGATGAGTGTCGAGTCCTGAGAGAGGAAATTGATAGGCTAATTAGTTTGGGGGCCCTTAAAGATATAAAGAGACGGTGGACGAGACGGAGGGAACGACGCCCAACCTCTCCGATACAGGAACGAGAACCAGGTCATCCTCGAATCATTCCCCAACAATAATTTGCTCAAAACCCAGATCAAGTCATTGAACCAATGAGTTTTTGATAAGCCGATCATCTTGGGCGACTATGATCAGTCTCTCTCATTTACCCACAACGAGTTGGCGGGTCCGCTAAGGGCTATGAACGTGCCCATTGTAATACAATTGGGCGTCGGCACTATTCGAGTCCTGGTGGACACAGGGGCCTACCCAGAAATTATTTACTATGAATGTCTTAAGAAGCTCGGCTATGGCGAATCCAGGTTGAAGCCTTACAATGGCACACTCGAGGGGTTCTCAAATGATAAGGTTCAGGTAATGGGCATTATCGACTTAGAGGTACATATAAGTGGTTATGAGCCTAGAAGAACTGAGAAGGTAACTTTTCTTGTTGTCGACCTTCAGTCTTATTACATCATGATCTTAGGACTTCCGGCCCTTAGGCAGTTTCAAATGGTCGTTTCAGTGCTGCTGTTAGGAAATCACTAGTTTAACGCAGCGGAATTTAAAATTTGATTTCCTTTACTAAGATCGTTCTTCGTTTAATGCAATAAACACGTTAAGTAGTTTGACGGTTATACCTTGATGATCTAATAGATCGTCTCTTT
The DNA here is from genome assembly GCA_026214975.1 of Gentiana macrophylla. Taxonomy (NCBI): domain Eukaryota; kingdom Viridiplantae; phylum Streptophyta; class Magnoliopsida; order Gentianales; family Gentianaceae; genus Gentiana; species Gentiana macrophylla. The sequence continues at coordinate 73,455,257 of CM047811.1, read as the reverse complement.
GACCGCCAACGGAGAGTAGTTCAATGCGCAAGCCGTCCACGCGTCCGGCCTCTATCGCTAATCCACACGAACCCCTTGCCGGAATCCTCCTTGGATTGCTATCGGAAAAACTCCGGCTGCTAGACCGGACCTTTTCTTCCCTCACAAACTCACTATGGAAGGCTCTCTATTTTACACAAGAATTATGAACTCTTGCAATTGTGATGTACAAAAGAGCTTGACACCCACCTCTTATATATAGTGGTTGGGGCGCCCCATATGGTGCGGAGGAGAAGAAAACCTTTTTTCCAATAAAATAAGGAAAATCAACTAGATTGATTTATCTCTTTGATTATAATTTATTTTGTCAATATCATATATTGATTATAATTATCTTATTACCATAAATCTATTTTTCCAAAATCAATTAATATCCTATATTAATATTATGGCAATCTTTATTAATTAAAGTGCACAATCCAAGTGTATCTTATACACTCAAAAGTGGCGCCCCATATGCCAATTAATTGGCTTCCGGAATATTATTTAATTAACATAATTTGTATATAATTAATATCTTGTATTTAATTTATTCATAATAAATAAATACCACCATATTAATTTACCACTATAACCTTTATAGTCTAGAGATAAACTTTCCTTATTTGGTTATCAACTATAACCGCATTTTAATCCGACTCGATGTTCATATGTGCGTGACCCAATAGGCTTCCGAATATGTTGGCCGTAGACACAAAGAGCAATTTACTAAAATGCCCTTCATACCTAACGATCACGGGATAGCATCTAGCAACACACCGTGACCCCCAATCATCGGAAGAGTCAAAAGCAATGACTACTACCTTTCATGTGAAGCAGTTACCGTGTAAGTTACAATCCTACATTTGTAATAATATCCATACGATCGTATCTCGAGTGTCAATACATTGACGATCGTATCTTATAATCTGGATATCATGCTCTCTCGAGAATAACACATTTACTCCACTTTGCAAAGATTCTCGAGAGCTAGACATTCCTTATAAGAAGGCCATTTCGGATATTCGATCCTAATCATGAGATCTGCGATTCCCGGACGACCAATCATGTATGCTCCGCGTGCTTCAATATCACACCCAATCACTACCGCATGATCGCCCGTGGTTGGGAGAAATCTCAATAGTGTCAAAGCATGACAATCCACACCGTGATGCCATGAAGACTCGGTCAAAAGGATAATTACACAACCGCCACATAGTGTGACACTTAATGTAAGTGGGTTAGTCTAACGTCGCATTCTCTAATACACGTCCACGTGCGGTCAAGTGTCTCTACACTTCGATGAACGAGATCTATCCCTACCTTCTAAAAGATAGAAGACATCCAATACGTGCTAGTCGATTATACTATCAATGTCCCATTTGACAATATATAAGACCGAGAGACATTTAAGTACCGACCTTGTTATAGTGATTAGAGATCTCATCAACCATAATCACTATCATGGTTTCTCTCACGTGATTGATACTAGGGACGTTACTATATATATATGCAACAAACAATATGAAGATAAACAATATATAATAACATAAGTGCTTTTATTAATCATAATAAAGTTATTACATGAACTAAATAGATCAGAATGACCCGACCGGTCGGATCCGGTCCAACCCGATTGGGTTTAGGACACCTTTCCAACAATCTCCCACTTGGCCTAAAGCCAATCACCCATATGCCTAAGCCCGTGCAAGTGAACATGTTTCTCATGCTTAGCTTGAGACAATGCCTTAGTTAACGGATCGGCTATGTTATCATCCATGTGGACTTTCTCTATCTTTACATCTCCTCTATCTACTATCTCTCTAATCAAGTGATAGCGCCGTAGCACATGTTTGGACTTCACGATGAGACATTGGTTCCTTTGGTGAGATATCGCTCCATTATTATCACAAAGACAGAGGCATTTGGACCTTCAATGGAAGGAACCACACCAAGTTCGATGAATGAACTTCTTCATCAAATCGCTTCCTTTGCCGCCTCCGAGGCTGCTATGTATTAAACCTGTTGTAGAGTCTGCGGTAGTCTCCTGCTTGGAACTCTTCCACTCACTACTCCGCCCGTTAAGCGTGAAAACAAATCCAGTTGTGACTTAAAGTCATCCTTGTCGGTTTGAAACGGCATTTGTGTAACCTCGTAATACTAAATCATCGTTCCCGAAAACCAGGAACATATCCTGAGTCGTCTCAAGTACTTGAGGATATTCTTAACAACAATCCATGACCATCACCGGGATTGGTGGTACCTACTAGTCATACTAAGAGTGCGAGACATACGGTCTTGTGCATAATATGGCATACATGATAGACCCGATTGCCGAAGCATAAGGGACCTTACTCATTTGTGCCCTTTCCTCCTCTGTCTTAGGACTCATTCCCTTCGACAGGTAGACCCCATGTGACATGGGTAGCAATCCTTTCTTGGACTGCTCCATGCTGAATCTCTTCAACATCTTGTCTATATAGGTTGATTGCGACATGACCAAGCAACCTTTTAGATCTATCTCTACTGAGATCTTTATTCCTAGAATATAAATTTGCATCACCCAAGTCCTTCATTGAGAAGTTCTTGGATAACCAAGCTTTGACTGATTGTAACATAGGCACATCATTCCCTATGAGCAATATGTCGTCTACATAAAGCACTAGGAACACAATGGCACTCCCACTAACCTTCTTGTAAACACAAGGCTCATCTTCATTCTTGATGAAATCAAACTGTTTGATTATCTCATCAAAGTGAAGATTCCAACTCCGAGAAGCTTGCTTTAATCCATAAATGGATCTTTGCGGTTTATACCATCCCAAAGCGTTGGTTGTGAAACCCTCAGGTGTGTCATATACACTTCCTCAGACGAGTTTCCCGTTAAGGAAAAGTTTGTTTTCACATCCATCTGCGCGATTTACTCGTAATCATGATATCTTTGCAATAGCGAGCAAAATTCTAATGGATTTTAACATGGCAACAGCGAAAAGGTTTCATCATAGTCAACTCCTTGTCTTTGCTTATAACCCTTCGCCACTAACCTAGCCTTGTAGGTAGTTACGTTACCGTCCATGTCGGTCTTTCTCTTAAAGACCCATTTACACCCTATGGGAACTATTCCTCGTGGTGGATCAACTAAGTTCCAAACTTGGTTGTCTTTCATGGATTCCATTTCAGAATTCATGGCTTCCAGCCATTTCTCTTTGTCATGCCTTAATAGCACTTCCTCATAAGTTCTAGGGTCCTCATCTTCCATGAGATACACGCCCGTGTACCTTTCAGGTTCCCGGTGTTCCCTAGTGGATCTTCGAGGTGCTAGTGTGTCTACGGTAGAGGGTGGCCCCAAATCTGCATGCGGTGCCTCCTCTACTTCCATCAACGGACTGTTATCCGTAAGTGGTTCTCGAATTTCTTCAAGATCAATTTTACTCCCACTGACCCTATCCAGAATAAACTTCTTCTCTAGAAAGTGGCCAGTCCTGGCAACAAACACCTTTTGTTCCTCAGGTTGGTAAAATTGGTATCCTCTAGTTTCTCTAGGATATCCCACAAACAGACATTTGTTGGATCTGGCCTCTAATTTATCAGGCATCATCCGCTTCACATAAGTTGGACAACCCCAAGGTTTAAGATATGCCAGATTTGGTTTCTTCTTGGCCCATACCTCGTATGGTGTAGAATCAACCATCTTTGATGGAACTCGGTTCAGTGTATAGGATGCGGTTTCTAGAGCATACCCCCAAAACGATTTTGGAAGAACTGCATAGCTCATCATGGATCGCACCATGTCTAACAAGGTGCGGTTCCTCCTCTCAGAGACGCCATTCATCTGTGGCGTCCCGGGAGGGGTCCATTCAGGTAGAATCCCATTCTCCTTCAAATAATCTTGAAACTCTCCATCTAGGTATTCTCCGCCTCGATCGGATCGAAGTGTTTTGATTTCTTTACCTAGTTGCTTTTCCACTTCACTTCTGAACTCTTTGAACTTTTCAAAGGCTTCAGATTTATACTTCATTAAGTATATATAACCATATCGAGAATGGTCATCAGTGAAAGTGATAAAATAAGAGTATCCTCCTTTGGCCTGGATTGACATTGGGCCACATACATCAGTATGTATGAGCTCAAGCAATTCATTGGATCTTATCCCTTTGCCACTAAAAGGTGACTTTGTCATCTTGCCAAGTAAACAAGCCTCGCATGTATCAAACGATTCATAATCGAATTGATCTAGCATTCCATCTTTATGGAGTTTGGAAATGCGATTCTTATTTATATGGCCAAGTCTACAATGCCATATGTAGGATTCATTCAAGTCATTTGTTTTGGCTTTCTTGTTATTTATATTAAGTACGTCAACATTCATATCTAATATGTAGAGACCATTGCTAAGTATGCCAAGACCATAAAAGATTCCATCACGTGAAAAGAACAACATTTATTCTCAAACGTAAAAGAAAATCCATCAACATCTAATGCATAAATAGAAATAATGCTCTTCGTAAGAGCGGGAACAAACTAACGATTATTAAGTTCTAGTACTAGCCCACTTGGGCAATGAAAGAAAATAAACTACTACGGCCAAATGTAGCGACGACACTTGCTCCATTTCCAACGCGTAGGTCCACCTCTCATTTCCTCGGATCTCTAGTTCTTCTTAGTGCCTGCATATTCAGACAAATATGAGAACCACAACCATGATCTAATACCCGGTGGTTAGACTTAGAAGAAGTAATGTTGATCTCAATCATAAATATACACAAGTCGAAGCATCGAATGCTTCTTCTTGGTACTCAAGAAGCCTTTGCAGTTTCTCCTCCAATGTCCGGTCTCACCGCAATGGAAGCAAGCATCCTTGGATTTGTCTTTTGCTATCTTAGGCGTTGGCTTAGATGCAGCCTTCGCCTTCTTGGACTTTTTCTGGGCTTTTGCCTTGCCCTTGCTTGAAGTGACCAAAGAACACTTGCTTTCCCTTCCCCACAAAGGTGCCTCGGCCAGTCTTCACATGTTCAATAACTCCGCAGGGAGCAATCTATCTTATTCATGTGATAGTTCATCACGAATCTGCGAGAATGAATCGGTAGAGATTGCGAGAATCAAGTCAATACTCAACTCGTTCCAACTTGTGGCCCGACTTCCCAAGCCTCTCTATGTACCCGATCATTTTAAGCACGTGTGACCCCACAAAGATCCCGGATGCCATCTTACAACTAAACAGGGCCTTGAGACCTCGTACCTCTCGATTTCAAGACCGAGAAGCATAAAGTTCCTTCCGGTGGACCATGATAGAGTAGCGTCCATAGACTCATCTTTGTTTCTGCGCCCGGTGTCATAGAAGCAAGCATGATGCATGTAGCATCAGTACTGTCAGAACAGTGCTTGTTGTACTTCTCGACAACATCTGCAGACGAACCCTCAGCGGGCTTTTCCGGTAGGGCCTCGTCTAAGACATAGCCAATCTTCTCGTGCCTCAAAACGATTTTGAGGTTTCTTTCCCAATCGAGAAAATTAGTTTCGTCAAGCTTGTTTTCGATGATAAAACGAAGGTTCAATTTGTTTGACATTTTCTACAACAATAAATAAAGATAGAATAAGTAAAAGCTCATGTATAAAAAACCCTAAATTCGCACTTAAAAATTTTATAAGGTTTTACTCCCACTAGCCAACTATTCCCAATTGGCTTTCAAGAATTTAAACAATTCTTTAGTGGATGGAATCCTATCTAGTTGACTTGATCCCCGGCGTGGGCGATCGACCGGGTCAATTTCGAAGGTGGGTACTAATTACCGATCGAATCTTATTCGATTCCCATTGGTTGACTAGTCAACTCTTTGACAATTCACATCTCTACGCGATAGCCACCCTTGTCTCTAAAATCAAACGGTCCCGGCGTGGGCCAATCACCGCAAGATTCTTAGTCGAGTCGTGAACCCAAATATTCATGAGATCTCATAGCGATCATATCTCAATAATGACGATATACCCGTGGTAGGTCAACTCCGGCGTGGGCGATCGGTTGGATCCGAACAAAGGCTCTTCACCGTCATTATAATATTGAGAGACAATTTTGGCTCGATTTTTGGCGTGGGAATAATTTTAAATTAATTCACTTAATTAATTTGATTTAATTATGGTCTCATCTACTATGTGCATATTACTACGATATCATATAAAGTAAAACATACACAACATTCCGCGCATAAAATAACCGGTATGATCATGGACTTTTCCTAGGTGCGGTTTCGAATACAAACTGACGAAACCGCGGGTCACAAACTAAGGGTATCTGCAACCGCCAATAGGATCTTTATTGTTGTACGCCAATGGGTTCTTTATCTCTCCTTGGTCTTCAACTTATTGCTCCATTCTTGTTACATAATAAATAATTACACCCGCCGCACACGGGGGGGAGCTAACGGGAATGGGATAATTGCAAAAAGTAAACTAGGTCACGTTCTTCATAACGGCCTAGGACAATTTTTCATAAACCAACATAAGGAAAACATTCCCATCTATCCTATTGGTCGAGTCCATGATCAATCGGAGTCCATATAATCACATTATATCTACACTTCTAATCCATACAATTTTATCTTATGAAAAAGATTAAATTCTAATTTTAACTACTACTACTCATGCGTCTTTATTTTATCACGTCAAATAATTAAATAACTTTTAATTAATTATATGACTTAATCGAAAATTAAAATTAACATTTAATTTTAAATCGATTTCAATTTTAATTAAATTTGAACTATTCAAAATATAGAATTAAAATTATAAAGCCTCCTATTTGTTTCCTTTCCAAAACTAATTTTAGCTTAGGCACAGCCACTTTCCAAAATCAAAATTTTGAAGTGGCTGCTGACCCTTTTACAAATCAAATAGTTGAAAAGGGCCTGGCTCATTCCAAATCAAATATTTGGAAAGGCCAAATTATTTTGGTTTAGGCACTGCCACTTTCCAAAATCAAAATTTTGGAAGTGGTTTGGCTTAGCCTTTTACAAATCAAATATTTGAAAAGGGCATAGCCTATTCCAAATCAAAATTTGGAAAGGCCAACATGCCATATGGTTTCCCATGGTCCAAACTATTTGAACCATTGGTTGGCCATATGACACAACTAAACAAACGAGATATCTATGCACAATAAAATATCACAAAACGCGAAAGGGTTGATCTCCCCATTGGAAGAGAAGAGCCGACGGACGGCAACCCTAGGGTTACCGCCGCCGCCAGAGAGGAGAGGCGCCGCCCGATCGGCCGACCCCATGAACCCTATTTTTTTGTTTCAACGTTCCGTGATTTAAATCTTGCATCTATCGATTAAATACTACGCAATTAAATTATGCTTATTGCTTAAGCTCGAAGTCTGTCTCAGCTACCATTGTTAGGAAATCAATAGTTTAACACAGCGGAATTTAAAATTTGATTTCCTTTACTAAGATCGTTCTTCGTTTAATGCAATAAACACGTTAAGTAGTTTGACGGTTATACCTTGATGATCTAATAGATCGTCGCTTTGACCGCCAACGGAGAGTAGTTCAATCGCAAGCCGTCCCACGCGTCCGGCCTCTATCGCTAATCCACACGAACCCCTTGCCGAATCCTCCTTGGATTGCTATCGGAAAAACTCCGGCTGCTAGACCGGACCTTTTCTTCCCTCACAAACTCACTATGGAAGGCTTTCTATTTTACACAAGAATTATGAATTCTTGCAATTGTGATGTACAAAAGAGCTTGACACCCACCTCCTATATATAGTGGTTGGGGCGCCCCATATGGTGTGGAGGAGATGAAAACCTTTTTCCAATAAAATAAGGAAAATCAACTAGATTGATTTATCTCTTTAATTATAATTTATTTTGTCAATATCATATATTGATTATAATTATCTTATTACCATAAATCTATTTTTCCAAAATCAATTAATATCCTATATTAATATTATGGCAATCTTTATTAATTAAAGTGCACAATCCAAGTGTATCTTATACACTCAAAAGTGGCGCCCCATATGCCAATTAATTGGCTTCCGGAATATTCTTTAATTAACATAATTTGTATATAATTAATATCTTGTATTTAATTTATTCATAATAAATAAATACCACCATATTAATTTACCACTATAACCTTTATAGTCTAGAGATAAACTTTCCTTATTTGGTTATCAACTATAACCGTATTTTAATCCGACTCGATGTTTATATGTGTGTGACCCGATAGGCTTCAGAATATGTTGGCCGTAGACACAAAGAGCAATTTACTAAAATGCCCTTCATACCTAACGATCACGGGATAGCGTCTAGCAACACACCGTGACCCCCAATCATCGGAAGAGTCAAAAGCAATGACTACTACCTTTCATGTGAAGCAGTTACCGTGTAAGTTACAATCCTACCGCTGTAATAATATCCATACGATCGTATCTCGAGTGTCAATACATTGACGATCGTATCTTATAATCTGGATATCATGCTCTCTCGGAATAACACATTTACTCCACTTTGCAAAGATTCTCGAGAGCTAGACATTCCTTATAAGAAGGCCGTTTCGGATATTCGATCCTAATCATAGGATACGCGATTCCCGGACGACCAATCATGTATACTCCGCATGCTTCAATATCACACCCAATCACTACCGCATGATCACCCCGTGGTTAGGAGAAATCTCAATAGTGTCAAAGCATGACAATCCACACCGTGATTCCATGAAGACTCCGGTCAAAAGGATAATTACACAACCGCCACATAGTGTGACACTTAATGTAAGTGGGTCAGTCTAACGTACGCATTCTCTAATACACGTCCACGTACAGTCCAAGTGTCTCTACACTTCGATAGACGAGATCTATCCCTACCTTCTAAAAGATAGAAGACATCCAATACGTGCTAGTCTGATTGTACTATCAATGTCCCATTTGACAATATATAAGACCAGAGACATTTAAGTACCAGCCTTGTTATAGTGATTAGAGATCTCATCAACCATAATCACTATCATGGTTTCACTATCACAGATTGATACTAGGGACGTTACTATATATATATATGCAACAAACAATATGAAGATAAACAATATATAATAACATAAGTGCTTTTATTAATCATAATAAAGTTATTACATGAACTAAATAGACTATAAATGACCCGACCCGGTCGGATCCGGTCCAACCCCATTGGGTTTAGGACACCTTTCCAACAGCTGCACTAGATGGCCAAATTTTATACCGAAAATAGGGTTGGAGTCGCCATCAATCGACTACAGAAGTTTCTCGAGCACGTTACCCAGTACCAGACTGACAGTCAAAAGCCCAAAAGTGATCAACCTGAGCACGTAGTGGATCTAAGCGACATATATGGTCAGAGAGCTCGTCTCCGCAGAAGTCGAATGCGAAACATTGCAAGTAAGGGATGAACCAGATTTCATTGCCCAAGGTGAGCTGGTCGAGGTTATAGTAAATTAAGCCTATCTGACCGAAAAATTAAAATCGGAGCTCATCTGGCCGATGAAGAAAGAGAACAACTAATATCTAAGCTTAAGGCGAACCAAGATGCATTCGCTTGGGTGCTGACCGATATGAGAGGTGTTGAGCTTGAGGTCGCTCTCCATTATCTGAACGTCGACCCTACCTTCAAAGCCGATATAGAAAAGAGCTCCCCAGTTCTCTCACGAAAAAGAGCTAGCTATTAAGATTGAGGTCCACAAACTTGTGCAAGCAGGCATAATCAAAGAGCTCGCATATCCGACATGGCTTGCCAACGTTGTCATGGTTAAAAAGCACAACGGAAAATGGTGGATGTGTGTGGATTTTTCTGATCTCAACAAGGCATGCCCGAAATACCCTTACGCACTTCCACGGATCGATTGAATGGTGTATGGCATCGCCGGGTTTGAGATGTTGAGTTTCCTTGATGCCTATTCTAGTTGTCATCAATAAAAATGGCGGACTGTGACAAGGAGATGACCATTTTCAGGGCTTCTGGGGGCCTTTATTATTATGAAATGATGCCATTCAGGCTGAAGAATGTAGGTTCGACTTATGAAAGAATGGTTAACAAGGTCTTCAGCTCGCAGATCAGCAAAACATAGAGGTGAACATCGACGACATGGTCGTCAAATCTTCTCACCAAGGACATAATGCCAATCTTTAGAAAGCTTCTGACAATGTCCAGAAACATTCCATGAAAGCAGGGAAGTTTCTAGGATTTATGGTCAGTCAACGCGGAATCGAAGCAAAACTGAAAATATAGAGGCACTTCTGAACATGAAAGAACCAACATGCATCAAGGAAGTTTAGATGCTTAATGGAAGAATCATAACCCTTTGCTAGTTCATCTCTAAATCTGCGGATAAGCGCATCCCGTTCGTCAAAATTTTCAAAGGTGACCCGGACATTCAATTGGAATGAAGAATGCTCCCGGGCTTTTCAAGCTCTCAAAACCTACCTAAGAGTCCGCCACTTCTGGTTAGTCCACTCCTTGGAGATGAGTTGTTTTTGTATTTGGCGGCCTCAGACCGGGCTGTGGCCGCTGTTCTTGTAAAAGAGGCCAGAACCCTCAGAAAACCTGTATATTATGTAAGCAAAGGCTCTCAGTCCGGTGGAGAGTTGTTATTTTAATATAGAAAAATTAGCATGTTCGCTTGTTATAGAAGCCCATAAATTAAGGGCTTAATTTTCATCACACACTATTCATGATTGTCAAACAGTCCACTCCACCAAGGTCTACACAAGCCCGACCTTTCAGATCGCTTGCTTCGTTGGGCAATTGAGTTGATAGAGTTTGACATCTGCTATCAGCCTCGAAAAGCAATCAAAGCACAAACGTTAGCCGAATTTATTGCAGAAACAAGCTTCAGCAAAAAACGGCCTAGCCTACAACCCATCAGTGAACCCAACACTTCAGCAATGTCCATGCTGCAACGGTCAAGTCATTGTTGGCAGTTATACGTTGATGGGGCGGTGAGCAAAAATGGCTGCGGGGCTGGGCTTAATTTGGTCGAACCAGGGACCACTGAGAAAATTGAAAAAGTCCTAAAGTTTGACTTCACTGCCTCTAACAACCAAGTAGAATATGAAGCTGTGATCGCCGGCCTTGAACTCGCCCAAGCCATGAATTTTGAAAATGTTGAAGTCTACTATGACTCCCAAATGTGAAATCGCCGGCCTTTGATACGATGTGTCCGCCCCGAAGAGGTAAAAGAAATCCTAATAGAGTTTCACGAGGGAGTGTGTGGGGCCCATCCCACAAGTTGCACCCTGGCCCAAAAGGTCATCTTAGCTGGCTATTATTGGCTTGAGCTCGCCGACGATGCTCAAAATTTTGCTAAGGAATGCGACAAATGCCAGCTTCGCCGATATACCCAGAATTTCTTCAGTCGAGCAGAGTATCGTCATCTCAGTCTTTCCTTATGATATGTAGGAAACCGATCTCATTGGCCCGTTCCGCAAAGGGTGATCTAGCTGCCAGTACGACATCGTCTCCATGGATTACTTCACCGAATGGATCGAAGCCAAGTCCTTAGTAAAGATAGTATCAAATGACATAATCTACTTTCTGCACAACCAAGTATGGACTCGCTTCGGAGTCCCTCGAGCAATAGTGTCCGATCATGGTCCACAATTTAGAGATGAATTCACAAGGTTCTGCACCGAGCACAATGTGAAGCACATGCATTCTTTGGTAAGTTAATCCGCAGGGGAACGGCCAGGCAGAAAATGCAAACAAACAAGTTCACAAAACCTTAAAAAGAAGCCTGAATGAAAAAGCAGGAAGATGGGTTGACGAACTCCCCATAGTCTTATGGTCTATCCGAACATCCCGCAAAATGACAACATGGGATACTCCTTTCGCCTTAACATATGGTTCGAAGGCCATGGCACCAGTCGAAATGGCTCTACCAAGCGTAAGGGTCTCGCAGTTCGACTAGGTCGCTAATCAACATAATAGACAAGTTGAGCTTGACCTATTGAGTAGAAGCGGCTAAAATCCTATAGCCGGCTAATCAATTGTAAGCAGGCTGCGAAGCGCCATCATGACAAGAGGATCCGGAACCACTCTTTTGCAGTGGGCGACTTCGTTCTCCATAAAAGAGAGGCCGCCGGGCATAAGGCTGACAAAGGCAAACTGATGGGAGTCAACTTTACTGTACTTTGGTGCTCAGTTTAACCCCCGTTTATCACTTTATTGACATGTTTTGGGCAGTTCTAGACCTGTTTAAGAGTAATATCGAGAGTTATTCGCGGGGAGTTAAACTGTCACATCGATAGTAAACTCCGCCCTTTTGACGATATTTACTTCTTTTTCGAGCACTTTTGTCTTGCGGAATTACGCGTGGTGTTTTGTTCGTATATGTTATTGCAGGACTTAGGTGACTCAAGGACCTGGAAGGTGATGTTTTGAGGCGAGGAACATGTTCGTGGGGCGAAAGTAGCTTGGAAGTGGAGAAAAGTCAAGTTTGGAGTGAAATCAAGGTAAACGGGCGTTTGCTCTACCCAAACTGGCGTTTGCAGCAAGGTTAAGGCCACGTTGGCCAAACTGGCGTTTGGCCAGTTCAAATGAGCGTCTGTCAAGTTAGCATTTGATACTGAAAGTTGGGTTAGAAGACGAACGAGCGGCCAAATTACCCCTAAACTGGCGTCTGGATGGGTTCAGCTCGAATACTGAGCTCATAATCAACAAACGGGCGTTCAAGACAATCCAGACAGGCGTTTGCCTTCAAGACAGGATCTATCAACCGAGCGTTCAAAGATGCCGAACGCTGGTTCACTGAAGAACAAGCCCTAATCAAGAATCAGATTTCCAGGCAAACGGGCGTTCACCATGAGGCAAACGGGCATTTGCCCTCGACAACAGCGGATTTTAACCTAGCACTATAAATACGCTACCCTATTCTTTCATACAGCAGTTTTGATCACCTTAGGCATATTTGGGGCGATTTTGGTGCGGTTTTGGTGTAGGTTGATCATACTTTGATCCTTTGGTTCCTTAGTTCAAACCCTTTGATTCTAAACACTTGTTATAGCTTAGATTTCAATATTACTTCCAAAGGTTCGATTTTTAGATTGTGTTTTCACTTCGATATTTTTTGGATCAGATTTCTAGCTTTTTTTATGGTAATGATTTCTCTTTATTTTATTGTTCTTAGTTCAATTTCAATTCTTAATTCCGTTGTTAGCATAATTATGAGTAGCTAATTCCATGTGTAGTCGAATTATGTGAAAGCGAGTGAAAACCCTAAGGGGATGAGATCGGGAGTTGTGTAGTGCGTAATTGAATGTTTTAACGATTAATCCACGTCCTAATACTTATTATAACGTCTTTGAATTAGATTGATCACCTAGTTCACTGTCATACACATCGAACTTATAGATGTATTTTGCGGTGAGTGTGGGAAAAAGGGTTTTGGGATCGTTGCGTAGATTCGGCCTAGTTGTTAGGATCGTTTCCAATACAGAGGTTTGTCATCGTTGTTCGAGCAACTCTAGACCTTAATCATATTAGGGTAATCGGTTTTCTAAAGTGAGAGTCGGTTAGCTTCACATAGGGTGGTTAGATCGAGTTGTTTAGTCTGATCACTAGAATTAGGAGTTGGCACCCGTGGATGTCGTTAAACTATTTTGGATAGGTAGGACGGTTAGAACACAGTCCCTGTTGAGTCCTTCCTAAGGGGTAAAAGTAGCTCGTGGGATCATAGTTCGGCTATACCTGTTAATCCTTAGTTAAACACCGTTCGTATAATTGTTTATTTCTGCACTAGTATAAGACCTTTCAACCGTTGATTGACCTGAACTGAGTTACACGTCAGCTTTGGTACTTAGACATTACTCCCTGTGGATTCGACCTTGTGACCACTATACTCCCGTTGACCCGATACTCTGTCGGTGAAAGTTAGCGGTTAAGTATTTTGCTATCACAAACTATATGTGAATTGGGAAGGTCCATATCATGTTTCAAGAGAAATCAAAAAAAGGGACGTATGTCCGAAAAGACAAGAGCGGCCTCCAATTCAATTGGCATTGGCATGCAGACAACTTAAAGAGATATTACATGTAGAGTCGGCGCAGGTTATAGCGATCACTCTTGTTCTTCAACTTGAGTGATTGTGCTTTCTTCATCCTAGAACTCACCCTACAGTACCTTGCAGGTCGAGCTATCTCATGCTAGCTTATGTTTCTCGTTGTAAGAACATTAACGGCTATGCTCTCTCCATTTTGTACACATTAGTTTTTTTGTTTTTCATTGATACAACATTAACAATCATGCTTTATCTGTACAATTACCCAATCCGCCCCACGCGGTGGGGAGGGGCTAATTAAAGTCCGATTTCTACATTTATCGTTTGTTTGCGTTCAAGTTTCATTAACACAAGTGCTAGGCTCGACATCTATTTCACCCAAGTTTATCGTTCAAGCGCCTCCAACCTTGTCTAAAACAAGGGGCCACACATTGGAATTTTTAAACAAGTAACGAGTCCGTCAAGACCAGGTTCGATTCCACTTACGTTATCGACATGTTCTCCAACTAACGCCCTTAATCCTGTCCAAAACAAAGGGGCCACACTTGAGAAAATTTCAATAAGTATGAAGCTCATCAAATTTTTTTTGAAAAACCCGCAGATTAGGGCCTTCGACCATGTCCAAAATAAGGGGACCATACTACCTACCTAACAATTCATCGGGTTCAAACGGCGGACTCGAAAGTTGGTAAAATTTCTAGCAAAATGGGTAAACGCTCAGAATCAAAACAAAAGAAAAGGTGAGCTCAACACTTGGGAAAATTCAAGCAATTTAGACAAAATCCAAAATACATTATAGGAGCCAAAAGTGTCGCCATATTCATAGTTGGTTACAAATAATTGTTTTGATAGTCGAGCCCAAAAGTTAGGCAAAAATTACAACCAGACAGAGCAAAAAGAAAAAAGGCAAAGCTGCTGCTCGCCAGGAGGTTGGATCTGCTCATTTGAAATGTTGGCATCAGAAAGAGAGGGGTCTAAAATTGAATCCGCAGGTTCTTCGTTAGCATCCTCTTCAGCATCCGCAAAGTCCTCCCACTCCTTCATCATAAACCGCAGGTTCACCTTGTTTGGTGGGGCAGATTCCAGACCGGTTCATTGTTCCTTGCCTGCATGGCTACGAAATCCGTCAACACCTTTTCAGAATAAGGAATCTTAGGATAAAAGATCCTCAAGGATGGGTGCTTCTGATCCAGAACAATTCAGTTCCACAGAGGCTCCAAATCTGGGGCCTATTCACCTTGAGCCATCGGTCGATATGATAAAACCCCTGATCAAAGCTAGCCACCCCAGCTTGGACAAACTCATCTGAATCCTTATAGGCCTTGATGGCCTCAGTACTTGCCTCTTCGCGAGCCGTAGTTAGCCTATCTTCCATTGTAGCCTCGGAGTCCGCCAGTTGCTTTTTAAGAGTGGCGATCTTCTCTTGATCTTTCTTCCACAGCTTAGTGCCTCAGATCACCCTCTCCTTCATGTCATCTACCGTCCGGTTGAACTCTTGTCTCTCCTGCTCATGAAGTTTTTGAAGTCTCGCCATCTAGCTTCAGCGGCCTTCCTGCCCTCTTCAGCCTTCTTCTTTAGCTCAGCGTTTTCACCCTCAGTGGTGGTCAAACGCGTCTTCGTAGCGGCGAGGTCAGCATCACTTTTCTTTAGCGCTGCATGGGCGGCGTCCCTCACAGCGATCACCTCATAACAAGATTTCTCAGCCTAAATTAGACCGGTGCCGACCTGAAACAAAGCAAGACAAACAAATTAAAATAATAAGGCATTAGAGAAAGTGGAGATAATGGACAGGAGGAAAAAAATAATCAAGTGTTTGAAAGGGATTTACCAGCGCCGAATAGACTGTTTAGATCGGCAAATTTACGCAAGAGCCCGGTCATCAGATTGGTCTAATCCCACATCACAACCTGATTGAGAACCCCTCTACCGACAACCAGCTGCGTCTCATTGGGTAAGCTCCATTTCAAAGTCAGCAAATGGGGGACATATGCTATCGCCTCGGACAGGAAAATTTTCCCTAGTCATATCAAGTGGCTGCTTCTAGAAGTTTGGATCCAATCAAACGGCCTGCTTTCCCTTAGGCTCAACAGGTAGTTTGGGTTCGGTCTTTAGAGCTAACATCGATTCAGGCGTTGTATTTTTGCCCTTACCAGCGGCCTTTTCAACGGCCTTATCAGCAACCTTTTTACCGGTTTCAGTGGCGGCGGCGTCATCAATCGGATTAGCATGTGGTGATTCAATCTCAACGAGGATAGCAACGGTGGAACCTGACCATCACCCACCTTGGATTTCTTCTTGTTACGAGTTGCTTCGACCCCTTCGGATTCATCCACAACGGCTTCAGTAGCAGGATTTGGGACATTGCTAGCCTCGGCCCCACCAAATCTCTTACGTTTATATTTGGCGGCGGCCTCAGATATAACGGTCGCAATAGTTTTCTTCTTTTTACCCCCATCAGGGGCCGCAACAACAGTAGCTATCCTCAATGGAGGATTAGCAGGATCGATCGGATCAGTCAGAATCTTTACAGTGGGCGGATCCGTGCCTTGGCTCTTTTTCAACAGCTTCTTCCTCTCGGCATCCTTCAATTGGGCCCGCCAAATCATTTCATTCCTTTGCTCGGTCACATCAACCATTGTATCTACACAAAAGATCAACAGTCAATACCACATTTAAGACAGAGAAAAAGATCTAAGTACTAAAGGTGGAAAAAGTAAGACAACAAAAGTAAAATTACTGCATTCCCGCTAGATGGGTCGCTCCCGCAAACTTTTCATTTGACGGCGCACATATCCGGAAATGTCACTCCCTGTACCAATCCATCGCAGTGTTTTAAGGCTCGACGTCAACCAAGGGCTGCGCAACGACGGGTCCAAGGATACCCGCCATACTAGAGTAGGGCTCATTGTTAGGAACATTTTATATTTTTTATGATGGTCATGATAGATATTATAGCAAGCCTGAAATAAGTTAGAAATCAAAAGTATAGGTTTTACTTAAAAGTCTGACAGTTGTATAAATTCAGTCAGAGACAAGCAATGTACTAGTCTGGTAAGCCAGCTCAGTGAAGTGAAGAATAGAAGACCATCTGATTAAGATGGCCAAGGAACCAGCACAGTGAAGTGAAGACTTATGGACTGACTTACAACCAAGGAAGTCTGTGATGACCTTGTATAACACTAAGATATAATACAAGTGATGAAACTTAATTTTCTTTTAATATGATGTACACTGATCTCACCCAAAATAAAGATCAGTGAAGTAAATCTCTATCGGCTGATAAGTACTAGCAAAGAAGTAACAACAGAGTGGTAACAGTCAAGTAATCAAGAAATGAAAAGTTGTCATTCAGTAGTTAAATTGAATACCAACAGCACAGTGAAAGCAGCCAAGTGTTCAGAAATCCAAAAGCCAAGTGAAGTGGTCACTTGACCAGTGTAGTAACAACAAGGCAGCTAAGTAACACTGACGCAGATCAGTAAATCAAGTTGTAGCAGAATAAAGACTAGTCAGCTGAGTTACTAAGCTGATAATAGAATTTTGCAATGTGATAAATATAAGGATTACCACATTTAATGCAGAATGAATCAAAGATGGATTTCATGACGGACGTTGAGAAGAAAATCCGGATCACTGAAATAAAGGAGAATTAATCAAGACAGAATAATGGATTATTCTCAGCATTAAAGAGCCAACAGACGAAATTTCAAAATCAAGGGTTTATGGCTATAAAAAGAAGGCATTGATAGAAAGGAAAAAAACAACAATATCCAAGAAATTCTAAGTGATCAAACTCTGTCAAATCTTCAAGCCTTCACACTCAATATTCAACGCAATATTCAGACAAGTTCAAACTAAGAAATTCAGAATATCAAAGACAGATCTATCCTGAGTTTGTTCAAAACTGTGAATTCTCAAATTCACATTTTCACAAAGAAATTCTACCAAGCAATTGAATCCGAGAAATCTGGGAAGGAATTGTGATCATTGTGATAGCTGCTGAAGGATTTGTTCCCAATGAGCAGTGTGAAAGACTCAATCACTGAAGCATTAGTTGCCAGGGAGTGATAGTCTGCAGATTGTAAAGCTTGTGTAGCTAAGGACAATCAACAATTGTATTGGTGAAAAGACAATTGTAAAATCCTCCAATCATCACAGGAGAAGAGTGGATTACACCACCCTGAACCACTATAAAATCTGTGTCAAATTACTTACTACACTTTATTTTTAGCATTTACTTTAAATTATTTATTCTATCTATGTGTGTGTGCTATAATCACTTTGAAAATACTATATAGATGGTTTTAATCCGTTGCACAAAGCTTTTCATCAAGAAATGTTTTTAAACTCCTAATAGAGTCATTCACACCCCCTCCGACTCTATTCACACCCTTCTCTGGGACCAACAATTGGTATCGGAGCAGTATTCCTAGTATCAGAACCTGTTCAGATCTGATTTCTGGCAACAATGAGATCACATATTTGTTGGAAGTAGCACCCGAAAGACAATTTATGTAATTGTTTTATAGAATTAATAAATGACAGATTTATTCTCATCTTATTACTTGCTTCGAGCTTGTAAGTAATACACTGTTGAAAACCCCAAGTCGTATCATATGTAGCAATATAACTTAGTGTGTGTCACACATGAGGATTAAGTTTATGATGATACACTTGAACAATTAGTCCGTGGTGAACTTAATCAAAGTATTGGGTATGTTGATTAAACCACCATTAATGTGCCCAGAACACTTTATGGTGTGACCGTCTTATCCGGACCGTCGACATTGGTTGTCTAAGTGGGGAATTTATATATGATGAGAATCATATACGACTGGACCGATTTAATATGTATTTCTCATATAATTCCGTGATTGAGAAATCTTATTAAATCACAAGATGATCATATATGGATTAACCTTAATCCTGAAGTGATTATAGGCTCCTACTTGTTTCTGGATAGGGTTTGATGTGTTCGTTAAGGATCGCTAAGAGGCGCGGTCCGAATCACTTTCACGTTGGCACTATTCTGGAATGAGTGAAAGTGTGTGTCTCACGAGATATGGAATCCATTCCTTCTGCGGGAGTAGAAAGACAATCCCCTTATTTGTTAATCCTAGAAACTGATCGATCCCGGGAGTTCGTATTGGTTATGAACTAATTGATCACTAGTGGGTTAATGGTAAATAAGGACAAGACATATTGAAGAAGGTTTACGGAAATAATCCTGCTTCATTACGGATAGTCTATGGAGGGTTGGTTTATATGAAATGATTATATCAATGGACACTTATCGACTCGATTCGACGTTTAGAGAATAAGTTATATCTATAATCGATAGACTTCAGTTTCGGATTTATGGTGGCGTAATTCCGGAATTAATGAGTTGAGTAGAAATATTACGTTCGATGAATATTTTATTCAATTTAATGTAGCTACCTTGGTTATGAGTCCATGGTCCCTGGTTGGCTCTGGCACGCGAGTGTTTTCTCGTTTTATGGAACCTCGAGATTAAATTAAATAGTTGGTCTATTTAATGAATATGCAATATTATTTATTTGGTAAATAATATGTAAAATAGAAAAGACATTTTCTATTAAAATTGACTTTGAAAATGGTGCCACATGTGTTGATAATTTAGGAGAAGAAATTTTCCAAGATTATCTCATATGTGTAATTAATTAATTATCTATTTGTTGGATAATTAATGGAAAAATAAAGAGATTGATTTTTTAGGAATTATATCTTATTTTGTAGCAAAAATATCTTTTCCTTTAGGTTTTTGTGGTGTGAAAATGATAACTATCTTGACTAGTTATTTTCCTATATAAAGAGAGTTCCTCCTAGCATAATAATGACAATTAAATGCGCCACACTCAAATATAAAAGAAGAGAAAATTAGTTTACGTTACAGTAATTATTAGAGGAGAAAAATCTAGGATTTTTCTTGTGCATATTCGAGGAGGTTCTATGGCGAGGATCGACGCGTCACCATCGTCGTTTGGAGATACAATCCGGAAGATCACGGCTTCTCCCTTTGGTCGATTATCTCTTCCTCTCCGAAAAGGTAAATCTTTAACCTTCTCGTATGATTAATTAGTTATGTCTCATATCGTAAATCGTATAAGTTTCTGCTGTGCGAAGATCGAGTGTCTCGATCGGTGCTATTACATCTAGCATGTGGTATCAAAGCACCAAGGTTAAATTTTTACGATACCGAGAGCGTAATTAATTAATTAGGAGTGGAATTGCGTATTATGTTGCATCTTTTATTTTATTGAATGATTGAATGTTGTGGTTGATTTGATGGATTGGAGTTGAGTTGCTTGTTTCTGTTAGATCTATTGTAATTCGTATAATTAGTATTATACAACTATATGATATATGTAATTTATTTTGCGATTTATGTAATTTAGTTTTGCAATTTAAATTTTATAGTAATAGTATTATTTTTTTTGATCCGTCGGCCAAACATCTCCCAAAGAAAAAAGAAAAGGGGGCGCTGCATCAGCAAAGAAAAAGGGATCCTGTACGTAAAAAAAAAAAAAAAAAAAAAAAAAAAAGAAGAAGAAGAAGAATTGCGGCTGAAATACAAGAAGTTGAAAGGAAAAGGCATATGCATCAATTTATCCAAAATCAAGATGGGGTCAATTGATGATGCGGCTGCTGGATTTAATTTTTTGGAAAATTAGGGATAAGAGACACAAATGGAATATTTTTAAGAATAACGACAACTACATATTTTTTATAGGAGAAGAACAATCACATAATTTTATAAGGTATGAAGAAACAATGATCCCAAAATCAAATGAATCTCCTCAATGAATCCCGAAATCGGTGAATTTAACGATGAATTTGACGATGAATCCCTAAAATCAAATAATCTCGATAATGAATTTTGAAAATTAGTGAATTTAAACGGTGAATTTATTGAGTGAATTTAAATAGTGAATTTGAACACAAGTGAATTTTGACATGAAATAAATAGTTTTGTCTTTATGCAAAAGTTTCAAAAAACTGTCCTTTTACTCAATTGATGAAATATTTATGTCCTTCTCCCTCATTCCCCCTTAATTTTTTATGTTTTTTGCTTTTCCTAATTTAAATAGGTTAGAAACGAGGTATCTACGATCCATCTCAGTGGTTTACTTTTTCGCATTTATTTTTTTGGATTATTATTTATGTGATATAACCATGTCATACCATGCATAATATTCATGAATTCCACTCCTAGCATATGCATACATGTAGATAATTAATCGTGATATTAATTAGGCATGTATGAAACGTAATTAATTTAGATTAATTTAGGTAATTAATTAAATTAATTAAAACGAACGGAATTTTATCGGGATATAAAATTCACATGATAAAATAAAATTTACTCGGTGAATTTATTTTGGGATCTAAAAATCATTCGTGGATTTTAATTATGTATTGACTAAAATAAAAGAATTTTAATAATTGAAAAATTGGAAAATCCGAAAAAGTTGGACACCAACTGAGCAAAAGGTTCAAAAATTGGTTCGGACGGTCAACAGGGCTTCGGCTCGACTCGACTTTTCCGTCCAAGTGCAGGGTTAGCCACGGGGGTCCGGCAAGGTTAAGCTATCCGGCGAGCTGAGGCTCAATAGGGCAACCTTAGCCCGATTTTCAACCCAGCACCCGCACACGTGCGACGTTAGCGTCGTATATGAACCAACGAAGAGGACGGGTCGGCTTAGCCAATCCCGACACCATTCGGTGAACTCGGTTAAAGCTCAGCCAGGGTTTAATACCGATAAGTTGGTAATTGCTTTTCAAGATTTATTGTTTTCAAATTATTGAGATAAAATTCTACGATCCTAAAATTTTATCATGACAATATTTGGACTATAAAATTCTTTTAGTGAATTTTAATCGTGTAGTGACTACGCGAGAGAATTTTTAAATAATCGATAAATTGGAATATCATGAATATAGTGTCACTAGTTAGACGGTATTTGAAACCGATAAACTAGTGGGAGTTTTAAATATGTGATTTATTGTTTTTCGATTTGGTGGAAAATTCATAAGTCCTAATATATTAGGATTATAAAATTCATGGTGAATTTTAAATTGTGTTGTGTCTACACAAAGAATTTAAAAATCCGAGAAATTGGAAAATCGTGAATAAGTGACACTAGTTAGACGGTATTATGAACCGATGAACTAGTGGGAGGATTAACTTAAATATTCATGATTTATTGTTTTTAGGATTGTGAAGAAATTCTGAAAATCTTAATGAGACTACCTAATTTTCAAAATAACGAGTGGGAGTGGGGAAGGTGACAACCGACCCCACGGCCTCTACTGTTGACACAAGCAAGTGAGAGAATGGTGACGCCTCGTGCCGCTTTGATTTTCGGCCCCCTTCGGATGGCCTTCACCGCTATCAAAATTCAAGGCTTGGTTTCCGAAAGGATAGGATTTTGAGTACTCGTCGGTCATCGACCTACCGCCGGCGGCATACTCGGGTCTATTTAAAAATCTGAAACAATAGGTCACACTCTAAAGGGTATTTTTTGGACATATCTTGGCTGAAAAAGGAAGGTAATCAACAATTAAATCGGGATGTTTGATTCTCAGTTAATTGTTGAGAGAGATTGTCTCAATTTAATCGTCACCTCTTTGACCTACCCGTCGGCGCCACTGAGGTGTGAGATTAAATCCTTGGAATGGTAGGATAAACTACATGCATGACATCACGTTTATTTTTCCAAAAATTATTATATGTTGTGGTGTATGATATGATTTATACTTCTATCATAATTTATTTTCTACAACTGCATATTATCTCATGGTATCTAAACTGCTAAACATGATATATTGACTGGTAATGACTTCGTAAAAGTGGAAAAGTAACAAGAACGTTAAACTCGATAATCGAGAATGCAAATTAATTTTTCGGAAGAGGAAGTTCCTCTTGAGCCTTCAAACTTAAGTGACATTGATAATAATGTCACTGCTGTCACTTGTGTTGAACGAGAGACAAAACAAAATTAGTTCAAAGATGATGAGAATGATTTGGTATCAATCTCACTAGACATCTCACAGTTTACGAGTAGTGTCTACTCTTATAAACTGCAAGTTCAAGGCCATTTCCTTTAAAGAAAGCCAAGAATGGGAAGGTAAATGACTACAAGTCATCTAAACTAAATAAGTTAAAGGCTAAACCGAATATTAATCAATGAAAGTAAAGGATAAGGAAAGTGATTTCGGATCACTAACCTGTGAATCCTTAGAGACTTTCTTAACTGAGTAATTTGACTCAAAAGCTAAAAGTTACCTTGTTAGAACAAGGTAGCTGGGCATTCATGATGATGAGTAAACAACGGGTAGTTATTTCAGCTAAGATAGTGGGAGTGATATAAGGAAATAAATTTCGGATTTTAATCCTTGAATATCAAAGAAATATAATTTATGTTTTCAGATTCGTTGGAACAAATGGATTCACTTTCACATCAATAATATAGTTGCCTTAAAGAAAGTGAATATGACATTTGTATACGATTCTGAGACTCGGACTTTTGTCTGATAAAGTCAAAACCACTAAGTACTGCTGAAAAGGTATATGTAACACGTCATAAACTATTAAGACAAATGGTTTCCGCATTTAGATAAACGATTCTTCAGCATCTATTTATTAGTGCATATATCCTAGGGATAAGATCTGAAGACTGGCTAAGGGTGATTCCTAACTCCCAGTCTAAGAACACTATCTCAAAGGAAAAATGACTAAGTAAGCTTTCAATTAGGAATGGTTAATAGAGCTGAAGAAGTATCATAGCTTGTTCATATTGACCTTCGGGGTCTTATGAAGGATACAAGCTAGTGGGAGCTTTTGAGTAATAGACCTTCTTTGTCTAATGACTACTCGAAAAGCCGATTAGTTTCTAAATATTTTGGAGGAATCTCTGATATTACCAGAGAAACGAGTATTCCATGCTCAGATATAGGCTACAACATAGTTTTGGCACTAATGCTTGGCCTACCTCCGAGTGAAATGATTTCACTGAAAGGATAAACCATAGATTGTCTTGTATAGTTATTGATATGCTATAATACACTGCTTAACTCAATTAAGATATTGGTTGCAAAATAACGGTTCACATTATTATGTAATACCGAGAAGTCTACCTAGAAGATGCCTATGAATTTGTGGATAAGGTGTGAATTACATTTACCCCACTTCCGCAAATAGAGGCATTTAGCGTTTATGCTTGAAGGTAGGACTGGAGATTTTGCATACACGTTCCGATGGTGACTGTTCGTGAAACATCTTAATGCAATGAGTAAAGGTTGGTTATAAGATTCTTAAGGTTGGAAAGTGACGGTTGTATTGTCACAGCCTTTCTGAAAGAATGTTTAAATAACAACCTTGGACCTTGAAGTAAAGTTACTCTAGAGTTTCTTATCGATTTAATCGGACCACATCCAACATTGGTTGTTGGGGTTCTGTTGATAAATACTCTTGAACCGGATCGTAATGTCAATCCACCCAAATGCGGTGGGAGTATGGTTTATCCATTGACTCATCAGTGATTAAGCGAACTTCTGATCTACTTTGGCGTGGTTGATCACCTATGGTCCCTTTTGAAGGGCAAAGATAGGATTACGATAAAAGAGGTTGGTTTAAAGCTATAAAGCCTGAAAATGGAGTTTTGGTACTCCAGTTCTGTTCATACTCTTATGGAACCACCTGAGTGTCTCAGGCCCAGTGGGAGTAATTGGTTCTACATGAAAAAGAGTCGAATGAATGGAAAGTTTATCTTTCTAAGCAAAGCCAAGTGGTCTAGGGGTAATTCCCTGAGTAGTAGATAGTTCAATAGGGGTGATGCCCTGAACTCTCTCACCATTTAGCCTTGCTTGACTCCATGAAAAGCAGAAAGATTACTAGGGGTGATGCCCTGAAACTTTATTGCCCATCAATGGAGCTTAGATTCATTCGGGACAGAAGGGTTTAGCTTAAATCCAATGGCAGATTGACTGCCTATGCTTATATCCATTAGTGGATTAAAGCAAACATCTAGGTCATTAAAGGTCACATATTTTAAATGTGTGGGCTTGACCTGAATATTGATGAGTCTTTTGTAGACCAGAGAATCAATATTGGTAAAGTAATAGATGTTAGTGTTTATTAAGGTAACACTGCAACAGTTGTGAACAACATGGGTGTGTTATCTGAAGTCAAAAACTAACGAGCCAAAGCTTCTCTGAATCAGAGAAGTGGACTATATTGTTAGAATTTTATTCGGTCGAATACATGAGAACAAGTTGTTGGCAATATCCCATCCATCTTATTGGTTAAGATGATAATGCATTTTCGTATGCAAATTTCAATGAGAGGTTTCCAACCCAACCCCTCACGGAATGTTTCTCTCAATCTTCAGATATAGAGAAAATAGGATAAATTCTCTGGTGGATAGAGAATGTCAGATTATTAAAAGTCAATTGTAATCGAATCTTGGATTCGAGTATTGATAAGCAGTATAGTGCATCCTCAAGTATCTTTAGAGAATGAGGAATCATATGCTTATGTATTCGGGTACAAACCTGAGTATTGATTATACTGTTTCTGATTTTTGTCGGATTAAGGATGATCGTGAATCGATCTCAGGCTCAGTGTTTACTCATTGTGATGGAGCTCTCATGCGGAGCAATCCAAAGATTGCCAATTTGACTCTGTTAGTCGAATACATAGCAGCTTTCGGAGCAGCTAAAGAGCAGTGTGGCTTGAAAAGTTCATTGTTGGATCGGGAAGTGATTCTAGATCTCGATGAGCCGATACCATTTTACTGTGAAAACAGTTGAGAGGTAGCTCATGCAAAGGATCTTCGCAATCATAAGATGTCAGAAGCATATTGAAAGTAAGTACCACCTGGTCATACAGATCGTGCAGAGAGGCGAGGTTTCGGTCCTAAAGATCGCCTCGAGCCAACAACCTAGCTGACCCGTTTACTAAGTTGTGTGGCATCGAATGTCACTGATAAGCGCTTGGCGGGTATGAATTTGAGAGATATGTCTCATCTGCATTAGAGCAAGTGGGAGACTGTTGTGGATAGAAAGAATGATGGTGTGGTGCTCTAAAAACAATCATTGCTTGTCTTTACGGGCAAGTGGGAGATTGTTAGATATAATGTGCCCGAGGACCATTGTCGCTTGTCCTTACGGGCATGTGGGAGATTCTTGGAAGTAGCGCCCGAAAGACAATTTATGTAATTGTTTTTAAGAATTAATAAATGACATATTTATTCTCATCTTATTACTTGCTTCGTGCTTGTAAGTAATACACTATTGAAAACACCAAGTCGTATCATATGTAGCCATATAACTTAGTGTGTGTCACACATGAGGATTAAGTTTATGATGATACACTTGAACTATTAGTCCGTGGTGAACTTAATCAAAGTATGGGGTCTGTTGATTAAACCACCATTAATGCGCCCAGAACACTTTATGGTGTGACCGTCTTATCCGGACCGTCGACATTGGTTGTCTAAGTGGGGCATTTATATATGATGAGAATCATATACGACTGGACCGATTTAATATGTATTTCTCATATAATTCCGTGATTGAGAAATCTTATTAAATCACAAGATGATCATATATGGATTAACCTTAATCCTGAAGTGATTACAGACTCCTACTTGTTTCTGGATAGGGTTTGATGTGTTCGTTAAGGATCGCTAAGAGGCGCGGTCCGAATCACTTTCACATTGGCACTATTCTGGAATGAGTGAGAAGTGTGTGTCTCACAGATATGGAATCCATTCCTTCATGCGGGGAGTAGAAAGACAATCCTCTTATTTGTTAATCCTAGAAACAGATCGATCCCGGGAGTTCGTATTGGTTATGAACTAATTGATCACTAGTGGGTTAATGGTAAATAAGGACAAGACGTATTGAGGAAGGTTTACGGAAATAATCTTGCTTCATTACGGATAGTCTACGGAGGGTTAGTTTATATGAAATGATTATATCAATGGACACTTATCGACTCGATTCGACGTTTTGAGAATAAGTTATATCTATAATCGATAGAGTTCAGTTTCGGATTTATGGTGGCGTAATTCCGGAATTTATGAGTTGAGTAGAAATATTATGTTCGATGAATATTTTATTCAATTTATTGTAGCTACTGGTGGTCCCCGGGTTGGCTCCTAACACGCGAGTGTTTTCTCATTTTATGGAACCTCGAGATTAAATTAAATAGTTGGTCGATTTAATGAATATGCAATATTATTTATTTGGTAAATAATATGTAAAATAGAAAAGACAATTTCTATTAAAATTGACTTTGAAGATGGCGCCACATGTGTTGATAATTTAGGAGAAGAAATTTTCCTAGATTATCTAATATGTGTAATTAATTAATTATCTATTTGTTGGATAATTAATGGAAAAATATAGAGATTGATTTTTTGGGAATTATATCTTATTTTGTAGCAAAAATATCTTTTTCTTATAGGAATAGGTTTTTGTGGTGTGAAAAGGATAACTCTCTTGACTAGTTATTTTCCTATATAAAGAGAGTTCCTCCTAGCATAATAATGACAATTAAATGCGCCACACTCAAAATAAAAGAAGAGAAAAATTAGTTTCTCTTTCTAGTCATTAAGAGGAATAAAATCTAGGATTTTTCTTGTGTATATTCGAGGAGGTTCTATGGCGAGGACCGACGTCCACCAATCGTCGCTTGGAGATACAATACGGAAGATCACGGCTTCTCATTTTGGTCGATTATCTCTTCCTCTCTCTGAAAAGTAAATCTTTAACCTTCTCGTAGGGATTAATTAGTTATGTCTCATATCGTAAAATCGCATAAGCTTCCTCTCTCATGCGACGATCGAGTGTCTCGATCGGTGCTATTACATCTAGCAATATTTTCAAAGTTTTCTTAAATTTGTGATATATATATATATATATATATATATATATATATATATATATATATATATATATATATATGTTATAATGGAATCCATATATATATATATATATATATGTTATAATGGAATCCTGAAGCTTTATGTCTAAAATTCTTGTATTTAATGTTAACAATTTTGAAGAATACAAAATAAGAATGTTGTCTCCTCTTTCAGCAAATGGAATCCTGAAGCTTTATGTCTAAAATTCTTGTATTTAATGTTAACAATTTTGAAGAATACAAAATAAGAATGTTGTCTCCTCTTTCAGCAACTCATGACGAGATGTTGGACGTAATAAATGATGGTCCTATCCAAATCATGACAACAGAGACAACAGGTCCAAATCAAGGAAATCAAATAGAAAAGCCAAAGAAGGATTGGACAAAGGATGATAGGAGAAGAGAAAATCTTGATTAAGTTGAAAAGTATAAGATTATGAAAACTCCGGACAGTAATATGTTCATGATAATTAAAGATTACAAAACTGCAAAGGAGATGTGGGACAAATTGGCCCTCAGCAATGAAGGTTCTTAAGCAATCAAAGAAAACAAATTGTCTCTGGCTAAACAGAAGTTTGAAAATTTCAAAATGAAGACTGGTGAATCCATTGATCAAATGGATAACATATTCTCAAGCATTATCAGTGACCTACAACAACTTGGGCACTCATATCCCCTAGAAGGGAAGTGTGTCTGAAGGTCTTGAGAAGTTTGCCAGAAAGATGGAAGATAATCACATCAGTACTCAAAGGCACATTGGATCTTGCTAAAACTGACACTCTGACACTGATGTCACAGCTGAAAGCCCATGAATTTGAGCTAAACAATGAAGATGGTGTACCATCAGAGTTAAACAAGACCAGCGCACTAATTGCTCCCCAGCAGAGTAAACCAGCTGACTCAGCCAGCAAAGAGACTCAGGAACTAAAGAAGCATGTTGCTTTACTGATAAGAAAGTTTGACAGATTCAAGAAGAAGCAGTTTAGGGGAAGTTCTTCATCTAAACACAATTCCTCATCCTTCAGCAAGGACACAAAGAAAAGAGATAAAGAAGTTCGTTGTTTTAACTGCAAAAAAAGGGACATTACAAGATCGATTGTCTAGAAGAAAAGAAGGAATAAGAAGATGAAAAGAGGAGGCACAAATCATCAAATAAGAAAAGGCATTCAACTGATAAAAAAAGAGCAAGAAAGCACTGAAAATTTGAAACTAGCGGTGAAGACAATGACACATCGAGAGACATCGGACGGTGACTCACCGCCAGGCGAAGCACCTCCACTTGAAGAATGACAAAACCTATCTATGCCTAATGGCTAAGGAGATTGAAGAAACAGATGTACTATCCAGTGTATCTTCATTTTGTGCATCTATTTCTGATACTTTACAATCTTCTATTTCCCTTCTTGATTCTGGAGCAAGAATGTGAGAATCTAAGGAAGGAAAATAAAAAATTGAAAAAGGAACTGGATCAACAAAAAATATGACTTAGCTAGTAAAGAAAAAACACTTAGCTGATCAACAAACATCAGATGATCAGTCATCTAGTATTGACAGACCAGCTAGGGAATAGCTACCAGCAGATAAGATATCTTCATCAACTAGGGCTGTTAAGGCACCAGTTTACAAACCCCTAAAAGGTTTGGATCCAGATCTGGTCTTGGCTACAATAGTCAAGATGAGGAAAGACATAATGGTCAACACGGACCTGAATTAAAGACCAAAACTGGTCATAAATTTAGAAATGGACAAACCATTGAGTCAACTACTCATCCTGCACCAGTGAAGTCAAAGACCAGTGCAGTAAAACATCAAAGTAAATCATCTTACTACCAACCTACTAAAGGCAAAGGTATAATGAAAGGTAAAAGAAGACTTTATCCTTCAGAAGATGATTGGAATGTTCCCCCACCAGCATACAAAAGGAGACCAGCTCATAAAAAGTCAAATGCATTAAGGAAACACCAGCAGAGGCCTAGCCCTGGATACAAAAGACAATATGGGCAAAGTCCATCTCCTGTAAGTGTATAAGAATACTCTTAGTAGATTAGATAAAAGTTATTCTGGCATGCATTATACATATGAGGTTGATGATTTCAACCCTCCAAGAAGGAGATCCTTTGGATATACACTTAGGGTAGAAGGCATGACCATTAACAGGCATGGACCCAAACAGTGTTGGGTACCTAAAAAATTATTTAATTTGTTTTGTACGGTGACCGTGGATGTTCCAGACATATGACCGGAAGCAAAGAATGGTTGACTGATTTCAAGGCTTTTGATGGACCCAAAGTTACCTTTGGAGGCAAAGAAAATCCTGGAAAGATTGAGGAGAAGGCATAATGTTGAAGAACAACTTGAAGATTCAGAATGTAGCATATGTCAAGGGGTTGAACTTCAATATTTTGAGCATCAGTAAATTCTGTGACAAATGATACAATGTGCATTTTAGCAAGGAAGGTTGCAGAGTGATCCACAAACAAACCAAAACAGTTGTACTTGTAGGAAAGAGAGAAAACAACATATATGTTGTGGATTGGAAGACAGCAAAAGCAGAAACCTTTCTACTAGTGAAGCATAAGCAGTAATCTAGCTGGATCTGGCACAGAAGACTCAACCATCTGAATTTTGAGACAATCAACAAACTAGCAAAAACCAAACTTGTGGAAGGCTTGCTTGAATTAACTTTCAAGAAAGAGAGCCTATGTGATGCGTAGTGAAGTTTGTAGAATTACAAACAAACAAAATAAAATGCAGAATTATTATTGATCAAGTAAAAGATACAAGGTGTTTTCAATGTGGCTGATCATGGGGTATTTATAACATCATACACCTCATGAATCAGTTACAAGTAAGTTACAAACGGTTATAGCATATTACAATAGAACAACCGTTTTCTATATTGAACTAACAAAACTAATTAGCAGGCTTCTGGTGTTTATATCTTGTCGGTGACCGTGGTGTTCATACTGGTCGATGAGGCTACGGTGTTCATACACGTCGGCGGAGGATCTTGATATCTTCATATGATCAGCAAAGTGCACTCAGCATTCCCATCAGCTTTTATACTGTAACAACCCCCCTCAAGCTGTGAGTGGTACATGAACAGCTTGCACTCAGTATTCCTATCAGCTAATTGATGTCTGGAAGATCTTTGAAACTCCTAATTTATCAAGTAGATAAGAGAAAATAAGTGCATCCAAGGCCTTGGTGAGGATGTCAGCTATTTGTTCTTTTGTATTGACTGGAAGAAGTTTGATAAGTCCTGATTTGACTTTGTCTCTCACAACATGTCAGTCAATTTCAATATTTTTAGTTCTTTCATAAAAGACAGGATTGTGTGCAATGTGCATTGCACTGGCATTGTCACAAAATAACACAGTAGGCTACTGAACTGGAATTTGTAATCCTGTAGTATATAGATAAGCCACTGGATTTCACAAATTGCATTTTCCATTTGCCATTTGCCATGTGCATTGCACTGACATTGTCACAAAATAACACAGTAGGCAACTGAACTGGAATTTGTAATCCTATAGTATATAGATAAGTCACTGGATTTCACAAATTGCATTTACCATGGCCCTGTACTCAGCTTATGATGAGCTTCTGGAAATTGTTGTTTGTTCTTTGCCTTCCAGGAGACTCGAGCATCTCCTAGGAACATCACACAACTTGATACTGATCTTCTTGTTTCAGGACAACCAGCCTAATCACTATCTGTAAAACCTTTAAGTATAAGATTATTGTCTACTGGGAAGAAGATTCCTTGGGTAGGATTGCTTTTCAAGTACCTCAGCACTCTATAAGCTGCCTTCATATGATTCTCAGTAGGGGTGTCCAGAAGTTGACTTAGTTGTTGTACTGCAAAGGCAATATCTGGTCTGGTAAAAGTGAGGTAAATCAATTTGCCCACTAAGGATCTGTATGCAGTGTTATCTTCTAAAAGTGGCGAATCACCATATTGTAAAGTCTGCTTGGACTCCATAGGTGTCTTAGCAGGTTTGGCTCCCAAAAATTCATATTCTTCTAGGAGGTTAAGTGCGTATTTTCTTTGTGAAAGGGATATGCCTTTTGAACATCTAGCAGCCTCAATGCCTAGGAAATATCTTAAATTTCCAAGATCTTTGATGGTGAACTGCTGGTGTAAGGCATCCTTAACATGCTGAATTAACTCTTCACTGGGGCTAGCAACTATGATGTCATCCACATATACCAATAAGGCAATGAATGACTGTCCTGACCCTTTTGTGAATAGACTGTGGTCATGTTTAGAATGAATGAATCCTTGAGCCTCCAATGATTCAGTCAACTTGCAATTCCATTGTCTGCTGGCTTGTTTGAGACCATACAATGATTTGGTATGTTTGCAAACTTGGTTTGGTTTAGTTGCTGCATAACCTGGGGGTAACTGCATATAGACTTTTTCATGTAGATCTCCATGTAGAAAGGCAGTGTTGACATCCATTTGATGTAGATGCCAATTATTGGCTGCTGCTGCAAGTAAGGTTCTGACTGTGGTGATCTTGACAACAGGGGAAAATGTTTCTTGATAATCAACCCATTATGTCTGAGTGTAGCCTTTGGCTACTAGTCTAGCTTTGTATCTCTCTACTGAGCCATCAGGATTGTGTTTGATTCTGTACACCTATTTGCACCCTATTAGTTTCTTGCCTGGGGGTAGATGAACTATTTCCCATGTGTGAGTCTTTAGTAAGGATTCAATTTCTTTGTTCATTACCTCCTTCCATTCATCATGCTTGATAGCTTGATTGTAGGTCTTAGGCTCTTTAACAGCATCAATAGCATTAATGAATCTGGCATAGTCTGCTGAGAGGTTGTCCAAACTCATTACTGCACTCAGTAGATATGGAGTCTGCTGAACATTATGAGCACCCCCTTGATAAAAGGTTGGTGATTTCCTTGTTCTTATGGACCTTCTTAGTTGTGTGGGTTCAGGTGCCTGATTTACTAGTTCATACTTTACATTGGAGGTCTCAACTGCTATTGAGCCCATTGCTGGTTGGTCTGCCGACTCATTCAACAGGTCATCAAAACTATCCATTACTGGCAAAGGAACAGGCATGTCAGCAAGATATCTAGGTTTTCCCAGCACCTGCTGAAAAAGAGGAAAATAAGTTTAATGGAATTAAGTATTTCTAGCAATAAAGATATCTTTGTTGGTAATATCTAAGAGAATATCACCCTTTGAGGTGGTTGAATTCCCAAGATAGACACAAGTCATACATCTTGAGTCAAATTTGGTTTTATACTGTTGAAGTGTGCATGAAAAAACTAAGCAACCAAAAACTTTAAACACAGAATAATCTGGTTTGGTGCCATAAAGAACTTCATGTGGAGTGCTTTCTTTCAGCAGTGGTGTAGGTGTGGCATTAATCAACTTTACATCATGTAAAAGACAAAAACCCCAATATTCAATTGGAAGATTACTTTGGAACCTCAAACCTCTTGCAACATTCCGAAAATGTTGATGTTTTCTTTCAACAATACCATTTTACTCAGGTGTATTGACACAGGATGTCTGATGTATGATAACCTGCTGAGCATAAAAGTCATTAAGTTGAAATTCTTCACCATTGTCAGATCTAATTACTTTAATAACTTTATGAAACTGAGTAGAAACAAATTTAACAAAATATTTAACAAGGTCAGAGGATTCAGAGCCTCATAAGAAAAAACCCAAGCAAAATCTAGAAAAATCATTTACAACAGTAAGAAAATATTGTTGTCTATTTACAGTATGTTGTCTCAAAGGACCCCAAATATCCATATGAACAAGGTCAAACGTAGCATTTACAGTAGTTGTACTTAAAGAAAATGGATTTTTCTTCAATTTAGCCACAGGACAGACATAACAAAGATCATGATTACAAAATTTGACATCAATGATTTGTGAATCGATGACTTGCGTCTTTTATGCGGCAAGTGTCCAAGTCTGTAGTGCCATAAAAGTGCATCATCTAATCTATCAGATAGAGTGTGATTTTCTACAGAATTGGTAACAAAAAGTCTTATTGGTTGGTCCATGACATAGAGTCCTATGTGTAACTCAGCTGAACCAATCATTTTCTTTTTCTTGTCCTGCAAAACACACTTGTAAGCAGAAAAGACAGCTGCACCTTGTGTATGATTAATAAAAGAAGGTAAGGATAAAAGATTATACTTAAAGCCAGGAATGCAAAAACATCATGTAGGACCAGTTGAGTGTTAATCCTCACTTATCCTATATGTGTGACAGAAACATTATTTCCATTAGGTAATCCTATTTTTATACCAGATGAAAGTTTGGAATTACTTAATAGATCTAATGATCCTACAATGTGATCTGTGGCACCAAAGTCCAAGATCCATTGTATTGATCTTACTAAATTTAGGTCACATGTTCCTGTAGCAGGTGAGTAGTGTGTGACAATATCAGCGGGTTGGCCAACAAAGAAATCCTGCATGTCATGAGGTCATTCAAAGAGCCATCAACTTGTCAAGTTGTTGTGCGATAAAGATTGGGAAACCCTGGTCGATGGAGCACCTTGGTGCTGATCTTCTACTGTGCGATTGCTCCTCTTCTACCATATTTTCCCTTTTTGATTTAAAACCGGGGGGAAAACCATGCTTCTTGTAACAAGTCGCCTCATATGACCATTGAATCCACAAAAACCACATTGAATCTTTTTTGGATTCTTGGGCCTGGGATTTGCAGCAGAGTTAGGTCTGCTGACAGTCTGATTTTGTCCCTGTCCATTCTTTTGTGACAATAGGACCATGGAATCTTGATTCTTGGCCTTGTTAGCCACATACAAATTCTGTCTCTCAAACTTGATTGCCATTGCAAAGGCATCATGAATTTCTGGAAAGGGCACCACCAGCATTGCCTGTGAGACCATTGGTTCAAATTCATCACTTAAACCTTTAAGGAATTTCATGACATGTTCAGCCTCCATATGATCCATCAGATTGCTGAATGCATTACAATGACATTGACCATCACAGGAACAGACTATTACAGGCCTGATGGTCTTGATTTCTTCCCAAAGAATCATCAATTTTGTGAAATATTGATTGAGAGAATCTGTGCCTTGTTTCAGTAGATGTATTTCTTCAAGAAGGTCTGAAAGTCTTAATGCATTAACATTTGAAAACCTTACTGCAAGATTCTTCCATAATGCATGTGCATTCTTGAAGTACATCAAACTTTGTGCAATGGTGTTTTCAACAGAATTCAAGATCCATGATCTCACCATTGTATCACATTGCCTCCATGCATGGAAGTCAGCTCAATCTTCTTCTAGCCTTTTAATTGTGCCATCTACAAAGCCAATTTTATTCTTGGTGATCAACACCATCTCCATGGACATTTTCCAGGGATTGTAGTTATTGCCATTCATCAATGGCTGAACAAGAACCAGAGAAGGATTTTCATTAGGATGAATGTAGAATGGATTGGATGGACCGATTTCTTGTTTCTTAGCTGTCATGGCTATCAAGAACTCCAGAATTGATTTTCAAATCAACAATGATGGATAAAAAAACTGGTCAAGAACTGATCAAAAAATAGAGAAAGAGATGACAGTTTACTCTCAAGAAACTGGAAACTCAAAAAAGATGAAGAACACTCTCAAGTTTCTTCAAAAAACGCAGGAAAGCTTTTAGAAATTCTCAAATTTCTGCTCTGATACCATGATGAAGTGTGTAGAATTACAAACAAACAAAATAAAATGCGGAATTATTATTGATCAAGTAAAAGATACAAGATGTTTTCAATGTGGCTGATCATGGGGTATTTATAACATCATACACCTCATGAATCAGTTACAAGTTACAAATGGTTATAATAGATTACAATAGAACAACCATTTTCTATATTGAACTAACTAAACTAATCGATGAAATTTCTTTGGTTGTTTATGTTATCGTAAATTTCTTTGGTGTTCATGCGGTCGTGCGAGGCTGCGATATCTTCATATGATAAAGCAGAGTGCACTCAGCATTCCCATCAGCTTTTATACTGTAACATCATGCCAGAAAGGAAAGCAGATCAAGAGTTCATTCAAATTAAAGCCACATATGTCAATGACGAGAATACTACAACTTTTACACATTGATTTATTTGGACCAGTCACACCAGTAAGTGTAAGTGGAAATAAGTAGACTTTAGTGGTGGTAGATGACTTTTCCAAATGCATATGGACTGTGTTTATGAACAAGAAGAAAAAGACACTCAAGAAGCATTCAGACCTACTGAGAAGACTACAAAATGAGAACGAATTAAAGATTACCAAACTAAGATCATACAGAGGAACAAAATTTTTGAATGAAACAATCAGAAGTTACTGTGAAAATGGAGTGATGCATCAGCTATCTGCAGCAGGAACTCCACAGCGGAATGGAGTAGCGGAAAGAAGAAACAAAACCCTAAAATAGGTTGTCAGATCAATGATAGCTAAAGCAAGTTTACCAAAGAGGTTATGGGTTAAACCAGAAAACACAGCATGCTACACGCAGAATAGATCAATCATCAACAAACACCTTGGATATACACCATATGAAGTATGGAATGGAAGAAGACCAAATATATCTCACATACATATGTTTGGAGAAAAATGCATTGTCTTAAACATGAATCACCTAAGCACCTTTGATGAAAAAGTTGATGAAGCAATTTTCATTTGATACCCAGACACAAGCAAAGCATTCAGAGTGGTAAACAAAAGAACCTTGGTGATTGAAGAATCAATTCATGTAGTGTTTGATGAACCAAACACCAGTTGTGAAGATCTACTCACTACAGAAAAAGTAGATACAGGAATACAAAAGTCTGGACAAGCTTATGTAGAATCAAAAACACCAACTGCACTACTGGATGAAGCAGCTGAAGAACGGGAAGAAGCACCAGCTAACACAACAGAAGCAGTAGCACAGACACAATTCCAACCTGATATCAACTGGCTCAGAGATCATCCAGGTGAGCAAGTCATTGGAGATGTCAATATAGGTGTCAAAACCAGAAGGCAATTGGAGAGAATGCTAACTTATTTTCTGTCACAGGTTGAACCCAAAACAATAGATGATGCAATCCAATATATTGGATAACTAAAATGCAAGAAGAACTCAATGAATTTGAAAGAAATAAAGTTTTGGAACTTGTGGATAGACCAGACTTAGCAAATATCATAGGGACAAATGGGTATTCAGAAACAAGATGGATAAGCAAGGAGCAATTTCCAGAAACAAAGCAAGACTGGCAGCAAAGGGATAATCATAAACTGAAGGCATAGATTATGATGAAACATTTGCACCAGTAGCTAGATTGGGGCAATCGGATTGTTTTTAGCATTTGCAGCTCAGACTTCAAAGTCTATCAAATGGATCTGAAAAAGTGCATTTCTAAATGGACTACTAGAAGAAGAAGTATATGTGGATCAACCCCCTGGATTTTAGATCAAAGGAAAAGAAAATAAAGTGTACAAACTCAAGAAAGCCTTATATGGACTCAAACAGGCACCTAGAGCCTGGTGTGAGATATTATCACAATTCTTGATCAGCAATGGATTCAGTAAAAGAACCATTGACAAGACCTTATTAAAGTTAGAAGATGGATGTCAAAATATATGTAGATGATATTATATTTGGATCTGAAGATGCAAAGTTATGGGAAAAGTTTGCAAACCTAATGAAGAGCAAATTTCAAATGAGTATGATGGGAGAACTCAACTACTTTCTTGGACTACAAGTGAAACAGATGAAATATGGCCTTTTCATAAATCAATACAAATACACTAGGGACTTGATAAACAAGTATGGTATGGACACCAATGGAGTATCAGAGACACCAATGTGTGCAAGAGTTATTCTTGGAAAAGAAGAAAATGAAAATGATGTTGATCAGAAGCTCTATAGAGGCATAATTGGTTTATTACTCTACTTAACTGCTAGCAGACCAGACATAGCATTTGTAGTAGGAGTATGTGCAAGATTTCAATCACAACCAATGGAATCTCATCTACTAGCAGCTAAGAGGATCATCAAGTATATGAAGCACACAGTTAATGTAGGGATTTGGTATCCAAGAGATGTAGGACTCAAGTTAATATCCTATTCTTATTCAGACTGTGCTGGATGTAAAGTTGATAGAAAAAGCACTTCTGGAACTTGTCGGATGCTAGGGAGCAGACTAGTATCATGGTTTAGTAAAAATCAAAACTCTATATCTACCTAAAAAGCTGAAGCAGAATATATAGCAGCTGGTAGCTGTTGTGCACAAGTGCTATGGATAAGACAGCAGGTAAGAGACTATGGAGTGGAGGAGAAGACAATCCCAATCATGTTTGATAACACTAGTGCAATTTCAATCACAGAAAATCCAATACTTCACTCAAGAACAAAACATATAGATGTAAGACATCACTTCATCAGAGATCATGTGGAAAAAGATGACGTAATTTTTGAATACATATCCACTGAGAATCAACTAGCTGATATATTCACTAAACCACTTAGTCATGAAAGATTTTGCAAATTAAGGACTGAGTTGGGTATGACGGAACTTGACTAAACTACAATGGACCAGCTAACTGGAGTAACCAGCTGTATGACTTCACCAGTGGGGTTGACCTTTGCCATTTCGGGTGAGCTCACTTGGCAGGCCAACCACTGAATCAGCGAAGTCTACTTAACTGGTTGTTAAGAACAGTTGTTTTGATGAAGCAGCTCAGTGAAAGGAAACGACTAAAGAAGTTGATCAACTGATAGACAGTACAAAGTAGCAGATCAGCCGAATGATACAACAGCTGAGTAACTAGCAAAGTGGCTCAGCTACTCAATATCATCAGTGGAGTAATTATCAAAGGAAATGTGAAAAGGATAAATCATTTATACATGTGGAAAATCAAAGAATAATGGAGCATTTATTATTGGAGATTACACACATGGATATTGTTTTAATCAGACACGAGGATTAAAATATGGGAGTTAATGTCAGAAAATCATGGAAGAGACGAGAACCCTTAGAAACACGGTAATCATGATTACTCTCTCGATCCACTCCCCCACTATCCTTATTTACCGTGATTCAAATTCAGTTAATCACACCATTTACACCCATTACGTCTGTACAAAACCCTTCAACACTAAACCGTCCAAATCTCCGTTCACGTTGTGAAATCCCACTATATAGATCACACCTCACCATTTTCACAATCTTTACGCTCTCATGTTATTCAAACCTATATTCCCAGAAATTTCATAATTTTTTTTCTCAAAATTTCTTTAAGCCTTGCAATGGCTTCATCTTCTTCAAACCTTATGTCTGCTAAACAATATGAAAACACCATTGCCACTGGGTCATTCTTCCGACCTATGCATTATCTGAGTTTGTGCAAAAGTGATGCTCAAGTACAAAGATTGGTTCTGTCCACTTCTCGAGGTATAATGACCGACCGAGAGTCTAGACTAGAAGGAATCGGCGGAGAAATTTTGTGTTCTATATGGTAATCTTTCTCATACACAAAATGTATCCGAGATTGATTCTTTGAAATTGTAAAAAAACTAAATTGAGTCAAAGTTGAAGTAAGTCGTTTTGATTCAACCTGAGGGCGTACAGCAACCCTAGTAGCCATATTTCTATCTGGTTTACTTGTATGTTTTACAGGGTATGCCTTATATAACGCTTTTGGGCAACCTTCTCAACAACTAAGAGATCCATTTGAGGAACATGGGGACTAGTTAACGTAATGAGCCTCAAAGTAACAATCCAAGGTTAATGAGTTTTCTTAGCCCACCCATCAAGGCTATTTGCTATGAGAACCTTATCTCATTCTAGAAAAATGCTAAATATGTGGAGGGATGCATCACTGAGGATGGTCAATTGATTCTAGATAAGATTACCACAATTGTAAATGGAAAGAAACTGGTAATCACAGAATATTTACTTCATCAACATCTCAAGCTTCCTAGAAATGGCCCAAAAAGGTTAGAAAATGTGGTGATGGATACTCATGCAATCTGGTTATAAATTGGGAAGGTTGCTACCCCGGAAAACAAGAAATTCAGTTTCTTGTTTGAAGAAACCGTTTTAGGAATTCAACCTACTGATAGGCAAATACATTGAAGGAAAGCTAGGAGCATTGAATGCAGTGACGGAGGTCAGGACCAGGCTGATGAAAATCATTTGTGAAGGATAGGAATTTGATTGGGCAACATATTTTCATCTAGATCAAAGAGCAAAGTTAAGGATAAACTGATACAACCATTAAAGCAGCAAAGGAAGGACTGAAAAATACTGGACCTTTCTGGGTCAAGAAATCTTATGGACTCCACTTTATTATCTACTAGAGAAATTGAAAGTGGCCCCATTCAATTGCACAATCTACACAATGCAAAGGTGATGTTCACCTATATAAAGAAGGGCAAGGGAGCCTAGAAAAGAAAGCAACCAGAATCAGGTGCTTATGGACAAAGAAAGAAAAAGAGAACAAACTCCCAGGCAAATTTGCAAAGAGAAATTGAAGAAGACCTGGAATTGTTGAAGAATTGGAAGAAGAAGTGCCAGAGAATGAGCCTAAAGGTGGAGATGTCATGAATGAGGTAGTAGAAGAACAAGAAGAGGAAGAAGAAATCCTTGAGAGAGATATAGATGATAGAGTTGCAGAATATCTGGATTGGAATATGGGAGATTCAAAGATCCAGTTTTCAAAATCTGAAAATATGTTTGATGAAGAGTATGGTTCTTCTCATTCCTTGGAGTAACCACTTTAGTGGGAGTTCTGGATGAGAGACCATTATGGCAAATAATTGAAAATGCGAAGGCAAGGATGGCACATACTACAGAAGAGGAAGATGATGATGATCATGATGATGATGATGATGATGGTGATGATGATGGTCAAGACGGAGATGACCAGGATGGTGGAAATGATGGTGGTGATGATGGAGAAGCTGAGGCAGCAGATGATGCTAATATGACTCTTTTTGAGTCTGTGCAGCAAACAACAGTAGCACAACAAAAACAGCTTCATAGTGGGCTCACAACTGAAGGCACTCTGCCGGTTAAAGCAAAAACACCACCACCAGGGTGATAGACCCGGCCGGTGGCGCGAAACACACCGGTGAGGACACACAACAAGTCTCGGCTGATGTATCGAAAAGAAGCGGTGATCTACACGATTCAAAGCTCTAGTTCAAGCCTTCTACACGATGAAAGAAACCCCGACCTGAGCAATGGGGGAATGATTGGTAGTCCAGCAGACGATGTCTCTACTAATCAAGTACTTGAAGAAGGAGTAGGTGAGGCAGATGTTACTCAGCCACGGTAGACTCAAGCAGCTAAGGTAACCCCTGAACTAGTACATCACACCGTGCCAGCACATGAAACAATGGAGAATATACAAGTACCACCAGTTGATATAAGACAAGTAGTATCTCAGATTCCAATTGGTGTATCTAATCAATATTATCAGTCAGCTTTAGATGCCCTAGTGGATGAATTGGATAAGCAAGCATTATGCTTGAGGAATTTACAAACAGCACTAAGGGATGAGAGTGCTACTCAAATAAATAGATTTGAAGTTGTCTCTGAGTATATTCAGATGCAAATCATGTGGTGAGGAAGCAAAAAAATCCCATCATTCAAATGAATACAAATCTGACAAATAAATGCAAATGCCTGGAGGAGCACATCTCACTAGAGAATGAAAGTATGGCAACAGCCATTGGCACCAGAATGGCTCCTGTTATCAACAAAGTGACTGCACATGAGGAAAGGCTAGCTTCCATTGAGACAAAATTGGATAGCCTTATTATAGCAGCTGAAGCCACAAACAACATCTTACTGCAACTTCCCTATAATGCTACCAAAAAGAGGGAATGAGATAAGCCTGAAAGTAGCAGCAGACTCCATCTCACAGAAGAACAGATAAAAGAAAAGGATAGAGAGATAGGAATCAGGGCTCAGGCTGATGAGCAACAAAGAAGAATTCAAGAAGAGAGGGAAAGGGACAGAAATAAACCTTGCATAGGTTTCCCTCACCCTATTAAAAGGCCATATAACATATCTGGTGGTGGAAGAGGATCAGAATCCTCAAGACAACAAAGAGGATCTAGTGGAAGTAGCTCTAACAGAGGCCAAGGGCAAACAAGGGACATTATGTTGGCAGACACTCTGCTGGTAGATATTCCAGTAGAGAGTCAAGAAGAAGCACTTCCACCTTCAAAAACAAAGAGGAAAGAGATGCAGAAGTGTTAAGGGCTGTTAGAGAGTTTCTGCAAGTCTCTGACAGTCTATGCCCTAATCAAACACAAGATGAAGGATGGGCAGATTGGCTAGGTGATGTGATCCTTACGAATCAAATCCTTTGTTTGCCCGGAAGAAAGCGAATTGTAAGCAATGAGAGCTATGATCCGTATCTTAATCTAAGACTACGGTTGGAGCATCTAACGTAATGCTCGGTTCTGATGATAAGTTCTCAAAGGCGATCCTCAAATCCAAGAGAATCTCACACATAAACGTGCACAATTAAGACAAGCTTAATCAAACAATAAAATTTCACTCAAATATCTGTTGTTCATAAAAGAGATAGTGTTGGCCTATATATAGGCTACAAAAACTGACTCAATGTTCCATCTTCCAATGTGGGACGGAAAACTAATGAAAACTAAACAAACATTAAGGAAAAAGGCGCCTCCCACTAGATGGGCTTTGCCAAACCACACTTCAGGCCCAACTAGCCTTTATTGACACAAAAGTGAAATAAAAAGACTGATTAAAGTGGTCTTCTAGGCGCCCCATGAATGGGCTTCCAACTAGGCGTTTTCCTTAAGCCCAAAAGTGTAGAGACTGTATAATATTGAAGCTTCATCACTCCTTTTGGGCTGCCTATACTCTTCATGGATTTCTTTTAGCAAGGTATTCAAGGCTTCTCTTATTCTCTTCCTTTGGAGCCTTGTCAAAGGTCCATCTCTAATGACCAATGGATCACTCTTCTTCATGGGTTCTACTGGATCTAGCTCCTCATCATAAAGCTCATCATATATCACATCATTCCCTCCCGGTTGGGAAGGATCTGTCCTCAGATCAAATGGATTATCAAAAAGTGTCAAATCAGCCACGTTGATAGAAGGAGAAATATTCCAATCTGGGGGTAGGTCAATCTTGTAAACATTGTTGTTGATCCTCTCGAGCACTCGGAACGGTCCTTCGCCTTTCATGTGCAGTTTGGTCTTGCGTTTCTTTGGGAACCTATCCTTGCGCATGTGTAACCAAACATAATCGCCAGGTTCAAAAATGACTTCCTTGCGACCCTTATTAGCTTGCTTAGCATACCGCACCGTGGCTGCCTCCACATTCTTCCTTGCTGTCTCATGTAGCTCATGAACAAGCGCGGCCTTCTGCTCACCATCCAAGCTAACCTGCGCAACATCAGGTAAAGGAGCCAAGGTAAAAGATGTTTCTGGATTAAAACCATAAACCATCTCAAAAGGAGTAAATTTAGAAGTTGAATGTTTACACCTATTATAAGCAAATTCAGCGAAAGGTAAACTAGCTTCCCAATTCTTGAGATTATTCTGAACAAGACAACGAAGCAACTGACCCAATACACGATTAACAACCTCAGTTTGAC
Source organism: Gentiana macrophylla (assembly GCA_026214975.1). Taxonomy (NCBI): domain Eukaryota; kingdom Viridiplantae; phylum Streptophyta; class Magnoliopsida; order Gentianales; family Gentianaceae; genus Gentiana; species Gentiana macrophylla. Next base: position 73,411,631 of record CM047811.1, on the reverse strand, counting down.
CATCAGTTTGAGGATGAAATGTAGTAGAATAAAGCAACTTAGTTCCTAAACGCATCCACAAAACTCTCCAAAAATGACTAATAAACTTGGAATCCCTATCACTCACAATTTTTCTAGGCACACCATGCAATTTAACAACTTCCTTAAGAAACAAATCAGCAATATAAGAAGCATCATTAGTTTTAGAGCATGCAATAAAGTGTGCCATCTTAGAAAACCTATCCACCACCACAAACACGTAATCCTTACCACTCTTAGAGCAAGGTGGTAAGCCCAACACAAAATCCATAGATAAATCGGTCCAAGGTCAGTAGTAATGGGAAGGGCTAATACAAACCATGGGGGCAGGACGTAGATTTAGCAGCCTTACAAGTGATACAAGCATCACAATATTTAGCAACATCAACTTTCATACGAGGCCAATAAAAATGTGACTTAAGCATATCAAGCATCTTAGTAATGCCAAAATGACCCATAAGACCACCACTATGTGCCTCACGCACCAACAAATCATGCATAGAACAACGAGGAATACAAATAACATGATCACGATACAAAAAGCCCTCGCGTCGAAAGAACCTACAATCGGTTTTATTAGCAGTATTAGGCCAAATAGCCTGAAAATCCTCATCAGAAGCATACAAACCCTTGATAAACTCAAAACCAAGGACTTTAGTTTACATAGTGGTAATTAAAGCAGGTCTACGAGATAAAGCATCAGCTACCACATTACCTTGACCCTTTTTATACTTAATGAAATAAGGAAAGGACTCAAGGAATTCAACCCAACGAACATGCCGATGAATTAACTTACCCTGCCCATTCAAGTACTTAAGTGATTCATGATCAGTGTGTATGATAAACTCTCTTGGACGTAAATAGTGCTGCCAAGTTTGAAGGGCTCTAACTAACGCAAACAATTCCTTATCATAAGTAGCATAATTCTAAGAGGCACCCTTAAGTTTCTCAATAAAATAAGCAATAGGTCTACCCTTTTGAGTTAAGACACCACCAATACCCACACCCGATGCATCACATTCAATCTCAAAATGCTTATTAAAATCAGGAAGTGCAAGTATAGGGGCTGAAATTAAACGAGCTTTTAGAGTTTCGAAAGACTCCCTTTGTCGTGGACCCCAATAGAAGGGTACATTCTTCTTCACAAGCTCGTTAAGAGGGGTTGCGATGCTGCTGAAATCCTTGACAAAACGCCTATAGAAACTCGCCAAGCCATGGAAACTGCGCACATCAGCCGCCGTTTGTGGTGTAGGCCAATCCTCAATAGCCTTAATCTTGTCACGATCAACTTCAACACCCTGTTCACTTACCACAAAACCAAGAAAACGACTCTATCCAAACAAAAGGAACATTTTTTAAGATTTGCATAGAGTTGAGCATTGCGAAGTGTAGACAAAACAGCACGTAGGTGAACTAGGTGATCATCTAAATTGTGGCTATAAATCAGAATATCATCAAAATAAACTACCACAAATTTATTTATGAACTCTCGAAGCACCTCATTCATCAAACGCATGAAAGTACTAGGTGCATTAGTCAAGCCAAAGGGCATGACCAGCCACTCATATAACCCAAACTTGATTTTAAAAGCTGTCTTCCATTCATCACCCTCTCTAATTCGAACTTGGTGATAGCCACTCTTAAGATCAACTTTAGTAAAAAATTTAGCACCCCTAAGTTCATCTAGCATGTCATCTAAACGAGGAATGGGATAACGATACTTTACCGTGATCTGATTAATGGCACGACTGTCCATGCACATTCTCCATTCACCTCCTTTCTTGGGCACTTCTAACACTGGCACAGCATAAGGGCTCATAGATTCTTGAATTTTCCCTTTAGCTAGCAACTCATCGACTTGCTTCTTGATCTCTAAAGTTTCCGTAGGGTTGGCTCTATAAGCCGTACGATTGGGCAACGCAGAGCCCGGCACGAGGTCAATATGATGTTCCACGCCTCGCAATGGTGGCAAGCCACTTGGTTCCTCCTCGGGGAATACATCAGCAAACTCCTGCAAGACAGAGCACACAACACTAGGTAGAGAACCGATGAGATCACTTACAAGCATTAAACAAGGGGAATGAGGGGAAAGAGGAAGGGGGAGGGGAGCCATTCGGCCAAGTCACCTTTGGTGAGTGTGTGGGGCCGGCTGCATGTGTAGAGGAGGGATCACGGGACCTTTAAATAAGAAAAGAAATACAACCTGATTGGATTCAATAGTATCAATGAATTCAGTGGCTTTGGCATAGAAATTCCTATACACGCGCGCACCTTTTGACTTTTCAACTGTATTACCTCCCTCACTAGTTTTGGCACCGACACTCGCAATTGACTTTTCAACTTTATTACCCCCTCGGCGAGAAACTAAATTGACCTCCCTTGCCGTTTGATTTTCAACTTTTATTTTGCCCTCATTCCTAAGACCCTCATGTTTTTTTTCTCCCGTCAATTTTTTATCTTTACTTTTCAACTATTCTCCCTCTTTCTTTTGCTTTTCCTCACGAGCTCGAACAAGTGCAAGCTGATCTTGACGTACCTGTTCAGGGGTAAGAGCTGATAAAGAATAATTCTTGCCCTTATGATGAACGGTGTACTTATTCAAAAACCCATCAAACAACACCTTTCTATCATATTGCCAAGGGCGACCCAACAATATGTGGCTGACTTCCAAAGGGACTACATCACATAACACCTCGTCTTCGTATTTCCCAATACTAAAAGAAATCAACGCATGTTGTGTAACCTTCAGCTCTCCTACACTATTCAACCATTGCAATTTGTAGGGTTGGGGATGAGGAATAGTAGGTAAACCCATACGAGCAATCAAATCAGCACTAACATAGCACAACTACCAGAATCGACAATAAGAGAACATAGTTTACCATTCAGCAAGCAGCGTGTATGGAAAATATTTTCACGTTGGACACCGTCCTCAAGTTTAGCACTAGCAGTTAGCACCTTTTTAAGCACATAAATAGAACCCTCAAGTGGGCCACACTCAATATTACCCTCCTCTTCCTCATAATCAGGCTGCTCAAAGTCCTCCCATCAAAATCATCACCATCTACAAATTCTCTCTACAACTAGCATGCTCGTTTAGTAGGACACTCGAGACGCAACATGATCAACACCGTGCATTTAAAACATTTAACGTCACGAGGCTGCCTAATGCGGTGGTCTACACCTTTACCCTTCTCACCTGCCTTAGCTTTAAAAGCATCATAGGAAGTAGTAGGGGCTGTCCGAGGTGCACTCCGTACAAAATTTGGATTATCTCCTCTAGGCTGAAACGAACGAAAAGAAGAAGAATTACCTCCAATTGATTTATGAAAAATGGGTTTTGGGCGTTTCAACTACTTCTCAATCGCACGAGCTATTTGTAACATCTCATCCAATGTATTACAACCACGTAACTCCAATGGTTGTCCAATTTCCAAACGCACACCACACAAAAAACGTTGCATGGTGACCATCTCCTCCTCCTCAATCTGTGATCTTGCTAGTGTAGTCATCATCTCCTCATAGAAATCATCCACCGAACGTTCTCCTTGTTTCATAGTCTGAAGAGCACGATAGAGATCTTGATAATATGACATAAGAACAAATCGAGTTCGCATTACCTCCTTCAAAAGTGTCCATGTACGGATGGGTGGCTGTCTATGTTTGGTACGCATGAATTGTACCTGATTCCACCACACCATAGCATAACCTGTAAACTCCAATTGGGCTAGATTGCACTTCTTCTCATCAGTATAATTATTACATGTGAAAATCTGATCGAGCTTATTCTCCCAATCAAGATACACAGAAGCACTACCGGATCCCGTAAAACTAGGAAGCTTCATCTTTACCCTTGTCATGTTATTATCTGGAATGTTCTCAGCCTCTACACCATTATCAATTGCATCATCATTCAGATTTTGGGTTTGCGGAACATTGTGCAAACGGACTGGTTGCCTAACTTGATTCGCTGCACCAACAACACCTCGGTCTCCACGACCAACGGGCTGCCCACCACGATCACGATCAGCTAATTGCGTGTCCAAATTTTGAATGGACGCCGTTATCGCAGCCAGCTGATCAGCCATCTCCTCACGAAACCTCTCAATCTTATTATTAGTCACATCATTCACGGCCTTGGCATGAGTAGCCAATCTCCCTTCAAAATACTCATCTCTCAATGCATTATCATCATCACTCTTATCGTCCGCCATAGGATAGACAATTCAAGCCTCACCAATACACTCGTGTTTACACTCACCCTCTCTCTTGTGGAAAGTAAAGCATGCTTTTACAAACGAATCAGAATAACGAGCAAAACGAATCTAGGCTAGGGTAAGGTTAGGGTTCGGTTTGGGACGGGTTCGGATCACCAAAATTTTCGTAACACCAAATTTTGCACAAGAACTATACGACACAACACAAGCTACAAAAAACCAAAAAAAAAAATTGCAGAATTTTCCCGCCAATTTGCTCTTCTTTTTTTTTAAATTTTTTTTTAGGCCGGGATGCCTTTTGGACGATTACACAAACAACAAATTATACGCACAGCAATTAAACGACTGACGAAACCAATAAGCACAAATTAGGGTTCTTGGTGTGAAAATAGGGTTTAGGGTTGAAAGGTTGCGATTTTGGGGGTGTTGCAACCTTATTATCCGGGGATGTTTAGGGCTTAGGTAGGCTGATTGCTACGGATTTGTGTGTATTGTAGCAATATTATCCGGGCTGTGAGGAAGAAGGTTTGAAGGTTTGAAGAAAATTTGAAGGTTTCGGGTTGAAGGATTCGGTTTAGGGTTGTGAAAACCTAGGGTTTGATTCGGCCAAGAACAAGAAGAAAACGTAAAAGAAAACGAAAATGAAAAGAAAGACGTGTTTTTTTTTTTGAATTTTTTTTTGTAAGATAAGAAAAAAAACGAAAATTAAAGGAAAAGGATATTTGATTACCTTCAGTTACTGAGCTCCGATACCAACTGATGTGATCCTTACGAATCAAATCCTTTGTTTTTGCCCAGGAAGAAACTGAATTGTAACCAATGAGAGCTATGATCCGTATCTTAATCTAAGACTACGGTTGGAACGCCACAACGTAATGCTCGGTTACGCTGATAAGTTCTCAAAGGGGCGATCCTCCAATCCAATAGAATCTCACACATAAACGTGCACAATTAAGACAAGCTTAATCAAACAATAAAATTTCACTCAAATATATGTTGTTCATAAAAGAGATAGTGTTGGCCTATATATAGGCTACAAAAACTGACTCAATGTTCCATCTTCCAATGTGGGACGGAAAACTAATGAAAACTAAACAAACATTAAGGAAAAAGGCGCCTCCCACTAGATGGGCTTTGCCAAACCACACTTCAGGCCCAACTAGCCTTTATTGACACAAAACTGAAATAAAAAGACTGATTAAAGTGGTCTTCTAGGCGCCCCATGAATGGGCTTCCAACTAGGCGTTTTCCTTAAGCCCAAAAGTGTAGAGAATGTAATATTGAAGCTTCATCACTCCTTTTGGGCTGCCCATACTCTTCATGGATTTCTTTTAGCAAGGTATTCAAGGCTTCTCTCATTCTCTTCCTTTGGAGCCTTGTCAAAGGTCCATCTCTAATGACCAATGGATCACTCTTCTTCATGGGTTCTAATGGACCTGGCTCCTCATCATAAAGCTCATCATATATCACATCACTAGGTCTTCATGACAAAGAACTGAGAGTCGATATGGCCAAGATATATAATGAATTGAAAAGACATTATGTATCTCAAAGAAGCACAAGACAAGGAGCAGCTGAGGGGGGATCTAGCTCCACCAGCAGAGGAAGTCAGTCGAGGCTCATAACTACAAAGGGGCCTGATGAATTAACTGCTGAAGAACAATTGGTGTATAACAACTTTGTCAGACTCTTCCGACCTATGTCTAGACTGATAGCTCAGAAATAATGGACAATGTACAAGGATTTGAAACTGGCAGATCCACATGTTGCTGAAACCAAAGCCAGAATAATGGAGTATTTTGGGAAGCCACAAGCTCATGAAACAATGCCAGACTTCAACTTGTTATTCAACAAAAAAAGTCTTTGTTAATCTCTCTCACTCAGCTGCTTTGGAATATTGGAAATGGAAATTCCATGAGGTTGACTTCAAAGACATAGATGGAATACAAACTACTAATTCAAGAGGAAGAAGGAAAATCTGAAGAACTTATAGTTGTAAAAATTTTGTATTTTCTGTTGAAATTTTTTCCTATATGGATGAATAATAAAAGTCTGAATCTTGTTTGTTCATATTATTTTCAAAATTTTCACTTATGTTCAGGCTTATTATGAGGGTTTTGGAATCATCAAAATGGGAAATTGTTAGGAACATTTTATAGTTTTGATGATGGCCATGCTAGGCTTGCTAGCTGTTATAACAAGCCTGAAATAAGTTAGAAATCAAATATTCAAATGTATAGGTTTTACTTAGAAGTTTGACAGTTGTATAAGTTCAGTAAGACAAGCAATGTAATAGTCTGGTAGGGCATCTCAGTGAAGTGAAGAATAGAAGACCAGCCGAGTAAGATGGCCAAGGAACCAAGATCACTGAAGTGAAGACTTATGGACTGTCTTACACCTAGGGAAGTATGTGATGACCTTGGGTAAGTCTAAGATATAATACAAGTGATGAAACTTAATTTTCTTTTAATATGGTGTATACTGATCTCACCCAAAATAAAGATGAGTGAAGTAAATCTCTATCGGCTGATAAGTACCAGTAAAGAAGTAACAGCCGAGTGGTAACAGTCAAGTAATCAAGATATGAAAAGTTGTCATTCAATAGTTAAGTTGAATACCAACAGCACATTGAAAGCAACCAAGTGTTCTGAATTCCAAAAGCCAAGTGAAATGGTCACTTGACCAGTGAAGTAAAGGCAAGGCAGCTAAGTAACACTGAAGCTGATCAGTAAATCAAGTTGTAGCAAAGTAAAGACTAGTTAGCTGAGTTACTAAGCTGATAATAGAATTCTGCAACATGATAAATATGAGGATTTCCACATTTAATGCAGAATCAATCAAAGACGGATTTCATGACGGACGTTGAGAAGAAAATCCGAATCATTTAAATCAATGAGAATTAATCAAGACAAAATAGAGGATTATTCTCAGCATTAAAGAGCCAACGGATGAAATTTCAAAATCAAGGGGTTATGGCTATAAATAGAAGGCATTGACAAAGGAAAAAAACAAGAATATCCAAGAAATTCTAAGTGATCAAACTCTGTCAAATCTTCAAGCCTTCACACTCAATATTCAAAGCTATATTCAGACAAGTTCAAACTCAGAAATTCAGAATATCAAATATAGATCTAGCTTGAGTTTGTTCAAAACTGTGAATTCTCAAATTCATATCCTCAGAAAGAAATTCTATCAAGAAATTGAATCAGAAAAATCTAAGAAGAAATCGTGATCATTGTGATAGCTGTTGAAGGATTTGTTCCCAATAAGCAGTGTGAAAGACTCAATCACTGAAGCATCAGTTGCCAGGGAGCGATAGTCTGCAGATTGTGAAGCTTGTGTAGCTAAGGACAATCAACTATTGTATTGGTGAAAAGACAATAAGGAATTCCTCCAATCATCATAGGATAAGAGTGGATTAAGGGATTACACAACCATGCACCACTATAAATCCGTGTCAATTTACTTTATGCACTTTATTTTTAGCATTTACTTTCAGTTATTTATTCTATCTATGTGTGTGCTATAATCTTTTGAAAATACTATATAGAAGGGTTTTAATCCGCTGCACAAATATTTTTCATCAAGAAAAGTTTTTAAACTACTAATAAATTCATTCACCCCCTCTCTAACTCTATTCACACCCTTATCTGGGTCCAACACTCATAAATATCAAGCAAGGCCCTCCAACTGAATGATCTCGCTTGGGTCTCGCCTTTCCAACCCAAAAGCTTGTGGTTGACTTTTACAAACGGATTTTCATTGTTTTGAATCTCATGCCCTTTAATGACACACTTCTTCGACCCATCCAAACTTTGGAAACGGCCTACCGGACGAGGATTCTAACCTAATACATCGCCGACTCCGCAACCTTACCTTGTCGGGGAGGTTGAAAAATAGCCGTGGTTTCTAGACCCTTGCTGAGATTAGCCCCTTGTCCCCGGTCTTGCCAAAGCTATAGAACTGCAAAGGGACCGCAAGAGACGGCTCATGCTTCAATATCCGGCATAACTCGATAAACTCCATAACGACCCTCACCGCTCCAAAGGTAAGTCACATGGCAGGGCCTTCAGCTCAACCATAATTTGATGAAGAAAAGGTCAAAGGGCGGGCGAATACCGCAAAGAAATGGTCGAAGTGACCAAGAATTCTTTCTCCTCGCGGACTCAGCATCAGTCTTCATCATCCCCGCCAAAGCCGGAAAAGGTGTAAACCTCCGATAGATAGTATTCCTCAAAATACGCTAGCACGTCAAGGTGAGACCGAACCATTTTCCAATGGTTCTCAATATGTTTATCCAAGTCTTCTTGCAACCTGGACTTTCGCCTCGCCTCAGCATTGTCCGGCTTTGGCGTCTTTGTCTTCTTTTTTTACCAACGGCAACAACACGACTACTAGTTCCTGCCACTGCTCGCCTGATCGATTCCTGTCCATCGGACCCACCTTCCTCTCTAGATCCACCCTCTTCTTTGGAGACGCCCTCCTCAGTAGAGCCACCGGCACTCGCCTCAACCTCTTCTTCACTGAAGGTATACCCATGAACATCATCATCGCTCTCGGTTCTAGATCCGTCAGACATCCTGGAAAAACTAAAGGGCGAGGTGGAAAGTTAGTCACCCAGACATTGGAAGTCAGGCCGAGACGAGCGTGTCCGCACATCTCGACACCTCGCCCTCTATTTTCTCGGATTAACAATGAAGAAACCCTAATAGGTACTCAGAAAGTCAATGAGAGAGATAATGAAAACTGGGAAAATCTAGCCTAAAGATGAGGAAAATTTAGAGATTTGAAGCAACCGATCATACATAAGAGCACAAAAAGCAAGCAAGATGAGGTTCAAAAAGCTTTAAAAATTCATGTTTTCTACTTCATACTCAACACAGAAAGCGAGAAATCAAGCATTCACAACCGAAAATCCCATGTCAAAGCAAGAAAACCTGAAGAAATCAGAGATTCTTAAAAAAAATTACATGAAAGCTTGGTGAAATCGAAGTCGGAATATTAGGGTATAGTTCGGAAACTTCAAAAACCCGCCGGAACCTTTAAAGAACAGTCGGAAACTTCAAGGGAAATCGGAAATCAGTTTTCCTTGCCGGAAAATCTTCTTCTATGGGAACTCAGTTTGCCAAAAGTGGCTAAGGGTTGGACCATTCTTCCTTATATAGGGTGAAAAATGGGCGGTTGCGACGGTTCAGATTTTCAGGCACATCTTTTCAAAATTCAAATTTCAAAATGTCATAAATACATGACGGTTATCAGAATCCTTCAACCAATCAGAGAGGTTGACCCTTCGCATCAGCAGTCATGTCAGTTATGGAATCGAGGCAACGCTACGTGTCACATCCCCAACCTTACAACCTTTAAACGGTCAGATCATCCTTATCCTTATCACAAGACGGTCTGCCCAACATTCGAATGCGCAAAAAACAATTCGCCCTCAGCACGGGACATCTCTTCACCAACTACAAGTCTGTCCGCTTAATACTGCGGTGCCACGGGGTCTGTCCGCTTCATAGCGTAGCACCATAAGCCCGTCCTCTTCATAGCGCGGCATCATAAGCCCGACCGCTTCATAGCGCGGCATCTGGGTTTGTCCGCTTCATAGTGTGACCTTAGCAGTGAGTCGTTTGACAACATAAAAGCTGTCAAAGCTTGTCTGCATCATAGCACAGCACCTTTCAGCAAGTCGCTTCACGCTAAAAGGTTGATCTAGGACCGCTTCATAGCGTGGCACACAAAGACCGATGCTTTCAAGCTCGGCATTCAGACCGTGCTCGCAAGCAATCCGCTTCACAGCAAGTCATCTCGGCATAAGGCATATCAGTCCTCTAACAACTTTACTCCCTGCCTTACATTTTGCACAAATTCCTAAGGCACGGAGTAGGGGGCCATTGATACGCCAAACCGGTAAAATAGCCCGTGGATCCATAATTGGGCCTGTCTGACGGCCCAACAACGGATATGGTCCTCGGCCCAATAAATCCGAATCAACGTTAGCCGGATCGGGCCGGGTACAATCAAATCCACCTGAAACCTTCAGTCCGCCTCATACGGTGCAAAGCATAGCCAGGGAGCCGGTAATTCTGCCCTTCAAATCATCAGTCCGCCAGCACGGACCAAGCCCGCTCCACTAGGCGAACAAGCTATCATGTGGCGACCACAAGATAGTGACTCAGCAAGATGGCCAAGTGTTAGGTATGCCCCTCACCAATCCGCCCGATAGCTGTCCAGTTTTATCGGTGTCACGTCATACTTAATTATGTCTTGTCGTCATTAGCCTAATCATCATTAGTAGTTCGCCTATATATAGTGGCTCAATCATTTGACATCTGAAATTGAATACAAGAAGATACACTCTGCCAATTTGTCGACTCCATCCTCGCCTTCATAGAGCTCTGAGTCCGACCACCATTGCTCATAAGCACCACAGCACTTCACTGGTAAAATCATACATAAACAGCCAGATATCCAACATTAAACCACCGCTAACACCACCGCGATAATTCCAACATTATCAAGAAGCTTCCATTCCCTTTTGTAATAGATTCATATAGTGAAACTTTCTCGATGTAATATAAGAGTTGTAATCGTTGAATGATGTTTCGATTATTGTGCTTTAATTTGGGATGTCTCTTCAGTTGCAACTTGTGTTTCTTCTCGATCGTTATACGAGTCTATTCAGTTCCCGAGTCTGTCTTTTCGTTTACTGCTTTGTACTCTGATGTTAATTTAATTATATGCGTGTCAGATGCTATTTTCCGGATAAGGACTTGGTATACCGGACATGGGCGTCACAAGTTAGAGTATTCATTGAAAAGGCATTGGAGATTGTAGTCTTGATGGAGTTTAATTATTATGCATCTTTATTTTTTTCATGTTTTTATTAGGATTTTGGTAGTTTCCTTTTTGAGAACAAGTTGTAACTCTTCATGAGAAGTTAGTGAAATAACGGTCATTGGGTTTGTTTTCCGAGCTAAGTTGGTTTTAATGCTTCCGCATTTGTCGTTTGGTAATAGAGTCGAGTAAGGCTTGTGTGTTATATTGGATTTTTAATATGACGTGTGTAAGCGACTTGTTCTTTCGAATTCCTGATTTACTGAAATGGCGTTATCGTTAAATTGTGTATGCGAAAGACATCAGCATGTGACAAAGCACGTGGCATTCTCTTTTTTTCGCAAACAAACACGTCGTCATTATAAAGGACAAATATTTTTATGGTTGTTCTGATACATCATATTATACCTCTTCCGTCAATTAATTTATTAAAAGGAGGTCTATGTAAAATAAGAGACACGTAGTAACTTGAATTTTACAATAATGGACACGGTCAGAGATTCGCCTACTCAATCCAACACAGTTTCCATATTTAATTCTCTCCCCAGTCATCGCCTTCCTTGCTCGAAAACTCATTCTTTCGCCGTTTTTTCTTTGAGTACTTAATCAACCAAGTCTAAGTAAACACCACTTAATTTATTCCTCTCAGTTTCTTCTGCACTGCAAATATGAATAAACAACAAAATAAAATCTATAATAATTACAGCCCAAACCAATAACGAACTCAGCTGATCTTCACGCGCTTTTGTCAGATTCGGTTCTCCCCCAGAAACCTCTCCATATGCAATTGGGTTTCCTTTTTTATTTTCTTCTTTTCCTCACAATCCTCCTTTTTCCTGCTGGAAATGATCAGGATAGCATCAATTTTATGGGTTCTTTTTCATTGTGCTGCAAGTTTATGTTTATCTCTGAACGATGAAGGTTGTGTTTGTATATCATTATTATATATTTTTTGCTCAGTTCTGATTAGTAATTCTTTTAGGATATTTTTTTATTTACATGATTGTTTATGCAGGCTTAGCTCTGCTGAGTTTGAAACAGAGGGTTACAAGAGACCCGTCTAATGCTCTGTTCAACTGGAATTGTACCGACTTGGACCACTGTTCTTGGTTCGGTGTGCAGTGCTCCGATGGAAAAGTGGTTATTCTGTGAGTACTTGGAAGATTTAATTTATTCATGAACAAATTTAGACTATTTAGCTGTCACCGATTTGCTAATTTAATATATTTGGGTTTTTTTTTTTGTATTCTATCTGTCAGGGAATTGAGAGATTTAGGCCTTGAAGGGACATTGCCACCTGAATTAGGAAACCTTACACAAGTAAAAGAAATGTAATATTATGAATAAATTAATTCAAGGTTTCTGCTTTTTTTCCTTCCTCCTCTGTCTCTGTCAAATGAAATGATCCTTAGTTTGTTGTGATAATTTGATACAGAATATTGCGGAAGAATTCATTTTTTGGATTAATTCCTGAAGAAATCAGACAGTTGAAGCAGCTGGAAGTACTAGACTTTGGATGCAACAATTTTTCTGGGCCATTTCCTTTAGATCATGCAGATAACCTTTCTCTGTCAATTCTGTTAGTTCTTTGATTCTTCTTAGTTAGTCATCCTTTTTTTTTTTTTTTTTTTTTTTTGTGGGAAATTTTTTATGTTTAACTGTGAAACTGAATTTGTTATTTACTAATTACAGTTTGTTGGATAATAATAAGTTGATGATGGTCAGCAGCTTATCACCAGAAATATACAATTTAATGATGCTTTCAGAGTATCAAGTTGGGGATGATCATTTGGGCAACACAGCTTCAAGGATTAATTGCGACATGAGCTTTGTTTCTTGGTAATTAATACTGTTTTTTTTTTTTATTTTTTATTTTAAGGATAATAATGCTTAGTGCACCATACTGTTTTATTTATTTATTTATTTTTCAGAAAGTTGATTCTAAGGATAATAATGCTTAGAATCTAAGGATAATAATGTTTATTTATTTTTCATACTGTTTTATTTATTTTTCACTAAGGATAATAATGCACATTATGCACCATACTGAAAGTTGATTCTAGATTCAATAATCGACTTTTCGTAAAGTCGATTCTAAGAGACATCATTGGAAAGATTGATTGTGGACTTTATAATCGAGTTTCACAATATCGATTCTACTATGATCCAAATGTACTATGGTACTGCCTCTGTTTTTTTTTAACTGTCGGATAGAAAAAAAATCATACAAATTAAGAAAGTGATTAATGTGTCTGAAATAAGATGTAAAATAACAAAACTACATTTCATTCCTTGTGCAAGGAAAATTGTATCAAAATTTGAGTTATTAAAAAGAAAAGATAAATATGAAAAAAATAATAGATATTGCATTGAAATTATAAAATAGTATATACATAAAAATAAAATAAATTCTGAAAAATGACCGTTAAAAAAAACTGAAAGAAATACACCGATAGAATCATATTGATGGAAATAAATGCCCCTATGTTTTTTTTTTTTTTTTTTTGCAAGTTAAATGCCCCTATGTTATGAATCCATGTTTTTTTAGTCCTGTGTCTTTTAGTGGATCCATGTTCTTTTGTCGTCTGCCTCTCTCTTGTGCTATCTTGATGGGGAGATTATTGTGTGGTATTTCCATACGGTGCGGAGACACACGTGGCATGTGGCAGATCATGTGTATATTTTTATTCTCAGTATTTAAAGCATGTTTGTTCGATCGTTTCACTCGCAACTTCACTTCAAAAATCACACCACACAATAACTTCCCATCTTGATGGTGTTAGGAATTTTATTTTTACAAACGAGTGTCGGTGAGATTTTATCTTTGATGATTGGTGGGTGTGGGATTAAGGATGGAGTTGTATTATTTTGTGGAAACTAGAAAATTTATTCCAAATTTATAACATCTCAAAATATGTCTTAAATATTAGGGAATGAGGAGAAGAATGAAATATTTCATCAATTGAGTAGAAGGACAGATTTTTTGAAACTTTTGCGTAAAGAAAAACTATTTATTCATTATCGAAATTCACTTGTGTTCAAATTCATTATTTAAATTCATTGTCGAAAATTCACTAATTTTCAAAATTCATCAGTCGAAATTCACTAATTTTAAGGATTCACTTTCGAAATTCAACGTCGAATTCACTGATTTCTGGGATTACTGAGGAGATTCACCGATTTTCTGATTATTTGTTTGTCATTCTTCTCGCTTATAAAAATTATGCAGTTGTCCTTCTCCCTATAAAAAATATGTAGTTGTCATATTCTTAAAAATATTTGATTATTGTCGCTTATCCCTAATTTTAGTAAATATTAAGATTAAAAAAATATGCTCCGAAATCAACTTCATATAGTGAATTAATAACGAAAAATGATTTGAAGACATTTAAAGCACATTTTGGCGTTATATTATTTCTTTCTTTCAAGTTTCCCTTCTTTTGTCCGGTGGGTTAGGAAGAAAAATGTTGTTGCAAATTGAAGTGCCGTGGATCGAATATAAAAATTAAAAAATTAAAAAAAAATAAAATATTCTTTCTAATATCATCGGAAATCGTATATGATAGTGAGTCGTACTTATTTTTTTTTAAGGGAGGAGTGAGTCGTATTTATTGAATGGACATAATAATTGATCAAATACGTCACTAATTGTTTAAAAAAAAAAAAAAAAACACATCATCACCCCCACCTGATAGATTGTTAATGAGACAAATATCAAAGACTTCAATTGATGAATTTGACCGAAAGAATATTTCTACTTTCTTTAGGATTAGACTTCATGTTATGAAAGGCGAAAATATGCGTTGCAATTTTTCTCTTTCCTTTTCGTCACAATAAGTCCTTAATGTCATAGAGATGTTAATCTAATTTAGATCAGAATATATGAAATAAACTTTCTGACCGGTATTAATTCTAGAAAACACATATTTTGATTGAAATTAAGTCATAATAATCAATAACATTTTAATTTATCTTCAGTCAGAATGTGTGCGTGCTATGTGAAAAAGATGTTCCCTTATAAATCTTTTCCTTACGGGTTAAGCTCTGATTTTCCATTAAAATCTTTGAAACAATGAAACATAGTTTCCAACTATTATTTTTAGCCATACTATCCTTATTTTAGGCATGTTTTGTCTTTAAATATTGGTAAACTATATTTGTTATCCAAGTGTTTATTAATGGTTGTTTATGTTTTTAGCAGGGATGCAACAGAACATGTAGATGTCCCTAAGAGGAAGCTATTGCAATTTTTCACTGAAATAAAACTAAGTAACAAACGTAAGAAATCCACCCCATTATCTCCTTCCCTCCCCGTCCCGTCCCGTCCCGTCTCGCCGCCGAACCTTCTTCCCCTCCTTTTTCACCACCAAGTGATGCCCCATCACCATCATTGCCACAGCTTTTTCCACCTTCTTCAAGTGTTTCATTTCTAAAAGATTCTGCCAAGTCTAGGAAGAAGAATAATACTGTATATATAGTAACAGGGACGGTTGGAGGTTCGGTTTTAGCATTGGGTTTAGTCTTGTTTGTTTTATGCCAGAGAAATAAGGTTGTCACTGTTAGACCTTGGGTTACAGGTTTAAGTGGACAGCTTCAGAAAGCTTTTGTTACAGGTAAACTCCAAGTGTTACTGTGTTTTTTTTGGTGCATTTGGGAATTCTTATTATTATTTAGTTGGGATTAATTCTTGGTGTTTGCAGGTGTCCCAAAACTAAAAAGATCAGAACTTGTAACTGCTTGTGAAGATTTCAGCAATATTATTGGTTCTCTTTCTGATGGAACTGTTTACAAAGGCACTCTTTCAAGTGGTGTTGAGATAGCAGTAACATCTAAAGCAATGAAGTCGGCTAAAGAATGGCCAAACGACTTAGAATCCCAGTTCAGAGATAAGGCATGTTTAAGCATAATTATTCTTGTTTAACTTTTTAATTAATACATTTTAGTTGCATATCTTATAACACTAACTCCTGTGTATTTTGCTTTGATTTTCAGATTGATACATTGTCAAAAGTGAACCACAAGAACTTTGTAAATCTTATCGGTTTTTGTGAAGAAGAGAACCCTTTTACCAGAATGATGGTATTTGAGTATGCCCCAAATGGATCATTGTTTGAACATCTGCACAGTAAGCTATATTATCTATTATCATGATTTCGCATCTTACTTGCGTTTTTTTTTTTTTTTACGTTTTCAATCCAAATGTGCCACGTGTTTCACAACCAGCTTTGAACGAACGTGGTAAAATGGACTGAAAAGATCAAGACAATGCATAGATAACGGAACATTAGGGGTAAAACAGTAAAATTTGTGAAACAAAAGGGTCCAAAAGTGTACCTATCCTTTTATTGTTTGATGAATTCATTGATCATAGGATTGCACTGTAGTCTGTATTCTCCTTTACTGACGGGGTTTTGTCGGTAACTGGATGTTGTGCAGTTAAAGAATCTGAACATTTGGACTGGAAAGCGAGGCTACGTATAGTTATGGGAATAGCATACTGCCTTGAGTACATGCACCAGCTCAACCCACCTATAGCCCATGGGGACCTCCAAACTGCATCTGTGTATCTCACAGAGGACTACGCGGCCAAAATCTCAGATTTCCGCTTTTGGAATGAAGTAATGGCGGCAAAGATGGGATCATCAGCAAGCATCAAACATTCGGAAACTTCATCAGGCGATCCAGAGGGTGATGTATACAGCTTCGGTTTTATCTTGCTTGAAATCATTACAGGCATACTTCCATACTCATTGAGTAATGAGTACCTTGTAGAGTGGGCACTGGATCAGTTAAGAAACGGGAAGCCGTTGAAAGAACTCGTTGATCCAACTTTGGTTTCTTTCAAGGAGGAAGAATTAGAGAAACTAATGGCATTAATTACACAATGTCTCCTTCATGATCCATGTCAGAGACCAACCATGAGAGAAATCACTACAAAATTGAAAGAAATCACAGCCTTAGCTCCTGACGGAGCGAACCCGAAAACATCCCCTCTTTGGTGGGCCGAGCTTGAAATCGTGTCAACAGCAACAGCAACAGCTTAAATGGTAATAAATAAACAAACAAACAAAACAAAAAAAACGCGTGTAATAATAGAGTAATGTTTTGCTGCTGTGTTTGCAGTTCTCTGAAATTTTAACTCTGTTCTTTTCCAATGATCGTTTTTGTTCTCGTTCAATGTGAATAGAAGCAAGTGCTACACTAAATTTGTATATATTTTGCTGAAATCTAAGTATTGTGTGTGGTAAAGAATTTGTATATATATATATATATATATATATATATATATGATATGATGAAAATGCCGTCCCCTGTCAAAGCTGCACGGTGCTCGTGTTAGCAATGTTCAATAAAGCTGGATTTGGAGTTATTAGATCACTTGCATTAGTGTTTTTCTTAACAGATTCGACGAGTATTTTAAATACTCGAACACCTACATTTTGCTATTCAAAGTGAACTGCAACATAGATGACACAACATTTACACAGCCATAACAAGCCGACGAAAGTTCAGTCTTTTTCTTTCCTCTTACACTTGGGAGTGACGACAAATACAGTGACAAAGTACTCGAAAGTGTACATGATGAAATCTTGATAATCAAAACTTGGAAGTTTAATGGATGTTTCTCTAAAATTCTTGATGATGGAATAAATATTACAAAATAATCAACCAAAATTTTACGAAAAAAAAAAAAAAAAAAAAAAAAGAAAGTCGGCTATTTACCATATGAGCTTTGTCTGAGAGTGCCTTCTTCTGACTTGTATTTGGGAAGAAAGGCAAAAACATGCACTCTATGAGGAATGATCTGTTGATAAATATACTGCTTGGGTTTGCGTTCGGCAATATAGATCAAGGGTATCCTTGTGACTAGGATCCAGACATAGAGCTGCTCGACAATCACGAAGAGCTAAAGTCAAATCACCCATTGATTCATGGAATGCTGCTCTAAGATTCAGCATTTGAAGATCTGGCTTGAAATCTATGGCTTTTGTAAGCTCTTCAACAGCTTCATGCTCTCTCTGATCATCCATGAGCACTATCATACGCAGAAGAAAATAAGAATATGTTCTTTTTAAAATTCACTCAAGGAAGCAGAAAAGAGAAAGAAAGTAGATACCTGCTGCCCTGTATCTGTAGGGATAGGTCCTTAGAGGATCGAGTTGTGAAGCCAAAATGAGATCACTATTTGCCAGATCTCGATCACAATACTCTGAACGTTTTCATATGCTGATGCCTTGTTTAGTGCCTTCTCGATTAACATTGTCATTTCGTCATAAGCAGCCTTCCTGTCATTTTTAAGATGATAAACTCGTGCCAATCCTTGATGAGCTCTCGTGTGCTTGATTTTGAGAGCATTAACGTAGCAGTCTGCAGCAAGATCCAACTTGCCACAGTCTACATAAATACTTCCTAGGTTATTTAGTGCCTGCAAAAGTTATGAATGAGACCTGAACTCTACATATAATAAACTAAAAGGGTTTTTTAAACGCACCACCCTCAACTTATTGTGGCACCATACGTATCACAACACTTTGTTAAAAAACGACTTTCAAAAAGTCTATTTTTCGGTCTATATAAGTCAGTGTGGTGTGTTTAAAGGGTCCTGGAAATAAAACATACTTGTCCTTTGCGAAGACCATCTGAAGGACATCTAAGTGCCTCTTCCAAGAGTTGCACAACATAAGATGCAGATTCAGGGTCCAAAATGGTGTCAGCTAGAGCATATGCCTTGAGGAAAAAAGCTTCAAATGACCGCTGTATAGAAATCGATTCTTCTGCTTTTGCAAGTGCTTCTTCACGGTGTCCAGTGTCATAAAAGATCCATCCTTCATAGACAAGCCTTTCATGTCTGGAAGTCGAATGATTTCGAGCTAAACGTAAACTACGCATTGCAGATTTTTGACAATTTAGCCTGAGCAATAAGAACATCTTAGTGTCAGTGATTGACTCTACACTACTTTTCTTCTTTTGACTGAATTATTAAAACCCAAAATCTGATAGATGATTTGGCAGCAAAAAATGTAGCAAAAAATGATCATACAAACAGATAAATCAAACCCAAAGTGTCTGCATAATAATAGACTACCTTAAAAGAAGCAATGATTGCCGAAATCTCAGGACACTTTTCCGGGATCATTTATAAGCATGTGATGTATAACAGCAAGTGAACCAATGTCATCAACAGAAGACCATCTATCATAAAGTTGCAGCCAACAATCAGCAGAGTTCCATTGTTGAACACGTTGATTGAGAAACTCGACCAAATGGTCCACTCTCATTCTACCATGAAACATCAAATAATGTGGCTCTAATGTAAGCAGTGCCCGGAGATCTCTCATAGCAGATTCATAATCCTCAAGAGCAATAAAGAACCAAGCCCTTAGTTCAAGACAGTCCGGAGAGACCTTGAACCCAAGAATTCTGTTTATCTCAGAAACAGCTGCCTCTATGTTGTTATCCTCTATCAATGCAACGGATCTGTATTTATACGGAAAAAGAAGGGTAGGATCCAATTTCGTTGCCTCGTTTAAATCCAAAATTTTCTTACTACCCAAATTGTATAATGATCGTTCTTGGTACATCCATCCTCACGGGTCTATATTTGGAAATAAGTGAATTTATCAACTCATTATGCCAAAAATCTATGCCCTTGTTTGTATTTACAACGTGCAACCCCTGCTAGTGAATAAACATGGCCCGCCTCAAAAGCTGCTTCAAAGCAACATTCTGCATCCTTGTAATCTTTCCTCACAAGCAACACACATCCTAACTGATGCAAAGCAAGTGCCTTCTGCCACTTCTCGGTTGCACATTCCCTTAAACGTTCTAAAAGCATAACCGTCACGTTTGACGTCATATTGTCTTCCATAGAAACTCCACAAAGGAAGTAGTATAAGAGGAATGAAGCATGTCCAACCATGGATAATCTTTCACGAGCCTCGGTACTGCAAAATATATTTATAATCCTTGAATTATACAAATAACCAGGAAGTTCTCTTAACATCACTTGTAGGCAAGAAGCCACAAGGATATTTGCTCTCTCTTCGAGACCATAATCAAGAAGAATCATTGCCACCTCAATGTCAGAAACAAGTGAACCTAAATAACTATCGCAAGCAGATTTCATTCCATCACAACAGAACCTATTTGCAAAAGAGAGTACCTCTAAAACCACACAAGGCGAGAATGAATCCAGCCTTCCACAAAGACTAAACGTTCTAACAGCTTTCATACCTTCCAACGATATCCCAATTTGCGAGAAATCTATCCTATCCCTTTCCGACTCCGCGAAATTACCATACAACATCCCCTTCAATGGACTAGACAGGGAAGCCATTTTCCCTCTATCACAAATGATATCATCATGCCCAATAGAGAAACAGACATATTCATCCTCTTCTAAACTACACTTCCCTTCCTCAGGTGAAATGCCATGATCCGGAGTTTCTTCCCTTGCAGAAACACAATTGCAGTGATCAAACACTGATTTAGGATCATATCCATTCACCAAAGCAGCCTAGGACATTCAAGAATCCTACCAATACAATCCAAAGGCGATGTGCCCTCTAATTCATCTACTCTCCTTTCATACCTCAACCAAGCCGACAAAACAACCTTGGAATGCACATCAAAAGCGTGTTGACGTGCAAATTGTGAGACACCTCCTGAGCAATTTTGGATCTCCAAGACTACACAACAAGGAGTACTGCTCTAGATACCCAATAGACTTGTCAAAATCAAAATATTTTCAACCCTTTGATAAACTTCAGCTAATGATTCCACAAAATCAAGTGATTTAATAAAAGGGTCTACCTTTGGCTCGAGAGATTCAGTTGTCGGGAGCCCATAAGGAGAAGAAACTCAGCTGCTGAAGAAGCTACGGAGTCAAAAGAGCTTGACAGTATAGAATTGATCGTGGGTCCAGCTTGGAGCTTTGCACCGGCAGCTGGAGGGTTGCCGGTGGAGGCGTCGGAAGGTGTAAAGGCGTGAACCTGTATGGTTTTGCAACGGTCTTTGAGCTTAAGACTGGTAAGCATAGTGTTTGATGCTTGAAGAGAGTAGTGGCGGAGGAGAGTAACAAATCTTGATTTAGGATTTGGTTCTTGTTCAAATGATTGACCACTTTCTTCTTCTTTACCATCTGTTGAAGTAGACATGACGTGAATCCAACTAAAGTAGTGGTGGGGGGGATGTTTAAGATTTATGGGATGGGGAGTTTGACCTCTTGGCCTGCACTAGCTACTCAATCACACCCACCAAAAAAAATGAGAGAAACCAAAGCTTAGCTTCAGGCTTCAACAATGGAGTCGTTTTTTGATTTTGGTATCCATCAGAAAAATGATGGGTGATGAAGGAACGCCAAAAACAACAAAAACAAAAATCTTGTGGATGCTAATAGATCTATGTGTTGTTATGCAATATTCGCTACTGTTCTTTTAGGTTCCCACATGATTCTTTCTGCTCCTACCGCGGGAAATTCTACTATATTAATTGCTTATTAATGGTTAGAAAACTTTATATACTACTGTATTAAAAAAATATAGAATTTGATATTCCAAAAAAAAAAAAAAAAATAGAATTTCTCATTAATAATAAAAAGATAGAATTACATTAAAGTTTTTTTCCACATAAAGATAAATACCGTTGAGTATTGGAGTTAAAAAATTACTATTGTTTAAACGAGTTTGTTTGGATTCGAGTGACTAAATTTTGAATGGAATATTGTTTAGATTAGTGTATCCTATTTTTCCTAATACAAATTTGGAAATTGTTGTGTCCGCGTTAATTTTTTTTTAATTTTAATTTGAAGGTGGTTCAATGTCTTTTCTAGAAAGCCAATTTTATGTGTTTGGCTGATTATATATATATATATGGATTCAGTGCTATTGGTGTTATTCTTCTAAAGAACATTTTCAGGTCTTAATTGCTCATTAGTAGATTAGCATTATCAGCTTAGTGGTTTTAGGGCTATAATAATAGTAATAATAATAGTATTATGCGTATTCTTTTTCGTTGTACTCTTTTTGGATCACCAATTCATTATTTTTATAGAAAATTTTAAAAAATATAAATATATATGAGAGATGTGGACGAAACATGGAAAGGTGTCAAAAGATAAATTAAGAAAACAGGAAAAGAACAGATTTGTTTAAGATAGAGATAAAGCTCCCAACCAATCCCATGTTATTCTGTTGAATAATAATGCCAACTTGCAAATCAGATTCTTTGTATGCGATAATGCGTATTTTGTACTTTGTACTATTATCAGGGAGTTATTTGGATCACTGTTCTACTAATCGTATATTAATAAATATTTTTGGATGAAAAAACGTCATTCACATGGCGGTGTTTATTGTGTGCGCATCAGCGTCGATGTCGGTGTCGATCATTGACGTTGGTATCTTGCTTAAAGCAGCAGGTGAAAATTCGTGGATTAACGTTAGATTTAACGTCTTTTTTATATAGGGAGCGTCGATCAGTGGTGGTATTTCGCTTGTGGACCAGCGTCCTATATAAAAAATCATTTGGTCTTAAAGTAATTTTTGTGAGTACAGTAGTAAGTGGATCACGAGTAGTAAATAGGAGGTGCAAATAGAGCACTATTATTATTATTGTGTTATCCTTTTTTCCTTTTTTTTTTTTGAGCGATCTGAGGATAGAAGCGCAGTAGTTTCTGGCTAAAGTATAAGCTTAAGCTCGTGTTATCCTTCTCTTTCAGCTGACATCCAAAGGTTTTTTAAAATTGATATGGTCCGGTCGATATAACAATCAACTTAATGTACATCACAAATCTACTGGCCACAATAGATTAAAAAATAAAATGTAGGTACTTATACTAGTACCATCTCTTTATCTAACCTATTATATTATTTTTTATAAAAATATAACTATAAGTTAAGTTCTAAATATCATATGTCATGATACTATAACCAGAGGCGGACACACCCTATGAGTTGAGGCAATCACTCCATTGGATTCGGATAATTACACAACTATATATATTAAGTATTTTTTAGCCTTCACAAAAATTAATTTACTTCCTGTCATATGTAATAATCGGATAATATGATATAAAAATTTATTATGTAAATAAAAATATATAGTTATTACCAAAACGATATATTTAAACAAATATTAATAAGTTTTGGAATGTTGATTTACTAATAGGAGTCTAAAGGTTAAAGTCTTAGGATTCTACGATATATATTAGTGTGTTTTTCAATTATACGCAAAGAGTATAATTGTGTTTTTAGTTTTTTTTTTATGGATCAAGGGGGCAAAAAGAACAGTACTATACACCGTTTTTATTGCAAAAAATCTTTAGAATTATCGCCCCCATCGCCCATCATCTTGCGTCTGCCCCCATGCTATAACATCCTGAATAAGAAATTTAAAGATGCAAAACCATTAATAGTGCGTTTGGATTGATAATTACAGATAATTGGACTAAAGTCTTTTCCATTGATTATGAACTTTTGTAGGATACAATGTATTTATATATATCTATGACTTGCTCTCCAAGCTATTCTAAAGTATTCTACGGAATAATTACAATAAATACAATATAAATATATATGTGGAAATATCTGTCGCCCCTCAGTGGGGCTGCGGTGGAAGACCCAACTTGAACTTGAGCTGCGTAAACGATGAACGTGCAAGAGGCTTGGTGAGAGTTTCGGCAAGCTGATCCGCACTAGAGACATGGGAGACACGAACAAAGCCATGTTGAACTTGTTTACGGATGAAATGATAATCAATCGCCACATGCTTTATACGGGAGTGAAAAACGGGGTTGGCGGATAGCTGAGTAGCTCCAACATTATCACAAAAATCACAGGAGTGGAAGCCGAGGCAAAACCGAGATCATGTATGAGAAACGAAAGCCAAGACAACTCAGCGGCGGTGGAAGCAACAAGGCGATACTCGGCCTCATTAAAAGATCAAGCAACACCGCATTTGCTTCGGAGCTCTGAGAGTAAGTTACTACTGAAGGACAAGATAAGCACTTTCATGAGAGAATAATCACCATCTTTATTTCAACACCAATCGGCATTAGAAAGCATGAAGATCAAGTGTCGATGGTGAAATAGTATTGTAAGCCATAAAGAAACGATGCCAGGCAAATAACGAAGAACCTGCTTGACAAGTACCCAATAGAGGATGGTGGGAGCATGCATGTACTGAGAGAGCTTGTTAACCGCATATGCAATGTCAGGATGAGTAAACAACAAGTACTAAAGCGCCTTTAAAACCTGCTGAAATTGAGTAACATCTAGATGTGGCTCAGCCGTGGCATGCAATGAGGAAAAGGCATTCGTAAGGAAGGGTGTAGCCACATGCATGGCATCATACATATCAAACCGTGAAGCAAATCCGATATGTATTTAGACGTGTTAACAACAACCCGATGAATTAGGAGTGACTTCCACGCCATGAAAGTAAGACAAAGCCACTAAGATCTTTAATAGAAAATCGAGCACCAAGTTGATCAATGATAAACTAAACACGCGAAATTTGAAGAACATGTAATAATAAGATCATCGACATAGAGCGAGTATCTACGGTGGTGATCGACTCATTGCGAGAAATAAATAATGAGAGTCGGTTGTGGAGTCGCGAAGCACAATGATTGAATAGGCGTCGTAACTCGCTGACACCATGCCCAATTAGCCTGCTTGAGGCCATAAATGGCCTTATAAAGCTTGCGAGACATACCGAGGTGATCCGAGTCCTCAAAACCGGAGAAGTGGGCCATATACACATCTTTAGTGAGAGTATCTAGCAAAAGAGCGTTGTTTACATCCAATTGGCGAAGACCTTAACCTAGGGAGACCGCAATACCAAGAACCAAACGAACCGTGGTGGGTTTAACCACCGGACTGAAAGTCTCAAAGTAATCAATACCGGGACATGGCTTGAATCCTTTGGCAACAAGATAAACCTTATAGCGCTCAATCGAACCATCGGAATTACGCTTAATCCGAAAAATCCACTTTCTCCCCACAACATTAAGGGAGGGATCATATGGACTAAAGACAACGTCCTATTACCCATAAGTGCATCAAACTCGGCAGACATGGCTTGAATCCAATGAGGACAATGAAAAGCCTATTTAATAGTGGTGGTGGCGCGATGTCGAGAGATCTGAGCATCCAGTTGAAATTGTAAGATTAAGGAAAGTCTGCAGGCTTAAAGATTTGGTTGCGAGCCCGAGTGACCATCGGGTGAGGGGGTAGAGGTGGATGAGAAGGATGGGGGGAAGGGTAAGTAGAGGAGGAGGAGGAAACATGAGAGGAGGGGGAGGATGACACATGAGAGGAGTAGAAGGGGGATATGTGGCTGAAGGGGAGGGTGGGTTGTCCGAGTGATGGGAAACGGTGGGAGGAGGGGGAATGGGAATTGAATCAATGAAGAGAGTAGGTGAGGGTTCAGGATCATGAGGAGGTGAGAGGCAAAGGGGAAAACATCTCAAGAAATTGTATGTCTTGAGAGACATACAGACGCAGTGTAGTCAGGTCATTGCATGGATATGCACTTTGTGTAAGTGATGTAAGTCAACTATATGATATAGTTTATGATGTTTTACCCCGATTCTAGTGTGTTTATGGGTAATTTCGTATCAATTCGAGAAACTTTTGTGATGATTTGGTATCTTTTGTATACATAGTAAATATTATAAAAACTGATACTTTTGTCTATTATCTAGGCTTATTAGCCAAATTTTGTTATCAGATTTACGCGTGGTATTCTTGTGTTTTGTTTTGCGACCACAGATACCAAAGCCGAGCTAGATTTTGGAGTGCCAAAGCACATATTCGATCTCGGCTCGATTCAATACATTAAAGTGTGGAAATCACTTTTAGGAGATGTTGGCGCCACCAACTGATCTTGGCCACCACCAACACCAATTGGTCACCGCCAACAACATATTGGTGCCCACCAACTTTGAATATCCGATCTGCTGTCTTTCAATTAATGTTGAAAACGAACCCCCAACCACTTTATTGAAGTTGGCGGCTGTAACATCCCGACTTTTCATAAAAGGGTAAAATAGTAATTGGTCATATCACAACGACCTAATTATTATTTATCCTATTTATTTAATTAAAAAGGATTTAATTAAAAGGATTTAGTTAATTAATTAAGGAATTTAATTAAATGGCTATAAAAAGGAAATAATCCCCAAAAATCTCTTATTAGTTTGGATGCAATTTCTGGAAAAAAAAAAGAGAAGGGGATCGGCGCTTCATAGAAGAAACAAACACAGAAGAACGCGAAAAAAAGGAGAACGTAATCTTCAATCGCAGGGCCAATCCGTCATCTGTTCAAGATGCCGCAGGAGAGAAAAGTGATCACCGCGACGAGACGCAACTTTGGAAAATAAAATATCCTTATTCCGTAAGTTTCAGTTTAGCCCTAGTTTTTCGTAATAGTCGAGTTCGTTTCTTAAAAAATTTGCGTATTTTAATCCGTAGCTCTGTTTTTCAGCCATGAGTAGTCAAAACGATCGTATTGGAGCGTAGATCATTCTAAAAATATGTTCACAACATTTAATTCAGGTAATATTCAGTTTTACACACTTTTTCAATTCAGGATTTTCAAGAAAGATAGGATTTTTAGGTTTACTTGTTGTTTAATTAGGTTACAAGTTGAAGGCTTAGAAGTTCGGCATTTTTCTTGAAGGTTTTGGATCAGTTTTGCTGGAAATTAGGGTAAGAGACTCTTCCTAATGAGTAATTATAGTTTTATAATGATATGTTGAGTTCCGGTGAGTTTTGGTGTTGTTTGGTGATAGAATTCATGCTAAGTTGTAATTAATGAGATGTGATATTTTTGGTATATTTGAGTTGAGTTCTCTGCTGTTTTTTCTAATTAGTTTGTTGATAAGCGTGTTTGGCATGGGTTAGGAATCGATTAAGTGTAGAAAATCGTGTTTTAGGGTTTTTCTATCTTTGAATGCGCCGCGTTACTTAGCAATCTTGCGCGTTCGAGAATCAAGATGGTTCAGGCTGCTCCCAGTAAGTGCAATACGCATGCATTCCCCAGAATGCACACGCATTGGTAGAGCAGAAGGTTTCATCAAGTTTCTGATCAAGGAATGCGCACGCGTTGGCCCCCAGTTTTGTGATACTTGTGTTTTAAGCTATGTAATACATTCTATTTTCTATCCTTTGGTCTTATAACATAAATTAAACCTTAACAAGCTTCGATTGAGCTTCCGATTCGTTTAGTTTCGGCACCGAATGTACTCTTAAAGGGAGTTGAAGTTCGGATCCGTCGGAAGAGCATGAAAGGGCTTGTGCTTTGATGAACATGGAGTGAACCCTAGATTGAGTCGATCTCTCATAAAAATAACATAATAATAATAAAAAGAACCTTTTGTTGTAGAACTTAATTATTATTAGCTTCACTTTTAATTAGTACTTTGTACTTAACTCCTTTGCATTTTCTTTTGTATGCATTGCGGGGTGAGAAGTCGAACAGGTTGACCAATAGTAGTCGACGACTTGATGACGTTGATTCCTTGAAGATGCTTTTAGATTATTTTTCCTCGTAAAGGTTGTAATAGACTTGTTGTTCTTTTACTCCTAGACTTTTATAAGTTATGTTTGTACTTTTAAGAGCTCGTATTGTGTAAGTCTTTGGGTTTTTTTTTATCGTTGTTGTAATTTAACTATCCATCTTTAGTATGGTTAATTTCCATTCTTAGTAGCATTTATGTTTTACCCGAGTCTTTTTAGCTTCCGTTTGCTTTTATTTGATACGACGACGTTGAGGCTTGCGTATAATATTAGATTTATTTAATGCTATACGCGCCGAACGTTTCTCTTCCGGATAAGGGCTCGGTATCCGGGAACGGGGCGTTACAGTTGGTATCAGAGAGAAGCGTCCTTGTTGTCTATGCTACCCTTGCACTAAGAAAATATTACTTTCGACCTTTGAGAACCTCTATGAGCTCTCTTGATCTTGGTGGTATATCCTCGTAAGACTAAGAATCCTTAAACCATGGTTGGGTTGCATTAGGACCAAGTTAAGAGTCTTCTTAGACGAAGGTTAAGCCGAGTTATCGGGTTTTGGTCCTCCTAGGATCTTTAGTAGAAACTCTTTCTTCTTTTGAAGTTTCCAACCCGTAACATGTCATATAGGAATAAGTGAAACCCCTTCAAGTAAAGCTTTAGGATCGGAGTCTTAGGCTTACACCCTTAAGTTGAGGACCTCTAGGTTGATTTCTTTTTTCCTTACCTTCTCATTGAAATCTCTCCACTTTCTTTTATACCTCGAAAATCTAAGCCTACTTTTGGCTTGGCCTAAATTTGTAGAGAATTATATTTGACTCAACTCTACAAGTCCTCTACTTTCTCTTTTCACTATTGCTTGGTTTGTGTTTACCAAATTCTTTGAACTTGGTTTGCTCGAGATGGGTTCCACACGAACTCCGTATGCAATTCTATTCTTTTCAAGTGCTTCTTACTCGTTTCAATTATTAGTGTTAAAGGTTTCTTACTTTGGCATATAGTTTTCATTATCCTCGTGTTTGGCGTTATCCAACATGAGTGAATGCTTTTGTTCCCATGTTTTCCCTTTAATATAAAACTATTTTCCCCTGCTCCGAAAATTCTGAAAATTTTCAGCTATGTAGATTCATGTCTTATCTACAATTTATCTTTTTACATTAACTCGGTAATTATTATGGATTGTTCAGAAAATTCATGTTTATGCCGGACACTCTGTCCAGAAAATCTGCAGCAACACCTTCACTTCTTTTGTTTTGAGTAGGTTAAACACCTTCAAATGTCCTGAATTTTTGATATGTTGGAGTTAAGTTTAGATTCTTTTTAGTTTGATCTCGATTTGCAATTCAACTCAGTGTTTACTAATTTGGAAATTATGACAGCTTGTGCAATTGTCAGAAATAATTGTTTTTGACCGACTTTATCTCATTCCCCAATATTTTCTATCACACAGTAAACTCAATATCTAAATATCTTTTCTTTGTCTCATGCTCAAATTCCTTTTAGTTTGGGCTGTACAAATTGATAATGTTAGATGCGGAGTAAATTTCCTACAATGACCAAAAGGAATCCTCACCTCTTTGACTCAAGGTTTGGGCTAAGAGAGTAGTAAGTTCTGATTTTATGTCTTAGAAGGTTTTAAGTGATCTTTCCCCCAGGATAGGTCTCTTTGTAGGATGTCGATAAATTTAACATTGTTGTTTCTTTTGCAGTTATAAACAAGAATCAAGATGCGATCTTTCAGTATGCCATGATTGAACTTCAAACTTTTATGCCCTTCTTTGATCCTGCCTTTCTAGTAATTTATTCTCATGTAATCTATCACTTGAGATATTTAAACTCAACAAATCCCCTTCACTTGTTGTCATAAATTATCTCGGGAACATATCTCCATAAGCCTTTTCTCGGAACAGGAACACGCCTTCTTACCTTTCAAATCAAGGAACAAGTTCTCTCTGACTCTGCATTGTTGCACTCTCATTCTTCCTTTCAAGTACAAATTTTACTGAACCTTTTAATTTCAGAATATTCTTTTTCCTTGTGTTTATTCTCAGTTTCCCTCCTACGGGTAGTGTTGATTTTGTAATCTTTCCATCTAATGCTACTTGTTCTTTCAAGGTATGCATCTCATCTTCTTACCACTTGGACCTTTAATCCTACCTTGACATCCATCTTCAGTTACTTACCTTTAACCTTCTAGCAATTTATGCTAAACCAGTTTCAAGCAAAAGGTAGTTTATCCAAGGTGCCTTCCGAACCTATCTAGCCAACCAACTTTTGAATTCCTAAACTTCTGATCTCCAATAAATATTAATGCACTTGGTACCTTTTCAGTTTTAAATCTCTTTCAGGCCATTTAGAGCCATTAACCGCCAGACACACCTTTGACCTTCCCTCTTCTGTCTTGGCGTTTCTATTACAATTTTGTTACACCCGTTGAAATGTCTATTTTGTTTTAATCTTTTCATTCCCATATGAGGAATGACCTTGAGCAGTTATTCCTTGACAATGTACTATTCCTCTCGAGTAGTGCAACCTTGAAACCTTGAATTGGATCCTCAATGATCTTTCACACTTCCCTTGAAAGTTTGGATTAATTCCTTGAAATCAAGCTTTACCCGACAATTTTTAAGTGTATTTTCCCCTTCACTTGAAAGCTTGTTTACCTCTTACTTATTCAAACCTTTCATTTTCTTTCACAATGTTGGATATACAGAAACCCGAATCCGGATCCGATCCATAATTGGATCATCAGATCTGATTCACAGCACGATCGAGACGCTGACAGCGGAAACTATGAATAAATTCATATGCGATTTTAATACGATATGATCCACATAAATAATTAATATAACTATGAAAAGGTTGAAGATTTACCTAAGCGGAGAGGAAGAAATAGTCGACCAAAGGGAAGCTTGCGATCTTCGGATTGTATCTAGCTAGCGACAGTGGTGGATGTTGATCCTTGCCGTAGAACCTCCTCGAATATGCTCAAGAAAAGCCTAGGTTTTCTTCTCTTAATGACTAGAATAAAAAAACTATTTTTCTCTTCTATTTTTTGTAATAAGTGGCGCAAATAATGATGGTGATATTGTGTTGGGAGCAACTCTGTTTATATAGGAAAATAACTAGTCCAAAAAGTTATCATTTTCACACCACAATTACCTATTCGCATAAAGAAAAGATATTTTGCCATAAGATAAGAGATAATTCCCAAAAAATCAATCTCTTATATCTTTTCCATTAATTATCTAACAAGTAAATAATTAACTAATTACACATGTGACATAATCTAGGAAAATTTCTTTTCCTTACTTTCTCACAAAAATAGGCGCCACTTTTTCCATTATTTTAATTGAAAATGTATTTTCTATTTTACATATTATTTACCTAATAAATAATATTGCATATTCGTTAAATAGACCAACTATTAAATTTATTTTCGAGATTCCATAAACCGAGAAAACATTCACGTGTTAGGAGACAACCCGGGGACCATGGACCTATAACCAGTAGCTACAATAAATTGAATGAAATATTCATCGAACAGAATATTTCTACTCAACTTATTAATTCCGGAACTATGCCACCATAAATCCGAAACTGAACTCTATCGATTATAGATATAACTTATTCTCAAAATGTCGAGTCGATAAGTGTCCATTGATATAATCATTACATATAGACTAACCTTCCATACACTATCCGTAATGAAGCGGGTTTATTTCCGTAAACCTTCTTCTGCTACATCTTATCCTTATTTACCATTAACCCACTTTAGTGATCAATTAGTTCATAACAAATCTGAACTCCAGCGGATCGATCGGTTTCTAGGATTAACAAATAGGGGATTGTCTCTCTACTTCCCACGAGGAAGGAATGGATTCCATATCACATGAGACACACACTTCTCACTCATTCGAGAATAGTGCCAGCGTGAAAGTGATTCGGACCGTGCCTCTTGGCGATCTAGCGAACACATCAAACCTATCACGAAACAAGCGAGAGTCTGTAATCACCAGGATTAAGGTTAATCCATATATGATCATCTTGTGATTTAATAAGATTAATTCTCAATTACGGAATTATGAGAAATGCATATTAAATCGGTCGATCTATATGACTACATCATATATCGTGTGCCACTTAGATAACCAATATCGGCGGTCCAGATATAAGGCGGTCACACCATAAAGTGTTAGGCGCATTAATGGTGGTTTAATCAATAGACCCCATACTTTGATTAAGGTCACCATGGACTAATAGTTCAAGTGTATCACCGTAAACATAATCCTCATGTTTGACACACACTAAGTTATATGGCTACATATGATCTGACTTGGGGTTTTGATAGTGTATTAAATATAAGCACGAAGCAAATAATAAGATGAAAATAAATACATTATTTATTAATTATAAAAACAATTCTGAAATTTTTATTTGGGCGCTACTTCAACACACAATACCTTTAGGAAATTTATTTTCCCCTTTCAATCTTGAATTAACCTCTCATTGACTATTCAAACTTGGACACTCATTGACAGGTTTTATTCACTTTGAGAAACCTTTTGATGCACTCATCTTGCCCTCTCATTGAATTCTCAGCTGTTTACTCTTTCAGGTGCTCGACCTTGCACTCTTGATTTGTCTTCCGCTGTGGGGTGGTTCCTCTACAACATTTACGCGAATTGAAAACCTTCTTAATTCGCCAACAATCATTTTATTTATAGAATCATTCACGATTAAGGTCACTTATCGGACGTTCTCAAGTCCAATATTCTTTTCCTCCTTCTATAACTGTTTTGAGCCCAACATATAATGTTTTCCTTAACGTCCCTTCTTTTCATGGGCTTATGTAAAAGCTCATTACCCTCCGTTCAAACGGTCTGAGTTCCTTTGCAGACCACCGTAACTCATCAAATTTCACTTTCATAAATGAATTCCATATGCAAGATAATCCTTTTGTTTTCCTTTTTATGATACCACGCTCATCCCTCGATCTTGGACAAATTTCTTACTTCCATCAACCCGAAATCTTTGTGTTTTGTTGGTAACCCCTGTGACCTCCCTCGTTTTTCGATTTTATTGCCTCTTCTTTAGCTTACCAAGTTGACACGCCCCTGGTACTCAACTGGTTACTTTTCAACTTTATTTATTTTTCCAAGATTGGCATAAGGATTTGATCAAACCGTCAAAGAGAAAGATTGGAAAAATCTGCATCTCTCATTCCCGAGAAGTTTCAGAAACCCTACAGCTGGAATCCTTGCAGTTCTTTAGCAAACCTTTGTTGCAGTGATAGAGGTTGAGATCAAAAGAAGTCAAGTGGGCAATGTGGATCATTTGGGAAGCTCAAGCACTCAGAACTTGGGTCAGCAGAAGCAAGTAAAATGTGTTGTACCGTTGATTGCAGGAGTCGAGTCAGTTGAGGAGATAGTTAAGAAGCAAGACGAAGGTCCAGTTGTTCTCGGTACAAGTGAGTGGCCAGAACCGAACCGGCCAGTGGTCACGAGATAGATGAAGATGGCAACATTCAGCATCATACTCGTTTTTGCTTTCCGAATGTGTAAGGTTTGAGGAAGAAAGCGAAGAACACCAGTTTATGGGATGAAATGGAGTGATGACGATTACGAGACCGAGTTGGTACAACAAGCCAGCGATAAGATTAAAGCGGGTCGTCGCAACCTCGAGATGACTCAAGCAGGTAGAAGAGTTGGGAAGAGGAAGGAGAAGGCGTAAGAGTTAGAAGCGAAAGCGGCTTGGCGAAAGTCGAGTTCAAGTACACCTCGATTACATTCAAGTTTAGAGGACAAAACTCCTCTTAAAGGGGAGGAATGTAACATCGACTTTTCATAAAAGGGTAAAATAGTAATTGGTCATATCACTACAACCTAATTATTATTTATCCGATTTATTTAATTAAAAGGATTTAATTAAAATAATTTAGTTATTTAATTAAGGAATTTAATTAAATGGCTATTGTTGGACTTATTTTTATGTTTTAGTGATGAGTGCTAGACTAGGTTTATAGAGCAAAGGCAAAAGATGTCTCGATCAAATGTATAGGCTTATTAGAGTTTGTTCTTGTATAGGTTTGATCTTTGAGGCGGTATAGCCCTCTTGAGAAGACTTCAGGATGCAAAATCGAGAAGTCAAAAGGTCAACGACACTATGAAAGAATAAATCCAAAAATAGGGTGATGTACCTTGAACTCTTGATGGCGGACACTGCTACCAAGTCTGTTTGGACCACAAAGGGTAAAAATAAAAAATATTCCAAGGATAAGAATCCTAAACCTAAAAATGTCAATCATTCTAGGGATACTTATCTCGGGGAAAGGTAGGCTGTTCCCCTCTTGATGATGATTGGAATATTCACATCTCCCTTTGCTAGAAACAACGAGATATAACCATCTTTGCTGAGGGTAAAACCTCGTGAATGGAATCGTGAGAGGACTTAAATAAGACCTCAGCGACTCTCCATATTACAGGGTTGTTCTAACAGACTGACAAACCTATGGTTATCTAGTGCTTAACAAAGAAATCACTCCAAACATCACTTTATATACCAAAAGCCCCGGAAAGCATATGTGAGTCTACACAACCAAATGTTAAACCTTATGGATGTGTGGAATAAATGTATGAACAAAAGTATGATACCTTTCAAAGAAGACCTTATGGAAATTTGCCAAGGGTCATGCTTGCCCATGACCACTATGGACCCAAGCAGTTTTGGGTACCTAAAATGCATTAACTTTGTTTTGTAGGGTATTTGGTACTTTGTGATGGATGTTCGGACATATGACAAAGAATAAAACGATCTGTCAAACTTTGTGGCAAAGATGGTCAAGTGAATTTTGGCAACAAGAACACAC
Source organism: Gentiana macrophylla (assembly GCA_026214975.1). NCBI lineage: Eukaryota > Viridiplantae > Streptophyta > Magnoliopsida > Gentianales > Gentianaceae > Gentiana > Gentiana macrophylla. The sequence goes on along the minus strand of CM047811.1, from coordinate 73,377,177 downwards.
CGGGATACACAAGAGGATATGACACACTTGTGAGAAATGGATTAACAATCGGGAATGTTGCATATGTGGAAGAATTGGACTACAATCTGAGCCTTTGGACAATTTTGTGACATGGGTTACAAGGTCACTTTTGACAAAAACATCTGTATTGTCATTAGTGAAAGAGGTAATCAAGTTGTGTTGGCTGGAAGAAGACAACAAAACATGTATATTATGGATTGGTCTCTTTTTTGTTCTAGAAACACACTTTGATTGTGCATACCAAGTCGAACTTAATTGGCTATGGCATAAGAAGTTGAATCATCTAAACTTTGATGATATCAATCGGTTAGTGAAGAAGAAATTGGTGATTGGTTTACACGAGATCACATTCAAAAATGATGCTATATGTGATGCTTGTCGGCAAAGGTAAGCAGACAAAGTCAAGCTTCAAGTCAAAAACAAAGCAATCAACAAAAGATTTTTGGATTTGGACCATCTATTTGGACAAACAAACAAGTGTAACAGGAAAGAAGTACACCTTAGTGGTTGTGGATGATTATTCAAGATACACTTGGGTAGTATTCATGAACAAGAAAAGTGAAACACTCAAAAGATGCTTGAACTTTTGAAGAGATTGCAAAATGAGAAAAGTTTGTGATGGTGAAGATCGGATCGGATAAAGTGCTGAATTTCTCAACAAATTTATAAGAGAATATTGTGAGCAAAATGGTGTACTACATCAACTTCTTTGCTTCTTTGGTACTCCTCGACAAATGGGGTTCTTTGAAAGAAAAGCGAACTTTAAAGGCGGGGAAGAACTATGATTTGTGAAGCATTATTACGAAAGATATTGAAGTGAAGTAGTTAATCTGACATGCTATACACAAAATAGAACCTTAGTGAACAAGAAGGCTGCTGAAGACACCTTATGAGATTTGGATTGGTAGGAAACCTAATATATCTTACTTTCATCCATTTGGAAACAAATGTTTCATTCTAAATCATAAGGAACAATTGAAGACCATCCAGCAAAATCGGATGAAGGAATCTTCTTGGGATATTCTTACATCGACCAAGGCATTGAGTCTTGAACAAAGGACAACTGAAACATGAAGAAACAATACATGTTGTATTTGATGAACCTAAGTTCAACTGGAATGGAAGATGAAAGTTGAACACCTGTTGAGAATCAACAAGCCAGCGACCCGAGAATGTGTTGATGTTTTGGAAAGATTTAATGACTTAAGGTTTACGACTCTTGCCCTCTTTGAACCCCTGCTTGGTAACACTACTTGATGCATCAAGCCCAGGCGGTTCAAGGATCTGCTGAGCCCACTGTTGAAGAAGCAATGAGACCTCTTTGAAGATGATGTTCCTAGAATCAATCTAATGAAAATCCAAAATGGTTAAGGGATCACCTGTTGAGCAAGTTATTGGAAATATCTGACAAGGTGTGAGGACTAGAAGACAATTAGAAGCAATGTTTACATGTTTTCTATCTCAAATGGAACCTAAAGTTGTTGAAGAAGCAATATCGAGATCAGTTGGATAATTGCTATGCAAGAATAATTGAATGAATTTGAAAGAAATCAAGTTTGGACACTAGTGGAAAGGCCTAATCATGCAAATATAATTGGTACAAAATAGGTATACATAAACAAATTGGATGAATCTGGTACCATTGTGAGGAAAAGGCCAAACTAGTAGCAAAAGGCTATTCTCAAGTAGAAGGAATAGATTTTGATGAAACATATGCCCCTGTTGCAAGATTGGAAGCTATAAGATTATTCTTGGCATATGATGCTTATAAGAACTTCAAAGTATATCAGATGGATGTCAAAAGTGCATTTTGAATGGCATTACGGAAGAGGAGTTCTATGTTCAACAACCTCCTGGTTTTGAAGTTAAAGATCAAGAAGATTAAAGTGTACAGACTCGATAAAGCACTTTATGTTTTGAAACAAGCACCAAGAGCATGGTATGAGACCCTATCTCAATTCTTGGTGCACAATGGTTTTACCAAAGGTACCATTGACAAGACTCTTTTCAGAATCAATGAAGGAAACGACACCTGTTTGATGCAGATTTATGTTGATGACATAATTTTTGGTTCTGAAAATGAATTGCTATGTGAGAAGTTTGCTAATCTCATGAAAAGTAAATTCCAAATGAGTATGATGGGAGAAATGAATTACTTTTTGGGTTTGCAAGTCAAACAAATGAAAGATGGAATCTTCATTCATCAAACCAAGTACACCAAGGAGCTGCTGAAGAAATTTCGTATGGAAAACAGCACCAGGGTATCAACCCCTATGAGTACAAACATAAGATTGGATGAAGACAAAGAAAGCAAAGATGTTGATCAGACTTTATACAGAAGGATGATAGGCAGTCTGTTGTACCTTACTGCTAGCAGACCTGATATATCCTTTGCTGTAGGTGTTTGTGCAAGATTTCAATCAAAACCTAAGGAAAGTCACTTAGCTGTAGTCAAAAGAATTCTCAAGTATCTAAAAGAAACTTTGGATGTAGGAATTTGGTATTCAAAGATGGAAGCTTCAAGGTTATATCTACTCAGTTACGACTATCTTTGGATGCAAGATTGATAAAAAAGCTCCACGAGGAACTTTGTCATTTGATGGGAAATAGTGGTTTCTGGTTTAACAAGAAAGCAATTCAATATCAACTACCACTCACTTGAAATGAATAGATTCTTCTTTGGAAGGCTCTTTGTGCACAAATCTTGTGGTTAAGACAACGATTAAGGGATTATGGGATTGAAGAAGAAATTCCTATAATGTGTGACAACACAAGTGCAATTGCAATAACGAGAAAATCTGTTTTGCACTCAAGAACCAAGCACATTGATGTGAGACATCATTTTATAAGAGATCATGTTGAGAAGAAGGATGTGGTGGTTCTTTACCTCCCTACTGAAGATCAACTTGCTGATATTTTCACAAAACCATTGGACAGTGAAAGATTTGCTAAGTTAAGGATAGAACTTGGAATTATAAAAGTTGACTGATACACTTATGATCAGTAATGTACTGGAATACACCAAGGGGATTAGTCTTTGCTATGTTGGGTGAGTTCACTTAGCAGATTAGTCATTGGTATCAACAATTCCATGTACTTATGTTTGGACAATTGGGCAAATGAAGTTGCCAAGGGTTGGTCTTTGTCATGTTGGGTGAGCTCACTTGTGGTCGATGGTGGTATTAAACTTCATCTTGTATTATCGAGTTGGACAAAACAAAGAAAGATTGAAGATCGTGAGTAACTTTATCGGCGAATTTCTTTGAACCAACTCTCTTGATGACAAGGTTCTTTGAAGGATACGTTCTGATCAAACTTTACTAAAGTCAAAAAAGCAAAATAGCGGGATATTTATCTTATCTTTATAACTACGGTTACGATCGAATGGTTACAAATCTTTATGGATGAGTTATGGGCCACATGTCAAGATCTCATTTACTCATATTTAATCGTGGTTAATGCTATAGTACGATCATGACGGTTTCAACTACTACTCTACATTATATATCTGAGACTATACCACAAGTTACTTTCAAACACTCAGTTGATTTTCTTTGCGTATACACCGTGTGAACACAAATTTGTAAGCTATCTTCTTCATATTTTCTTAAACAATGGCGGATAAGGATGATGTTCACATTGGAACAAGTCAAAGTGTCTGAGGCTTTGTTGTTGATGCTAACAAAATAGAATTAGCTATCAATATTGGTCGTAGAATCGAAAGATATGAAGGTTTGGAAAATGTGCTCAATATAAGATTGGAAAGAATATCATATGCAAATGTTGTTAGTTTACGGAGAAACATTGTGATAAGAGACAATAGAGAGGCATTTACTACAGCGGTGAATAGCCAGGAGATTGAAGTTTCCTCAAACCTCTTTGAGGAAGCTTTTGGTTTTGCATCGATGTCGATGCTCCAACCAATCTGAGGAAATGGGACGATCAAAAGCTGGATTTTGTTGGCGAGAATCAAGACTAATGATTCCATCAAATCAACACTGGGCATCAATGTGAAGTATATAGGGATGGAGTACAACCTGCTGAGCAAGATTATTGCAAAGAACGTCTTAGGACTCAGTGGAAGCCTGGATACCTTATCAGGACCCAAAATAGAACTGTTGATGATCATCTGCTGTTTGAAATATTATTTATGTTTTGATGATGATTCGTCAAATTAGACAAATCACTTACAACCCATGATGATGAAGTCATAACTAACTGTTATAGTGCATAATGAAAGAAGAAGCAAGAAATGGTCTAGTGAAAATGTATAAGTTCTATCTAGAGTCTGAACCTTGTATAGGTTGTTTCAGACAAGCATTGTAATAGAATAGGAACTAGGCGAACAGCTGAGTCATAACAAGAAAACTAAGTATGCACATGAAGCGAGGTTCAAACTCGGTTATGCAAAGCTTGAAGAAGATAAGTTATTTGAGGACCTGAGACTCGATTGGCTTATCTAGAAGGCCCGAAGAAGCGAGGACCTGGACTCGATTAGAAAGGCGAAGAAGCGAGGACATAGACTCGATTCTGAAGGCGAAGAAGCGAGGTAGCAAACTTCGATTAGAAGGCGATTAAGTCATGACTATAAGTCAGGATTCAGGCAAGTCTGTGGTAACATGAAAACTGAATTATAGATCATGTAAAACTGAATAATCTTAAGGACAAAGGTTATCAGTTATCAAGAGAAGAAGGAAGCTGAATGGTGTACTCTGACTTAGTCAATTAAAGTCAGATGTTAAGTATACAAGGTACTCGAGTTTTGAAGAAGAGTAGAAAAGCGAGTTAAGGCCTTGTTGAATTTGAATTAACAATCGACAAAGATCGTACATATGAGCGTTGGCTAAGCGACAAGTGTATACGGCTACAAGAGCTAGTGACCGTTACATCACCCTATAAATACACAAGAGAATCACGAAAGAAGAGAGAGAGAAGGATCGGAAAAGAGCTTTACAAGCACATATCCAAAGATCGAGATCGAAAAATCAGATCATATATCTAGAAAAGGAAGCCAGCAAATTGCCTTGAAGATTTCAAAGAAAGATCAATAACCCATTAAAGAAGCGAAGGCATCTTGGAGCTACAAAGCTGATCCGGAAGAATCAGACTGACTCAACTTGAATTAATCTCTTGATTAATTACAAACCTAACCTTTGTGAAAAAGGGTTGGTGTGCAAAGTTTGAAGAGAGCAATTCCACCTTTCTTAAATACAGTTTGCAACTTGGTTGCCACAATTTGTTGGTGTAGTCTGGGTGTGTTTGGTTTAGTGGTGAAATGGTGAAGGAGCAATTCCACCTCCGAAAGATCGATTAATGCAAAATGAAGGAGCAATCCTACATTTCTTCATTATGTGTGAAACAGTGAAACTAGGGTGTCGTGAAGAATTTGTCATAGTGCTAGGAATTTGTAACGATTATCTCAAGATTAGTGATACCTCCTACACCACGGGAGAAGGGGAGGCGTCACGGGATTACACCACTGGAACTTCCATAAACATAACTTGTGTTGATTTACTTTATGCATTTATATTCTTGCTGTGATTGTTTTAATTCTTGTTATCTTTACACTCGACCAAGCGTCGGACAGAGTCGACATAAAGCGATACATAGGAGATTCAGATCTTTATTGACACATCTATCACACTAAAGGATATTCATATCCGCTGCCAGTTAACAAGACTAAATATAAGTCAGTATTGACTTATACTCAGTTGAGTTAGCTGAAATCCGCAGAGTTAAGGGACATGAACAAAACTGGACTAAGCATCAGTTTGAGTTTGGCAAAAACCAGTTCCTGGGGCTTTTCCAGTGCGGAAAAGTTTTTGGTGACAAGTTTATTCACCCCCCCTCTAAACTTGTGTTAGCCTTTCCAAAGGACCAACAATTGGTATCGGAGCAGCTCTTCCATTTGGAAGTGATCCAAAGATATCTTTCAAGTCAGTTGTTGAAAATCCCTCACAGTATCAGTTGTAAAATCACTTAGTTTAATTTCAATGACTACATCTAGAATTAAGAGTTGGCTCACTCACCCACTGACTAATTGTTTGCAAAATGTATCTGATTTTCAGGATCAAATGGTTGAAAGGTTCAGTGTGACAAATCTACATACAAATCTAGAATCTCAACTCAGTGATGATGTGGATACAAGCTTCAATGTTTATATAGACAAATCGGAGGAATTCCATCACAAAGAAATCTCTCAGAAGAAGAAGAAAAGAAGCTGTTGCAAGTTACTAGTGAAGATTCATTAGAGCAACTAAAGGATGAACACTTAGATCTTAAAACTGTATCAAACCATCATGAAAAGTCTTGAGACCTCAAAGAGTATAAACTCAGAGCGTCAAGATCTTTGGAAGACCTAGTAGATTGCACAAAGAAATTAACGATGTAAAATCTAAAAGAATCCTTGTGAAATCAATTAAGGTTGAGCGTAATGGTTTATCTAGAAAGGAGATGAGAAAGATTAATTCTCTCATCGAAGAAGCGAAAATAATACTTGATAACTAATCGGCGGACCAAAAAGATATGGGTACGAAGAAAACTTAAAAGCTGTTTTGCGGTGAGTCGATTCTTAATCTTGAATCTTGAAAAGCGACCTTTAAACACAAGGTGATGAAGGACAAAATGGTCAAAAACTAAAGACTTTCCGGCTACCATCGGCGCTTGGTGACATGACAAATCACTCGAAAGCCACGTGTCAATCACGGGAGAAAAAGTAGATGTACATCCTACATAATCCCATTGATTGTGACACGACTCTTATTTGAAAACGATTGCAAAACAAAATCTTGGCGAAATCACTGCTCATCCAAAATCAAAGCATTCAAGAATCACAATTAAAAAATCAATGGAGCAATACAACATTGTGATGGAATCACCACAAGCTGGATAATTTACATCAAAGATTTTCAAACTCCAAGCTATCAACCAGTTGTTAGCAAAATCAAGAAGATTAGGAGTGGAAAATCGATTGATACAAAGGTCGATGCTTTATGCCCGAGAGACCATCGAGAGACTTCTACAAGAATCTTGTAATCACCAATGATGGAAAAAGCTTGAGCAGAGGTTCAAGATAAAAGCTTCACCGTTGATGAACAATTGCTTTCCTGGTGTTTGGTGCAGACATAATTAGAGGTTCTTCATCCCTCACCTTTGGAAATGAAGAAAAGGAAACTTTGGAGCGTCATTGCAATCAACAAGAATGAAAAGAACTTTATTGGATCTATATATCGGCAAAAACACAATTTGCATTCTTGTGATTCTTACGACCAAGAATGTCATTGGTCATGCTCGAATTTCTACACTCTTTATTGATAAACTAAAGTGATCTCGCCATTTGGTTTGAAGAGAGGTTGGATTGGAATAAGTTCGTTCTCAAACACTTAATCAAGCGATTTGAGACGAAAAAAAAGGTACAAGGAAAGGAAGCTATAGGAGAAAAATTTCTATTGAAAAAGGGTTTACATATAATCCAAGGATACTAAACCACTTCTCCATCTCACTATCCACAAAGGCAAAAGTCGAGCAAAATCGGTGTCCTTAGGACAAAGAAAAGAAAAATCATTGAAGAAGAAGAATGGAGTGAAGTTTGGACTCGAGTTCAAGTGAGGTATCAATTTGGATGTGAGAACCACGAGAAAACGAAGAGGATGTGGAACAAACATCAATCTAAAGCTAGCTGCCCGATAATGTAATTGATTGATGAAGAAAGCGAAGAAAGTGGTGAAGAAAGCGAAGAAGATGATGATGATGAAACCGAAGAAAGCGAGCGTGAAGAAAGCGAAGTAAGTGAACCTCATTGTGATGCATGGAGTACACCTTTGAAGAGCAAAAGAAGGCTGTGGAAGGCATTGAATTTTGCGGTGAGTATGAAAAGCGACAAATCATGATACTCATTTTCATTATCATGAAGTAGGCTCCTAAATCAAAAAGCTCTGAAGCACTACAAGCGAGCGGAAATTGAAGAATCTCGGCATCCAGGAATCAGGCGAAGAAAAAGCGAAAGGTTGGGAGAGATCATTGAAAGTGTGATGCAAACTCTACGGCCACTGACTCTTTAACTTACATGATTTCATTGGAAGAACACATTACTCAGGCCTATACCAATATTCCAACATCATCACCTTACTTAAATTATTTGAAAAAGCTTTAGCATATCTTCAAGTAAGGGGAAGAAAAAATTGAAGGTGATCTTTGGCAATGAAGAAAAATCGAAGGTGATCTTTATCTTGATGAAGAGAAAATTTGAAGAGGCCTATGCCAAACAATTGATTGAAGAACAAGATGCACAAATAGACAGCGATCTACGGACTATTGATCTCTTGTCTATTCGGCGGAATGAAAAAGCAATTGACATTACGATCGAAGAGTTGGTTAAAGAAGAGACCTTCACGAAACTAGGCGAAAAGGATGAAGAAACCTCAGTTAAAGTTGTGCTGAGTATCAGAAAGAAACTTGCAATCTGCATCAGATTGAAAGTTTCTCTAAAAGCAGCAAAAGATAGTTGGACAAGCACTGAGGGGCAAAAGACTAAAGGGAAGGAGATTAGTCTTATTACGAAGAAGAAGAAAGTAATGAATGAAGAAATCAAGGAGATCTGATTAAATTTGAACCAGGGATAATGAGGAGGCAAATCAATTGCTAAATGAATATTAAAATATCAAGCCTAAAGTTGGTGAATCGAAGAAGAAGAAAAAAGCAAGAAGACTCACAGAGACAAAAGGAGTATATTTGTTGGAGAAAAGTTGATGAATTTGGAAAAACAAAATTTGTAATCATTGTTAGAAACTCAGTTTGTTGTGGCACTATCCTTATTGAACTCAGCTGTTTAGTTAGTTATCTTAATTTGTTTTGTTATGATTTCTTGCGTTATTCTTTTATTATTACTTTTAGGGAGGGTTATGATACATCATCAAAATGGGGAAATTGTTGGAAATATTATTTATGTTTTGATGATGATTCGTCATGTAATTAGAAAAATCACTTACAACCCATGATGATGAAGTCATAACTAACTGTTATAGTTCATAATGAAAGAAGAAGCAAGAAATGGTCTAGTGAAAATGTATAAGTTCTATCTAGAGTCTGAACCTTGTATAGGTTGTTTCAGACAAGCATTGTAATATAATAGGAACTAGGTGAACAAGCGAGTCACAACAAGAGCGAGTATGCACATGAAGAAGCTAGGGTTCAAACTCGGTTATGCAAGAAGCCCAGAAGAAGATAAGTTTCTTTGAGGACCACAGACTTCGGTTGGCTTATCTAGAAAGCTGAAGAAGCGAGGACACAAACTTCGATTCTGAAGAAGAAGAAGCGAGGACACAAACTTCGATTCTGAAAGTGAAGAAGCGAGGTAGCAAACTCGATTAGAAGGCTGATTAAATCGTGACTATAAGCGGAGATTGAGCAAGTCTATGGTAACTGGCCCGAATTATAGATCATGTAAAACTGAATAATCTTAAGGACAAAGATTATCAGTTATCAAGAGAAGCAGGAAGCTGAATGGTGTTCTATGACTTAGTCAATTAAAGTCAGATGTTAAGTATACAAGGTACTCAGTTTTGAAGAAGAGTAGAAAACTGAGTTAAGGCTTTGTTGAATTTGAATTAACAATATGATAAAGATCGTACATATGAGCGTTGGCTAAGCGACAAGTGTATAACGGCTACAAGAGCTAGTCACCGTTACATCACCCTATAAATACACAAGAGAATCACACGAAGAGGAGAGAAAGGATCGGAGAAAAAGAGCTTTACAAGCACATATCAAAGATCGAGATCAGAAAATCGGATCATATATCTAGAAAGAGGAAGCCAGCAAAATTGCCTTGAAGATTTCAAAGAAAGATCTAGTAACCCATTAAGAAGCGAAGGCATCTTGGAGCTACAATGCGAGATCGGAAGAATCAGGCGACTCAACTGAATTAATCTCTTGATTAATTCTAAACCTAACAACTTGTGAAAAAAGGGTTGGTGTGCATAGTTTGAAGAGAGCAATTCCACCTTTCTTAATACGGTTTGCAACTTGGTTGCCCACAATTTGTTAGTGCGATCTGCGATGTGTTTTTGTTAGTGGTGGTGGTGAAGAAGGAGCAATTCCACCTCAGAAAGATCGGTGTCTTGATTGAAGGAAGCAATCCTACCTTTCTTCATTATGTGTGAAACAGTGAAACTAGGGTGTAAATGAAGAATTTGTCATAGTGCTAGGATTTTGTAACGATTATCTCAAGATTCTAGTGATACCTCCTACACCACGAGAGAAGGGGAGATGTGCGGGATTACACCGCCGGAACTTCCATAAACATATCTTGTGTTGATTTACTTTATGCATTTATATTCTTCTTTGTGATTGTTTTAATTCTTGTTATCTTTACACTCGATAAGCGTCGGACAACAGTCGACATAAAGCGATACATAGGAGATTGAGATCTTTATTGACACATCTATCACACTAAAGGCTAGTCATATCATTTGCCCGATTAACAAGACTAAATATAAGTCGATTATTGACTTATACTCGATTGAGTTAGGCGAACTCCATACGAGTTAAGGGGCGAGAACAAAAGCTGGACTAAGCATCGATTTGAGTTTAGCAAAAGCTTCGAGTTCTGAGGGCTTTTCGATTCGGAAAAAGTTTTTGGTAGCGAGTTTATTCACCCCCTACCCTAAACTTGTGTTAGCCTTTCCAAGGACCAACATCTGCGAAAACATGAAGTTTGATTGGGCTGGATTCTTTGTCCCTTTACATAAAAGAAAGTGATAACGAGAAGAAGAGAAGGGACAAGGAAATCAAGGCTTTACCATTAGGATTGTTGGTTCGAGGCCTGCTTTGAATCATTTGGGAATTCTTGATATTGCACTTGAAAAGTTAAATAAATCCGGATACAAGAAAGAGATCGACTATCTCATCCCTGTTTTGGATGATAATGAGGATGTTGATCTTGAGGCTACACAAAGTGATAATGATGGTGGAGATGATGATCTTTGGTGGTGGCTGATTAAGAAAGTTGCTAAGTCTGCTTTGCACTTAAAGGTTGTTGAGAAAAAAAACATTTGTTGACACAAGAAAGATAAGCCAGAAATGTTAAAGCCTAGAAAGACAAGGAAGCAAGCAGCGAGGCTGCTAAAGTCTGCTGAGGTCAGTAAAATGAAATTCTGACCTGTTTGTAGTGGCAAAGAAGAAATCTGTTTCTTTGAAGTTTTAAATGAGCAGAAAGAATTCGATAGAAGAGGAAGGCTCTTGAGATTGAAGCAGAGCAACTTTCCAAGAGGATGAAGGAAATTGCTAAGAGAAGAAACATAGAAAGGTGAAGCGGTTAAGGATTCAGAGGCTCAAAGAGAGAAGGCGAAAAAAAAAAGGCTATTGAGTGAGCCACTAACAACTATTAAGCCCTCTTGAGATAGTAGAGGTTGTTGTTGAGCAACCTCTTGAAGAATCCACGTGATTTGTTGAATCTAAACTCTCTTTGTAGAAGTTGTTGAATCCTCCCATGTAAAGACTGCTGAACCTACTCAAGCTGCACAAGTTGTTGTTGAGCAACTTGTTGAAGAACCAATGACGATTCTTGAATGCACTTTTTCTGTGGTGATTGAAACAAGCTGTACAAGACCACCAAGTTTGCAATAGTTCGGGGAAGAAGCGATCTGCTGCTAACCTGGCGATGAGCATGTAAGTCGAGGGGAAGCAAGTGTGGAAGCGGATGGAGGTGGTAGGTTCAAATGTACAACTTTGAAGAACCTCTTGACCTAGAAAGCATCTGTTGAAGAAACTCTTACCTTACTTGTTGAGACCTTTGGAAGTCGACAAGGTATCAAAGCTGCTCCCGAGAAGGCCAACCATGCCATTTGAAAGGAAGGAGAAGAAGAAGAAAGAAGGATATGTTGATCCTAAACTCCTACTGGTTGTAAACTACTTTCAATGGAAGTTTGGGTTTTATAAAAGACAAAAGCCATCTGCAGAACCAATGATAGATTTTGAGGAATGGGCTTTTGTGAGGTTATGAGTGGAGAATTTGTTGGATCTGGTTGACACCTCCTTGTTGGAAACAAGATTGATGGATCTCTTTGATGAGAAAAAAGGAAGAGGGTATCAAGTTGGAGATCCTAGAGATGAATCAGGCAGTGATGACTCTTCGTTATCGATTACAGTGATGATCATCCCTACGGTCGAGGAGGAGTCGATGAAAGCTGCTTTATTAAATGAATCAAGTATACAACGACCCAGCGATCTTTGGTAGAGTCTGCGAGGGCCAGACAAACTAGTCAAATGGAGGAAGATCGGAGGATCTTACCATGGATGATCTGGAGGCACAAATCAATGAGGGTATACATATTGGTGCAAAGCAGTTTGGTTGGTGAGATAGATATTGTCTTCGTTGAAGAATCTGCGCACATCTTGATGATCGTGAGATGAAGATCTGGATGAAGAAAGGGTTCTTGATCATAGTGAGCTGATGTCGATTCACGAGGATTGACTCAATATCAAACATGGATTGATACTCGGGACACTCTATCCAAAAAGCTGTCAATTTTCTCTGAAGGATTCTTGTGTTAGGGAATTTCAAAGAGAAAATATGGTTGAATTCCACCAATTCTTGTGCAGTCTTGATCACTAAGGAACAAGCAGTGGTTGCCTGAGAGAATGGATATGGTGATGGGATTTGAAGGATCACCATTGATTGTTGAGAGAGTTCAGTTGTTGAGGATCGGATAGCACATGAACAAAGGTTGGAGCCCGAGTGAGTGCAGTTCTTTGAGTTCAAAGCGACACACTGGACCTGAGTTGGAACTAGAAATGGGTTTGAAGAAACCCACGATGTTTTGAAGAACATCTTTGCTTTGTAGTAGAGCTGCTTTGGAGGAAAGGTCAGAAGGAAAGATAGTCGTGTTGTTTTTATTGATGAAGATGAGCAGTTTCTTTGGACTATGACTCTGATGATGAGGAGTTTCAAGTGCACGAGGAAGAACCTATAGATGATGAACCACCACGACCATTTGTACCACTCTTTGAGGAACTTGCCTGGATCTATTATGGAGGAGGTTCAAGGACTTAACCTGCTAGAAGAAGGGATATGAGGTGGGCCATGGTTGTCGTGAGACAAAGGGCACAATATAATGTAGATGAGCCTCTTGGTAGTCTGCTTTGGACATATGGTGGAGGAGGAATGGCTAGGTGGAGTACCAACACAGATTGTGGATGAGTTGAGGGCTGTCAGGAGTGACATTACAAGATTAAGAACTCAACTTGATAGGAAAGAGCAGAGGTTTGAATATTTGATGAATTTAGTGGAGAATAGAGGAAGAACTACTGAAAATATTGCTTCCAATATTACCTCCACTCAGTATGCTCTTGCTGATCTTGCTCAAGATGTAAAAGGGATCAGACAAGGTAATACAATGAAGGAGAAGTTTCTGAAGGACCAACTTGAATCTATTCACCAGAAACTAGATAAACTTGCTTTGAGACACCTAAACTTGCTTTGTGGTGAGCTCTTTGGAACACTCAACCTTCTTTGGATTGGATCCTAAGTTTCTTGAGAGGATCAATCTCTTTGGAGCAAACAATGCAAGAAAGAATCACGGCGATTGACACTAGAACATAAATTATGGAGGTCAAGTGAACAATCTAGTGATCACACGGAGAGTGTTCATGGCTGTTTGTCCCGTTTGTTGATGATGTCAATAAGGGAAGAGCCAAACAGCGATAGCAAAGAGGCTGCTAGGATTTTACGCAAAGAAGAGATGGGAAGCTAACACCAATGCTTTGAGAGAACACACACTGGCGGACTTCCACTTCTTGATGATCTTCTCGAGAGAATATAAGAAGTTGTGCAACAACAAGAGAATACCTTACCATGACAAGGGTTTCCATGAGGACTAAATTCTTTTAGGGACTTAAGTTTTGGGAAGCAAGGGTTAAAGCTTTAAGATCTGCACATAGAGGTGGGAGAGGTGGAAGAGGTGGTAGAGGTGGAAGGAGTCTTCCTACCACATCAGCAAAGGAATCACTGAATGAATTCAAAGAAGTATACATGCGTTTAGGCTTTAGAGTACATCAGGATCAACCTTACTCTGCACGAGGCATGGAAATGGTGGAAAGAAGTGAATCCTCACATTGATTTCTCTCTTATTGAAAATGAATGGATGAGAGAAATGTTTAGAGAAATAAGAGCATATTACAGCGACAAGAAAAGGAAAGAGAAGAAAGAGAAAGAAGACACTAGATCGACATACTACACATGCATTTTATCTTTCTTGAATCTAGCTTGTAATACTTTTGAACAATACAATTATAATGAGAAATGACTATATTTGTTCTGTCTTTGTTTTAATCTTTTTGCTTTCTTTGTAAGGAGGATATTAGCATCATCACCAAAAGGGAAATTGTTGGACTTATTTTTATGTTTTAGTGATGAGTGCCGGACTATTTGTTATAGAGCAAAGGCAAAAGATGTCTAGATCAAATGTATAGGCTTATTAGAGTTTGATCTTGTATAGGTTTGATCAAACAAGCCTTTGTAAAGGTCAGGTGACTTACATCGACAAACTGTCTATATCGTTTAAATTTTTAGGTCGATGAGACTAGTTTAGGAACTCTCTTGAAGGCGATGGCTAAGAGCTCAAACTCGGTTATTGAAGGCTAAGGGATCAAACTTAGTATTTAAAGTCAAGGATATGGAATCGAGAATTTAGGGAAATGCATGATGACCTAAAGCGATTACATATACCTAATACAAGATCTAAGTTCCACAAGTTAAGTGGTGATTGGAACTTAGTTATATTCAAAATGGTGTAATCTAACTTCACAATAAAAAGTTAGATATAAGAAGTCAATTGAAGTGTTTTTATAAACACGACAACCTTGGAACATCGGTGATATGCATTTATGGACTTACGATCCACGAGGAACCTGTTGGCATATATTTGGATTATTCAAAGGCTACATTGGAAAAATACAAAGAAAGGGACGACTAACAACCTCACGATTTTATCAAACAAATCAATGGTTAAGATTAAATGGGCGTTGGAAAGAAGCGAGCTTTATCCAATGGATACAAGTCAAAGGTGGACAAACTAAAAGCGTCAAAAAGCATTACAGCGATTATCGAATCTACTATGAAACGATGACATAAAGCAAGTCAAATGGGACAAAATCTAAAAGCGTCTATGTTTGAATTTCAAACATAAGTCACAAGATTCCTACCTATAAATAGAGGACTCTAATTGGATACAAGTGATGATTTTGAGAGAAAAACAACATATAATCTTGAGCTTGATTCTCATCAAGAAAACACCATCTTGACCCTCTTTTGAGCATAAAACTCTTGATCGATAAAACTCTTCAAGTGTAATCTGCTTTGAAGCTACATCAAGTTTACACACTTGAAGTCTTCAAAATTTGTTGATCATTTCATCTGATAAAAGCATTGAAAATTGAATCACTTACTTGATTCAAACTTTCTTTTATAAGAAATCTCTTTGAAGGCAGTGAAGCATCTTTTGGGTGTCAATGAATATTGTGTTTGTGGTGGAGGTGGTGAAGAGGCAATCCTACCCTTCAAGGACCCGATGAAGACTTTGGAGGCGACAATCCTACTGTTCCAGTGTTCGGTTTGTGAAGCCATAGTTATTGGTGAAGGACAAACAACTTAGGGATTTTGTAGCTTTGCTACCTCAAGAATCTCTAGTGAATTACCTCCAACATCACGGGGAGAATAGTGGGTGACGAGGATTACACCCCTGGAACCACTATAAAATTTGCCTACTTACTTTACTGCACTTATATTACGCATTGAGTACTTTAACACATCAACCTCTTGAACTATCAATTTGAATCACACACATACACTACTAAGTATCTAATACTTGGTATCATATTTTAACAAAAAGTAATAAGGCTTAATTTAAATATATTCATTTGCAACAAATTCGATAAAGTCAATAGTCGGCGACTAATGAGTGTCGGCGAGACTCTTGAGCTATTAGCGATTTCTTTGAAGTTCTTGAGTTTGTTAACTCCAAATGTTTTAAGTGTTAAGTTTATTCACCCCTCCTCTAAACTTAGTTTGTTGATAAGCGTGTTTGGCGTGGGTTAGGAATCGATTAAGTGTAGAAAATCGTGTTTTAGGGCTTTTCTGCGGAATCATGCCGCGCGTTGCCTAGCAATGTGCGCGTTCGAGAATCGGTATGGTTCGAGGATGCTCCCGATAAGTGCAATGCGCATGCATTCCCGAGAATACTGCGCATTGGTAGAAGCGAAAGGTTTGACAAGTTTACGATCAAGGAATGCATACGCGCATTACGATGAATCTTGCGCGTTGGCCCCAGATTTTGTGATACTTGTGTTTTAAGCTATGTAATACATTCTATTTGTTATCCTTTGGTCTTATAACATAAAATAAACCTTAAAAAGCTTTGATTGAGCTTCGATTCGTTTAGTTTAGGCACCGAATGTACTCTTAAAGGGAGTTGAAGTTGGATCCGTCGGAAAAGCATGAAAGGGCTTGTGCTTTGATGAACTAGAGTTAATCAATATGCATGTAATTGTTAGGCCTTGTCCGTGTCTAGTGGTCTAGGAAAGAGAGTAGTGTATGTGAGGAAGCTTACTTGAAAACACTTAGGTGGCTAGTTAATACACAATAAAGTTACATCGTGGTAGTAAAAGATAAAGCGCCACTATTCTCGGTTAGGCACCAAGCCATATCGGCGATGTGATACGTTCATAAAAGGTGAACAAGCATCTTTGGTTCAAAAAATTTGAAGGGTATTGGAGGAAATTTATCAAGCGTATGTGCATGCCGGGGAGATCCGGGACTATCGGTGCTATTCACCGTAGTTGGCAAGCATATCTCGTAATGGATACACATCATGCATAGTGCCATTGGTGATAACATAACCAAGATAAGTTAAGCTAGAAAAGTATAGTCATGACATGTTGATGGACATGGAGTGAACCACTAGATTAGTCGATCTAGCATAAAAATAACAAATAATAATAATAAAAAAGAACCTTTTGTTGTAGAACTTAATTATTAATTAGCTTCTCACTTTTACTTAGTACTTTGTACTTAACTCCTTTGCATTTTCTTTTGTATGCATTGCGGGGTGAGAAGTCGAACAGGTTGACCAAGAGTAGTCGACGACTTGATGACATTGATGCATTGAAGATGCTTTTAGATTATTTTCCTCGTAAAGGTTGTACTAGACTTGTTGTTCTTTTACTCTAGACTTTTGTAAGTTATTTTGTACTTTTAAGAGCTAGTATTGTGTAAGTCTTTGGGTTTTTATCTTCGTTGTAATTTAACTATCCATCTTTAGTATGGTTAATTTCCATTCTTAGTAGAATTTATGTTTTACGAGTCTTTTTAGCTTCCGTTTGCTTTTATTTGATCTGACGATGTAGAGGCTTGCGTATAATATTAGATTTATTTAATGTCATACATGCGAGCGTTTCCATTCGGATAAGGGCTCGGTATCCGAGGAGCGGGGCGTTACAACGGCAGCCAACACATACTTGGCCACCACCAAGCATATTCAAAGGTTCTTGGTGGCGGCCAAATTACTCTTGAGGCCGTCAAGGTGTGCAGATAATCTATTTAAGAGAGACATGTCTTCTCTCTTCTTTTGAAGGAGGAGATGGTACATATGATGCATCATCAATGACTTCCTACATCATTCAGTTCAGACAGTTAATCAAGTGACAACCGACACTTCAACCATGTCTGCAGCATGGGAGATTCTTGAGTAGAGAAAAACCTATTGCACTGTACCTTGCAGCATAAGTGTCACTCATGTAAAAGTGTAGCGCAATAGACTACTCTTCTTGCAAGAATTTCTCATGCACTACAGTATAGTTCATTCATGTTAATTACAGAAGGCATGTCAAGGGAATACCTGGAATTTCTTCAGCAACCTTGTGAATACCTGTAATTTTCCTAAGGCATCTTCAACGTTTCCCCTAAGTTAGAAATACAATAGTATTACTAGTTTAGTCACAAAATTAAAGAAAAAAATATAGATAGTGAAAAAGGAAGAAGTTCAATTATGTGCCCGACTCCTTGTCAGAAAATCACTAGTTCCCCATCCTTGTTGATTCGGTTCTGCTCCTATTGACAGAAAATGGAAATGCTCATCGTCAAGAGGTAACTTGAATATCACCATATAAGACATCATGGTCAAAAGGTGGGAATTCAAGTACCATTAATATACGTAATAGGTAAAAGAAGGAGAAAAAATTACCAAAGCATCATTTGTGAAAAAAGTCAAAGCATAAGAAATCAAATGAGCCATAATCATCTAAAAGTGCAATGTAAAGAAGATTCACACTTCACAGTATAAAGTTACTACATGGGTTTGTTTCCTACAAGTTTCCTACAAGAAATGAGAGAAGAACATGCAACAAAAGATAGAAAAATCCTGCCATCCAATAGATAAGTCAGGATCAGGTCCCAAATACACTTTGAAATAAGAATCATTTGCCTTTGGAAAAAACTGTAAGGAATAAAAGATAGGAAAAACAAAGACTATACTCAACCTTTTTCTTTTTGGCTTGTGGGTGGGGAGGGTGGGTGGAGGCATGACCACTATAATGGCAAGAAGTATACACTTGGCTCTACACATTTGAGTAACCCCCATGTCCGTGCACAGCGAGAGCTAAGAGGCTTCAATCCTTACTCTTTATCCCATCTAATGGGGCCTTACTTATTCATGGGGTATAGTCGAGCCTCGAAAAGCACTATTGAGAGAAAGATCCTTGGCCCCTCTTCATTCTCTCTGAGGGTTCCAAACCTTTCTTCAACATAGGTGACAACGATCGAGGTGTGAAGTGAGTTGTATTTGTTCACCTAACAAGACATTCTCACAATAATCTATAACAAATAAAAGGGCGGAATGGTGGTGGCCATTTGCAAAATCCTCTGCATGACCACATCACTTGAGTCGATCTGCATTTCTAACATTAAACTGTTAGAACATAAGGACTATTATGTAGTACAGTAATAGTGTGTGTCCTTAGTTTGTTATTAGTGTGTACACACAGCATGTACACTTGGCAACATCTTAGACAAGTTGTTATGCTAGTAAGTAGTATTTATGGTGTATTGCAAGACAACACAATTAATGCAATGGAATCTATTATCTTACAGATTAAATTATGTTCTTCATCTTGGTATCAGAGCCTAGAAATGGTTGACAATGATCCTACCTCCGGTGGACCACCACCGTCCAGTTTTGCTCCGGCAATTAGCTCTTCATCCACCATTGTCAGCATTCCCTTCTCCACTTTTTCTATTAGGTCCATCACCACCCCATTTCATCAACCTTTATCCGGAGAAGGTAGCTCGCTCATCTCGCACGTTACACCACCATACTCTTTTCCGGCCGGACTACATACGATTCCCGTCACACGCTGGCACTCGGTTTGTTCGAAACTTTATTTCCAAGTCTATCTCAAGTTTGGAATCCCGTTGTTTCCGTCGTTCTTGCAACCACAGCCAACTCCGACTCGTCTTCAAGCATTTGCTCCCTTTGGTGGAAACCTCGATCGAGTTATCTTGTCAATCTTGACATCAATAATTACACCGCTCTGCGAAATCGACCATTCTCCGTCATTCATGGTCATCATCTTGAAAGTCAACTGCTGGGCCTTTACCATCACATCCACCACGTTTTACCTGGTTCGGTTATGGGTCATCCTTGAATCGGGCGTATAAGGGCTGGATGACCAGCGATCAACTCCTTATAAATTTGGTTGATGGCGTCATGGTGAATTTGCACTCAGAAGTTGTGGGTTGCACTTCTGACCTCGAAACTCTGGAACACACTTGAAGTTCTCTTCAACAACAAATCAAAGGCTCGGATGCTAGAATACAAGGGAGCTTTGACTAGAGCAGACAAAGGGTACCAAGTCTATGATGGAATATTTGGCTCTTATGAAGTCTACTCCGGCCAGGTTAGGCTGCTGCGGCTATCAATATCAAAGTCTAAGTTG
Organism: Gentiana macrophylla; assembly: GCA_026214975.1. Classification (NCBI taxonomy): domain Eukaryota; kingdom Viridiplantae; phylum Streptophyta; class Magnoliopsida; order Gentianales; family Gentianaceae; genus Gentiana; species Gentiana macrophylla. The sequence goes on along the minus strand of CM047811.1, from coordinate 73,357,170 downwards.
ATTATTATTTGCTCTTGGAGGATTAGGTAGAGACTATGAATGTGTGATTGTTAACATTACCTCACGTATTGGATCTCTTACTTGGCGGAGGGTTCAATCTTAATTGATCACTCGTGGCGTTTACTTGCAGGTTCAATCCTTCTGCATTACGGATGCACCTTCACCTTCGACTCATATTGCTACTCAAAGATCGGTGGGAGGCATGAGTAACAACTACAATGGTGGTAATCGAGAATCCTAATAGAGGACGTGGTTTTAGAGGTTCTAGAGGTCGTAATCAAGGCAGCAGGGGTGGCGGATCGGGACTGAGACACATGCTGTCAAGTCTATGGAAAAGCTGGGCATATTGTAGCATAATGCTACCATAAGTATGAATCTTCTTATCTTTGGACCCGGTGGTGAACAACAATGGTAGCAGCAAAACCACGAGGGAACATGCCTAATCTTGCTTACATTGCCTCTTACGATACCTTCACGGATCAGAGTTGGTATCTTGATAGTGGAGCCTCGAGTCATATTGCATCGATCTTAATAGGCGGCATCGGCTCGGGGATATGAGGAGTTACGATGGTCTTGTTGTAGGTAATGGTGAGTCCTTCCTATTTCTCATATTGGTCATTCTAAAATTTCCATTGATTCAGTTCAAGTTAATCTTAACAACATTCTTCATGTGCTGCTTTATTAAAAAATCTTCTTAGTGTTTCTAAGTTAACCCACGACAACCCTGTTTTCTTAGAATTTCACTCAAGCTGTTGTTTTGTGAAGGATCGAATCACCAAAAAGTTCTTACGGAAGGAACACTTAGAATGGCCTCTATCAAATGCATCTACACAGTATATGAGCTCCCCTCAATCCAAAGCTATCTCAATCAATATGGTGTCCACTCGTGTTTTAGTGCAATAATCATTGATCAGCAGATCCGCTCTTGTAGTTTCTACTTGTTATAGAGCCAACTTTGTGGCATAGGAGATTAGGCCACCATTCAGGAGGGTTATGAATCATGTGATGCAATCTTGTAATGAATCTTTAAAGTTGAATGAAAATTTTCCTTTTGTGAAGCTTGCTTCTATGAAAACAACATGCTTTTCTTATCCTCTGTCTGAATCTAGGACCCGGTGCTCCTTTTGATCTTGTACATTACGATCTTTGGGGCCTGCTCACATTAGTTCTACCTCTGGTTACACTTATTATATTGCCTTTGTTGATGATTTTACTAGATATACTTGGATCTTCCCTCTCAAGCTCAAATCGATGCTTTACAAGCTTTCACTCACTTTAAAAATCAAGTTGTCACTCAATTTAATTGTTCTATTAAATGCTTACAAACCATTGGGGGAGAGTTTAGATCTTTTGAATCATCCTTAAAAGCGAGGCACCCTTTTTAAGCATCCTTGTCCTCACTCACATGCCCAAAAGGCAAGGTAGAAAGAAAGCATAGAGCTATTGTAGAAATGGGGCTGACCTTGATGGCACATGCCTCCTTACCCTTAAAATTTTGGTGGGAAAGTTTTTGCACTCTGTGAGACTTATAAACTATCTACTACACCTACTCTTAACAATAAGTCACCTTTTGAATGTCTCTTCAAAAAAGGTGCAGATTATAAAGCTCTTAGAATATTTGGTTGCTCATATGTTATCCCTACCTAAGGCCTATCACACGGAAAATTTAGTTTTCATACACTTAAGTGTACTCACCTGAGTCTTAGTCCACAATCACAAAGGGTACTTGTGTCTAGATCCAGTGACATGCTATACATCTCTAGGGATGTCATCTTTGATGAACAAAGTTTTCTTTACTCTTCATCCAATCATAATCAAACCTCATCTCTTAAAAATCTCACATCTAGTGATCCTGTTGTTTCCTTGCCCTTGTTCATTTCTAATCTAATCTAAATCCATTTACTGGACCACCATTGCCCTTGTCCACTTTAAACCTTGATCTTGAGTTGCATACCTTCATCCTCACTTATCTAGAATTCTAATTCTTCTTGTCTGAGGAGAAATCTCCATCACTACATCTGCTATTCGCACCCACCATATCGATGATTGTGGTGATCAATCAATTCCTGACACACTCCTATAATCAATTCCAACTCTCACCATTTGAAAACTCATAGTCACTGCATCTCATGGTCCTAACAAGTCCCACTGCTCCACGATCCTCTCCTTCTTCCTCATTTTCTTCTTCTTGCTTTCGACCTCCAACCTAATCCTATCAATCATCATCTATACAAACTAGAGCCAAAAGTGGCATTTTCAAACCTAAAACTTACTCTTGCTCTAGCGACCTCATCTCATTTGATCTCCATCCACGGAACCTACAAAGGTGTCGGATGCCCTTAGCAATCTGATTGGAAGCGAGGCTATGGAAGATGAGTACAATGCTCACTTGAGGAATCACACATGGGACTTGGTCCATAATCCACAAGCACACAATTTGATTGACAATAGATGGGTTTTAAATTGAAGCTCAATCTGATGGGACCATACATAAGCATAAAGCAAGATTGGTGGCAAAATGGTTCAATCAAACCCAGGAGTAGACTATTACGAGACCTTTAGTCGATTGCAAAGCTTACTATCGAGGATTATTCTTGCTCTATTGTGGCCACTTGGTAGCCAATTAAGCAAATAGACATTAATAATGCCTTTCTTAATGGCACTTTGTTTGAATCTGTTTTTATGAGACGACTGAGGTTTCATTGACAAGACTAAACGACCATGTGTGTCATTTAAAGAAAGCTCTCTATGGTTTGAAGCGAGGCCCCAGGGCTGGTTTGAGGATTAAAAAACAACTAAGCGCTGGCGGTGTCGGCAATCAAGGCTGATCCATCTCTTTTATATTTCATTCGAGGCCAAACTCATGTACATGTGTGCTTGTGTATGTAGATGACTTACTTATTACGAGGAATGACACGGAAAGATTGACATTTTATCAAGTCATCGCACTCGAGGTTTGCACTCAAGGACTAGGAGACTTGCACCATTTTAGAAGTGCGAGGCAATCGGGAATGATTACGGTTTATATCTCTCTCGGCATGTTTATGCTCAACAACCACGGATAAATTTGGCATCACGAACCTAAAAGCCACGCAATTCGGATCATGTAGCTATAAGCTTTGCAAGAAGTGGTGGTGAATCTGGAGGTCAAAATGTCAACCGCCAGTTCCACCATAGCTTAATGGTGAATGATATATTGAATTTTGTCTTTATGTTTACCACTAGCATTTTGTGTCAATATTTGATGAAATTTCCGTTTGTTTTATCTCATTTTGCGGTCAATTCCAAATTTGAGATGCGGTTTAGATGAAGAACCGAATTTAATCTAGAAGATAATAGATTCCATTGCATTAATTGTGTTTGCCTTGCAATAAACCATAAATACTACTTACTAGCATAACAACTTGTCTAAGATCTTGCCAAGTGTACATGATAGGTGTACACACTAATAACAAACTAAGGACACACACTATTACTGAATTACATAATAGTTCTTATGTTCTAACATCCCCCTCAAGCGAAAGGGGTTGGAACCACATTGAGTTTGTCTCAAGATAGGAGAAGCGGCGGTGACAAGGGTTTTGTAAGTGCATCGGCAATCGATCGAAAGATGGAACGTATCTGACTGTCATCTGACCTTGCATCACTTTATCTCGCACAAAATGCGCATCTAGCTCTTTGTGCTTAACCTTGGAATGCATAACTAGATTGTGAGCCAATGCCCGGCACTAAATTATCACACCACAGCCTGAGGTTTAGTAGTTGGTTTCAAATCTGATTCACAGGCGAACATTGAGAAGCAATTGGGTTTTACGTGGCATTTGCTAAAAGGCCTGATATTGATTCTATGCTGAACACGGAGACAACGAGGCTATTTTTATGACCAAGAAACTAATGAACCAGCCCGAGAGAAAAACACAATAAGCGACTCTTGATCTTACATCAACTCTATCACACCCCGATCGGCATCACTAAAAATTTGTAATGGAAGCGATCTTAGTTTAAACAACGAGACCATAATGAAAGTACATTTTACATAGCAGACAAATGGTTAACGACTTGCCAATGGGAAGCAGATTGGTGATTGCATATCTTGACTTAGAGTTTGGCGGCCAAAAGCAAAGGTCGAGTCTAGAAAGGTTAAATCTTGTAATGCCCCAATAGTGCTTCTATATAAAGTGGGATTTGTCATCGAGTTATGTAGATGGAAGCGATCTTGGATGTGACAACCATAGGAGTGCCTGAGACAAGAAAACACATATATTGATTAGCTACTCGGAGATTATACATCAAACACACAGGCTTTGTGATGGGAATCATGAAGATAAAAATTTGCAATAGAAATAAACAGGACATGTCAAGTTCAGCACAACACAGGCACGACAAAACATCAAGCATGGAAATTATCAGGCATTTTCAAATCACTGGAAAACTAAACACGAGAAATTAGAGGCATTAGAGCCCATGGAAGAGGGCACCTCCCTTCACTTATTCGTGGAACCAATGCCAAAATACACTCATAAAAGCAAAGAAAAGAATAATAAATAAAGACTCTGGAGCACAAAACAATAGTAATTCACCCTCATTTAGAAAACACAGGATATAAATACTAAATTTAACTGTATATTATTAAACCTAGCTTCTCTAATTCTCTCCTCCTGCTTACTCATATTCCCTCTTGAGTATCTTACATATGAAACAATTGACTGAATTACATCTCCAAATCCAGACAAGATTGAAAACATACTTCTTAAATAGCTGCATACCCACTAAAATTCATCAACAGTGTCAAATAAGGATGTATCAAGGGCATAGTTGTTATAACACTAGGCTGTGTACATGTATAACATTTTGAAGATAGATAGTTGCATAGAAAATGGAGTGGCAAATCTTCAAAACCTCCACATTTGGATTCAGATCACAAAATTATTAGCATAAGGAATGATGTTTTTATTCTAAATGGACCCATATCAATGCAATAGAACCCCTAACCTGGACAAAGAATCAATGCATGTAAAAAAAGACAAAGATCAATGGACAAGCAAGAAAAGGTGAGGCACTCTGAAGAGCAAAAGGAAACAAAAAAGCGGCGCTTAATTGACAAAAGCGATCACCTTGCCACTTGCCCGTCTCGCCCGACCTCCAGGAGCTAGGGCTTCGCTCCTCACTTTAAAAAATATGATCAAGATTAAGGGAGCAACAAAATTTTGACTCACATGCCAAGTAAAATAGGTATATATATATATATATATATATATATATATATATATATATATATATATCCTCAACGATTCATTTATCTTCTATTAAGATCGAAATTAGTTTACGATGCGAGGAGGCTTCATTGGACTCGGCCGTCAGTTTTGTGACAACGTGTGTATAAGACAAAAGCGAAAGCGGTGTCGGGTGATTATGAGGCGATTATGCGGATATTAAATCCGGATCATCTGTTGAGTGTGAAATTAAAATACCTAGTTTTATTGTGGGGCATTTAACAAGATGAAGAATTTATGCATGATGATAAGCGGTTATCTGTTGATGTCTGACCCCGAGTGTCAATGAATTACGAAGGTTGTGTCGAGGGTTAGGATTTTTGATAACGACTCATGACCGCTTCTGCTTCCTCTTCTTCCTTGTAAATGCCCAAATTTTATGCAATTATTTTATTTTTAAAAAAACTTTTTATATATTGTTCAGTGAAGAATTCTAAAATTTTGTAGTTGAAACTTAAGACTAATTAGTTTGTAAATTATTTTATATAATTTATTTACTAAATTTCTCCTTTGTATTTTTCTAACTATTCGCCGTTGACTAAGTCAACATTTTGATTCCGACCTGCGATCAAAGATCCGTCCGGTCCATCCGTTCCAAATGGGGGTAATTGCAAGACCTTAGTAAGCACTAACGTCGCTCGATCTTGCGTCTTGGAGGTACTTGAAATCACCATGATCCATCGGTTAGATTGAAAAAATCGAATTTGAAGTTCCATTAACGATGTGCCTTGGCAAGCAATTTCTCTCTCTTCACCACTGTAGCCACGTGTCGAGAATATATATTTTATTCCCATTTTAAAGAAAAGCACTTCTTTTGTCCTTTTTCAATTTCCATGTTTATTTTCAATCAGGAAAGACTTCCTGAGAAAATGCACCGTTACAGAGCAGATCTTTGCAATGATTAAGGAAGATTGAGACACACGTTAAAGGGATTAAGGGTTTAAGGATCCCCTTTGGCGATGTAATCTGCAACCTTTCCATCACTTCTTGGGACCTGAGTATTTGGGTGATATGATTGTGTCCCATTTGGTTCTTTGATGTCAAAGAATCTAGTGTTCTTCGTATCAAATTTTTATCAAGTTATGCGAGGCAATGCAGATGAGTTCACCATCACAGTGATTTTAGATCTGGACTCTTGCACAAGCAATGTAAAAATCTTTAAGTAAATTATATAAATAATCTATTACGAAAATTGGTATTAAGGGGCAATGTGGATATGTTAAAAATATTGATTTTCCGTGTAAATGCATCTTGAGGGTTACTGCGAGGCATGATTAGTTTAGAGATAGAAGAGAGTTAAAAGGAAAGATTGAAGTTTCAACTTCTTTACTACTATGGTTTCTTGCGGAGCGTGAAGGCGATTTATAGTGCCCTCAAAGCTGAAAAATAATCCCATGTCATACGTGGCAAAACCATATAATATTCTTGGTTTGCCTGATCAATTCTAGTCATGAGGCGTAGGGGGTGGGCGGAGGTGTGTGACATAACCAGCTCATGACCCTTCTTCTTCCTCTCTTTTCACTTTATAAATGCCCAAATTTAATGCAATTATTTTATTTTCAAAAAAAAAACTTTTTATATGTTGTTCGATGAAGAATTCTAAGAACTTTTGTAGTTGAAACTTAAGGCTAATTAGTTTTAAATTATTTTATATAATTTATTTACTAAATTTCTCTCTTTGTATTTTCTAACTATTCATCGTTGACTAAGTCAACATTTTGATTCCGACCTCGATCAAAGATCCGTCCGGTCCATCCGTTCCAAATGAGGGGTAATTGCAAGACCTTGGTAAGCTTGCACTAACGTCGGATCGAGTCTTGCGTGCGGAGGCTTTGAAATCACCATGATCCATCGGTTAGATTGAGAGAAAATCGAATTTGAAGTTCCATGAGCAGTGTGCCTTGACAAACAAATTTCTCTCTCTTCCTACTTTGTATACGTGTCGGGAATATATATTTTATTCCCGTTTTAGAGAAAAACACTTCTTTTGTCCTTTTTCAAATTCCATGTTTATTTTCAATCAGGAAAGACTTCACGAGAAAATGCACCATTCTTGAGCAGTCTCTCTGCAATGATTAAGGAAGATTGAGACACACATTAAAGGATTAAGGGTTTAAAGGGATTAAGGGTTTTGAGATCCCCACTTTAGCGATGTAGTCTGCAACCTTTGCATCACTTCTTTGTTTGTAAAGGTTTAAGGGATTAAGGGTTTAAAGGATTAAGGGTTTAGAGATTAAGGGATTAAAGTTAGGGTTTTAAGGATTGAGGTTTTAAGGAGGAATAAAATAATCTTACGCTTTCCATTGTGTCCCACCCGTGGTATTAAATGTTAACCGTTCTTCTCCACACAGCAAAACCATATAATATTCTTTGGTTTTGCCAGGATTTCAGAGTTACAGTCATGGCGTAGAGGGTAGGCCGTGGGCGTGGCGTAACGCCAGCTCATGACCACTTCTTTTCATCTTCTTTTTAGTAAATGCATAAATTTAATGCAAATATTTTTATTTCAAAAAAATTAAACTTTTATATGTTGTTGATGAAGAATTCTAAGAACTTTTTGTAGATTTGAAACCTAAGGCTAATTAGTTATAAATGATTTTATATAAAATTATTTACTAAAATTCACCTTTTGTATTTTCCTAACTATTCATCGTTGACCAAGTCAACATTTGATTCCGACCTCACGATCAAAGATCCGTCCGATTCATCCGTTCCAAATGGTGGTAATTGCAAGACCTTGATAAGCGCTTGCACTAATGTTATTCTCGATCTTGCGTGTGGAGGCACTTGAAATCACCATGATCCATCGGATAGATTGAGAAAATCTAATTTGAAGTTCCATGAGCGTGTGCCTTGACAAACAAATTTCTCTCTCTTCCCTTTGTAGCCACGTGTTAGGAATATATATTTTTATTCCCGTTTTAGAAAAGCACTTCTTTTGTCCTTTTTCAATTTCCATGTTTAACATTTAATACATCCCTTATTGCATTATAACGTTCATTAAGGTCCATTAGGGTTTCATGAGCCCAAATGACATCTTCCATGTCCATTGGTTGACGATTGACATCGTAAGTTATTAAAACTTACAAGAACAAGTTTTGGTCCACCCAATCTTTAAGTTCTTGGGGACATTAACAAAATTGGTCCATCGGTGGTGATACTTAGGTTGAATGTCGGCCATACGGAGTCATTAGTTGCATATTCAGTTTCTTAGCTGAGTCTCCCAAAAGAATGGTTGCTCGGCTGCACACGGGAAAATCAGTTTGGAGCGTGGCCTGGGTGGTGTGTTGACCATATCTCATCCCGATTATTTTTGGCGACCTTCGCATGATGCTTTAAGGACACATCTCT